>OY829102.1:1227500-1905000 GCA_963691645.1 Pelosia muscerda
GAAACACATTTTAAGCCGAAACTGAAAATATTCTGTATGAACACGTTGAACGGTAGTGTCAATTCAAATTGATGAATATATAATGGCGATCACATGTTAAATATCCAGCTTGAAACTGGCATTACACTTAATAACATATTCGAGTTTCACGTTTTATTTCAATGGATGTGTTTCACGGGATTTCATTTATTATTTAAGTACGAATTTGTTTCATTCAATATCAGCTTTAATAAGTGTAACATATCTGTTCAGTTCTGAGGATTATATTTTACAGAATGCTGATTAATTAAATTTGTATTCCGATTGACGCATTACACAGAAGTAATGAAATGAAAATTGATTCTAATGTGGACTTGTAACTCTTTTTGACTGCTATTTTACCCTGTTGTACGAAAATTTACAAAACATCTTTTCTTTGTGGATGCTAACACTATAACATATATTACGTGTTAAATTTCAAGTTTGAAGGTTACATTCAATTTAAGATTTAAAAAAATATTTACAGTTATCAATAACATCAATACCAAATGTGGGTGCATTTCGCCTGCTTATGTTTAGGTCCTAATGTAATAGGTGGCGAGCCTATTGCCGTTAACTGGGGTCTTATAAACCTACGAGAAATACACACATAACTTCGAAAAGCATCGAAAAGTCATTGGTGTGTGTCATGGTAAAACCTGGGATCGAACCCGAGACCTGGTCTCAGCAGTCCATTACCCATACCACTAGGCTACCGCGGTTATCATCATATAAACTAATTATTATTCAATAAATATAACAATTAGTGTCAGTCGCGACAAGTAAGTTTATACTTATATTGACAAAAACTTCTATTTAAAAATATCATCGCCACTATAAACTAAATGTTAGAATGAAAGCAACTCGTCCGTGGTCTAAAGGCCAACAACGAACACAAAGGCTATCTATTTCGTCGACGAAGAGGGCGCCTCAAATCAAGTGGCTGGTCACAATGAACGGGAAATCAGTAACAATAGCGATAGAGTGTGCCGCCCTTTAAGCTTAGTTATGTACGGGCTTACACCAGATATAGATGTAGTCTTTTCTTGAAAGAGGCTGCTAATCTACTTGGATATAATTTTTTGCACGACGTTTAAAATTCGTCGCGGTAGCCTAGTGGTATGGGTAATGGACTGCTGAGACGAGGTCTCGAGTTCGATCCCAGGTTTTACCATGGCACACACCAATGACTTCGATGCTTTTCGAAGTTATGTAGGTATTTATCGCAGGCTTATAAGTTACCGGTTAATGGCAATAGGCTCGCCACCTATTACATTTAGACCTAAACATAAACTGGCAAAATATGGATGACAGCACCTCTGTCTACCCTTTCGGGGACAATTGCGTGAGTTTATGTTATGTTATGTTTAAAATTTAAGAAACGAATGAGTTTTGCATGGTTTCTATTATAAAAGTCAACGGTATATTTACCATGTTTGTTGATGTCGGAGTGTAACGGCGCGTCCAGATTTTCGACATAAACAGCGGATTGAACAGCGTGGCATCAAGACATGACGTTGAATGTGGACGTAACAATTTGTGGCGCATGGGCACACAAACTAAAGTTCTGCTGCCGTGGCCACCAGTCGATCGATGGTTTCATTTTAGCTCAGCTATCATGCAGCTGAATACGCGACGAACACACACTTCTGACACGGTCACGGTAAAATGTTACGTAAATGTAGACGCGGTATAAGCGATATTTTGGCACTGTTACAAGTGCCATGATCACGGTGTACTGATGACCGCCGAGCTAATTCTTATTGAGGCCAATCGTATCGGTCTACCCTCTTTTTTACTTGTTTATTACACGCACCGTCAATACATTGTGTCAGTTCGTAATCTTCGGATGAGGTGGGGTGGTGAGATTCTCTCTCCCTTACAACACGGATAGCCACCGAATCATCACATCATAGAACTATACTATTATATAATTGTAGAAAGTTTATGTTTTTCCGCAATGGACGGAATAACTACTGGACGGATATCGATGCGGTTTTTTTCGTTTGAAGGGGTTTGGTCCAATATCATACATATACATAAAATCACGACTGTTTCCCACAGGGGTAGGCAGTTCAATATCATATAAGTTTGTAATCGCCTCAATTATGACAATATTTCTACAATATTCATCCGTTTCTCGTTTAACTTCATTTTCGCCCAGAGTTCAGATTCAAAATGGCGCCAAACTCATTTTGTTTTACAAAAGCTTTGAAATGAACTTTTAAATGTTTGTCAGTACCAAGCAGCGCAATACCCGCTCTAGTACAAGCAGCTCGTGATTTAATATTAGTTTTAAAATATAGACATGAAGAAAAGGATAATAGACTTATTTATGTTACATGTACATTTTAGGTACTTACATACATTTTTCTTCTTCGTTAAAGCAAGGAGTTGACCGGTAAAGGTCATCGAGATACAAAATGAATATTCATTTGTTCTGTGGTACGTTATGTTCATTTTTTTATTTTTTATTTCAATATCGATGGGGGAATTGATCGACAGATGAATTTTCTTTTCTTACCATTTATTGTCATTTTTTTTAATTCTTGTATTTATTTGTGAGTGTATGTTTGTAATGTATAAACCCAAAAACTATTGTGCCGATTTCAAAAATTCTTTCACCATTGAAAAGCTACATTTACCCCGAGTAAAATAGGCTATATTACACTGAGCGATAACCGACATACACGCGGGCGGAGCTGCGGGTAACAGGTAGTTATTATTAACGGGAAAAATAATCTAAGATTCCATAAAAATAAACTGCATATAAATCGACTCCTACATAGTGTGCTCAAAGCTGCAGTTTCTCGATAATTTTTCTATTACCTGTCCGATAAGCGCTTTACCGGTGAATGGGGTGTGTTAAAATTTTAAATTAAAGCTCGTTTCATTGGCCATAAAGTGGTGCCATAAAGTCGAGGGTGCTAGCCCGTGGGGGCCCCAGGGCGATAAATTTACTTGGCTGTAACAAAACCTTTTAATAAACTGATTTATAAGATACACTGTTTTAAAACAAACGAATTAAATCTATAAAAATCTCGTGTTTGTGGTCGCAATGACCCTAAACGGGTCATCAATCTTATTTTTTTTGGATATATTCTTTTTTATTTATTTATTTAATTACACACATTAACTCCTATAACAGGAAATGCGATAGTGAAGTATCATAAATATTTATAAGTATCATAGATATTTAGTAGATATGAGAAATAGGTACCTAATACATATGGACAACGCACTTTTACTTCTCCACAATACATATTATTGAACCTAACCGATTTCGCCTTGCGGCATTCCCAAAGAGTGTTCTTTTTTATAAATATGGCGATTCCGTGTTTCTGCCAACAACTTAGCAGTTAGCACGGGACTTTAATTAATATGCATTTAAGGTTGTATGCTAGGCACATATTTCTCAACATTATTTGTAAATGTCGATGTAAATCTTTGAGAATGCCGCAAGGATAAAGCTGTTAAATATCGATTGCGTTCATTAATAAATGTTTTGGAGAAGTACAAGTGTGTTATCAATAATGTATAACTATATAAGTTCCACCAAGTGCTATCAATCAAAACCATTAATGACCTAATAGTGGTTGAATGAAGTATATAGTTCTAATATTTCCATTTCTGCAGAGTTCAAAGTGCTATAAATACAGGTAAACTTCGATTAGGTGCGATCAATGCGATCGAAATGGTAAATTATAATTACACAATTCGTTATTTACGTTTTTAATACTAATGTTAAACACAATGACGTATTTGTGTATGCTCGTAGTTAACGTACTTATATAAAATTAAATTCAAATCAATAATTAGTATTTTTATAACACTTAGGTGGTAGACAAGCACACGCCCCACCTGATGGAAAGTGGTTACCGTGGCCTATGGACATGTGCAACACCGTGGCCTCATACTCACCCTGCCGACTCTGAAAGAACCTTCCAATGCCCTTCTTAAAAACCCTTTGTAAGCGTTTGGGAAAACCACAGCAGGGAGTTCATTTCACTGCATGAGCGCGCGTGGGATGAAGTTTCGTTCATACCGTACCGTTTCCGGTCGTAATGTGTGACAGTGAACTTCCTGCCTTTGCCAAACAGTGTAGTGATAAAACTGTAATGACATTAGTACATAGTAAAATATTTTACTGTCAAAGAAACTTAAACCTAAAAGAAGTACAATTTACGGTCGAATATAAAACCCACTAACTGATTCAATAATGATGGTAGAACCATATTGGTATTAAAACGTGCCTGAGACGTCGAGGAACTTATAGAAGTCTGTTATTCTCAGTTTCATTTCTATATTTTGAAACTATTGCGAAAACTCGAGCTTGTACCAGACCAGGCATGCGCTGCTTAGTACTGACAACGATTAAAAGTTCATTTCATAGCTTTTGTAGAATATAATGAGTTTAGCGCCGTTTTGAACAGTCTCAGTACAGTTACTGATGGCTGTGATAAATGAGAAAATTATGAATAATTATAAAAATAAGTACTTTCACTTATAATTCAGTCGGTTATACTCTTAAAGAACTTTTTATAAAATAGTAATATTTTATTTACTTTTCAGAATATTGTCTGTAAAATACAAATCTCAAATATATTCTTCGAGGTAATATTAGGAAAATCATTGGATCATTGGATTGCATTAAGTGAAGAAAGTCTGTCTATGGCTGATGAATTTAAAACGCGCAAAAAGCGCGAGTAGAGACACAAGAATATGGGGATCATTTCATCTGTCCATCTTTCTAGCAACTCTCAGTGTGCCAACATGTGGACAGCAACTGGGCCTATAATTCTGGCCTTTCCTCATTGGAGGGTCTTGACCTATTATTGGTATTTACTTTGCAAAAGAAAGGAAACCCAAGATGGGTTGCAACAATTAGGCCGCTTATTGTACATTTGAACAACTGTAACCCCCACTACTTGTTTTTGATGTAAATTTCTTGGTGTACAATAAAGAATTATCTATCAATCTACTTATTCCTATATAATACAGGAAAGGGGCTAGTAGGGGGAGTTATTGTGACCTAACAATGATTGTGATACCAAATTCATTACATTTTTACCACCTGTAGCTCAAAAGGGGAGTCTAAAACGGAAGGACGATAAGGCTCCTGAAACTGTCACAAAGGGGTTGAATTGTAGGATATTGCATATTAAAATTGTTAATAAGTGAGAGGGTAGCAGTGGTGGCTTCATTGGTTGGTTGATGGCAAAATTATTTCTGTACAAATGAGTATTTTATTAGGTTGTAGGTAAATTTAGAATGTCTACCGCGGTAGTCTAGTGGTATGGGTAATGGAGACCAAATCTCGGGTTCGATGCCAGGTTTTACCATGGCACATACCAAAGACTTTTGGAAGTTATGTGTGTATTTATCGCAGGTTTATAAGTGCCCGGTTAATGACAATAGACTCGCCACCTATTACATTGGGACCTAAACATAAACTGGCGAAATGTAGGTGCTATACTTGACAAATAAAAATACATAATTTTATATAGTGTCCAGGACCTTTTTGCTCACCGACAAAGTGCTGAACGCTTACCATCAGGTGAGGTGCAGCCAATATGATGACCTAAGTACGGACGGGAGTTGATGATGACACGAGGTTCATAATTTTTTTAACCAATTTTTTTTCTATTAAAGCTGCAGTCCAATATAAAAAAAATATCCTTACTATTTTTTATTGCTAAAATTTAAGTCGATTAAAATATTACCAGAACATTCGTGAAAAAGCATCTGATGAGGGCGTCAAGCTGAACACCACCATTATAAAACTGCAGATGTTTGTAATGGTGACCCCCTTTCCTGAAACCTTGCCTTTGCTTATACCATCAGGCTAGGTGAAGTAAAATTGACGAGTCCTAAATAAAATAAAATAAAAATATATGTTCTCCTGCCTCATATCTGCCTAGATAGCCAGCCTCCCCTGACAGCACTCAAGCGAGCTCCTCGTTATTGCATCCATCTATATTTTAACATCCCCGGAGAAGGTTTAGTAGAATGAGAAAAGATGTCGGAAAGGGCACCCACGTTCTTAGAATGAACTGGTAAATAAATTATGTACGACTGTACCTCTATTTCGTGTGTTAAGTGGTAATGCTGATTGTGAATTTCGTTCATATTATGAATTTTTACGTTTATTGCGAGTAAGAAGGGACGTTGCGGACGTTTTGAAGGGGTTATGGGTTGGGTACTGACTGACAGTTAGACATTATGAGTACAACTGTGCCCACGTAGAGTGTATCTCTGTGTTTATTACCAGGGTACGATATATTATTTATACACACCTCCGTGGCGTGGCGGTAGTGAACGCGATTGTTACGCACGGGGCGCGGGTTCGATCCCCGCTCAGTGCAAAAAGTTGTATGCATGAATATGGCTGTTTGCACTGGTCTGGTCGTGCCTCGCAGAGGACATTAAGCCGTCGGTCCCGGTTGCCATACAAACATCTATGGCAGTTGTTAGTTGGAGCCCTCAAAAGTCCAATCAGTCTAACTTGGAACTTCGATATCGCCATTTGGTTATTAGACCATTGATTGTGAAGGTCAGATGGAAGTCGCTTCACGGAAAATATCGAAGTTCAGCCGCATCTCAGTTAGACTGGAAAGGCGACCCCAACTGAGTTGAGAAAAGGTTCAGAGAATGACGCAAAAGATCCTTCGGGTGTTATCTAACAATAATATTCCATATTTAAATTACTTATATCTTTTTTCGTGTGGATATCCAGTCAGTTGTTTATGTCGGATCGACTAGAACCGCATTCCCACTCAGATCTCAATTAACGGGTTATGAGGTGACCAAATGAGCGATTCCCGCTCAATCTCCGTTGTACATCCGTGTGCTGATACCTACCTGTGGGATAGCTATCTTTAGATTTGCTTAATTTGGTCCCACAATAGTTATAAATTTGATGATTTTTTTTTATACCACATAAGTGACAGCCAAACACGCGACCAACACGTCAATGTAGAAGTCATATAAGAGGTTCTCGGTCTTCTCACTGACAACACAAAACCACTCTAGTGAGCTCTCTGGCTACCCTACTTACCGTTGGTAACACAACACAAGGTTATTATTAGCCGCAGTATTCTGTAGGGCGGAGGTACTTCCCCAGTCGGACTGCTCAATTAGGATGGGAGATATAGTCATGTCATACCTCCGTCAAGGTTTCCTCTTTATTTAATTTACTGAGTATGTTAAAGAGGTTTAATCCTCAGTAAATATTCTTTCGAATTTTAGTTGTTTCGATTACCAGGTCATCATCATTCTCTGAGTCTATTCCATTCAACATGGTATTTAGATTTTTTTTATATTTATGAAGGATACGTAAATTTAACATCACCTCGCCTTATGGTAACCTAAAGGCAAAATCTCAGGAAAAGAGTCACCATTACAAACACGTACCGTGTTACAATGGTGGCGTTAAACTTGACGGCCTCAGTTCAGATACATTTTCACGCCTCGCTTAAAGGACCAGGGACTGTGGGAAGAAGGATACACGTAGCTGGAAAGCAGGGAGTTCTTTTACATAATACGATAGAATCTACAAAAACTAGTTTAATTTCAATGTAAACATCAGAAAGTATATTATTGTATATAATTCAAACCAAACATGGTTTATAAATAAGTGACAAAACCGCTCTCAAAATTCCTCCCCTGCAATAAAAGTTGTAAATTCGTCCCCTATACAGTTGAACTCGATATTAATTATAGAGCAAAGTACCCAAGTAATCCCTGGAGGTAACTATATAGTATTTACCGATGAGTAACCAGGCGTAATAATGTAATAAATTTCTTGCCAGGTGAATTTGTAACTCAAGGCTATGTTTTCACTGAAATAACTTGATAATGTTTACCTATGCCCATAGAAATTAATATACCAGGCGTAAGCAGATCCGCAGACGCCCTTCATTATTGTTCAACCGAATTTAAAATGTCAGAGGCAGTAACTTGTGACTTTTACGTGTAGAAACATTGACGTATTGCCATAAACTTTTTCAATCTAAGCTTTTACCAAGGCAACAGTGCTAATGTGTTAATTTTTTAATATGAAACCAACCTCCTCACATTTTTTTCAGGTATATCTCTTTTTTATCAATCAATGGAACCGGGGTGCGAGAGTTTTGATTTGACCTATAGACGTCATGCGTTATAGTTGATTCGAGTCCGACATAATCACCTCCACCGACTTTGAAGGAGGTGGCATCCGTGAGGATTTTGTACACAATAAGAAAAAAGACAATCAATGGACTCATGCACTAGGATTAATTCATTTCTTCATCAACATACAAAGACCGTTTCGTTGAAAGTTCCATCTGTACATATATATACTCGTAGAACGTGTGTATGTTTGTGTATAGTTCTGTACGTGAGGCTTGCAGTCGGCGCGCTACAGCACTTGCGTGAAATCGCGCACATTTGGGTCCTGAACACACTGGGAGATGAATTTATTTCGATTATACCTGCACAATTAAGAACTTAAGTGATTAATGGTTTTGTCAAACACGCCAAATTTTCGGTTGACTCATTACAGCTGGAAGAAAAAGAAGATGATACATGAACCAACATATCCTGACTCATATCTCAAACCTATTCGGGTATGGTTCCAATATATTTATAGGTAGAAGGCAATGTGTACTTTTTTTCGTATGCAAATAAGTGGTTATGTCGGATACGAACCGGCTAAAGCGGCAATACGTATGATAGTATTCCAGCTCAAAACCATTGACAAAGGCCATTGAATATGTTTTAAAATTCTGATTATATTAGACATTGTTCTCATAAAATCGTGTTATCAGTTTACCTATGTTGGTTCATGTAATAGAACCTTAAAATCCATAGGAAAGTTCTCCATGCAAGTGACTATAAATACAAGCAGCTATTTACCAATAAAAAATCAAATTAAAATTGTATATTCAATGCCTTAATAAGCCGACAAGCGACTAATGCCCTCATAATGAAATATTAATCATCATTATTCATTATAGATCCGTTGTTCAAACAACATCAATATTTTAATCCACTCTGCATTAAAATATTCAATAAAAAGGGGAAAGGTCACTGGAGGTTCAAACAAAGATGAGAGTTGACATATTTCGCGAAAATCTGAATATCTTCATCGCAAATTTATTTCTCATTTTAATACCAGTTAGGTGACAGACAAGCACACGGCCCACCTGATAGAAAGCGGTTACCGTGGCCTATGGACGTTTGCAACACTAGGGGGGTCATATTCGTGCTGCTGATCATATACCTACAGAAGAAGGAAGGATTTCTCGATCTTGTCACTGACAACACAAAACCAGTGAGCTCTATTTAGTGTTATAGGCATAAAAACGACATTTTACACAAATACAGATTATAGATGTACTTCCACGTTTATAGAATTTGTATAGAAATAACATACTTATAAAAAAACCACGGTAGCCTAGTGGTATGAGTAATATACTGCTGAGATGAGTACTCGGGTTCGATCCCAGGTTTTACCATGGCACACACCAATGACTGACTTTCCGATGCTTTTCGAAGTTATGTGTGTATTTATCGCAGGTTTATAAAGTGCCCGATTAATGGCAATAGGCTCGCCACCTATCACATTGGTACCTCATAAACTAGGGAAATGTGGTTGCTAGCACTTCTGCTTACCCCTTCGGAAAATAGGCGTGAGTTTATGTTATGTTATAACATACTTATACTATCATACGCACTGATCTATTGCCCTCATTTATATTAACGATCCATTGCTTCTATTCATAAATAACCGAAAATTACCCTTTTTTCGTACACTCTACTTCATGATGTACATTATTTAGTTATGTGCCACCATCATGGGTTCCCCTAGTGACAAATACCATATAAGAAACGCCATGCTATGGGAAACGCCACAAAAGAGTGTAACATGTCACTTTTATATTCAAATACAGTGGCTCATAAATTTTGTGGCCTATATTTTTTGTGTGAAATAAATTTTGCGTTTTGGGTGAAATTGCTTCGTGAATGTCTCAATATAGGGTGCATGGTATGAATTAATTATTATGTTAATTCGTATAGCTGATATAGTCGTTGTTACGCAACTGGGACGAAGACAAAAATAGATTGTGACGTGTCAAATTGCGAATATGACGTTTGATATTTACTTGTCGTCATGGCTTCGGTGAGTAATATTAGTATTATAAAAGAAATGGCGAAATTTTTGGAGATGTATATTTATATTTTGCTAACTAATCGAGCGTCATATAAAAGGTGTTGAATAAGTGATTAGTTGAGGAGGTATAATACTCGTTTGAAACTTAAAAAATATACAAAATATCATGTTTATATAAAAATTGTTACCTTCTAAAAATCACCCTAGTGGTATAGGTAATGGACTGCTGAAATGAGGTCTCGAGTTTGGTCCCAGGTTTTACCATGGCACACACCAATGACGTTTCGATGCTTTTCGAAGTTATATGTGTATTTATCGCAGGCTTATAACTGCCGGGTTAATGGCAATAGACTCACCATCTATTACATTGGGACCTAAACATAATCTGGCGAAATGTGGGTGCTGGTACTTCTGCCTACCTTTTCGGGGATATAGGCGTGAGTATATGTTATGTATGTTTAAAAATAAAGTGCCTCAGCGACCATAAATTTAAACGCCTGCTCCTAGTGTGTCCCTAGCCGCGGCCGGGTGGTCTGTCCGACGTGCGGAAATTGCCGGCTCTTAAATTATACACATGTACATATAGACAGACGTTTTACTCAAATATAGCACCTCTACTATATACGAGAATATACTCGAATATTCTAGAAAAATGTTGAAAGCATTGCTCGTCTAAACTGCCGGCCAGGTGCAATACCATTTAGTTTATATTTTATGGTTGGTATAAATGAAAGATTACATGTTTTGTACGTGATATTTGAATATTTGTTCATACCACTGATAGATAGGTGGTAGATAAGCACACGGCTCACCTAATGGAAAGTGGTTACCGTGACCTCTAGACGTTTGCAGCACCAGAGACGCTACATTCGTGCTGCTGACCTTGTAGAAACCGTCTAAGGCTTTTCTTGCTGAAACTCACATTATTTAGGTGACAGACAAGCACTCGGTTCACCTGATGGAAAGTGGTTTCCGTGGCCTATGGACGTATGCATCACCACAGCAGGGAGTTCATTCCATAGCTTGAGCGTGTGCAGTTTGAAGTTCCTAACATACCGCACACCGTTTCCGGTCGTAATGTGTGAGGATGAACTCCCTGCCTATGGCGAGCGGTGCGATGATAGAATGTAGGTGTGAGCATCATGTCGAACAATTCTTCTGAACACAAACTATTGACCAGGTAATACAACACACACACACACACACACACTCACACACACATTAAGGCAAAGTTGCTCTTTCTTCTTCTGTCGAATTAACGGCATTCTGAAGTTACCATTGTATTGTGGTAATTTGTTTCACAGCTCCCTTGGATAGTAGCGTGATGATATATAGCCTTTATTACTTCTAGATATTGTAGTTTTTTAAGTGAAAGAATTATTGAAATCGGTCCAGTAGTTTCGGAGCCTATTCGTTACAAACAAACAAAAAAAACGATGTGCGAAATTGGGAAAAAGAAGACCTGGGAATAAAGGTTATTTTCCACAATTCTGTAAATTATGTATCCCATAATCTAATATATAATCCTAATCAAATAAGAACTGTGTAAACCGAGGGGTTTACACAAATACACACACACGTGCTCACATGTACACACACACATACGCAAATCATTTGATCTCTGAACTAAACACGCGAACCGATCGTTAAGTCCTACTAATCGGACTCTTTTTATCGTTATTTACCTTTCGTCGGGTCGTTGCTCGGAATGCGATATCTTTCGTGTAACCTACCTGGTGTAATTAGAGATGTACGAAATGACTTAGAGGTAGAATTATTTGATTATGTGGTTTTCATGGAAATATTTGCTCGAACCGAATGGAGAATAGTGACATCTATATTACAACCTCACTCATGCATAAGGTCGGAACGCTAAAAGTTGTTTTTGAGACTGAAACTTTTTCGTTATATTCTATTTTTAAAATTATTTTCATTGATGTTTTTAGGTAGGAATGTTATACATAAATGGCATAGTCATAATCGTGCGCAGATATGACAGGTATCTTATGCCACAAAGATCTTATGTCATTGTTACGACTATTATAACACTAACAAAACCTTTTTAACAACACGAATAAGGTCATATGTTTAAGTTACGACCCTAGAAGTCGTCGTAGTAATTTTGTACTTTCTATAGTGTAATAAAATACAAATAGTGAATGACGGTCTATGCAACGATTTTTCATATATCCGTTCATACTCAACCAATTCCGATCAAACAATTTTTTCTCTAACCAAGGCGTTTTACACAAAAAAGTCACATTAAAATCTGTCTATTAAGTTTTCTATCACAAACAAGTAGACAAATAGACAAGATATAAACAAAAAATATTTATTTCTTCAGGTATCGCTAATATGACGACGACGACTGGAATGTACAGAGTATTATGTATATAACAATTAGAAATAAACGATAAAAGTATGTATCTCCAATGTATAGTGTAATATGTATATGAGGATTTGTATAATATAATTATATATTAAATAAAGGAGTTCTATCAACTCTACGTCGCTGCGAACTAAACACAACACCCTATAAATGACTTCTCGTACATACTAAGTAACATGCGACAAGAAAGAGGAATTACCATATACTATCATAGAGACTATAAACCATGAAATTACTTAATTATCAACACATTTTATGCGACGTACGCGTGCTGTGACGTCACTGGGAACTGGGGGGCTACCATAAAATATACATACGAATTTTCGGGCCCGCGAGAAACACGAAATAATGACGTAGTATACTATACAGTGAGTGTTGCATTCTACACTAATATTATAAAGAGGAAAAATTTGTGTGTGTGTATGTTTGTAATGGATAAACTTAAAAACTACTGCGCTGATTTTAAAAATTCTTTCATCATTAAAAAGCTACTGTTACCCTGAGTAATATAGGCTATATTGCACTACGTGGTGTGAATAAGCATCTAATGGGGCCGTCAACCTGAGCACCACCATTGCATCATTAGTATGTTTGTAATGTTGTCCCTCTTTCCTGAGACTTTGCCTGCAGCTTACCATCAGACGAAGTTATGTCAAATTGATGAGTGCTAGAATCTTTCAATTACTTCATGACTAGGTTACACAGGCCATGGTCACATACTGGCTGGCTCAGTAGTGAGCGCCCACCATTTTCAAAACCGCAGGGTAGAAAATTCTTCTTCCACCCACATTAATTTTTTTTTTTTACTTTTTCATGGTAATTTTTGACAGGGGTTTTTGATAATCTTAATTTCATATTCGTTTAGGTCGTCTGCACCTCGCCTCATGGTAAGCTGAGGTGCAATCGAAAGTAAAAGGGTAAATACTGTCCCTAGAATAGCCATTCCTACTTTGATACCTCAGTAGATTTTCTTACGAACCCTGCTTAAAGGTCCCAGGGCTGTAAAAAGTAGTAATCACGTATGATAATAAAGTGCTGGTAAAGAGAAATTCGATCCGTAACTTCGGATGTTTGCTTCATCGTAGGTCTTGTTCTTGTTAATTAGAGAACACCATGTACGTTGCCCATGGCAGGCAAATAGCAAATGTATAATTAGTTTGGATACGTGTCATGGACGAGTTCAAACTGCGCGAGCATTAACGGGGTTGGATACAACTGGATACAACTTATGGGTTAATTAAATTTCTGTACCGTTTTTTTTTGTCTTATCTCAAATTCAAAAATCATTTATTCTGTATAGACCATTAAACGAAACTTACAACTGGATGGATGGAACTGGAACTTACTCATTGGATTGTTTACATATGGTTGAAGGTCTGTGCGACCTGGTGGTATAAATTTTGATTTCGATAACACATTAGAAGTCACAGATTTAATTCCTGTTCGAGACTGGGTACATCCTTCCTCTTATAAAGGGTAGGTTTTTAACGGTACGTACCGTAACGGTAATTAATTGTTCATATTACCACATTTACAGCAAGTACTACCTGTATGTATTAACTGTACGTATTAACTGTACGTATTAACTGTATATATTAATTGTATATATTAACTGTATATATTAACTGTAAGTATTAACTGTACTTATTAACTGTACGTATCAACTGTACCTATTAACCGTAAGTATTAACTGTACGTATAAACTGTACGTAATTGTACTCGTACGTATTAATTGAATGTTTTAACCTTAACACTCGGTGTCATTTCATACAATTTTAGTATAAAAATGTCCAGGCACTTCTGGAGCCCACTGTTCATAACGATATAGTAATAACACAGTCAGAAGTCTCAGTCGTTAGCAAAAAAAGGTCGAAGTTTGAGCAGTCCACAGTTGCAAAGGGGTTTAATCAGCGTTGTCAACTATTACTCCATTATTTTACGAGTACTCAGACTTTAAAAATTTCTAACCTCAATTTATTCCAAACCGTGTATTTTTCTCTTGTTGACTTTAGCCCGAAGTTCTTAATTAAAAACGAGTATTTCCAAAAACGTAAAATTCAACGAAATATTTTTTTAGTACCGTACGTAAAATTTTCGGTTACCTAATTTTTTAACAATAATTTATTTCTTGTTCAAAATTAAAATATACATTTTTTAACGTACTTACGTATACCCATAAAGAGATAAGCAGGATTGCGTATTTTAAACAAAACAACTCTCAAATGGTAACAGATGCTGTTCCTAGAATGGCCATCCCTACTTTGACAGCCTCTAAAGATCTTACACGCTCTGCTTAAAGGCCCCAGGGCTGTAGAAAGAAGGAAAGATGTATGAAAGTAGAAGCTGGTATATAGCTGGTAAAGAGAAATTCGGTCAGTACCTTCGGATGTATGCTCCATTGTGGACAGGCGAATAGTAAATGTATAATTAGTTTATATACGTGTCATGGTTGAGTTCAAACTGTGCAAGCACTAGCAGGGTTAAATACAATTAGATACAGTTGTGGGTTAATTAAATTTTTCTTTTTCTGTTACGTTTTATTTATTATTATTATGGTTTAGTCCCAATTTATAATGACTGTTGTCGTCAATCGCATACTTTATAAACTAACTCTGGTGACGCTCGATATAGCCCTATTTCGCCATATTCCCTACTTGGGCCCTAGTCCCTAATTTGGCTACTGGAGATGATGTCCAGGCAGCAGGTTTTCGTTAGAACTAAGATGCGGCTGATCTTTGATATTTTCCGCTAAGCGACTGCTATCGGACCTCCACAGTCAAATTGGTGATATTGAAGGTCTGTAGTTAAGCTAGTCGAACTTTTGAGGGCTCCAACTACCCGTAACGACTACTATAGATCTTTGTATGGCAACCAGGACCAACGGTATACCATATTCATACATATCTTACAAATCATAGATACAAATATTTGCACTGAGCGGGAATGGAACCCGCGCCTCCAGCGTAGCAGTCGCGTTCACTACCGCCACTCCACAGAGGCTCTTTTGCTCGTTAGTATATTAATAATTAAGTTACAAGTCGTTTCAAAACATGTTCAATATAATCTCAATATAACTGCAGCTTCAAATCTAACACAGTATATGTTTCCAGTAATATATCACGTAACACAATAGAACTATCACTGTGTGTTGTTGGAAAGCATCGCATACACACAGGTAATAGCTATACCTATGTGTAGCCTTTGATTTCTCATGTGCAGCACTCACAGGCTCTCCGTGTCGCGTCACCGGCCCGACTCGACTGATTTGACGCCCAGTCGCTTGGAAACAGCCAGCTATTATGACTGCTCGATGAACAGAGAATAATTACCGAATTTTAAACGTCTCTTCGTTACATGTAGGTAACTTACTGAAATTCCCAAAATATGAAAAAAAGAAGGAAATGAAAAAAGAAGCTCACTAGAGAGGTTTTGTGTCGTCCGTGGGAAAACCACTTATCCTACATCTTTTGTGCTGACGACACAGAATGTCTCTGTTCTCACAGGCTTTGCAGCACGAGTGTTATTCCTCTTTTGTTACACTCGCCCATAGGCCACGGTAACCACTTACCATCAGGTGGGTCGCGTGCTTGTCTGCGACCTAAGTTGTATAAAAAAAAAATAAAAAAAAAGAAAGGGTAAAGGTCACTACACACTTCTGGGGCGAGGTAAGGTCCATTGTGTAGTGTTATTGATCCTTTTGTATAAATTATTATTAATTGACTTATTAAACGTCGTAGCATAACATAATATTAAAACACGTCTATATCTCCGAAGTGGTAGGCGGAGGTGCTAGCACATTTCGCCAGTTTATGTTTGTAATGTATGTCCTAATGTAATAGGTGGCCATTGCCATTAACCGGGCACTTATAAACCAAACATAACCCTGAAAAGCAAGGAAAAGTCATTGGTGTGGGCCATGGTAAAAACCGTGGGATCGAACCCTAGACCTCGTCCCAGCAGTCCATTACCCATACTCTTGGATTTACATTCTTATATTGCCTAAATCAAATCTGATCAATAATTAACTTAATGAATTAGCACAGTATTTATTTGATATTATATTGTGTACTTAATTATATGGTACTTGACGTTACCTGAAATAAAATCAATTTTCCGACATCTTTTTAGGCTGATCAAAGCTGGTCAGCCGTTATAGATTATTACCTCTGACAAATTACATTTTATTCTTATTGCAAGCAGAGAAGCGTATGCTATGATTTTTAATTAACAAAGTTGACAACCGGCGACAAACAACTATTGAAACTATCATTAGTACATCGCTCAGCAAACTTGTTACAAGTGTAATTAATTATACCTTCTTTGATCTTCTTAGTTACCAGCACAATTGTTATTCGAGAAATTGTTTTTTCTTTTGTATCTGTTTAATAAAATACAGTACAGTTATTTTATGTTGTAAACATCGCCAAACTGAAGTACAATAAAGTTATCATCATAAACCGCGGTAGCCTAGTGGTATGGGTAATGGACTGCTGAGACGATGTCTCGGGTTCGATCCCAGGTTTTACCATGGCACACTTCAATGACTTTTTGATGCTTATCGAAGTTATGTGTGTATTTATTGCAGGTTTATAAGTGCCCGGTTAATGGCAATAGGCTCGCCACCTAGTAAATTGCACCGAAAGATAAACTGGCGAAATATGGGTGCTAGCACCTATGCCTACCTCTTCGGGGATAGAGGCGTGAGTTTATGTGTTATGTGTATGTGTGTGTGTCTCTAAATCGATACGAATCACTTCGACGTATTCAACCTACATGATTTCATTATTCTGTCTCAATTCTATTAGTCTATGCCACCTACCTCTACCCATAAACTATAATCCCCCGAATCCAAAGCTCATCCCATTTATTGACGAACGTGAATTTGCGTCTCGCGCAGGTGTCCGATGGGTAGTGGATTCGATTTCCGTCTCCGCCAATGCCCTCCGGCCTGTAGGGGCACAATCAATTTGTGTCCTCTCTGGAGCCGAAAATATTGCTTTAGCTTTTGATGAATTTTAGGAAATAGGGTTGGTGTTTGAGGAATTTGTTGGTAGATGAAGAATTTATGCTGTCGTATATAAATGTATTCTACTGGTGATAAAGAAATGTTAAAATAGAGCATATAATTTAAAATTTATATTTCATATAACACAAGTACTACTATTACTTTTTATAGCACTTAGGTGGCAGACAAGCACACATCTCACTTGATACAAAGCAATCACCGTGGCCCGAAGACGTTTGCAACACCAGGGGCACTACCGTCGTTAAGCCTAGTTATAGGGAGAATGCTCAGATTACCTGAGCTAATAGACCATGTATAGACCATCTGGAGTTCTGTTTCACGTCTAAGGGAGTGATGATAGATCTATCTCACAACAATCCTATGAATTATTGGAAGCAATGAAATTTTTTCAATCATTTTAAAAACATTTTTTATTATTCCGCAAAGACCCTGTCTACACACTCACAATTTCCAAGTTTAAATCACCTATAAAAAAGTACCATATAACTTTTTATTTAATAAAAAAGATACTGATTCGAGTAATACCTACCTATCGAACTAAAATATAAAAACCTTTATTATTAGTGGTTTATTCCCTGGTAAAAATATAACAACCATTTTGATGTTGTTAATTTTGTTTATGAAACAAAAATATTATATTAACCCGTGTGAGCAAGCTGATTGGACAGTTTTTGAGGGAACTCTTTCGTTTTTATAACTTAGACACTAAACTGAGATACGGTTTGTAGTATTTAGTTTTTAAAATCGTGAAAAATCTCGGTAATAGGTGGGTATAAAAAAGAAATTTCCAACTGCGTCCTGAATGTTGAATTATTCCAATTTAATTTTTTATAAAAGAAGTATTGTAAATATTTCAGATACTTATTAATGTAGAAGTAATGAGGTGGAAGTGGTATCATCACTACATAGTATAAAATAAAGTCGCCTTTTCTGTCCCTATTTTTCTTGTCCCTTTGTATGCTTAAATCTTTAGAACTACGAAACGGATTTTGATGCGGTTTATTTCAATAGATAGAATGGTTAAAGAAGAAGGTTTATATGTATATAACATCATACTACAACAAACAGGTGCGGAGCAGGAATGAAAAATGTTGCGAAAACGGGGTGACGCAGACGAAGTCGCGCGGGTCAGCTAGTTCAATATATTACTAATTTTATACTAATAATATTATTCATTTTTCCAGGTAAGTACCAGATGAGCCGCGTATATACATCAGGTAATACTATATGGTGAAGTGATAGTAGAAGATATTTTTGCGCAGCACGTGTTACTATTTGAAAATAAATGTAGTCTAGGTTACCCTCTTAAAATCAGTTTTCTTGTGCAATAATTCTGTCAAAGTTAGTCAAGCCATTTCAGAGATTATCCGTTACAAAACGAATAGAAAAATTGGCAGACCTTTCAAAAATGATATACATAATATAATATGTATTTTATTTATTTTGAAAATTTCTATGCCAGGACTTGAACTATGATGTTTATTGAACTGAAACTGGTGAAAATCGAACAAACAAATTAATCATTATTATCTAAAATTTTAACGTAATGATCGAATTTTATTTATATGTAGATATAGAAGATACTTCAAAATATCTCTCAAATTACAAAATATTGAACTGAAAAATGGTGAAAATCAAACAAATGAACTAATTTTTACTAGCTGCCATTTTAACGTAATGCTCCAATTTTATTTATATGTTTAGATATAGAAGATACATTAAAATACCTCTCATAATATTATAAAACATCATAAAACTCAAAGTCCCCAAAGTGTCATATTCATAACTCATATTCATACTCAAATTCATAACTCATACACTTTTTATACCATTAAAATTACGCCTCATATCTTCCTTTTTAACCTTGGAACACGTGCAGCATCCCATCTCACGTTCTCCACAATCAAAGTGCTATCATTTAAACATTTGGACTTGGATATTCGGGACGCGTATGAGCACCACCCCCATAGGGGCGAACGGGTGCACCGATTGGCTCACATACAATTTTAAGTACTTGGGTATGATTCCACGCTTTAGAATTCTATTATAAAGGGATTACTGATGTGTTTCATTTTGATGTTATATGTTAATAATTGACAGCGGTGATTTTTTTTAAATTGGATTCTTTTTTTAAATAGGTTAAAAATGTTCGAAATTCAAAATAAGTTGGTAAAGCACGTATTTTTTTTAAATTTTTATATTCTAGGACAATTCATACAATGTCACCCAGACCCATGAATAGCATAACTTCACTTATAGCCTGTGTTATGGGTTCTGAAATGCGGATAAACTTACTTATACACATTCTTTTTGTAAAGATACATATTATACATAGAAACATCCAGACCAATATAAATATTATATGTATGCACACAAATATTTATACTGAGCGGAAATCGAACCCGAGACTCCTGCATAGCAGTCGTGTTCATTACCACGACGCCGCAGAGGTCGCAATCTTTATATTATAAGAATATTGCTTGTGTTAAAAGTGCTCTAACATCGGTAGTTTCATAAATAGGAATCGAACCTTACTAAAGCCACCTCCTTAACCAGTGAACTGATAATCTTTGACCATAGAAACTACCTCCTGCTGTGGTTCCTATAGTTCTTATAGGATCAGCGAGAATGACGTCATTGGCGTTGCACACGTCCAAAGGCCTCGGTAACCACTGCTCATCAATGTGCTTGTCTGCCACCTAAGTAATATAAAAAAAACTGAGTTGCCGACGCTTCACTTTGCCATATACAAACTTACTTAGCAACTAGGTAACCAGCATTAGTGTAATGCCTGGTGTTGAAAATGTTCACAGACCACGGTGACCACTTTCCATCAGGTGGGCCGTGTGCTTATCTGTCCTTTAAGTGGTATAAAAAGAAAAAAATACAAATACTGTTGTAGCCTGAATGGGTAGGACGAGGTCTCGGGTTCGATCCTAGGTTTTACCATGGCACACACCAATGCCTTTTCGATGCAGGTTTATAAGTGCCCGGTTAATGGTAATATACTCGCCACATTAGGAACTAAACATAAACTGGCGAAATGTGGGTGCTAGCACCTCTGGCTATACCTTCGGGGACATTGGCGTAAGTTTATGTTATGTTATATACTTTCATTATGTCAATCGGACTCGTTGTTGTCCATCAACTTGTGTACTGTACCGCACGTGTAAAATAAAAAAAAAGCAACTATTTATCCATTACTGTAAGAGATACTGCTTGACCCAGTTACCACATAACACTAAAAACCTGAATATCCTGAGCAACGCTGACGTACCGACACACTAAGGCAGTC
Organism: Pelosia muscerda; assembly: GCA_963691645.1. Lineage (NCBI taxonomy): Eukaryota > Metazoa > Arthropoda > Insecta > Lepidoptera > Erebidae > Pelosia > Pelosia muscerda. The sequence goes on from OY829102.1 coordinate 1,248,382, forward strand.
AGGTAATTCCCCAGTTTTAAATCATGTAATTAATATTAAGCATGATGAGTTTTTTAAATATTCCGTATTCTCAAACTTATACTGTAAATTATCTTAGTAAGGGTGTTCCTATTTCAATTTTAAAATTCATACATAAAAATATTTGTTCTGAGTATGAATCGAACCCGTAACCTCTAATGTAGCCGTCCAACACTATATCGCGTGGGATAACTACGACACTACTGCATCACAGACGAAACAAGTTTCATCGCCAATATAGAAAATATCTAAACTATTTCTCAACAATTAAAAAAACCAGCAAAAAATATTTGTAAAAGGTTAGTAATGGCGTCACGTGGTTAGTTACAACTGGGTACTGAACTCACGACTGACTCAGTGGCTTCAAAGTTGGGAGCGCAAAGCTGACGCCCGGGCAGGGCGGGGCTCCACCCCGCGCATGCGTACTGCGCGCCCCAGCCGCACGAGAGTACGGGGAAATTTCCCATGTTCCCAGCTGAAATATGATTTCACCCATAATTTTGGGAACAATTACTTGTTGAGAATTTAATTTTAAAGTACTTAGGGAATTTATTTTAACGAAATTCTAATTTAAGCGTGCAATAAAATAAGTATATGTTTAATATTATATTTTATCTATGTTTGTGTTTAATAAATTATATTTGATATAAGAATTTACTTAATTGTAAAAATAATTGATTTTAAAAATGGTTTGATAAATGTGTTCAATTGACGGCAATAAACCCGTCCCATTGTGAGAAATAAAAATATAAATATACTGTCACTACTAACCTCCTTGAAAGATAATAGGGCGTTAATTATACTATAAATACTAATTTAAAAAAATCGCTGATGGCGGTAAAAAAAATGGTATTTTAAAAATTGTAATTAAACTTGTTTTCTAAATTTATAACATATTTTTTCAATCTGATAGAATTGATATAAATAATTTAAACCCCCACAGAATTCCAAAACGCCAAATTCAAAAATCAATTTCATGAAAATCTACCAAAGTTAGCAGAAATCGCATAGTAGCTTTGCCGGATGGAGGGGGGTAGCTCAACTAGCCCGCGGTAGTCAGCGGCCGACTGCGGCGCGCGATACACGCGTCATGCTCGGCCGGTTATGACACGAGACATCGCTCCTCTCTCGCGAAATGACTGAGCCGATTACCGCCGATACGTGATGTTTGGTTAGAGCGACGTACAGTGCTAGTGTGTGATCACCTTTAAACAAATTGTTCAATATTCTTAAAGTAGTTTTGTGAACACGAACATGAGTTGTAATGAGAAATCTGTGGTTTTATAGTGATCATCGGTAAGTTGATAGTTGAGTTTATCTTTAATTTTGAATGCTAGGCGAAATTTTTAAATTTAAAATTTTAATACTATTATTTTAACCTTGGTTAATATTAAGTGTAGTAGGAAGTTCATCGTTGCATATTTAACTTTACGTCTGTGTAATTGTGAACTTTTAGTTTTGAATTGACCTTAACAATAATAACTCAATAAAATGATTAAAAAACAATAAATTAATATTTAAATTCGTTAGAAGAGTATACAGAATTTTAATATCAAATTTAGTGAAATATTAATTAAATTTAAATTTTAAAATTTAATTGTATCATATTACAAATATATTGCAATAAAAATAAACTAGTTACCTATTACTCGTAGGTGACACATTATACCTGAAAATATACCTTATTGATATACAATTAAATATGACCGAAATACATATTAACTAATAAAATAGGTTTATTTCTACTTATTATAATAATATAATAATTTTCTCTTTCTTAAAATAAATAACCCTTTAAAATACGTAAAAATTAAAAATATATATACCTCAAAAACAAAAAACAAAGATATTAGGTCATATACCGGTACCATGTCTCATCATACATATTTTTGCTCTCATATACGATAGAATCAAAATCCAGTAATACTATTACACTATTAATAGGACACATTTCATTTGGCTATATAAGTACATATAAGCCAATTATTATTACTTGTACCCTATACGAAAATTACGGGAAAAGGTAGACTAGTTTTTGTATTTCACTCTGTTACGCATAATTATAAAAAATGCATTAGTAAAAAAATAAGAATAATAAAATAACAGAAATCTACAAACCACATTTTCTACTCAGTTGAAAATGTTATTGAAATCCCTCATCACCACAAACCACAGCTCATCACCCTCCCCGCGCTCGCAGGAGAACGGCCATAGGGCAGAAAAGCGCCCGTTGCAATTAACCTACGCTATTTAGCGTAACCGTAGCGGTCTCTACGAGTTGCGTAGCAATTAGTGCTACCCGTAGCAGCGTAGATATAAGGTACGTTACGTAATTATGGGCGTTTAGAACGATGGTTTGATGACGAGGGAAAAATTAAAATTAATATTACATTTATTTCACTTTCCATTTAAATTAGAATAACCACTCGTGTTTTTTTTTCGAAGGGCGAATAGAGTATGTGTTAACACTTACTTCTTATCTTATTATCTTATCTTATGTAATGAAAATGTAATGTAAAACGTTAAGTTTTAAATCCGAATGAAAGTATATTGTTTCTTAATATTGTTCGAAAATGACAATCATTCCGACCTGATCGATATAATGCTGATTCAAATTTCAATTTCTGTTATTTTCCTTTTATTTCTTTACTGAAATATTTGAATAATTTAGCAAATACCGCTGAAAGGGTTTGTACTCTTGATTTTCTTTCTTAAGACTTAACCTTCAGCTTACCAACGGGTAAAGTGCCGTCATATTAACGTAGTCAAGAGAAATAAATAGAAAAGACTATGAAATTGGGTGACCCTGTGATTAATATCTCTACACTTTAATTCAAAGCTAGTCATTACATAAAAACTGTCAGAAACTAATTGATAGCCTATTTTTAGAAGCCTGTTCATAAAAATTCTCGCAACACAAAGCCACTGCCTAAAATGCTGTCTAAAATGTAACTACATTACATTTAAATGAACTTACATTTTAGACAACAACTATATTTCGTAAATTAAATGCAAAATTTCAGCAGCTCAGCCCGACAGAGACACGCAACAATCCCTACCACCCAGAAACTAATCTCTGTAGCGATTAGTACTACGGTACTTGCTACGGCGTAGCGCGCTACGTTTATTACATACAATTAAATTATGCTGCATTTCCCTTCTTGAAAAGGTTACGAGTAATGTTTCTTATTTCTTTTTGTATAAAAGATTTGATTATCGACGATGAAAGGTTGGTATAGGCAGATTGTAATTTTGATTGCCATGTAATGACTTCAAAAAAGTTATAATATATAAAAGAGTGCATATTTTTAAGTTGATTTCGGTTTTTGGTATTTGTTGTAATAGTGGCAACAAACATACATCTACTGTACTCGGGTTACTCTGGTCTCTTCTGTCAAGTTTAAGCAGATTGTTTTCAATTCAATATCGATCTTTAAGCGTGGCGTGTAAAAGCATCCGATCAGGCCGTCAACTGAGCGCCACCATTGTAGCACTGTACGTGTTTGCAATGCTCTTTCATGAGACTTTGCCTTTAGCCTATGAACCGGCTCCAACACACATACAACAATGTTTCGAAGGGGCGCGCTTTGGATATCTTTGGACAATCCTTGGCTAAATTTAGATACTTGATTTTAAACCCATCCCACAACTACTAGTTTTTTAGGTACTTATATTAGTCGCAGTAATCTTAATTTCCACAATTTCGGTTTCTGTGTTAAACAGATAATTTTTATGTAATTACTTTAACCAATTGTATTCTTGCTTCTCATTGCATGCCGTGGCAGCTTGTAATTGAGGTAGCACCAAACAAATGTAAATTAGACTTAAGGTAAAATGTAATGTGCTGGTGTATACCTTGTAAGCTGCTCTTAATAAATAAATAAAATAAAATAAAACATCAGGCGAGGTGAAGTGAAATAGACGTGCCATAAATAAAAAAAAGATCCGTTTTGTATATCGTGTATAGTGTAATATAGTATATTGTAAATTTCTTACGTGATTACGTCTTTAAAATTACTTCTGTAGGGCCAGAAGGAAAAAAGTCTAACGATAATAATAAGGGAGGTTAAAATGTATTCCGAAGCCGTTACTGGCTGACTGTTCAAATCAAATTTAGATCGAAAAAAGTGAATGCTTCGACGGGATTCAATCCTTATGGATGGAATGCTTTAACCACTAAACCACGTGTAACGTCGCGTTTTAGAACGTTCGTTACATCGGTTTTTAATTCGAGCTTTTAGTCGATTTTTCATTTGAAGTTTCTGAACGACTGTGAGCGGCGCGGGAGGTGTTTGTCATTTTGACGTAAGTTGTCACTTTTCTCCCCATTCTTCGAAGCGATCGGAGGTTCATAATGTCTGCTTAGAATTATTTGGTTTAATCTCATCAATATGAGAGTATTTTTGTCTGTGGGACCGTAAATTGTGTTTCCCACAAGGAATTATGATGATATAATTCAATATTTTTGGTAAGTCGCTGTTTTTCATTGGGATTCTCTTCGATGGAATGCGTCGCACGTTGACTTTGACTTTAATCGCAATTTTATTGTTACAGCACCTATATTTGTATCTTTTGATAAATCTTATTATCAAGATGATTATTTCACGGGATTAAGGCGGTAAGTTATATATTTATTCAAAGAATAAAAACTTAGGGCCTCGTGGATTCGAATCGTACATTGATAACCTATATTTGTTTCAGGTTTCCGAAAGGGCCGCCTTTTTTTCAATAACCCTTTTTCTACTTTTCTTTTTCTGTCTTGCATTGCCTGTTTCTTTGGATGGCCTGGTTGTGCATTTATTTTGGCATGCTGCTCGCAAAGCTGCATTTTTGATGGTTGCATTTCGCTGGGACGGAACCGCATGGTTTTCCTGCCGTCACATGCTGAGGATGATCCAGTCCAGTGCTATAATGCTTATGCAGGAGGATTAATCTCGCCACGCGGGAAACCGTGAGCTAAAATTTAACTTTTATTTTATTTAACTTTATTTTAAAATGCATTGGTGATGTAGGATATACTTACATATAAGTGACTAGCTTTACTTTAGAACCTATTCTTATTTGTACGTCCCCTTTGGACGCTTAACAATTAAATTCTGCACACTGGAGCGATGACAATAAATCTGTAAACCTCAGTTTTGGTTTTATTTAGCTTACCTCCGGCAGATTAAAAGTTCCAATCTACCGTTGACTATCCTAGCATTATTTTATTGTGTGTCTCCAAGGCGCCCGATTATTATTTATATTTCTTTTGTATTATTTTCTTTTTATAGGAGACCACACTTGTTTGTTTGTTTAGCTTGTGTTCAACGCATAGCATACTTATTTTGTAAATGGTACACAGATTCCATATATATAAACCCGATAAACACACATATTTATTACAATGGCGCCCGAACAGGGACGTGACAGTGTGCAGTTATCTTTTACCCTATCACCTTTGCATTTCTATTTAATTTAACATGTTAAGAACAGTGTTTTCTTCATGTATATTCTATTATAACTGTGTATTTCAGTTTAATTTTGTTATTGTTTACTTTGCAAAACTAACTATATTACAAGTTGGTACTATTGTTATTATCTCTTAATTACAGGTGAATATTTCAATTTGTATAACATTCTGAGTTATTGTTAACATTGTTTTATATTGTATAACCTTAGTTTATTACAACAACAACAATTTAGTACAAGTGATGTTGTCCACTTAGTAATACCTACATAATTACAATTTCATAAGATTCAAACTTAGAAACATTTAAATCTTTGCTGTTTACCTTAAGTGAATATTAAGAATTTATTTTTGTGAATCACTAATGCATTTATTATCTTTGTAGGCATTTGCCCTAATTAGTAAATACCTATTACATTTACATAATAACATTTCATTCATTGAGATTGACCATTTTGGAGTCCTAACAATTTGCAATCATAACAAATTAGGTTTCATTTATTATTCAATTGTTTTCAAACTTTTATTAGTGCATTCTTTGAAAAGTTAGTGTATTCTATACAAACTTTTATTAGATTTTTCATACTTTTATAAACCAAACATGGATAAGGAAATACAGGTTCCGCCGTTGTTTGATGCTGTCAACATAGCTGTTCCAGTTGGTACTTCTACTCATGTGTTGCCCCATGCAATGGAAGATTTGACTGATGTGGTTGATCCATTTTCGAATAGTCGGGGAGCCGATGATCATAGTCCCAGAGCTACATCTTCGTTCAACATGATGAATGTTTTATTGAATGAAAATTTGAAGAAGAATTTACCTTCTGTTACTAAGTTACCGGATTTGAAACGAAGTAAGCTTTTGTATGATGGTAGAACCTGCGTTAGGGAATTTATTACTCAAGTGGAAGAATATTTCTTGTTTAAAAATTTTAATGAACATTTTTTGGTTAGTTCATTTTCTGATCTCTTATCAGGCACTGCACTTAAATGGTTTCGTAGTGTGCGTATTCGTATTGCTTCTTGGCAGGATTTAAAGGCTGCATTGTTGAAACGTTTTGATATTATTGAATTTGACTATCATTTAGAACATGAACTCCGTACTCGGAAACAAAAGTTTAGTGAGTCATTACCTGATTTTATTACAGATACAATGGATATGGCAAGTCGTTTGTCTGTGCCTATGTCTGACCCTATTCTCATTACCATTATTAAACATAATATGTTAAATATTTACACACCTTTTGTGTTTGGTAGAACTATTTCTTCTATCGACCAGTTTATTGACCTCAGCAGAGAATTAGAGAATTTTGTTTCAAGAAAGAAATTGAGTGAGAATAAAGATATTAAAAAAGAAAAATATTGTTCTCAAATTAGTGCTGTTAAATCAGATAATTTAATAACTTGTTTAAAATGTAAGTCCTCTGGACATTCTTATAAAAATTGCCCTGAATTTCCTGGTATAATTTGTTTTAAGTGTCACAAGGTTGGTGTCACTACGAGGAATTGCGAAGTTTGTAACCCACATACTGTACAGTCAAAAAACTTGTCAGGCCCCATCGAGCCCTAGTTTTTGATAAAACTTCTGGTGACTCGATGTTGAAAAAATTTAGCAATCGCCCGGATGAAGCCACTTGTAAGAAAGAATTTAATGAATGGTTAGATTATTTAAAGGTTTTCTTTAGTAATATCAGGACTGCCCCTGTTTTGTTTGTTAAACATAAGGACACTAGACCTTATTTAAAATTTAATATTAATGATAAACTTTATTCAGGTTTATTAGATAGTGGAGCTTGTAATTGTATACTCGGTTCTAATTTTCATCAAACATTTTTGAAATTAGGTTATCAAATTAAACCTCATAAAGGTAGTGCTCTTACTGCTGATGGTTCTCCACATAAAGTTATTGGAACTATGGTTTTACCTATCACTTGTGATAATATTACTAAAAATGTAGATTTTTTGATAATACCCTCTTTTGAACCTACTATTATTTTGGGATTTGACTTTTGGTTGAAATTTAACCTTGCTAAAGATTTATGGAATAATATTACCTATGAATGCGAATCCACAACTCGTGTAAATGCGGTTACTTCCGTTTCTGAACTTTCTCCTTCTGAGAAACTTGAATTAAATAAAATTATTTCACTTTTTGAAGATATTTCTTATGAAAAGAGAGGCTTAGGTCTTACTCATTTAGTACAACATAAAATTAATGTTACTAGTGAACCTTTTAAACAACGTTATTGGCCACTTAGTCCTGCTAAACAAAAAGAACTTTATGCTGAAGTAGAAATTTTATTAAAGGAAAATATTATTGAACCTTCTAAATCTCCTTGGTGTTCCCCAGTGTTAGCTGTTGAAAAACGCGATGGTGGGACAAGATTATGTTTGGATTCTAGACGATTAAATTCAGTAACTGTTAAAGATTCTTACCCTTTACCTTACCCTTCTAGAATTTTAGATAACCTTCGTGGTGCTAATTATATAACTACTATTGATTTGTCTAAAGCATTTTTACAAATCCCTTTAGAAGAATCTTCTCGAGAGAAGACTGCTTTCGTTGTTCCTGGGAAAGGTTTATTCCATTTTAAACGGATGCCGTTCGGTCTTTCCAATGCTCCTGCTGAGCTACAGAGACTTGTAGATAAATTATTTGGACCAGAATTTGATAATGTTGCATTCTGTTACTTAGATGATCTCATATTGGTAAATTCTAGATTTTCTGATCACATAACTTATTTAAATAAAATTTATAAAATTCTTAAAGATGCTGGGTTAACAATTAATTTAAAAAAGTGTAATTTCTGTAAAGATAGATTACGTTATCTCGGTTATATTGTTGATAGTAATGGTTTACATACAGACCCTGTTAAATTAGAGTCAATTGAAAATTTTCCTCGCCCAGAAAACGTAAAACAATTAAGAAGTTTTCTTGGGTTATGTTCTTATTACCGTAGATTCATTGATAAATTTGCTGATATTGCTTCGCCACTAACAAAATTAACGGCAGGAAGCAAGAATTCTAAAAAGCCTCTTTCCTGGAATGATGAAGCTGAAGTTGCTTTTCATAACTTAAAACTTGCATTGATTTCTGCACCAGTTTTACATTGTCCAAATTTTGAAAAACCATTCTTTTTACATTGTGATGCTAGTTCTGTTGGAATTGGTAGTGTCCTGAGTCAAGATGATGATAATGGAGATCAACATCCTGTAGCTTATTATTCTAGATCACTTAATAAATGTGAACGAAATTATAGCACAACTGAAAGAGAGTTGTTATCAATATTAGATTCTATTGAACATTTCAGACCTTATATTGAAGGAATGAAATTTACCGTTATTACTGATCATGCTAGTTTAACTTGGCTTCTTAAACTTAGTAATCCTAGTGGTCGACTTGCACGATGGGCTGCTAGAATTTCTCAATTTACTTTTGATGTTAAATATAAAAAAGGTTCCTTACATTTAGTTCCAGATTGTTTATCTAGAATAGAGATTGCTGCTATTAATGTTCCTTTAAATAATAATATTGTCTTGCCAAACAAGGATATTGTGGATCCTTGGTATAGAAAAATATTTGTAAATTGTCAAAAGTTTCCTAGAAAATATAAAAATTTCAAAGTTGAAAGTGATACTTTGTATAGATTTTGTAAAGATAAATATAATCCTAATAATCGTTTAAATTGGAAAATTGTCATACCTAAAGAACACATCTTAGACACAATTAGATCTAATCATGATGATGTTAATTCAGGCCATTTAGGAATTCATAAAACTTTGCATAAATTAAAAGTTCATTATTTTTGGAAAGGTATGTTTGTTGATGTTCAAAAGTACATTTCTTCTTGTGATACTTGTAAAGCTTATAAATCTTCTACTAATCCACCTCATGGAATTATGGTTAATCCTAAAAAGGTTGATAAACCTATGTTAATGCTTTCTATTGATATAATTGGAACTCTTCCACAAGCTTATTCTGGCCATAAGTATATACTTTCAATTGTAGATGTTTTTACTAAATATTGTTGGATATTTCCCATGACTAGTGCTACTACTAAAGTAATTTGTAAGATTCTTGAAAAAGAAATATTTCTTAGGTTTGGAACCCCTAAAATTCTTGTTTGTGATAATGGAAGCCAATTTACAGCTAAGCAATTCGTAGATTTTCTTAAAAGTTATAATATTAATAAAATATTTTATAATACTTTATATACACCTCAAAATAATCCTGTAGAGAGATATAACAAAACAGTCGAAACATGTATTTCTTGTTTTGTTAAAGATGATCATAGAACTTGGTCAAAATATTTGCCTCATGTTCAATTAGCTTTAAATAGTAGTGTGAATCTAGCTACAGATTTCACTCCTAATTTTCTTATGTTCGGTAGAGAACTTATTTTTGATGCTTCATTGCACCGTTTTAGTAATTCTTTTGATAACCTTGATCAACTTGATGTTGTTGATAGGGATTCTTTTGCCTTTTCACTTAAATCACTTAGTGATATTTTTGTTAAAGTTCAAGCTTCATTGCTTAAAGCTTATAAGCGTAATGCGCGTTATTATAATGTAGGGAGAAGAGTCATTTCTTTTGAAGTGGGAGATATAGTATGGAGGAGAAGTTTTGTGCAGTCTAGTGCTCCTGCATTCTTTTCGGCGAAGCTAGCACCTAAGTTCGTTAAATGTGAAATAATAGATAAAGTTTCATCTAATGTTTATGTTTTGAAAGACCTTCACAAAAACTATACTGGTCGTTATCATATTAAAGATATAATTAAATATTAAAATTATTATTGGTTTTGGCAATATCTATCTTTGTATTTGGTTCTTTGGTTGAAGTATGACCACTTTGTAAGGTGATGTTTGAAAGGGTTTGTGGTCTTGAATGGAGATGTATGTGAGGAACTTCAAATCAATTTATTGATTTCAATTTTAGATACATTAAAAAATAACTTAGGTCATTTTAGGTCTTGTTTCTTGTAACTACACAGGACAACATTTTAGGTCTTGTTTCTTGTAACTACACAGGACAACGCGTGCAGGGCTTAGGTGTCACTCGCATACGGTACAGAGTTTTCCATCAAGAACCAAGCGGTTCGGTGAGTCTTTTCTCTGCCGTACCATTAAGTCCTGGAATTCCTTGCCGGCGCACGTGTTTCCTTCTTCCTACAGTCCCGGGTCCTTTAAGCGGGGCGTGAAAAAGCATCTGATGAGGCCGTCAAGCTGAGCGCCACCATTGTAGCACTGAACGTGTTTGCAATGGTGACCCTCTTTCATGGGACTTTGCCTTCAGCTTAACATCAGGCGAGGTGAAGTCAAATTGACGTGCCATAGATATAAAAAAAAAAAAAAAAAAAAAAAAAAAATAACTTTCTACTCCATATTAACAAATTGTTCCACGTCAAAGGATCTTATATTTTTGTTTCTTTGTTTTATAGGATTATTTTCCTGTATTTTGTTGTGTACATTTGTAAATTGTATATTTTGTACAAATTTAAGAATTTAGTTTCTACTCTAGTATTGAGTGAAATTTAATATTCATTTTTGTGTTACATTCACTTGACTTATTTCCACTCACTTGGGGAATGGACAATTAAGTTTCTTGAACTTAGTTTTTGTGTAGTTCTGAGTTATTCTCTTATTATTAAGATTCTCGGATTAGACGCATTTTATGCATTTATCTTATACCTTGTTATACCATTGTTTTGAGAAACTTGGGTCTTATCGGACTTTGCATTTTTGTGCTATTGTGTTTTCATACACATAGTCACACCCTTTTACGCATTGCGCACGGGAAGCTGGTGGTGTTATGCCGGTCGCAATTGTCGTTTTTCTTTTTGTGCTATTGTGTTTTCATACACATAGTTGCATTTATATGCTTTGCGGACGGGATGTCGGTGGTGTTGAGCCGGTCGCAAATGTCATACTTTTTATGCGGTTGTGCTCAGAAAGTCAGTGGGGTTGTACTGGTCACAATTGTCATATTTTTCTTTATATTTCGCTTGTGCTCGGAAAGTCGGTGGTGTTGTACCGATCACAATGCTTATAAATAAACTTTATTTTCACGCCTTTGCTGTGATTTTGTCTTGACGTTAAAAGTAGGAGTTTGGATTAGAGGTCGGCGGTTTTTTACCTAACCGATAATGGGAAAACTCTTTGTTTTTACCAATTTTCAGATTCGGCAGCGTTGGTGCTTTTCCGATATCTTGTTTGTCTCATTGCGTTTCAGGATTAGCTGGTATAGAGTCGGTGGCGTAGGAGCTCAACCGCACTTTGGTATTGATGCTTGAAGGCTGGTTACGATCAAGAATGAGATTCGATGGCGTTGGTTGCCTAATCGATATCTGGATTATGTTGAAGATGGAATTTGTTTCTTTTTATGAAAGATTTATTTTCATATTATCTTTGGTGTTGGGTTTGGTTTTCACTCTTTTCAGAGTTTGGATTGGTTTTTCCACTAAGTTGGAGACTGTCTTTTATTTCCTTTTGGATTTGAAGATTTTTCTTTCACTCATTACTTTATTGAATGTTTTCACATTTTTTCAGTTACATTTTCGTGGGTTGTTTTTGCTTTGTCAATTGCAAACTGCTTTTGTCTTTTGGTTTATTGATAAATGTTGCAAGACATTTGGTTTTCTTTTGAGGTTTTCTGATTTTGGTCTTTGACTTTTCTTTTTTCTTTAGAAAAGAAAGTTCCTTTCTTTTATTGGGGAGGGATGTACTGTAACGTCGCGTTTTAGAACGTTCGTTACATCGGTTTTTAATTCGAGCTTTTAGTCGATTTTTCATTTGAAGTTTCTGAACGACTGTGAGCGGCGCGGGAGGTGTTTGTCATTTTGACGTAAGTTGTCACTTTTCTCCCCATTCTTCGAAGCGATCGGAGGTTCATAATGTCTGCTTAGAATTATTTGGTTTAATCTCATCAATATGAGAGTATTTTTGTCTGTGGGACCGTAAATTGTGTTTCCCACAAGGAATTATGATGATATAATTCAATATTTTTGGTAAGTCGCTGTTTTTCATTGGGATTCTCTTCGATGGAATGCGTCGCACGTTGACTTTGACTTTAATCGCAATTTTATTGTTACAGCACCTATATTTGTATCTTTTGATAAATCTTATTATCAAGATGATTATTTCACGGGATTAAGGCGGTAAGTTATATATTTATTCAAAGAATAAAAACTTAGGGCCTCGTGGATTCGAATCGTACATTGATAACCTATATTTGTTTCAGGTTTCCGAAAGGGCCGCCTTTTTTTCAATAACCCTTTTTCTACTTTTCTTTTTCTGTCTTGCATTGCCTGTTTCTTTGGATGGCCTGGTTGTGCATTTATTTTGGCATGCTGCTCGCAAAGCTGCATTTTTGATGGTTGCATTTCGCTGGGACGGAACCGCATGGTTTTCCTGCCGTCACATGCTGAGGATGATCCAGTCCAGTGCTATAATGCTTATGCAGGAGGATTAATCTCGCCACGCGGGAAACCGTGAGCTAAAATTTAACTTTTATTTTATTTAACTTTATTTTAAAATGCATTGGTGATGTAGGATATACTTACATATAAGTGACTAGCTTTACTTTAGAACCTATTCTTATTTGTACGTCCCCTTTGGACGCTTAACAATTAAATTCTGCACACTGGAGCGATGACAATAAATCTGTAAACCTCAGTTTTGGTTTTATTTAGCTTACCTCCGGCAGATTAAAAGTTCCAATCTACCGTTGACTATCCTAGCATTATTTTATTGTGTGTCTCCAAGGCGCCCGATTATTATTTATATTTCTTTTGTATTATTTTCTTTTTATAGGAGACCACACTTGTTTGTTTGTTTAGCTTGTGTTCAACGCATAGCATACTTATTTTGTAAATGGTACACAGATTCCATATATATAAACCCGATAAACACACATATTTATTACACACGAAGCCATCGACAAGATCGCATATTCTAATTCCGTCAAATGATTCATTTCTTCTAATCTAAATTTGAATTGAGGATACATTTGGGATTGTAGCTACATATCCTACTGGGTTTTTTCAAAAATAATACACGTCAATTTCACTTCACCGAAGCTGATCTTACAAAAGGGGGTCACCATTACTTACAATGTACAGTGATTGAGTTCGTCAAGAATCTTCAGTACTGTTCATGTCTGTACAGTTCATACTAAAAAAAATCCGTTGTATAGCTTGCTACTCTAAAGCTTGTGTACTCTAAGGTTTGTACCCTTTAGATAGGAAACGCTACGTCATTAGTTAGTATGTTATATAATCTAAACCAAAATGGCTGCCAAACAATGATTCTATTGGCACTAACATTTGAGCTAAATACGTCTGCAGTTAAGTGCCCGCCAGTGCCCATATCTAATGCTCCAACCGTGTAATGACGTCGTTATGTTATATACACCCAACCAATGGTTCTACTGCACGCCTGTGTAGCACTGAAAGGGTAGGCAGGATTAATGACATTTTCATTTTACAGCTTTTTCGTTCTAATTAGTTTGTAATTTACTCTGATTCCATTAACAGGGTTATTTTTATATCCACGAAGTATTCTAATACCAGTACCGTAACCCATCAAATAATCAATTTCGTTTATTCCATTTAGGCATATAAAGAGCACTTATGAATGTTAAAGTTTTACAATAATTATGTGCCTACATTTGTCAAAAATATTATAATTTATTATAAATAAAATACTTATATAATGGTATAGTATATATATGCACGATGCAAAATGCAATCACTGCAAGGACGATGAAACAATGAAACACATACTGTGCGAGTGTCAACACCTTAGGAAAACAACGAATAAATCTTCTAGGGAAGGCTTACCCCAAACAGGAGAATTACGTTCAATAATTAAGAGAAATAGCACGAGCCACGAGGACGAATATGAATATAGACGAAATGAAAACCTTTATATTAGTAGTTTAGATTTTAATGAGATGTTGCAACGTACTTTCTTTAAGGCAGGCAGCACGTGTGTGACACCTCTGGTGTTGCAAATGTCCATAGGCCACGGTGACCACTTCCATCAGGTGGACCATGTCCTTGTCTGCCACCTAAGTGGTATAAAAAAGGCAGTAAGGATTTTCTTTTTCAATTCAATTACGACTCATATGTGTATCATAAAAATATTACAAAAATGTTGAAAATTTTAGTTGCAAACTCAATTATGAAAATATTCTTTTTATAGGTCTGCATTCGCGAACGCGTGCGGGTCTCTACTGGTGTAATATTCTTGTGCACTAGTGGGATATTGTGACATATTTTTCTATGCTAATTGTATAGCATCTGTACACACATACTCATTCATATGTGTACGTCCGTGTACTAACACATTATGCACACAACTAAAGTCTACACTCATTCGTAATTTACAACAACTGTAATATATTAATAATTAGTTGCCCCGCGCAACTTCGTCTGCGTCGTCCTCGTTTTTGCAACATTTTTCACTTCTGTTCCGCACCAGTTGGTTGGAACATGATGTTATACATATAAACCTTTCTTTTCAATCATTTATTAAAATAAACCCGCATTAAAATCTGTTGCGTGGTTATAAAGTTTCAGCATACATAGAAATATAGGGACAGAGAAAGCCATTTTGTTTCTAACCTCTGACGTAAAAACGATTGGGTGTTATAAGTTTCACGTGTCTCTCTGTATGTGTGTAGGAGTCAATCACCAGTTAGAGGTCCCCGATACGAAAACGCATGAATTATTTATCTATGTCGGGGGCTTTTAAATTCTAATTTAATATTTATATACTATGTAGTAATGCTCGCGATACCACCCGCGTTAACTTCTGATCCAGTTCCTGCCACTCCATGAAAACCTTCCGTTTTGTTCAAGGAACAACTCAAAAAGAATTACTCGAATTGTTCCAGCCGTCTTCGTGTTTTGAGCTTAACAACATATTTCACGATTCACTTTTATTTGCAAAAAGTTTAAATATAAAATAAAAAAGCAACCTCAGGAAAATACACGATGTGCATCAACTTTCGATAAAAGCGGTTAAAAATACAAAAAGAAACGGTTATGAGGCATTATTTACATAGTTAAGAGCGCATTGAAGGTCTCCTTATGTGTCCAATAACATTAGCATGATCACAAAAATATGACACCAGTATTCAGTTAACCGAAACTTAAAAAACCTACCGCTATGGGACGCGGAAAGTATCATAAAAATCTTGTCCCAAAGTATCTGCGAATTTCCATAACAATATTACTGGGGTAATAAAATTTTGGTGGTCCCCTATATAAGGAATCGTAAATTGTCAATCGATGGGTGAACATTTTTGGTTGCAGGTTGTCATAGTAAAAATGTGTTAATAATTGAGTTTAGGAATTACGGCCTTTTTGCTGAAGCTGTTCAGGGTAACCGCGGTAGCCTAGTGGTATAGGTAATGGACTGCTGAGACGAGGTCTCGGGTTCGATCCCAGGTTTTACCATGGCACACACCAATGACTTTTCGATGTTTTTCGAAGTTATGTGTATATTTAACGCAGGTTTATAAATGCTCGGTTAATGGCAATAGGCTCGAAACCTATTACATTCGGACCTAAATATAAACTGGCGAAATGTGGGTGCTACCACTTTTGCCTACCCCTTCGGGGATATAGGCGTGATTTTATGAGAGAGAGAGAGATGAGAGTGTTCCGAAAATTTTGAGAAAAAAATATTTTTTATTTTTTCAAATCGGTCTGGAATTTCTATTCTTATAATCAGTAAATCTTCCTTCTCGTAACTTCCTACTACCCATAACTAAATATGCTATGCTAGTAAAAGATGTTTCACCACAGCTGCTCTGAATGAGACTTTCAGTTGATGGAAGATGATGAGAATTACTCTCTACCAGCTATGTAGTCTCCCCTAAAAGGCTAAGAACCATGAATGAGTAGAAATAGTTAGACAGCACGTATGTGACGCCCCTAGTGTTGCAAACGTCCATAGGCCACAGTGACCGCTTCCCATCAAGTGGACCGTGTGCTTGTCTTGTCAAGTGGTCTTAAAAAAAGGAGATGCCCTTATCTGTCGGTTACCGCTCAACGTCAGATACCAGATTCTTGCTTATTTGCTATTAATAATACACAACACTATGATTTACTTACAAAAAAAAATATAACTCATAATTTGCATGACATAAAATACTGAGTAGGGTTCGCAAAAACGTCTCACCGTGGAATACTGAGCCGTCAAGGCAGAATTTACGACGCGATTTTATGCTCACCATACATGATATTGTTACAGTAATATGTGCCAGGCTGTCTGACGTCGTAGGGCATTCAACGTTGACGTCATAGTTTATGTCTTAATAATCAATGATATTTACATTACATAACATAACATAAATTCACGCCTTTATCCCCGAAGGGGTAGGCAGAGGTGCTAGCACCCATATTTTGCCAGTTTATGTTTTAGGTCCCAATGTAATAGGTGGCGAGCTTATTGCCTTTAACCGGACACTGCGATAAATACACACATAACTTCGAAAAGCATCAAAAAATTATTGGTGTGTGCCATGGTAATCCCCCAGAGCACCCCCCCGTAAGATTCAGGTCATGAGTACATTTTTTCTTGATAAAGTTGAATTTAAAGAACTCTAGGAGCTTATGCCATTGATCGCAAACTTTTTTTGATGTGTACATGTCCCTTTTTGAACTTTAACTTTTTACAATTTAAATAGATGCCTTTTGGGTTTATTTGTGGTAGAAATTTATATGTTGTTTGAATTTCTCCTCTAAACTTATCAATGTGACATACCCGTGTAATATATATATTTGTTTTAAATTTTATGAACACACTTTGCGACGTGTGCTTTATAGTACAAAAAAATCTATACGCATTTTTACCACACAATGTGTTAAACACAAAACATCTAGAACAATGCAAAAAGGCATATCATCCATATAGATATTTGTACTGAGGAATCGTACCACACCTCAGCTTCATACTCAAATATTTATGGTACAGGTCTGTTATTTATACAGTCATATACCATTTCAATAAATACGTTTCTCGTAATAAAATAACAACACTATAAACCTATACCATATCTCAGCATTAACCGGCCATGTTAACAGAAAGCTCACACACAATAAAAGATTTTTACAAGTTTTCCCAAACGTGTGGGAAGGCCGGTGAGGCCCTATAATAAAAGGACCAGGGTAATGCTTTTGCCCTCAGAGGTCCGTAAATTACCTCCGAACACGGAGACCCTTTGTCATGATTGTCTCTGCGAGCGGCCATATTGGTTACTATGTCTTTGTTCCTTATTAGTGTGTTTGTGCAGTTTTGATAATAAATTGGATCGTTGTTTTATTTAGTGGGAATAAAAACAAGTATTTTTTCGCGCTAAGGGTTGGAGATTTGTGTTGTTTTAATATGACAATACTGTCTTTATAATTGATAGTTTCTATACTGAAGTAAAATTTGAGAAAAATAGGGTATATTTAATTAGCTGTTTATTTGGGACACGTCAATTTGACTTCAACCTGCCTGATGGTAAGCTGAAAGCTAAGTCTGAGGGAAGAGGGTCACCATAACAAACACGTCAAGTGTTACAATGGTGGCGCTCAGTTTGACGGCCTCATCAGATGCTTTTTCACGCCCCGCTTAAAGGACCCGGGACTGTAGGAAGAAGGAAATAAGTTTAAACGTGTTAAGTAGGTTCTCTGTAACCAAGTAGGTGTGTATATTACATAATTAGTTTTAGTTTCCGGTAATTAGGGTAGCCAGAGCTCACTGGAGAGGTTGTGTGTTGTCAGTGGGGAGACCGAGAAACCCTTATGTGTCTCACTGACAGCACAGAGACTCTCTAAACCTCCTCCCCTCCCCTGCTTCCCAGACCTATGTCCAGCAGGGGACTGCGATAGGCTAATTGATTGATTATAAAGTTGGATTGGAAAGAAAGGAACGTTGAAGTATAAAATTTTCTTTCTTTCTTTTCTATACTTTGAATTTGCTGGTAATACTTTGAATTAATCTGGTGTCGAGGAACTTCTTATTTTTTTACTATGTTACCTTTAATAGTCATGAGCTTTTTCATTATTGTAACATTAATTTTGCAGTGTGCACATAGTTTTACGTTAGAATCCAGTTCAAAACTCTTAGTTTTAATTTTATTTTTGCAAAGATTGTAATGTGTTTTGTGCATCAAATAAATAAATAAATAAAAAATAAAATAAAAAAAATGAAACCAGGATTGTCACTCGAATAATAAAGATTCAGAAGGCAATATCATCAGCTCAAATAGTTGTACTAAAGACTCCAATAACCTGACGACCACAAAACGACGCTAGTGAAAACAATCGCCTAGTAATATCGCTAACTCGCCCTAATGCTCCCGTAAATGTTGTGGAACTAGCGGATTGCTCTAATATTGCTTGAATTAACAGCTTTGGAATTGGATGCGGTTGTATTTTAACTTCTTTGTTGTATTATTAATAACTTTGATAATAAAGCAATGAGTTCGTCTGAGAATAGAAATACAATATTGTGATGTGAAATGGGTGCTACTGAAAAATTTTAGGACTCAAGTCAACTATATCTGCTATACGCCTGCTAATTTACCCTTATAGAGGGGTACCCTTACTTATAAGGGTAAATTAGCAGGAGTATAGCAGGTGTGGTCTCCCAACCCCGAAAGAAACCTCTTCCGGGCTTGGGAGATCAGGCGGCAGTTGGTACCTAAAATATTATACATGTTAAACCAAGAATGTTTTAAGGTGAATATTTTCATCTTAAATATTTGTACGCATTGTCCATAGTTTGGTACAAAATTCGTGAGATGTCATTAAAAGGTACTTACAAAACGCCAAAATTATAAATATATTATAGGTTAGTTTAGTAAAGGGACCACCACCGATTCGGGGCCCTGGCCGATAAACTCCAGTGAGAAACTCAGCGGGCTTTTATTTTTTTTGTTTATTTACAAACATTTACTTAGTCTAGATACAATAATTTGATTAAGTAGCAAGTTGAGTGAACAGCTCATTTCCAAGCTTGTTTAAAATTCAAACAGTCTTAAATTTTATAATAGCCTTTAATTTAATTTTTTTTTTAAATATCTCCTTAACTTTATTAGAGAGCTTGTTATAAAATATCAGTTACCCTGGAAATAATTAAAATTTTTATAGAGACTACAAGATTATATTTGTGTCTGATATTTATGTTATGCCTGTCATAGCCAAACTACTGACTTATTCATGAAGAACACTGGCTACCAAGTTGACGTAGTCATGATTTAAACTAACTAATTAATAAAAGCAATTAACTCAAAATACATATAAAATGTTGTTTAGTATAGATAGTGGTGATATCGTGCTGCACGCCACAGCCTTCGTACAAGTAGATCATGACATACGGTCAGTGGAACATTAATTTTGTGCCAACAGTTCACAAGGCCTGCATTTACTATCAAAATACATATCTGTATATCTAAATAATTCAATCATTTAATCAATTCACTGCTGGATAGGGTGTATCCCAGTATTTCCATGGAAAATAGTCTCTCAACTCTCAACTCTCAAAGTTGAGTCGCTTTGGCGTACTGTTTCCACTGTGACAAGACGGGTTGGTACATGGTTTTATTTCGAGTTTGTTGTATTTTTCCGTTTGTCACTTCTAACTACGCTTTTCGAACGAGGTAAGGTGGTGATATTCATCTTCTTCGAGGTTTAACAATCCTAACGATAGTAATAGTTGAAATATTACTAATTGTCATAGATAGGGTAATAAGTGTTTTACTTGCTTTGAAGGGCGCGTTTTGGTTTCTACATGGAGCATTCCTCCTGTAAAGGAAAAAATGCGACTTCGACTCCCTTCAGGGGAATAATTTTATCCAATATAAATCCTCTATCCTTTTTTTATACTTATGTCTTCAAATTGACTGCACCTCGCCTGATGGTAAACAGAGGCATAGTACAAAAAGAGGCGCTATCATTTACTAAACTAACCTATATTATAATTTTGACGTTATGTAAGTAAATTTTAATGACAGGATAAATTATTTTTCAATTTAGAAATGCGTACAAATATTTAAGATGAAATTTTTTAGCTTGCAACATGAATAAGTCTCTTGGTTTAATATGTATAATTTTGAGGTAGTAACTGCCGCCTGACCTCCCAACCCTGAAAGAAAACCCTCTGCAAGGGCAAATTAGCAGGAGCACCAACTGGGAGATTCACTATTCTCAAAGAAACTCATTGGTTTATTAACAAAGTTGATTTGTTATTAAAAAGCTGATAAATCTGTATAGCTCTAACGGCTCTTTATAGAACTAATGCATTACATTCAAAGAAATCCCGTAACACGTATCGCCACAATAAAATGATTTAGACTATATATAATAAAAATGGCTGCGTATCTACGTATAGGAGCGCGGAATTAAATTACTGTCACAGGGACGGCTTTTACCTCCATCCAGACTATCTCTTTCTATCTCCGTATTTTTGTCTCTCTCTTTGAGTGTATTAGATTAAATTGACATATAAGTATAGTAGATTCGTCGCATAGATTTCGAGTGATTGAAATAGACGTGAATTGAATTAAATGTATGAGAATGTAGCTTTATGTTTGGGGATTAACTGGTTTTGATACTTGGAATTGAAGTTTGTTTGAATTTTATTTGAAACTAACTAACTATTCAACCTAAGTATGTTTATATACAAGGATTATTTTATATTGGATTTTTACAATTATGTATTAATTATGTAAGTTTATAATTTAGAACAAACAACTATCAAATACTTCAACCAACCTGTATTTCTATCCAAAGGTTGCCTGGAAGAAGTTGCGATAATCGATAAGACCGCCTATTGTACTGTTTTTTTATTTTACATTATTTGAAGACCTCTGTGGCGTGGCGGTAGTGAACACGATTGCTTCGCATGAGGAGTGAGTTCAATTCCCACTCGGTGCAAATATTTGTGTGCATGAATATAAATATTTTCATTGGTCTGGGTGAGCTTATAATATTACTGACGTAAATAGAGTAACAATCTAGTCATTACCACGTTACCGAATTTAAAAGTGGCAGTAACTTGGGGCTTTTAGTGTAGAAACATTGACGTCACTACAATATTTATTTCTGTCAAAGTTGATAATGGTTTATAAAATAAAAATTCACGGTTTATATACTCTGTCACTTTCTCACGCATAGGTTTTGTGTAAAGATACGTATTCACTCGCACACTTTGTTGCTCCAAGGATAACTTGGTATACAAACTCAGATTCTCTTTAAACGGGGAGTGAGTATTATTAGTAGCATTTGTCACACTTAGCACCATTGTACCACCAAGACTAAGTAGATAAATGCACGCTCAATTCTTTTATTTTTCTGAACACAAATTGTTATGTCACAGTTACTAGTACGATTGTAGACACTTTGGAATCTTTCCAAATGTATCTATCTACAATTTTACATTGAACTCTCCATTCGTGTTGATTATCGAGATCTCCGAACAAATATCAGTGATTAAGATATCACTGAGGGCTCTTCTTAAGGTGGTTGGTTGGACGTTTAGGGTGTGACGTATTGTCCGTTTCCTTTATCGTAAATAAATGTTACAAAGATATAAAAGCTTTTCTTTGTCAGTATTGAATTTAGCATTTTCCTGCAAAATAATTAATGATCAAATATTGGGTGAGTTACGATTTTGTTTTTGTTGACTGCATGTGTTTTGATGGGTCAATTTAGATAAAGTGAAGTCCTGAGTACGAACCCAGATCGCGTAAAATGGATATTTGGTTTTTCGGTTAGAAACATAGGCAGAGAGTTCATCCTCACACATTAAGAACGGAAACGGCGCGCACTGTGCGGTATGAAAAGAACTTCATTCCACGCATGCTCATGCTGTGAAATGAACTCCCTACTGTATGTTTCCTAAAGTTCTTTAAGAAGGGCATCAGAAGTTCTTTACAGGGTTGGAAGTAGTAGCATGGCGCCCCTGGTTTTGCAAACGTCCATACTCCGTGGTAACCAGAATTCTACTTGTATATCAATTAAGTGGTATAAAAACTTAAGTTTTACTTTTAATTCACGCTTTTTAATGCCACATACCTACAACAACAATTCCTTTTTTTATAAAATTTATGTGTCCAATAAATCCAAGAGTTAGATATGTTGTAAAATAAGGACGTCCCTCATGGCCCCGCAGGATTAAGGGACACACGGAGCCTGCCACAAATAATACGTGATCAAGATACTGCGGAGGTTTGAGAGCTCGTGGGGCTTAAATAGAATGAAAATCTTTTATTATCTTATAGAAAACATTGATGCGGATTGCGGTGGTATCGGATTTTTCAAATTCATTCTTTGTTCCAGGCAACTTTCACATTCATAATGGTGGTAGGATTTTACAATTTTATCCATTATTATTGATGATAAAACTGCATGGTCATCCTAATCTCATACCCTTGCACCTATTAATCATAAATAAAGAAAA
The DNA here is from genome assembly GCA_963691645.1 of Pelosia muscerda. Lineage (NCBI taxonomy): Eukaryota > Metazoa > Arthropoda > Insecta > Lepidoptera > Erebidae > Pelosia > Pelosia muscerda. The sequence goes on from OY829102.1 coordinate 1,271,306, forward strand.
CTACGTATTAAAAAAAGAAAGAAAGGATAACGATAATCTACCTGAGTTTCTTGCTGGTCTCTTCTCCGTAGATGTAACTAGCGAACCAGCTCTTTACTCATTATAAATTATTATAGTTTCGATAAACATAGTGATAAAACTTTGACATTCATATGTTATATGCTCTTTATGTGCCTAAACTGAATGACCGAAATTAATTCTTTGATTCTTTAAATAAATACCTGTAAACATCACCAAAGTCACCAGAAACTTAAGTAGACTAGAATTTCAATAAATTTAAAGAAGAATCTAGATAACATAGTTGGCAGATTCACGTGATCTGGTTTCAATGAATATTTTGGTTCCATACTGAATTTAAAAAAGAAATATATTTCTGATAGGAATATACGACAGAAAAAAAACAGGATTAAATGCGCAGTAAATGTTTTAAAAACTCATTCTGTATGCCTCGGGCACTTTGATCTTGTCACCGAACAAAATGAACTTTGAAAACGGGACGAAATATACAACATGCTTTAAAAAAACCTCACAGTAGTTCAAAGAGAATCAAAAGCACTAAAGAACTGATTAAATACGACTACAAAAGATTTAATATCGGGCACCGTAGTTTAAATATAAAAATGTTATGACAAGGGTCGCTATATTTCTGAGTGCGACTGTACTGCAAACTACATTACTGGGGGATTCTTTGATACAATGGGGGTGAAACTTGTTTAGATTGCGTACTGCATCTGATGGACAGGCAGATGGAGGCGGAAGGGTTAAGGCGTGAGTGATAGCAATAGCGATAATTTTATATGATTTAACTTTGGTGGATAGCTTAAGCTATTGATTCTATAGAGACAAGGTCATATCATACTTTCACCGATAAACCTTCGTTTTTTAAACTAAGCTCTCACATATTCCCCGATGGAAATAATTGAGTAATATGTGAGTAAAGCAGTTGCATTATATTTGATCTAGGTTTAGAAATTAGTTTATATCCGCCTTCCAAAACGGTGCCGGTGTTCAATTTGCTAATTGTTACTTTACGACGTTGAACCCGCAATCAGACACTTACATGGGGAATGTTTTGACTATAATATATATTTTTTTGTCTTGGAACGACAAAGGGTCCGTCTATCTATTGAATTAGGAACTCTCAAAAAAAATGTTGAAATAGGAATTGATTTAAAATTTCATGAAATACACTAAATTCTTCTTACATTTTATCCTATGGTCCCGGGTCCTTAAAGCAGGGCAGGAAAAAGCTGTGAGCTAAAATCTAATGAGGCTGTGAAGCTGAGCAACAATATTGTAACATACTACGTGTTTGTAATGGCAACGCTCTTTCCTGAGACTTTGCCTTCAGCTTACATCGAGGTGAACTAAAATTGTTGTGTCCTAAAAGAAAAATATCGCTGTAGCTCATCTCTTGCCCCGCGGTTCCGCTCGTGAACAGTTAATGGCGTCGGTTGTAGAATTTTAAGACGACCCTCTGTCGTTGATAGATGCATTTGCATCGCAGTAGCCTTGATTAATTGTGATTCACGCTCATCTAAATGTTAAATGCGAAGCATGCTAATGAAAACACTGGCCCAATTTTGGTGATATTTGGGGCAGAATTAATACTAGTACTTCTATAAAAATAAAGACTCACGAGCACTGAGAAACTCGTGTTGAAAACAGCACAATAACTTGTGAAGAACCAAGTTCTTGATGTTTCAGCAAAAAAAGTGACAGTCATCTTCTCCCCTTCTACGAAGGACTCAGACGAGGCTTCGTGGCTTAGCGGTTAGAGCGTTCCCCCTGTAAGGGAAAGATCGCTAGTTCGAGTTTCGTCGAAGCATTCACTTTATCTTATCGAAATTTGAGTCATATTGTAATGGCGACCCTCTTTCCTGAGACTTTGCCTTCAAATTATCAGGCGGGGTGAAATCCAATTGAAGTGTTTTAAATAAAAAAAGTCATTATAACAGCTCAACTCAGTCGAGGTCAGCTTTCAGAGTTCAACAACCCATTAGCGATATGGAAGCCATTTACTACAAGACTTTGGTCGGACTTTTTAGTGCCCCAAACCACCCGTAATAAATGACACAAATTTCAGACAAAATGGCGTTAATTTTTATCTGATATTATTTTAATTGCTCATTTTCAAAACCAAATATTGCTATAATATCCTTAATTTTAAGATAATTTCCTTTACAATTCGCTTAAAAGTCAATTTTAATATTATTAAGAGATAAAATAGATTGCGTCCTTCGTCATTAGTCAATAGCAGTCTCAAATTTAATTAAAAATGTCTTTGATCAAAAAGCCTAATTAAAATCGTTTTCACCTACTCTCTTTACAGGAGAATAGAAGCTCGTACATTAGTAAAGGTGGTTTACAGGTCAGAGAATATAACCGAAAATATCTGAATGTTTATTATTCATTCATCGGCAAGATAATCAAAGGAGTCAATCAGTGGTGTGGAGCCGTCAGTGGAGCGTGCCCGCTGGGGAACAAACGAGTTGATTAATCGCCTAGGGCCGAATACGTAATCAAGACTGTTTGTGCTTCTGCATCGGTGATTCAGCTGGAGCTTCTTGGTTGAGATTCTTGTGTTCTTCTCGGAACGTCGCTAATACGATAACTAATTCAGTTAAACATTACTTGGGGGGAATTATGGAACAATGTGGGAAATTCGGGGCTTGCGCGTACTCAAACGGGAGCCCGAAATAAAAAGTAAAGTTTGATATAGTGGTAGTGGTCTAAAACCTTTTGTAGGGTGCTGAATTTAATTATGAGTTTTACATACATACATAATAACGCTCACGCCCGTAATCCCCGAAGAGGTACACAGAGGTGTATAAGCACCCACATTTCACCAATTGTGATTTTTGGTCCAACGTAATAGGGTGCAAGCCTATGGCCGCCAATCGGGCACTTTTTACAAAAAAATGGGTAGGAACAATACTTATCATTAAACTGTCCTTAGAGGAATAAAGTGTGCGAGTGCCATTATGTATCTTCACACAAAACCTAGGCGTGAGAGAGTTACAGAATACACGAACCGTGAACATGTTTTTATTTATAAATCGTTATTAACTCCATATTTTTCAACTTAAACAGAATAGTAGTTAATGTGATAAAAACATAAACTTACGCCTTTATCCCCGAAGGGGTAGGCAGAGATGCTAGCACCCACATTTAATTATCACATTTACATTAGTAGTTAATGTTTCTACACTATAATATTAGTGGCAGTGACTGTTGAGTCACTGCCACTAATATTTCAAATGCAGTAACGCGGCATCAACGCTGTACGCTAGTAATATTAATATCTATGATACCTTTTTTTTATTGTGCGCAAAATGCCTACGGATATCACCTCCACCCAAACCGATGGAGGTGATTATGTCGGACTCGAACCAACTGAAACGGATGCCGTCCATGGGTCCTTAATTGCCGGAGGTGAGATTATACAAGACATATTTTTCGCACCCCGGCAGACCCATGGACATCTCTTTTGAGATGACCCTCTTCCCCTAATGTTGGGACCATGGTGTCCCCATCTAGCCCCTGGGTATGGGGTGGCACTTTGAATATCTATGATACCTATAGGTTCCAAAATTGGAAATGTACATGACAATAATTGTTGTTGTGCCTACTATTAATGATTGATTCGTACAAACTACATTTTATTAGAAAAACCAAATCTTTCTAGAGGTGTCAATTTGCAAATTACTTAAATCGGTTTGTGTACGTGCACTATAGGGCACTAACATTTTAATTAAAAGAAATACACATACATACTCACTACCATACACACATTTCAAACTATCCTTCCAACTCAAACCTGGCTATAAAGGTAATAGTGACCATTATGTCAAAGACCCATAAGATTAAACCATTTCATTTTATTTCAGAGGGGTCTCCAGAGTACCCCGGGGACGGGGTAGGGGGAGTGAGGCTAAATTGACACACGGTTATCGCTTAATATCAGGTGGGCCGGTGACAGCAGCCGGACACTTTTACTCTAAAACATATTGGGTATCGAACTTGGGACCTCATGCACAATAGTTATACTACCATTGTTGCTGTGTAAATTAATATATATATATATATATTTATATGTGTGTGTGTGTCTATAATTATGGTTATGTGACTTTTATGTACTGTCATCTGACTTCCTATCTGAAGACGTATGGAACCATTGTGAAACCAATTAGATTACTAAACTGCCATTATATTTTCGACTTTATCTGCATAAGCTTAAATTACAAAATTAAATGAAAACGTGTTCATTACATCTCATCATTCGCTGTGTAGTGTATGACTTAATTTTAGACCTTAACAGCGTAGCAGTAAAGTGTGTAATTTAATGGCATTGTTTTAATCCCAATAGTTTCACAATAGTTGACAATTAGTGGAATCGAGGCCCAGTGGACAGACTAGATGAATGGCAATCGTTATTTAGAATGGAATAGAATAGATAGATCAATGTATAGGATTGACATTTGTTCACGCCTGTCATAACTGTCATATACGTCAAATTACGTGTCAACCCTGTACATTGAACATTCTACTCTATTCTGTTCTACATAACGACTACTATCGAATTGCCATTTGTCTAGGGCCCCAGGTAAATCAAGTAGTACTTGTACTTCCTATACATTATTGATAACACACTTGTACTTCTTCACTGTATTTATTATTGTACCTAACCGGTTTCGCCTTGCAGCATTCTCATAAGTTTACATTGACAGTTATGAGCATTCTTATTCCTAAATAATACTCTGGTTAACAATTTGTCTTATGTGGGTAGTTCTAAAATTAAGTATAGTAGCCCAAATTTTTTCCCCAGATTTGGGGAAATAGTATCTGGTTTACTCTAAAGATTTTTATTTTAGAATTATTACTACATTATATCAAGGAAGCCATTAAATCAAAATGTCAAGGCAATAAATATATTATATGTTACTGAGTAAATATATCGGTACCTAATATGAATCATAGCAAACATTAAAATAAAAAGGACATAAATCACATATTTAATACACTCTCAAACAACCTTTAACCACATATAAATAAGCAATAAACTCAAACACACTGTTAGCGCACCTAAGCCCCAATCAAACTAGTGTTACTGATAATCTGTATCCGTACTATTTTCTGGAGTGTTCTAGACCGGCTCTACTGATTACTGTCTGAATCGCTCAGGGGTGGGGCTTCGTCCTACAAACATGGATTGAGATGACTGGGCCTGATGCCCGCGGGTATGGTGTGTGGTGCAAATTATAGAATGTTCTATTATTAGTTAATATTCTACTAATAATTAAAATAACAACATTGTATGTGCAGTTATTTATTACTAAGCGATGCTAAAAACTTGCTTAAATATAATTTAGGTGAAATGAAAATAGTGTAAGTTTAAATCAATATTAGGATATAAAACTTAACAAATTTATAGAGTGCAATTTACTAACAAATTATGTATAGGCATATCTTTAATTATGGACGAATATAACAATTATAGGATATATCCCTATAACGATATTTTGTTATTGTTAATATATTTTTTAAATAACAACATTCAGACAAGTCAAATTTAGATCGGAACTTACATTCAGACTAGTGCAGATATTATGTAAAGTACTAAATCTTAGTAGTATAATTTGAACGCGTGTTATCCATAGATATAATCACATACTAGAATAATAACCACAAACTTGAAAAACTGTGTAACCATCATCAAAAGTCTCACTTCATAAACGACTAAAACAACTTTATAAAACTTCCTTAGTCTTTGCTTTTTTTAATAAAAATATTAGCAACCGAAATTATTGTTAATATTCACTCTAACCTCTTCAGCTAAACTCAATAGCTTGTTTTAGGAGTGGGTTTACATCGGTAGTGTAGTTACTGAATTTGAAACCAGGACCTTTACTAAACTACAGACGCTTTTTTGCTCTCCTTTATTTGTAGCTACTGTGAAATACCGGCATAACTGATCTAAGATGTTACAATTATATTCATGATTACATAACAAACAACTCGCTTCCGCTCATGACTCACGGTATAGAAGCAAAGCGGTCCACGCTCACTTGAGGCGGGCTCGTGATTATGCCGGGTCACGTGCGCCCGGATCAGTGCCGTCCGCGCAGATTATTACTGTTATATGTACCTACCGACATTGTTTACGAACGCTGTAATATTGAAGACGTTGTTCAAGTAGTGGGCGCCTTAAGGAGCTTCTAAATACTGTCACAGTATGAGTACTTGATGACTTTATTAGTTGAAGTTTTTTGTGTAGTCATTATATAGTAGTTGTTGCTTGCGATAAGGTCGGACATCTAGTTCGAGATTATCACAAGTAACAGCTTTAATTTAGCTTTCTTTAATAGACTTAAATTAAAAAAATGACATTAAAATAAATATTATTTTTTTATACAACGTGCTCTCCGAGTTTTATGCAACGAGCAACGTGCAACCAGATTAGTGCAAATAGCCAAAAAAATAAATACACTGACCGGGATCGAACCCGCACCCCTACGTAGCAGTCGCGTTCACAACCATCACGTCACAGAAGCTGTCAGTCTATTATTTCATTGAATGATTTGTATTCAAAAATTCTTAAACTTTCAGAAAACATTTTCAAATAAATATCTGGTAATTTAAACCTTCCCAGTAATAAATATACTCTACCAATAACAGTCATCCTCCCAGTCCCTGTTGTATACCCGAATAGCTAGTAAACACTAACAAAATACTCACGTCTGTACCCGACAGATAGGAGAGGGGATTCCCGCGGGAATGGACGGAGGTGTACACGTTTGCACAGACAGTTTGCCAATGGCGCCTTTCAGGTAGCTGGCCAAGTACAGTCGCCAACAGTATAAGCTTCCCATACTTCAAGTTACTGACTAATACGGATCTCTAAAATTTATACACAAAATAATATTTGTTATTGCATTTTGAAGATAAAAAAGACAAAACTATACTTACGTCTATTTTATTATTTTTGAGGGTTTTATGGCAGGCAGGTACGTGATTTCTACAAGGAAGTATAAAGTCGCGTTCTCTGTCCCTATGTCCCTTTGTACGCTTAAATCTTTTAAACTACTCAGTGGATTTTGATTCGGTTTTTTTAATAGATAGAATGGTTAAAGAGAAAGGTTTATATGTATATAACTTCACACTACGACCAACAAATGCGGAGCAGGAATGAAAAATGTTGCGAAAACGGGGTGACGCAGACGAAGTTACGCGGGTCAGCTAGTAATGTTATAAATTCGGAAATCAAGTCCTCTGCCATAGTAAGAATAATGCACTTCACAATACCGAATGACTGGGGCGTTATCTTATAATGCCTTTCTTGAAGAACGTACGAAAATTGTAAGCGTTTGAGAAATCCACAGCATGAAGTTCATACCACAGCTAGAGCGTGGGATGACGTTGTTTTCATAAACTACTGCTGTAGTTTTTCCATACGATTACAATATGAAGTCCTTCAAGAAGGGCATTAGAAGGTTTCTACGAGGTCGGCAGCGTAAGTGTGTCGATTCTAGTGCAAACTTACATAGACCACGGTAACCACTTTCCATCAGGTACTACCACTTAGGTAAGTGGTTAAAAAACAGCCGTACGAAGACTGGGGGCTTTAGATACCAAAGTGTAAAAGGTCCAACAAGATATCAGTAATTCGTACTTCGAACTATTAACACACACAAATGCCTTCCATAACTAACCCTGCACTATTAAAAGGTGATATCATAATTCATAGCACCCTTATTTACATAAACCATTATTATTTCCTCTCATATATAGTACGCGGAACATATCAATTTCGACCCGATTTTCAGGTCCGGACCCCTCCTCTTGAAGTATTCACCTGGCATTCAGCAAGGCTTTGTGCCACCAAATAGTTGGGCGCCGAAGTATTAATCTGGCGGATAAACCGATGGAATGTAACCTGTGAACGATCGATCGATTGTGTGGGTTAAACACTGACTTTGTTGGTGAAAAATACTATTTTGGGACGTTATTTTTCGATCGACAGGCAAAAGTTTTGTTGGGTGTGAAATACAGAACAATCTTTTTTTAGCGCTGTAACTATGGTGGCTAGCTGAACGGAGGGGGGGGGGGGGGGGAGAGAGAGGGGGGGGGAGAGCGCTTGTAGTTAGTTACAGTAGCCTAGTGGTATGGGTGACTGCTGAGAGAACGCTGAGACGAGATCTTGATCCCAGGTTTACCATGGCACACAGCCTATTGCCATTAGGAGGCACATATAAACCTGCGATAAATACACACATAACTTCGAAAAGCATCGAAAAAAAAGAAAATATACTTTATTGTACATCAAAGCATACGAAAACAAATAAAAGTAACGTATATAATAATTGGACATAATGTTCAAGTAATAATTTGTGAGTTGCGGGTAATTTTCAACGCGTCTCGTCGCCTGGTCGACGTCGTGTCTCGGGGCACTTGGGAACAGTCTATCGTTAGAAACGGCAACACGCGTGCGCAATTTTCGGTGCGCTAAACGACATTAGTTTTCGTTCGGGTGTTTCGTATTATCCTCCTGACTTACAAGAGGAATACGGTTGCTACGACCAACTAGGAGCCCCCGGATCCTATTCGCGGACTAAGGGTGGGACTATACCGGTACTTAGTGTATTTTTATACCTAACACTATTAGCTATATACACATACAGGGCCCAGAACAGAAGATGAAGCTGCATTGGGTAAGTGACCATATCCCTAATCTTGAGCTACACGTCACCGCGGACCGTCTGGGGATCTCGGTAGATTCCCAAACACATAATATTGTACAATTGTGTGTGTGTGTATAGGGTAGTAGGGCATTATATTGTACAAGTGGTCTTATTGCATATAGTTAGTAGTCTCTTCCAAGCAATCTTTGGATGAACAGGCGTGCATAGAGAAGTATCGTGGGTTTTTGGTATTTATAGTGGTAGGTATTTAACCTGTTTAGAAGCATTATTATTAACTTAATTAATTTTAATTTTGCAAAAGTGACTTCCAAGATATCAGATTAAAAAGTATTTTTACGGATACCGAACAAACATTTGCTTTTCCATTATTTGCCGTACAATTTGAAGGGAAAATTTTTCGTGAAAATAAAAAAATGCTTAGAATAACAATGGGATTACCGTTTCATTTGAGTAATGGGGTTATAATCCTTTGCAGAATTTATTCCTTTGCGGAATTTATTCCGTCTCCCATAAACTTTTATTCAGCTTGGAAAACGTCCAGCGGGCTTCCTTTGTAATTTGAAATGAACTCGTTAGCGTACCTGGAAAGTAATTTTGTTTAATCACTTTAAAATATGAGCTAAAATTAATATTGTTTTCGGACATTAGAAAAATGAAATAATAGCTGTGATGTAGGTTCTAGAATGAGAACTATCGTACAGTGAGCTCCAAGAGTTCCTCGACAATTTTGGAGCCCACTGTAAAATACTTCAAGGAGAGCTATGAAGCTGTATGGAAATTTTAAAGTTATTGCCAAACGTTTAATGAATTTAAAATGTGAACATAATTTAAATATGCATTTTTTATGACAACCGGCTATATCTGACAAGTTAATAGGTTTATAAAAAAAAATGGAGCTCATAAACTCTGTCACTTTTTCACATAGGTAGGTTTTGTGTAAAAATACTTGGATATATAATTTCATCACCCCGCTTTGTCCCTCTAATTATTACTAATAACCTTACATTGGAAACGTAAAGTTTTATGAAATTTGAAGCATTAACTATATGTATATATATATGTATATACGAGTATGTGCATCTGTCGTATGTTGTTGAGTGTCGACACGACAGCAGCTATCCTACCCATTCACCCGACGTACCATTCAGTCCGTACTCATTCGTTCTACTAATAAACCTCTATTATCTACTGATAATAATATCTTCGTCTATATTATTATTATGTGTTATATACTCTAATAACTTTGAAGTTATGTGTAGAGTATCATTAGTAGCTCTAATAGCCTAAATTATAGACATGCCTTTCCCGAATCCACAAAGGCGAAAGTGGAAATTCCTAATCCGGATCCGGAATTACAGAATTCAATACATCTGGAGGCATTCTCGTCGTGTTGCGACACAAAGGCAAGAGTTAATGTTATGGAGTTCATTACGAATATTGTATGAAATTTGGGAGGTATTTATTTTATGTCTGGTACACATTGTAATTATAACTTACTGGTATAACAGATTGGGTATTGTAACAGGTACTACATATCTAGTATTTTAAAATATTATCTCGTTTTTATTTTATCTTTGTACGTTTGATACCTTTTTTATAGTTTAATAGGCTCGCATTTGATCACTATCTCACCTGGTGGTAAGTGATGATTAATTAATAATAAAAATAAACAAATGTTTATTGCCAAGATAGCAGCCACAAAATGTTAACATTAATAGCACCGAATAGCACGTTTTTTTCTCTCCGGACATGGTCAATAATATTGAGTCAATTCTGTTAAAATATCTTATATTTGAATATGTTCACATTTATTGACGTCAAATTATTAGATTGCCTAGAAGTAACCTATTCACTCTAATCTTCAAAAGCGCAATGTCCACCTTTTTTTTTAAACTACGTAGGTGGCAGACAAGCACACAGCCCACCTGATGGAAAGTGGTCACCGTGGCCTATGGACTTTAGGAACACCAAAGGCGTCATACTCGTGCTGCTGACCCTGTAGAAATCTAATGCCATTTTTAAAGAATATGGGATTCTTTATACAATTTTGGTTACTGTTGCTACCATTTATTTCAATTGTTAGTCACTCGTTACGAAAATATTAACTTTAATTTATCTGTTATTTATTTATAATACCAGTTGCGTTTGCGTCACCCCGTTTTTGCAACATTTTTCACTTCTGCTCCGCACCAGTTGGTTGTAGGATGATGTTATATACATTTAAACCTTCCTCTTTAATCACTCTATCTATTAAAAAAACCACATCAAAATCAGATACGTAGTTTTGAAGATTGATATCCTAGGCAGCAGCAACTGGTGATAATAGATAACGTTTGTAGTATTATAGACAGTTGCAAATAACAGTTACAACTGTTCCAAATGTTTGTGATCACAGTTAATATGGTTTACTCTATAACAATTTAGGTACCACTCTTGAGTATACCCAAAACATTTATCGCGGCTTCATAAGGGATCTGTTCGAATAGTTTTAATTAAACACGTGATCAAATATATTTGATAGAAATTCGAGCCTTAATGTTTAACTCTCTTCTCCGTTCTCAGTGTAATGGATGTTATTGTAATAGATATATAAGAATAAACTCACGCCTATATCCCCGAAGGGGTAGGCATAGGTGCTAGCACCCACATTTTGCCAGTTTATATTTAGGTCCCAATGTAATAGGTGACGATCCTATTGCCATTAAGCGGTTTGTGCCATGGAAAACCTGGGAAAAAAAGCAATTAAGTATAATTAGACATGACATTTGAAGATCAAAGACTGAACACACGAGCATGGCTGAGTGCGCGACATCTTTCATTTCACTGTCTGGAGAGATTCTGTTTGTCACAATTTGATCCTAGACTAAACTTATGACACTTTGAAATTAAATGTCACTGTGTACTTCGCTGGCTTTATTACGTAATATAAATGATAATATGGTCACTCATTTTGACATCAGAGCTCACTGGAGAGGTTTTGTGTTGTCATTGGGTAGACCGAGAAACCCTTCTTTGTCTTCTGCACTGACAGCACAGAGACTCTCTTAACCTAATTCGCTTCCCCTTCCACCCTCTTCTCTACATGGTCGGCATCACGAATGTGACGCCCCTGGAGTTGCAAACGTCCATAGGCCACGCTAACCACTTTCCATCAGATGGGCTACGTGCTTGTCTGCCACCAAAGTGGTATAAAATAAGAACTTTAGATCTATTTACTTCACGATGGTAGGATATGGTGGTATCTCTCGTCCTAATTGAGCACTCCGACTAGGGAAGTACTTCCGCTTTGCAGAATACCAAGGCTAATTATAACCTTGTGTTGTGTTTCTTGCGGTGAATAGGGAGAGTAGCCAGAGCTGGTGAGGTTTTGTGTTGCCAGTGAGAAGATAGAGGTTTTACTGATACTGCTATGTGATGGTTTGGAGCCCTGCTTTTTCTTCTGCACTGACAGCACGAGTGTGTTGACTGAGGCGTTGCAAACATCTAAAGGCCACGGTAGCCACTTTCTATCAGGAGGTTCGTGTGCTAGTCTGACACTTAAGTGGTGTAAGAACCGGGAAAGGTTTAGCAGGTAATAAAATATCCTTCTACACTAATTACAGAGAAGAAGAAGTTTGGTTCTAGGTTCCAATCAGTTGCGAAAAATACATGTACGAGAATATTTATCTTAAGAATGCACTTAGTATTAGATTTTTTTATATCACTTAGATGGCAAAAAGATAGAAAGTGGTTACCGTGGTCTATGGATATTTTAAAACCAGAAACGTCACACTCGTGCCACGCTCTTAAAAACTTTCTTAACTTCTTCTTGAAGAGGTAGTGTAGGTAGATCTTCCCACTGACAACACAAAACCTCAGCAGTGAGCTTTCTCCAGTGACTGAAATATATTTTAGTCACGACTTTTAATTTGATCAAAAGTGCTATTGATTGAAAATAAATTCGCCAATAAAACCGCCGTCTTGATCAATAGACCTGCTTGAAAGCACTTATGTCTGTTTTTTGTCAGTACAGTTTTTATCCAATAAATTAGATTAGGTTAAGGTGTACGCGTACTACGCTTATGTACGAATTCTACAGAGCTATTTTTCCATATTTCATATATTATGTTACTAGCAGGCCCGCGCAACTTTGTCTGCGTCACCCCGTTTTCGCATTATTTTTTATTCCTGCTCTGCACCTGTTGGTCGTAGCATGATGATATATACATATAAACCTTCCTCTTTAACCATTCTATCTAATAAAACAAACCGCATCAAAATCCGTTGCGTAGTTTTAAAGATTTAAGCATACAAAGGGACATAAGGACAGAGAACGCGACTTTATTTTATACTATGTAGTGATACCACAGGAGTCACTAGCAATTTAGCAGTCGATCATATTCAACGCCATATTACCACTTTGTTTGCCGAGCTAACATCTTGTTCAAACAAAAACAGCCAAAGATTGCGGTTTTAATCTAAACTCGTGAGCCGAGCGGTAACCGCCAGAACGAAACTGCCAACAACATTATTATTCTAACAAACACGTGAGTAATTATAAAAGAAATATGTATACGTCATACGTTTTTGTGGAACAAAGGGTTTCTGAACGTAAATGTTATTTTTGGACTATACAACGCCACTTAGACCTTTGGTAAGCATAGCTCAACTAAATTGGGTTATGGCTTCTAGAATGCGGATAAACATCTGAGTATGTTTATCCGCATTCCGCACTTATACATTTTTTGTGAATAAGTATAGTACAGTAGAACTCATAAGTGCAGTAGCAATCCTACGCAACTATAGCGTCAACATTCTAACGCTACTTGTGACCTTTTTCTTTTAAGACAAGCCAGCGTCGCCTCGTATTGCATAGTAACATTACACACACATATAAGCGCGCCGGCCGCACGCTAAACCATTTTGAGCCTTGATGTGCTAATGCACTTATGAGCTCTGACTGTACATAGAGTCACACAGACCAATGCAAATATATTCATACACAAAAATATTTGCACTGAACGGGATTCAAACTAGTTCGCTAGTGCCGCGCAACAAAGGTCGTCTAACTAAATTATTCATATCTCTAGAATTAAATGTGCTATAAAGGGATTTTTTTCTAATATCATTATGTCGAATATTCAGTCTCCATGTAAAAACCGAACACAATTTCAATGAAAAGAGGACCGAATCTCGTAATAAAACTTTATTCATTAACTTTTCCACGATCTAATATTAAAAATGATTACGCTGTCAATGTTCTTTCTAGAAAATTGTATTACGAGAATTCCATTTTTGACATAACTATAAATAGGTACACTTGAAATTACACACTTAATATATATATAGGTATATATATATAATAGAAGAAGGCAGTTTTGCTAGGCACGGCACGCATAGTGAGGAAGTTCCTCTCACTGAGAAGCCTTAACCACCGATAGCTTGGTCCCTTTACCCGATACCGGTGGGCTACACTATTTATATATTTATATTTTTAAATATTTTTATTTTTATTAAAAAATTTAAGTTTCAGTTAAAGCGTTATTGAGTTATAAATATAAATCTGTAAAAATTTTCGCATTTTTATAATGGTAAGACTAAATTGTAATAATTGGGTATTAATTAGTTATTTTTAACTAAACATCAAAACATTAGGGAAAGGAAAACTTATATGAAATAAACAATTATGACATCATAATTTTTAATTGTCAAATGACTTACTAAAACAATAAAATAAGGACAGATGCAACTTTAACCATTCCATTCTTCTCTTTTACCATTCTTAATTTAAAAAGTTTAATTTTATAAGTAATTTTAAATACAGAAAAGCACGTTTCCATTTCACTCATATATACTTCGCACAGCGGCAAACCAAAAACGCTCGTTACGAGAGAAATTTGTGCACTCCCTAATTAAAATACATCATCTTATTTAGCCGTAGCCTGCATATGAAGTATGTTCTACGCTGTCGAGAAAATTTGCGCAAATACTAATTTATTTACATAATTGCAAAGTTTTGTTTCTACCTCATTTTCGTGTTTATTATTAAGAAATTATTATGAGCATTTATGAATTAGTTATGAGTTCAGGACCCAAATCAACCTCAATTACAAATTAGTATGGGCCAGCTGGTTGATCTACGAGGTCCAGACCTTATTTTACGTTTTAGAAGTCGGTTAAAAATACGAAAATATTTTTCATTTTTAAAGTCACGGTTGAAGTGGAACTTCGAAATATTTAGAACTAACAATGCTGTTTATGCAACCGAGCCAACATCAACATACAGTAAGAGCTGCTATTCTTCATAGTAATACTGTTTGGCTATTTTGTGAAAACGTGAATAGTTTAATAAATATTCATTATCAATACTTTTCATTATAAATTCTATACTATACTTAGAGCACTGTATGTAAGTAAATACGTCTAAATATATTAAAGATCTCATATCACTAACTAAATTTACTTTAGTCTTAATAATATTTTATTACCTGCTTTAAACTATTTATTTATAAGTAGAACAAAAAGTTCCGGTAGACCTTAAAGTGTGGTGACAGAGAAAATATATTACATTACACAATATCATATCCAAAGAGTGTCCTAAGAGACGACAAACGGAAAAATCTCTAAACGATATCACTGCAAGAAACATAAAACTAGAAATAAAACCCTGTAGGTACAGTCACCTGCAATAATATGTAAACACTTTGGAACCTTATCACAATAATAAATGACAAGTCAACATTATGACACGAAACGGTAAACTTAGACAAGTTTATTGTGAAAAAGTTCTAAAACGTATACATATTATTGCAGGTCTGGACAACATGATAACAGTAGGCCAAAATTTCCCAACATTGGAAGAGGCTTGTGTCCTAATTGATTGATTGATCTGACCTAGAAATTTGAAAGAAAGGAATCTAGAAAGCCTTGGATGCAGACGGAATCTTGTAATAAATAAATAAATAAATATTCTAGAACAATCTACACAACGTCACCTAGACCCATGGTAAGCATAGTTTAACTAGCTTGTGTTACGGGTTCTAGAATTCGGATAAACATACATACTTAGATACATTTTTTTGTAAATACATACATATTATACATAGAAACACCCAGACCAATGCAGATATTCATATTCAAGCACAAATATTTGCACTGAGCGGGAATCGAACCCGCGCCTCCTGCGTAGCAGTCGCGTTCACTACCGCTGCGCCACGGAGGTCGTCTTATAATGATATTGACAACAAAAATACCAGAAACGTATAGCAGAACATCCCAAAAAATCGATAAACAAGTCGTTAATAACAACACCAGCTCACGATCCGAACATTTTTCACAAAGCCACATCTGACCAATACAACTAACTGAACTAAGACGGATAGATGCAGCTATTTAGAAGTTGCAGCACTGAGCCCCACCTGAGCGCAGTCATTAAACTCCGGACATTTATTGATAGGGCAAACTTGAGGCAGTTATTGTTAATAGAGAATATTTTAGGAGTTTAACCGTGAGTTCGGTCCTGTTCACATAAATTAAAACAACACTTATAGATATTATACATAATTATGCCCACGCCCATAATCCCAGAAAGGGCTGAGGTGTATCAACACCCACATTTTGTCAATTATGATTTTCGGTCCCACGTAATAGGGGGGGACACTATTGCCGCTAATCGGGCTCTTGGAAAAAAAAATTCCTACAGAAAATGTTGCAGCTAAATAATATCAAAGAAATCACCCTATTCCTTGCTATACGGTGTAAATCGCAAATTAATTACGTGCTTAGCCGCACAAGCACTAACAATTAACGTCTTGAAGAGTATCAGACTACATTATTACTTATAATATGCTGTTCGTTTATATAAAAACTCCTTAAAATCATAGAAAAGGCTTGGCTACCAAATAGACGAAAAAAAAAACAAGAGCAAAAAAATTACAGCATCTCTGGCGTAGCCGTAATGAACGTGACTGCTACGCAGATTATGTGGGTTCTATTGCCGCTCAGTGCAAATATTGGTATGAGTGTACAATCTAGTAAAATTTCTATCTACTGGTACCTACATCTCCAAAAACCCACATAAATACTTATATACAATCAACTCAAATAACAGGTAGTTATCTCGAATCCTCACGAAATGGACACTTATTAGGTAATTCCAGAGCCATTTTTGCCACAACACAGCACCGCAAAGTAATAATGAGATGTCGTCTTCAGAATTAAAGCAATCTTCGGCTGCGACATCTTTAATAAGCTTATGCCTCCCAAGAGAGGGAGGGCCCCGAAAGGAGCTACTTTGTTTGGTTTCAAAATACACCTCGTGATTCGCATGCAGGAAATAATTGCCACCAGTTTTGATCTTCTGGGAGATTTCAGTGGTTAGTAATAGACGTATGCGCAAAAGAACTCTATGAGAAATTGAAGTAGGTGTGACATGGCGGAAATATATTCCAAGAAAATAAAATCGCTGTGTAGCCTCGTGTAGACATGTGTCTAGGTTTGTTCTTCGGCCTTGTGAAATATTGCATATACGAAAACATAGTGGTATTTTGCTATTGCTATCGTTGGGATTGTTAAATCATTGGTTAGTGGTGTGTACCCGTCCTTTTATTCTTAATTCTTTATTGTACACAAAAATGAACATAAAAATATATTGTAAAGTATTATAAAATAAATTCATGTACAAAGACGAGCTTAACTGTGCAATAGTTCTCTACCAGTAAATCTTTGAGAGAGAGAGAGAGAGAGAGAGAGACCTACGTCAACTAGGCGTTTAAAAATAGTATACGAAAATAATGGATCTATTTATTAATGTAATTAAGTTTATGCAACTATTTGTATAAGTTTATCTATTTTCTTATAAAGGAACAAGATATCAATCTAGTTTATTTTATTAACGCTATCTATGTCACTTTTGGTTGAATTAGACTTAAACTTTCAAAGGATTATAGATCTTAAAGTGTCCAG
Organism: Pelosia muscerda; assembly: GCA_963691645.1. Taxonomy (NCBI): domain Eukaryota; kingdom Metazoa; phylum Arthropoda; class Insecta; order Lepidoptera; family Erebidae; genus Pelosia; species Pelosia muscerda. Next base: position 1,288,951 of record OY829102.1, read on the forward strand.
GAACTTATGGTGCCCACTGTACATAAACTTACGACATATTTTAACTTGCACGTTCACCACAACCAATATTTATTTAAATAAATAAATTCGCGTATATCTTATTTTTTTTAGCACCGAATTGTTATCCGCCATTCTTGTGGCCTACAACTAATTAGGTAATCAAATTGAGTATTTTAAACGTATTATGGAAACAAATACGTGCTAAGTGGATTAAAATGAAGCATTATGTCATGGATCATTTGCCGTTCTATTAGGGTCTAATCCTAGGACTGGCAAATTATATATTTCACAGAAATAAAATGTTTTTGGCATATTATATTCATGTATATAGATATTTGTATGTATTTATATGTAATAAGAATTAGTTATTATCAAAGAGCTACAATACAATTAGTTATTTACTAATTGAGCATGCCGACTAGGAAAGTACCTCCACCCTACAGAAAACCACGACTTATAATAACCTTGTGTTGTGTTTCCAACGGCTTTGGGTTGTCAGTGGAAAAACCGAGAAATTTGCCTTTGTCTTCTGCGTTGACACCCCTTCTTGTAGAGGGGAAGAGGCCTCCCTCTTCCCCTCTTCATGGTCAGCAGAACGAGTGTGGCGCCCCTGGTGTTGCAATCGTCCATAGGTGGTAATCACTTTCCATCATGTGGTATAAAAAACCGAAATGCCCAAGTCCAACGCGCCTATTGCCGTTTTTTATATTTCATGGGATTGAAATTAAATACCGATAAACTGAGGGATAATATCATAACATTACTTACATCTGCAATAGTCACACTCATTTCCATGACATCCCCTTGGGCAATAGTACAAATACACGCCTAAAATCACAAAATTACAATAGCTCCCGAAACTATAACAGGCTTATAAACCGGCAAGGTTAGAAATAAGATTTATTCAAGACCAACTTCGAGACTGTGACGTCATTACAATGTTTTATTTGCCACGACGGGAATAACATTCTTGTTTTCAAGTTTTCGAACAGTTACAAACTTCCTAATATTAAGGTTTGAATTCATATTGTCGGTATATTTTTTCGTGTAAAGAATAAAACTGTTTTACACGGTTTGATTCGTGATTTGATTATCGACAATTTAACAGTTGACAATCTATGTCCTATTGTGCATGCTTTTTTTATATGCGACACCTCAATCAGACTATACCTCGCCTGATGTTAACCTGAAAGTAAAGTTTCAGGAAAAAGGGCCACTATTGCAGTCTCCTATGATGTTACTCAGGAAGCGCTCAGCTAAATGGTTCCATTATTCTATTAGTGGAATCACAGCCCCATTATTCTGTTAGTGAGATCGTTAGTGTAATCGATGCGAATCCGTTTCTATTCGTAATCATTTTATGAATCATACGACACTTATATTTATAATAATATTATAATAAATCATTTATATTGAGTTATATACACTCACACAAATGAAAGTTTTTGATGCCACATCAATGATTTAATCACTGTCATATATTTCTAAACGTTTTTAGAGAAAATATTCAGAAACGTTAGTAACTTAATGTTGGTAGTTAAGTTGTTAAGGAGTCGGCCTAACGATCGAGAGGCCCCGGGTTCGAATCTTGGCCAATACACTGCCGACGTGGACCCACTCCTAACACAAGTAATTTAGACGGAAAATTATTATGGCTGTTTACTGGCCACTAATACACAAAATATACTCTGACCATGATTCGCATAATGAACGACACAAAATGCAAGCACTATAAGGAGGACTATGAAACGATAAAACACATACTGTGGGATAATGTGTTTTAGGGAGACGACCAAAGGCTCTTTTTGGGCTACCACTGTCCAGAAAATTACATGCACCTACAATTAAGAGAAATAACCACCTTAATTGAGGAGACTATCCTTCCTTAAGCGTAGGGGCCAGGTTAGGGTCGAACAGGGTCGAAGTGTTCGCGATAGCTCCAGAGCACGTTCCGCAAAAACAAGATAAGAACTCTTCCTTTCCTGTACAATCTATTTATTTCTATGGAATTAGCTTAGTACCTTTTGAGGTCAGGAGGGTCACCAGCTGCTAAACATTCAAAATGAGGGTTCGGAGACTCATGCTGGATGAATGGACTGTATTTTAATATACGAGTATGTTTATAATTATATGTATATGTGTTTATTTATTTATTTATTTATTTATTTATATTTGGTTATCACTTAAAATAACTTAAAATAACTGCTGAGACGAGGTCTCGAGTTCGATCCCAGGTTTACCATGGCACACACCAATGACTTTTCGATGCTTTTCGAAGTTATGTGTGTATTTATCGCAGGTTTATAAGTGCCTCGGAGAGCACGTTAAGCCGTCGGTCCCGGTTGCCATACAAACATCTATGGCAGTCGTTACGGGAAGTTGGAGCCCTCAAAAAAAGTCCAACCAGCCTAACTGGAACTTCGATATCGCCATTGGTCATTAGACCATTGGTTGTGGAGGTCAGATGGCAGTCGCTTCACGGAAAATATCGAAGTTCAGCCGCATCACAGTTAGATTGGAAAGCCGACCCCAACTGAGTTGGGAAATAGGTTCAGGGGATGATGATATCACTTAAAATATGTATATTTTATTATTATTTTATGTACTTCTTTATGTAATGCTTGTATGCGTACATTAGTTCTAATTTAGATGTTGGTAGGAATAATTAGTGTATGGTATTCATCTTGAGCCATTGACTCGAAGAAGAAGAAGAAGGCATTAAGTCCGCCTGTGTATATAATTATTATATGCATGAAGCTTTAATAAATAAATAAGATAAAAAATGTGTTCCTAATATTCTCTAAAATAGTATATCTATATCCAGATACTTCCAAAATCACACTAATGAGGCATATAGAAAAAGGAATAACCATATCACCTGCCAATATAAAGAAACGAAAAATAAATAGCCGCGTAAATGAAACCTCGCCCTTATTCCGCTAGGTAGCAATATAGGGAGGTAGTTCTCAATCCGCTAATGGTCCTCTGTCCCGGAGTGAATAATGCCCTCTTTGTGCTGTACACTACAGGATTTCTAATTTGTATTGTATTTGTAAGTCATTTGCATATCGTGGACTTTTGGAGTAACTGTGTATGTATTATTTAAATACAGTGTGAGGGTTTTCGTAGTTTACTGTAAGTACCTAGTACTTATTCGTATATTAGTGATGTACCTATTAAATAAATAAAAAGCCATATTTGTTGCCAAAAATTTGTAATTAAAAACAGTGAGGATAATTCTCTGAACCTTTTTCCCAACTCAGTTGGAGTCGGCTTTCCAGTCTATCTGTGAAGCGACTGAACTTAGATATTTTCCGTGAAACAACTGCCATCTGATCTCCACAACCAATATTCCAATTACCAATGGCGATGTCGAAGTTCCAAGTTAGACTTTAATTAATTGTAATTTAAAACAGTGTGAACACCAAATCAATTAGATACAGGTTTCTTGGAAGGTTAGGGCACTTAGAGTGAGCGAGCAAGTGACATGAGGTATGACAAACTCAGGATTAATTATGAACTATGATTATATTGAATATGATATACTAGCTATAGCCCGCAGCACCGCGCACGTGGACTTCTGAGCCCGTTTCTGCTGCTCCATAAAAACCTTCCGAAGAGTTTAATGAACAAATAAAAAAAAGTTAATACTCGAACTAGTCCAGCAGTCTTCGAGTTTTGTGCTTAGCAACCTATTTCGCGATTCATTAATTCAAAAAAACTGTCAAAAAATATGTTTTAAAGATTCGCAGTGAGATATAATTTTTTTATTCCATTTTGCTTCACAGCATATTTTAAACAGTAAAATTTATATTTCTGCGGAACATTACAAACAAAACCCACTTTATTTTCGTTGAAAGCAACCTAAATGTTATTGAGTCGTTCAAGCTTTCGTGCTGAAGCTCTTTGTTAAAAAAATATGAACGAGTTCTATTATTTTCACTAAAATAATGAAAAATGACGAAAGGAGCGTGTCTCGTGTTTTTGAATTTTTACTTAAAATACAGGTTGTGTGTATTCACGGGGAATATTTTGAGATATTACGGATAATATTTACGAGGATTATTTTGAGATATTACGGAGAATATTTACGGAGAATATTTTGAGATATTATGGAGAATATTTACGGGGAATATTTTGATACATTACCATTTTGTATTACTATTATAACATCATTATCTCCTTTGCGTCAGTCTCGGACGCAGAGGTAGAGTAGAGGTAGGGGGACAGTCTAACTGTGTTGCTGTTGAACTTCTATATTTTCCTTGAAGCAACTGTCATATTGCCCCCACAGTCTAAAGGTATAGGCGATATCGAAATACTGCATTTAGACCAAGTGGTTGAACTTTATGGGGCTTTAATAACCGTAACGACTGCCATAGATTTAACCTAAACTGAACCTAAGTGATAATATATAAAAAACAAGTAAAAAAACTCTACTATTCTTCTTATTTTGCTTGTAAATTTGTAACTGTCTGTATTTAATCGTACTTATCAATTTGGTTCAGGACATAGAGCATTTAATTTTGCTCCTAGAATTTAGTCCAATCAAAGTGTTTTTTTACCAACTGTCAAATGAAACGGCTGGACTAGTTGAATACAATACACTATAACAAATTTCAAATCCAAGATGGCCGCCACCACGAAATTACGAATCACCTTCTAAATTTACTAGTCCGTCAATATGGGTATCCAATGAAATAATTTGAAGTATAAAAAATATTAAATTAAAAATTTTATAACCCACGACACAAAAATACCTCCAAAAAGTAAAAAATAAATATTCATGCATTGTCTGTCGGGGGACCTTGAGTGTTTCACTTTTTTATTCAATTTTTTCTTTCTGGGGGCTTTTTTGTGTCGGGGGTTTTTTATACTAGACTATACTAATTTCATTTTTAGATGAATGTAATGAACTAAATAAATGTAATGTAATTTTACATATTTTGTGAAAATAATATAATATCACTTGTATGAGATAAAATAAACATAATCTTATAACATAGATGTCATAAAATTGAAATCTCAATTACTTAAGATCGTATACGTAACACAAACATGGTCAGGAGCGAGTTGCCTCTCTTGTTGGACTTACAAACTTTGTATCGTTATCGCAAACACATTACACTAATTCCGTTATAGTTGGTTAATTGAAATTGTTACCGTTAAAGCTTAGGTACAATGTTAGAAGAGTTTAAATCATGATTACTTCAGATTCTATTACTTTAGGGATGAGAAACGAACTACTTTGTTTAATATATATTTATTTATGCTCATGGATGCCTGAACGGGGTAAGCAGAGACATAATAATATTCGTATTCTGCCAAAAGGTACTTGTAGCTACAATTCCATAAAACAGAACTTACAAAATGTCAAAAACATAAAATTGGAAAACTATAAAAATAACTTTTAAAGAAAAAAAGGAGTCGTCCTCTGAATACCCTGGGAAGGAAGTCAGTGGACATGTTTTGTTTGAGTTTATGTTTATATGTATATATACAAGTATACCATAAATAAATAGCACCGGTTCATAATATTTCAGCAAACATTAACGAAGCTTCAGCGAAAACGCGAAACGTTCAATATTCTCATGTTTGCAACAGACGATCACATAAATTGCTCTCGGTAAAATATTTCATCTCCATTCCATTAATTTACTCTGTTGATTAATGCCTTATATCTGGGTGTCGCACATTAACTGCTAAGTGCCATATCTTAAAACCTATTAGAGATACAGATCTGTAACTTTGGTACAGAGTTTCCGGCTATGGAGTAAGACGGCTCTAATATTATTTGTAATGCACGAAATGGTATTTGATTTGAAAATACCATTTAAAGATAATACATACATTCGGAAGGAGATACCTGTACCGTGGCTAGTCTTCTGATGAGCTCTTCCAACTGGTTTCACCTTCTCCTTTCCTACACAGGACAATACGTATAAATCAAACAAATTAAATCAAATAAAAAATCATTTATTCTGTATAGACTATGAAATTATTATATTGACTATTATTAAAAAAAATTACAAAACATCAATATCAACAATATTTTATAAATTAGTGAGCAAATGGACTACCGGTTTGAAACGCGGCCCCGGCCTGGGAAGACTCCGGCGAGAAACTCGGCGGGCTTTTCTTTTTTTTTGGTCTATTTACAATCATTAACTTAGTCTAGATACAGATTTGCTTGAGTAGCAAGTTGAGTGAACAGCTCTTTTCCAGGTTTGTTTATCATCCAAATAATCCTGGATTTTATAATAAGCAGAGAGTACAGAGCTTAAATGTCACCCAATGCTAATTCGTTGACCTTATATTATACAACATTAGCACCTCTTAATTTTTTTCTGTTTTAATGTGTCTTGTTACAAAGCGGCACCAGAAATACGATATCTGTGAAAATTTAATCTATTTCACAAGATGATCCTAGTGATAGACAGACAGAAGGAACAGGCGTCTTAACTATTATGGTTCTAAATTTACCCTTTCATGGAATCCTAAAAATTGAACTGAAAGGAAATTGAAGGTCACCAAGCTGCAGTAAATTTATGAGACGATTTAAAAGAAAAACACATCTTTCGTTATAAGCTCCCTCATAAATTTTTCCAAAAAGTGACTGAATGATTTAAAAGGTATTCTGTTTAATATATATTTCGCAATAAATCAGTAAAGCTTGCGGATGCAGCGTCGTATACCCCCTGTTACTCACATTTTTTATCCTAAACGGGCTTCATAATATATGGAGACAGCGTGCTCCACCCATCTTTATGTTGAAATTGAAAACGCAGTCTGTTATCCTATGTGATGGACAGATTGTAAAGTAATAATTGGTTTATACATCATGTGGAGAGGTAGGTATATCTACCACTTAAAAGTGGTTTAAAAAAAAAGTAATATTATTTTAATCTTACTTTCATTGTGTGATTCAAATTTAGACCCTCTTCTGACCCATGGTTACACTGATTGGTTACACATGTAACAACGGAGCATACCTATGATCGGTAGTTACACTTAATAGGGTAGATAGCACAAGTGCGGCGCGCCTGGTGTTGTAAACGTCCATAGGCCACGGTGACCGCTTCCCACCAGGTGGACAGTGTGCTTGTCTGCCACCTAAGTGGTATGAAAAAAACGCTAATGCAAATATTTCCACTGACCGCGTATTGGGGTCTCCTACGTAGCAGTACGCTTATTTAGGTGCTTGATCCATATTTTGAAAAAAATATTAGAACATTTGGAACCGCTAATATTCCCTCTTACCCCTCCAGTTAACCTTAATGGTGTGTGTCAGCAGTGTAATGGCCAAGATTCGAATCCGGAACCTCTCGAGAGTAACATTTAGTATACTCAATAATAGAAATTATCTGCAATATTCCCTTTTTGTTTCAATTCCCAACAAAAGTGCTTACTCTGTAACTCGAAAGTTTCGAAGTTGTTGCACCGTTTCAACAATTCCCTTGACACTTTTCTTCATTTTGGCGGCTTCGACGTCGAGATCCCCGGGATCGAGCAGCAGGAGTAATTACGTAAGTCGAACTGGCAATGAGCCAACTAGAAGTTGAAAAGCTAATTTATTAAGTGAGGTTGGAAGTCCGAAGGTGGCTCCTGAAGGTTCTTTTATCGACGATTTATATTTTGCGATTGTGACCTAAATGTGTTTTATGACTCAAATTGAATATTACTGGAGATTTGTTTGCGAATAAAATGTAAGGTCTCGAAGTAAAAATATAAGAATGATTCGTCTCCTGCGCTGGCGGTATTGAAGCTCTCTTAACCCTCACTCCCTGTCCCCAAGAAGGATGTTAGCATATTTCTATAGGATCTGTAGCCTGAGAGTAGTAAGACTCTCCTGAAGAGTTGCAAACGTCCATTAGGCCGCGGTAGGCACTTACATCAGGTGGACCCTTTTTCCAATGCGGAAATCCTCATGGATGCCTCCTGCCGAATTCAGCGAGGGTAGTTATATCGGACACGAACCGACCAAAATTGCACGGCCGTCTGGGGCCACTAGGGTGAGGCACCCTCTGGTAAATTTAAAAAAAAAACAAAAAGGTAGGCTGTGTGCTTGAATTGTAAAGTGGTTTAAAAAATGGCTCAAAATTCTGGTACAACATACCAACGTGGAATTTTGAGACTATTTACATTACAATTACCAATATTTCATATCTTATCATTATGCCACTGAAAATTTCGAAACTTAATCTCTTTCTCCTCTTTTGAATTTCTCTTATCTTGGATTTGAAGGGAGTGAATATCACCAGACCTCCTAAGACATCCATCAATCCATTTATCAGCAAGGTATATTACCTAGCAAGTGTGTTTGACTTGGTCTTCGACCATCTAGATGTACCCTAAATAAACACACATTTACCAATGTTCATCATATTATTTCATGCGGCGATTCAGTCCACAGATCAAAACCCACTGACCATGAGTAACGCACCAAGACAACATCAAACTATAGTCTACCAAAATATCCTCGAGTAAATTCGAGAATATTAAGTTTAGCTATACGTAGCTGTAGATCTTGAATCCCAAGATGGGAGACGCAAACTGTGAACCGCTTTGACACTATTCACTCAAGCTTAAGTGGACAAAGATATTAGATCCGGTGGATGAACACAAGTAGCTATTAAAAGAAGGAAAGTAATGCATAGCGAGTATCATGTAATAGAAATGATGAAATATCTAATGGTAGTGAAGTAAATGATCAAAACCTTATTCTACATTATGGTAAATAACAGTTTTACACATGAGTGCTTAATAATTTGATGTCAATATCAGCAAAGTTCTAAATTAAATTTTATTAGGTATTATTAGGTGATAAATGCGTCACTATCTGACAGACAATTTATAAACAATGCCAAACTTTTCAGGTAATATGTATACGTGTCAATTTAATGGATAACAATTTTTTATCTATTGAGAACAATGTTTTAAGATTTAAGCGGGTATTAAGTTCACATTTTTTAATAATCCATAACTTTGAAATGTCCTAAGTACAAGTAATGTAGTGACAGTTGATCAAAGGTTCATAATATGTTCAGAATTGTCCCATTTATTAGTTCCTAATAGTGTAGTCTTTACCTCAACCAATTTACTTACCTGTACCTCGTTAAAGAAACGTACCCCTAGATATCCCTCGCAAGCTAATCCCTTATAATTGAGTCGTCCCAGGCATAAGACCTCCATGATAATGACATAATCTTTATCTTGTTAGTGCGGACCTTGTTAATCTTCAAAATAACAACCGTTCTGAAAGCTGAAGCCACATAAAAATTTGTTTAGTAAGCGAACTTTTGTCCTTTGTTTCGTTCTAAGTAGCAATGTCAATGGTATACACAAAATTACTTTATTCGTTAATTTTATTGCTGCTTACAAAGAAGGCTGGTCAGGAGTACCCTAAACCGACGAGCATGTATGAAGAAGGTAATCTTCTTCTTCTTCTTCTTCGTGTCAGTGGCAACAATAAATAAAAGTTAGAAGAAGGTAATGAGTGTGAAGGAAGCGAGAGTAGTATATCGGTCACATAGCAAATGGAGATCTCTGCCTACCCCTATGGGAAACAGGCGTGATATTATGTATATGTATGTATATAATTTAACTCACCCTGTGAAAAATGTCGACAGTTAAGTCGTTATTGAATGAGTTTAATAGAGTATGTTTAGATGTGAAAAAAATATTTCAAGTATTTTTTTTGTAAATGACATACATAAATTTCAGGATGTTTATTTGTATACACTTATTTATGATATGACAGCATAATTAATAACAATATTGATTTACTTGTATCCAATGACAAACTACAACAAAGTGATCTTATAGTTATAAGTAAGATTATTAACACTCCCTTTGAAAATAATATAAGTAATTGTAGTAACTAATGATGTTTGAGACAAGGTAAGCGTCATTTATATTGAAGCAGTCAGTAATAATGAAAAAATGAATGGAATAGTCTATGTAAATCTAATATATCTAACATTTTGCATAATTTGAGCGCGTCCAAATGAATGAAGACCGAGAATTTACCTGACAGAAGTAGAATTAGCCACGTCCGCAGAATGTAAATGGAGAGATGACATCGACTCCTTACCGAGATTGTGTGATAACACTTAGGAGAGAGGGATAGTTGGATTTCGGGAAGGCATTTCGGAAGCAGAAGCATGAAAGCTAGAAGTAAATAAAATAAAAATATAACCATATAAAGATATCTGGCTATTCGTACATATAGCGTGGGATTTATTTTTAAAGAAAAGTTGTTTGTTTGTGACAAAAATATTCCGTTTATTATTAACAAGAGAAATTTTTATTTTCTCTTTCTTATGTGCCTACATATTTGTTCAAATGTATCCTGTTTTTCTGAGAGTCAATATTTAGAGACGCTAAATTATCTACCATTTACTAGACAAACATGATTTATCTAACCTTTTTTCTTTCCCGAATAAACGACGTAGGACGGGCTATCAAAATTTCATCCCATAACAAGTACCCTATACTACTTATTTAATCAGATCACGGTAAGTTGCCGCTATAAATTGAATAAGAATAAAATTGGTATATAGATCGAATAAGACGGATTGAATACGGTTCCACGAAATTGCTTTTTATGTCATGTATCGTATTTATTTGGCAGAAATCGTACTTCAGTGGTCAAATAGATTCATTAAGATATTAGATTGGAAAACGTAGAACAAATGGTGACTGACCAAAAGACTCTTCTTTTTCGTGTCAATAATCCACTATAATACAATAGACGATTCTAGAATAGAACCTTGCCATGTCGACTGCACCGTCAGTGGCTCCATTCATGTCGTCTTTAGTAAGCAGGGCACAGGGACACGAATCTAAGTACGTCATGATGCAGTTAAGCCTGGGTCTGGCATTCCCCACCTGCATAGATTCTGTCTCTACAGACCAACCATTGTGGTTAGACGGTTGAGAGACCACTATATCGGCCATGGGACGTTGTGCCCGGGAGTTTGTTACTTCTGGGAAGGTAAGAAGTCAGAGGGTGGTAACAGTTCCTCTCTCTATAGGGACACCTCTCTTATCGAAGCAGTGAGTTTGTGTCGTGGAGTCGAAAAACTAATCAAGTGAGTGAGCCGTTAAAAATAAAAATAGTGATTTTAATTTTTAATTTTATGATAAGTTTCGTTGATGATAATGAAGTAAAACTTACTAAGATAAAACAGTTGATTATTGTGCGTAGTTAACCGTGAGTAATAATAAATTAACAAAATCAAATCAATCAGCACACAAAAGTTAATACGAACGTGAATACGAAAGTATTCAGACAAGAAAAACTGCAAAATTGGATGGAATAGTCAAACGTTTGTCTGTCCTTTAAGACTAAGAATAGTAGTAACCCTCATCTACACTTGGATGTGGGACACTGGTCAGCAAATATGATTAATTCATCAGCTATACGTCTTTCGGCCGAGTCAGCCAATGTGATTTGCGTAACTTAAAGAATTTTGGATGTTTTATATTGATTTGGTGCTTTGTATGCGTTTTTTGCTCCAGTTTGCGATCCCTTGTTTTAAAAATCTTTTTTCTTTTCCCTACATATTTGATTGGTGAAGAAAAAAAAATTCAATAAAAAAATCTAATTTACTTTAGATGTTGTTAGAATATTATTAAAATTTTATATTTTTATAGTATTATTATATTATGATAAAGAAGGGTGTGGCTGTGGAAACGATATCTGACTGGAATGTGACGAAGGCAGGACATGACAGTATCTTCCATCCTAAAGCAGTCCGACTGGGGAAGTATCTCCGTCCTACAGAATTCCGCGGTTAATAATAACCTTTGTTGTGTTTCCGGCAGTGAGTAGGGTAGCCAGAGCTCAGTGGAGAGGTTTTATGTTGGTAGTGGAAAGACTGGAAACCCTTCTTCATCTTCTGCGCTGACAGCACAGTGAATCTCTTAACCTTCCGCCTCCCCTCTTCCCCTACCCCCTCTTCTCTATATGGTCGGCAGCATGAATTTGACGTACCTCTTGTTGCAAGCTTCCATAGGCCACGGTAACCACTTTCTATCAGGTGAATAGCATGTTGCGCAATTAATTAGGACAAGGACAAGCGGATAGTGATGATTTCATCTAGATGCCTTAAAGTTATTTGAACGGTATTCGGCGACTATGAATAGTAATCATAATCATGTTTACTATCTTTTTTATACTATCTTCATTCCTTCAATTTATTTGGTCATCTGTATCTTTTGCATTATGACCTTCAAAGTAGTTTCCTTCGACATATTGTCTTTCACATTAGTTTGTTTGCTCAAATAATTTCAGAGTCATTACTCATGTTAGTTATAAAAGTCAGCTGTAATAAAGATTAATGTGTTTTTTTTCTAAGTTTTTATAGTTACCAAAGGTTATAAGAAATTGTTTTCCTAACTTTTGTAATTATAAGTTCTTTTTTCTGTATTCTACCTTTGTCCTTTCGTTGTGATGACAATATTGATTATAATGTTAGATAATATAATTATATATTTACAGAGACGTCTGACAACCTGTCAAACCTTCGAAAAGTTACTCTTGTTTACAATGAATCGGGGCTTATTTTATTTTCTGTGTTCATTGTCTTTCATTTTTGTTACCTACTCTTCATATTTGTGATTGTATTGAATTTTCTCCTTTTGTTTGGTTCTATTATTAGGTTTTCTTTCTTTACTACCTGCTCATGCGACACAAAGAACAAATAAGTGTTATATTCAGTTCTGAATGAAATCAATACTTAAAAATAACTTTCCGTCAAAACAATTTATTGTTGCAAGAATTTGTTCTTCACCAAAAAGATAAATAAAATCTCAACTATTTCCCAAAACAGTTTGGCCCTTTTACAAATCCTTCATCATAGATTCGCTATTTGGGAAAATATTATGGAAATATTTGGTAAGGTCGCCCTTCGACTGGAAGTGTGCAAAGCAGTTAGACAACAATGTCTTAGAGGCCATAGTAGCAAGACCTTTTTTGAGAATCTTTTTATCTGAAGGTGATTCTCGCCAGAGGGTCGCTTTATGTTTGGACTACGGTATAAGAGAAAGCGGATAATAAATTTAAATAAGAAGTGTTGATTTATTTTTGGAGATATTCTTATAACATTTTGGAATCATATTATTTGAATAGCCTCGCAGGCAGGCAGACATATATTATTATGCTGGCCTCCTTTTACGTGGCACCGAAAATATAATTGGCGAACTGTGGGTGTTCAATATACCTCTGCCTGCCTCTTTGGGGATTACGGTCGTGGGTTGAAGAACTGCCTAATTAGATGTTGTGAGACAGACTGTATCGGTCTACCCTGTTCCGCACTCGTATTTTAAGAGCATCGTCGATACTATTATCAGCGTCTACGCACTGCACTCGATTACGTTATATAACCCTAACGATATTTTTATTACGATACGACTTATTCTCACGATAAAACTCCAGATATACCCCCGTTGTATCAGTAGTCCGATTAAATAGTTCAATGATCGAAGTACTGAGACTTTTTTGGTTCAGTAGTCCGATGATGCAGATGATTCTAAATCATCGGACTACTGAGACTTTTATTCTGATTCGACATTCCGAAATAAGCAATGAAGGGAGTAGTATTAACATTTGGTTTGCATCATACTCCCGCATTTCCTAGTGTGATGAAAAATTGCGATTGAAATTTAACTACAACTTCATCCAAAGATGGATTTCAACTATCTAGTGTCTGGTATACAGTGAACTTTCCAAATCTGTACGAGTTGATTGTGTGACTGTTCTGTCACGAACATAATAGAGTTACCACCAAAGATTTTTCTCTAAAACCGCCTTCCGCTCACTTATTGGAGCGCTTCAAAGTCCAAACGTCCAGGGCCCTATAAACGGACAATTCAATTACAAACAACAGGCCACGCTGCTTCTAATATTGAGCCTCCATGCGATTGAATCCGACAATACACCTCCACTTCAATATCAAGCTTTTTTGGAGGCAAATTCGATTTGATGTTGTTGTACGTTGGATTTGGCTAACTCCGATGGAAAGAAACGTGGCGTATGTTTTTTGAATTTGCATTGGAAATACGAGAGTACATTTTTTAAAGGAAATTTAACTATTATTTTAAATGGATTGTGACATTTTATATTTTCTACAATTGGTTAAAAATTAACAAACAGGAAAAAAAGACTACATGTTTTATTTGAAACCATGTAATCTTCTACGGAAGGGTTATGGGTACAATCGGATCTAAGAACCTTTTTAAGGCCTCAACTTTTCAGTTAAGTAGTAATGTTTGTTTGCTTCCACAGAAGAATACATCGATATCAATTTTTCTAAAGATCTTAGAAACACCTACACGTATTAACAGATCTTAATTTTAAACTAACTGAACTAGTGAAACCTGTACCGCTTATTTTCTTCCGTTCTCGTGGAATTCAGATCCACCACCCATAAAGATTTTCATGGCACATGCTCTTATTTCTCCTTTCCATCACTTGGTTCATATTAACTTAACGTGAACAAATGGTTATCTTTTTCACGTAAATTCAAATTGTTTTGGTTATTCTGATAACCGATGTTAAAACAAACCCAAGAAAATAAAATTATTGTTCTGCAGTGGTGAATGACAGGTTCATTTTATATATAGATGGATGCTCTACGCATACCTTTTATTTAGGTGAAGTCAAATTGACGTGCCATAAAATTTATTTAGTAATACAATGGGGATGTAGTAAGCCTTCCCGAAGAGCAAAACCTATGCGCGGGCCCTCTCCTTGAGTAGCAGCGCTGCCGTGAAACAAATTATTACACTACGATGGCAATTTCTAAATGCCGTCGATTTGACAGAATAAGTACTAGTTTTTTTTTTTTTATACTACGTAGTTGGCAGACAAGCACACGGCCCACCTGATGGAAAGCGGCCACCGTGGCCTATGAACGTGTGCAACACTAAGGGTGTCACACACGCGCTGCCCACCCTGAAGGGAACTACTAGTGCTAACTAATGGTGTTTTCTTTACAGGTGAGGGCGAGGGCAGGGGCGAGCGGCGACGCGGTGCGGGCGCAGCGGTGTCGCGCGGCATGCGGCGCCGCCCGCTGCTGCCGCTGCTGCTGCTGGCGCTACTGCGCGCGCACGGCCTGCTCGCCGCGTCCGGAGGTAAGTCGCAAGCGCCTAGAGTCATTGCAAATCATTTCGAATCTTAACTCTGAGAAAAAAGGTTTATAGTCATTTGAAGGCAAAGGAGAACGTCAATCTACTATATAAAAATAAGTCGGGTTTTCCTTCCTGACGCTGTAACTTTAGAACGCACGAACCGATTTCCACGGTTTTACATTCGTTAGAAAGGTCTCGGGCTCCGTGAGGTTTATAGCAAAGAAAATTTAGGAAAAATTTCAACAGAAAAGCGGTAAAATAATTTTTCACATGGCGAAACGGAGTTTGCCGTGTTTGCTAGTTAATTATTATAATTTTCTTTACGCCGCCGTGAGAGGCGGTAAGATCCATTACTAAGAAGCTTCATGGATGCCTCTCATACTGGCTAACACAGATGATCTCCGGGCACGGATGTTGAGTTATCCAAACTAATATTATAAATGCGAAAGTAACTCTGTCTGTCTGTCTGTCTGTCTTTGCTTCACGCCTAAACTACTGAACCGATTTGTGTGAAATTTGATACAGACATAGTTTGGAACTTGAGAAAGGACATAGGATAGTTTTCATTACAAAAATAAAATAAAAAATAAATTTTATTTCGGACATACAGCGCCATCTATTGGTCAAGAGTCGGCATCAATTCAGTACTGAAAATTCATCGGAAAAATGTAAATAAATAGTAAAAAGGTATGAAAATATAATATAATACAACTTTTGGTACAAAGAAAATGCTCTAACGGAGTATAAATAATTCTATTAGTACTATATGTCGAGTTGGTGATCGCGCAATGGTGTCGATCGTTACACGAGTTCGGTTCATGTTATTGTTTTAATTCATCGGAAAAACAGTTAATAAATAGTAAAAGGTATGAAAAGAATAATATCAATATAATAAAACTTTCAGTACAAAGAAAATGACCGAACGGAGTATAGATAAATAATCCGAGTTGTCACTATGCTCGATAGATGGCGTTGGGATCGAAATAGATCACGCTATGGTTTCGTTACACGCATTTGGTTGGGTATCGGCCCAGCGCTTCGGTACTGACATAGAATTGTGGATTGATCGTTTCATTAATTTAAAATTGGCTCCGTTGATTAGTAGATAAAAGGTTTATTTGTTGGGTTTTCTGGTGGTTGTTTTCAAAATTGGTTCCGTTGTATTTGTCGATTAAAAGGTTTATTTGTTGGGTTGTCTGGTTGTTGTAAAATGTAAGTTTAGTTTGATCTCAATTATTAGTAGATACTAAAATTGTATGTCTAAATTAGTTTTAATTTTTAAATTATTTAAATCTTTCCTTTTAAATTATTTAGTTTTAAGCTTGGTTATTAAGAGAATTGGTTGTTTTCTAATGTCTTTTAAATTGTTATCAAGTTAGTAGTTTTTTTTTAAATTCTTTTGTTTTCAGTTAGTTTTCAATATAAGTTCCGAAAGATTGTAATATTTCTTTAGTTTAAGTTCTTTTTTAAACTACTTTTTTCAATGACGAGAAAACGCAAGTCCAAATTAGCACGTAGTTCCAGCGGAGCTCGAGCTAAAAGAGTTGCAAGAAGTCAAGAGTCTCAAGAACAGACTCAAGCCCCTGACTGCTGAGACCGCTCACATGACTCGAGAGCGCCGGCTGTTAGACACCGAACGTCATGCTGCTCAAAGAGCTGCTGAGACTGAGGAGGTGAGGCAGGAGCGACGGCTCTTAGATGCTGGGCGTCATGCAACTCAAAGAGCTGCTGAGACAGAAGAGATGGCTCGGGAGCGACGGCTCTTATATGTTGGGCGTCATGCAACTCAAAGAGCTACTGAGACAGAAGAGATGGCTCGAGAGCGACGGCTCTTAGATGCTGGGCGTCATGCAACTCAAAGAGCTACTGAGACAGAAGATTATTCCCCGCATTCCCATCATTCCAACTGATTTGCCATTCCAATTCAAAAGAGTTCAGTTTCCGCTGAAAACTGCGTTTGCAATGACCATAAATAAAGCCCAAGGGCAAACGCTTTAAAGTTGCGGAGGTACATCTTGAAAAATACTGTTTCTCCCATGGACAACTCTACGTTGCGTGCTCAAGAGTGTCAAAACCATAGATGGCAAAACTAAAAACGTGGTATACAGAAATGTCTTGGTGTAAAAAACTTTAATATTCTTTAAAGCCAATTTGTCAAGGGAGAAACAGTATTTTTTTCTGAAATGGCAAATCAAAATAATATTTTGAAAATAAGGGAAAAATAATATTTTCGCCTTTTTCGATCGGCCATTACGGCTTTAATGCCCTAAGTGAGTATACATATCTTCAATTCAAACGCAGAGCTCATTATGTTGATTTTTGAAGAGTTCCCTAGAATATCTTCCACATTTCATTTTTGAAGTGATCCCGCGAGATCGGGAACTATGTGGGTAAAACCAAAAATCTGCTGGAAGTCACTATTCCACGCGAACGAAGTCGCGGGCAAAAGCTAGTAATAATAATAATATATTGTAGGACAATCTAAACAACACCACCTGGACCCATAGTAAACGTAGTTTAACTAGCATGAGTTATGGGTTCTAAAATGCGGATAAACATACTTAGATACTTTATTTTTTGAAATACATACATATTATACATAGGAATACCCAGACCAATGTAAATATTCATATTCATACAAACTAATATCTGCACTGAACGGGTATCGAATCTACGGAGTTGAGTTACCTGCGTTGGATCCAGAAAGAGAAAAAACTTGAATGAGGGAAAGATGGGGACACCGTAGATATACGAAGTGGGAGGCGGCTTTGATATTTCTGGCTCAGCCCAGTAAAAAATATCCTATTAAACTCCACTACAATAATAAAGCACCTACTATACCGGTTGATTTTATAGTGGTTTCAGAAAAAAAGATTTTGGCTACAATTTAGATAGTAAAATCGTAAGGAAGTCCTAATTTAGCGAAAAAAAAAATTTTTTTACACGTCCCATACATTTTTCTGTTCACCTGCACATTATTGCCATACATAAAGTATGTTTTTTTTCAAAATTATCACTTCCAGTCGATTTTGCTACCGAAAGTGTGTGTGAAACAAAATATTCTTTTTCCGAAACCACTATAAAATCACCGTGTATAGGTATCGCCATCCGAACCAATCCGATCTAGAAAGTTCGATAAGCACTATCTTCTAGATAGACGGAGACGAATGATTGGACGCCATTACATTAGCCGTGAGTAGCCAGGATCCACTACATTACCATAATAAGCGCCATGACACAGCTCAGATGCGAGATAACGCTAATAGATTGGATCCGAAGACCTACAACTTCTAGTACGATTATTGTGTACGTTTTTATCGATATAACACTGATAGAAAAGCAGCCTCTGTGGCGTGACGGTAGTGAACGCGACTGCTAAGACGGCGTGGATTCGATCCCCGCTCAGTGCAAATATTTTATGTATGAATATGGTCACTTGCATTGATCTAGTCGGGTCTCGGAGAGGCTCAGAAGCCTTCGGTACCAATTGTATTAACAGCTATGGCAGTCGTTACGGGTAGTTGGAACCATGACCTCCGTGGCGTGACGGTAGTAAACGCTAGTAGACTGCTAGGAGGCGCGGGTTCGATTCCTGCTCAGTGCAAATATTTGTGTGCATGAATATGAATACCTGCATTGGTCTGGTCTGTCTAACACAAGCTAATTAAGCCATGCTTACCATGGGTCTAGGTGACGTTGTGTAGATTGTCCTACAATATTTATTTATTTATTTATTTACTGAAAAAAAGCAGATCCTGGACTCCAAAGTTACAGCTTCAGATACTAACGCATGAACGGCGAAAACGGAAACTAGATGCATTACTATTAGTAAAAATTAATACTAATCTAGTAAAAGGAGAGGTTTACATTGTCATTGTAACATCTTAATATCAGTTTTAACTAAAACCACACCAACTACACAATATTCTGTTCATAACAATAAAACGTCATAACCTCATAATTTATCGTCACACTTAATACGTTTGTCTTCTAGACCGTCTAATATATCATATCGTACATTCTCCTTCCAACAACACTAGTAGCGCCATCTGTCGTGCGATGTTATTTATCTCCAGTTAACAGTTCTACCGCTGAGCTCACCCGGTACACAGCATCACTTCATCTGTCAACGTCCACTGCTTCGAGTGGTTTACACGATACAGGCACTCACCCGAGACAATTAAGTTAAGAAATTTAATTTGATACAGGGGTTTATAAAATAGTGATATACAGGATGTTAGGAAAACGCTCCCGAAGTTGAATGTAGTCAAAGAACCAATCAAATAATCAATTTCGTTCATTCATTTTAGGCACAAAAAGATCACATACAAAAACACAAAGTTCTACAATTGTATTATTTTTTGTCAAATTTGTCAAAACTGTTGTAATTTATACTAAATAAAATAGTAAATAAATCATTTGAAAATGATTCTTTCGCTGGTTCGGTAGTTAGATCTACTGAGTAGAGACCAGCAAGAAACTCGTAGATTATCTTTTATAATAGATTATTTTTTATGTAGTTTTGTTTATTTATAATGTGCAAGAGCTAGAGATTAGGATGACCATGCATTTTTATCATCAAATACTAATGTACACTACATATTCGCATGAACGAATTATGATTTGGTAATTCCTTAATTTTTATATCGTTTGACTAGTGTCGGCCATCTTATGGCTAAGAATTCAGCTTTATCATTCTCACTAATTCACCTTTCGAACAAAAAACTACAACCAAATCGGTTCACCCATTCAGGAGCTACGATGCCACAGACACACACACACGCACACATACATACATTTTTTTTTTAAATTTAAACAAAAATATAGGGTGCAGCCGTGATTATGTCGTGTTGAAAACCCACCCTGTATCTTTCACGGCCCAAAGACCCAACATAAAATCTGCAAAATATCACCAAAGTCATCACATCATATTAAATCTCTATATACTTTGAATCGATGTTAAAACGCAGCTATCACCATTTGTTTGATTGGTACAGCGGCGTTTGTGAAAAGCAAATTTACTGAATACTTTATTTGTCGAGCTCGATTACCTTAATGGGTGCAGTGTCAAAACGTTGTCGGTTTAGCAGAAAATCTTTTTGATAGCCGTAACTTACTTTTTTTGTATCCGGGGAGCAGAAAAGCACACAACCCATTTGATAGCAAGTGGTTACCCTGGCCTATAAACGGTTGCAATACTACCCGATGAGCATGTAGGGGAGAGAGGGTGAAAGTTAAGCGAGTTTCAGAACTGCCTGTGTTGAAGACAAAGTAAGATTCATGCTTCAAGATTATTTTTATTTGTATAAACATGTGTTACATGGATGTTGTTCAATATTGCTTATGATAGTGCCAACATGTTTTGCCGATACAGACATACAACAATTATTTAATTTACTATAGATATTAATAACATAAAGATAGATACATACATTTGTCAACGCAAATAGAACATTAAAATTATTCACAGTAAGTCATTAAACATAATCAACTGATAATGACGGTATCAATGGTACCGCGGTAGCCTAATGGTATGGGTAATGTACTGCTGAGACGAGGTCTCGGGTTCGATCCCAGCACTTTCCATGGCACACACCAATGACTTTTCGATGCTTTTTGAAATTATGTGTGTATTTATCGCAGGTTTATAAGTGCCCGGTTAATGGCAATAGGCTCGCCACCTACATAGGGACCTAAACATAAACTGGCGAAATATGGGTGCTAGCACCTCTGCCTACCCCTTCGGGGATAAAGGCGTGAGTTTATGTTATATTATGTTAATGTCATATTATTCGAATTTGTGTATTTTGTTTTACTTTTAAGATGTATTTTAATATCGGCGGTTACTTAAATTTTTATTTTCACTAAATAAGTATTATATCGTCACTATAATCTAGTATTTGGGTGATTGCTGCTAAAATCAGCAGCGCAATTAAAGGCAATTGTTCGACCACATATGCAATCAGACGTAAACAATACCAACCTGATTAGAGTCGGTCTGAACAAAGATTGTTCAGCTGCACACATTGGATTAAAACGTACGTAACGCAATACCCTCGTGACTACGCGTGTGATATTGGTAATGAGGTAACAAAATATGTGATTGGAATTAATTTAGCTAAATCGCGTGTAAGCTCACGCGATTATGGAGAAATATAGCAATTTCACCCGCGGTAGCCTAGTGGTATGGGTAAAGGACTGCTGAGACGAGATCTCGAGTTCGATCCCAGTTTTACCAGTTTTGTGTGCACCAATGACTTTTCAACGGTAACCTATTGAAATATCGAATTTCTGTTACCCGAATCTTAAAACCCCGAAAACGGTTGGTAGAACTTTTAAAAGACAGATGTAATGAATGACAACTTTCTATAATTGCGTTTTTCATTTCCCAGATGAATCAATTTCCAGGTGCACTAAAACCAAATTTTCAAATAGTATTTTTTTGTTTTCCATAGTGTCATAATCCAAATATAGTTATACCAGATTCTCAGAATATTTTTTTTTGCTTCCCATCGTACCATTTTCCAAATAAACTATTACCAAATTTTCATAATCTTTTTATTTGGTTCCCATACAATCGTTTTCCATCTAAACTACACATATATACAGGTATAGTAAAACTCAGTAAATTTATACGATTCATTTATTAGGTAGGTACCTACAGCAAGTAATTTAGAAATATTAGTTGCCTATTACAGATAGGATTAAAGTGTCAAATTCGACTCAGCAGGTTAGGTTAGGTTAGAACTGCGACCCCCGCACGAGCCGAGCGAGCGTAGCGAGCGTGCCGCGGCAGCGGCCGGCGAGTGCTAGAAAAATTCGACTCAGTAGGTTAGGTTAGGTTAGAACTGCGACCCCCGCACGAGCCGAGCGAGCGTAGCGACGGCAGCGGCCGGCGAGTTCTAGAAAAATTCGAGTCAGTAGGTTAGAACTGCCAGAACCGACTCGCTATTGTTTTACTTGCCCATTACAGTCAGGTTAAGGTTAAGTACCTACCTACCTTGTAATTTTTCCATTGGATTCATTTTTAAAAATCTGGATATTGTTTGTCTGGATATAAGATAGGTAACCCTTTTCAACGCTTTTCGAAGTTATGTGTGTATTTATCGCAGGTTTATAAGTGCCCGGTTAATGACAATAGGCATGCCACCTATTACATTGGGACCTAAACATACATTCCTAAAACTGACGAAATGTGGGTGCTAGCATTTCTGCCTATCGTATCGGGGATATAAGCGTCAGTTTATGTTATGTTGCTAACTAGAAATTATATTTATCAGCAATTTTTAGTAAGTATACAATCTGTTACACAAACCTCAATACTTGTTTCGCCTTTATGCGAGTATACGAGATATCTTCTGGGAATATGGCAAAATATCTTTCATATTCCGATGGGTTCCCTTATCAATCATAATTTGTAATGCTTCAATAAATTACATTCCTTTTTAGTGAAGAACGAATGAACGATTGGTAGCCAAAGTTGATCTTGTTTTTTTTTTTAATTGACAGTATCAGTACATGGTAGTACATAACAGCCTATATTGCGCAGTGGTAGAATGTCCGACTGCTACTTAGAGGGCGTGGATTCGATTTCCGATCAAATGGTATGACTAATGGAAAAATAAACTGGCGAAGTCACTGCAATTGAAACAGACATCCACATGGGTGAAGTCGCAAGCAACAGCTAATTAATATTATTTTGAGAGCGTATCTTAAAATTTAATACAAAAATATTATCATAAATGTCTTCAAAATATATCTATTTCATTTTTAGCCCCTAAATCTTAGTCATCGAAACTTTTATAGAACAAAAACACGAATCCTGTATTTATTACAGAGTAAGGGTTGTAAAAAATACGGAGGATGATTTAATGTTATTGTCTCCGATGTTCGTTATTACTCAGTATTGAAACAAAGGATTTTTCAGATATATTTTGTGTCTATGCTGTAACAAATGGAGATTTTTCAGATATATTTTGTGTCTATGCTGTAACAAATGGAGATTTTTCAGATATATTTTGTGTCTATGCTGTAACAAATGGGGATTTTCGTTATACATTAACAGACATCGTGGAGCGATAGAGTTATGGACAAGTTTCATTTCAACAATTTCGCTTCAGTGGTGTTGCAGTGTTAAGTAATGTATGAGGTCTCGGGTACGATTCCTTGGTTAAAAACATGTTATGGAAATTCTGTTAAAAAAATTGTAGCAGCTACAGTGTCGATATAGTAAAGTGTGTGATTGACGACAAAAGATCAAATCCATCAATCAGCCTATCGCTATCCACAGCTGGACATAGGCCTATCCCAAAATACGTCACTGTTTTCCAATTTAGCCACCTTTTCAAGTCACGTCTCTAACGTCCATTGGTTCTTCGAAAGATGTGGTCAGCTCACTGTTACTTCAGCTAACTTATTCTGTGAGATATGCCCCAACTTCAGTTTTTTGTCGGATGACCTCATTGCGAATTTTATACCTCCTAGAAACTTTTAGCTTAGCTCGTTCCATAGCACTCTGCGCGACTTCAAATTTGTGAACTAACCCTCTGATCCAAGACCTTCGTTTTAAGGCATTGTGGTAGGCGAGTGGAGAAGACTTGACGTAATATACGAAAGAATTTAGGATGTTAAAAAGATTGAGGGTACTCTTATATGTTTTTATATTAACAACCCCTATATGTTTATTTAGAGTACGTTTTCGTCATTGTTTTAAATTTTATAGGTACTTACCTTCTCAAATTATGTACAAAATATTTATCGTATGAGCAAAATAAGGCTACAATGTGTTCCTGTAATAAACCAAAACACCAAAAAGTAATTTTTGAAACTAAATTAATGATGGAACCATATTATTGCGGTGGATTTTAATTTCAGTAAAACTATTAACGTCACTCCAAATGTGTTAAATACAAAAGCGTCAATTATAACAGCGTTTAATTTTTGCCAACATACGTACAAGTAAAATAATAGTCTGCAAATTTTCCATACAAAACGATAGTGGTATTGGAATTTGGAATTATTACTTTATAAACAAAAATATTTTAGTAATAGTATAGTATATTTTATAAACAAATTAGGAATTAATCAAAATATTTGCATTAACTAATAGTAATAGGGTATCGGATAGTCAGCACATGCAAATAAATATAAATGTATGCTAAAATAAATATACTGCTTTAAGAATATTTATCGAATAAAATCTTAAGTCAAATGCTTACTCTACAAGGTGGCTCAAACAAAACATTGTAATTTGATGAAAATAGATAGATAATTCTTTATTGTACACTAACGTAAGACACGCCCACCCATCAATGGGCGGCTTTCGGCACACAATGCGACAGGTAGTTTTGAGTATAAAGTTTGGGCACTTCCATTTTTATAATATTACAATATATTTGAATATCTACATAGTAACCAGCCATTTTATCGACTCGCAACACAAAACCGTCAATGTAGAAGACACTAACAATGTTTTACATCCACATTTGTGTACCTTGTAAACATAGGGTAGGTCGAGATCCCCTAAATCTGAGCGAAAAGCAATCAAACACCTTACCAACCAAACACCGTAAATTTTCAAAAGAAACACTGTATTACATAACAGCAAATTTATGTGGCCCAACGCCGGGCTCGCAATCGTCCCTTGTGGTACACCAGTCATCGTAAATCCTTCTACACATATTTTATATTTTCCTGGTACGAGAACGTGCTAAATTGATATTTACCCTCCACCTTGTATCAATGAACATAATTTAATACAGAAATCACAAACAGTAGGGGCAAAGAATAATATAGGCCCGCCTAATGAAGCTTTGTAGCCTATTCCTTTGTCTTCCACCCTCACTGAAGTCTGAGGACTTATAAACTCTGAGTTAAGATGTCTGAACAACTAATTAAAAGGTAATGAAAAAATTGAAGTGGGAAAATATGTAAATTAGTTTGGAAAGTACTGCCTTAAGGTTGAACTGAGTTAACAATGAATTGTAGGTTGCTTTGAACTGGTTTAATTTAGCTAATATTAGAATATATAGGTGTAATTTAGAACTTGGCGAATTACGCCTTTGTTTTGGACAACACTGAAAAAATTTATTATTATTCATTTTATTTATCAATATTTCAGTCTTAATAGGCTCGCCTTTAACCACTATCTCACCTGGTTGGTAAGGGATTATGAGATGGAACACTTGTCTAGCAATAATTTGTTCATTATTTTTTTTATACTATCACGCCCATATCACCGAAGGGGTAGGCAGAGGTGCTAGCACCCACTTTTCGCTAGTGTATATTTAGGTCCCAATGTAAAAGGTGGCGAGCCTATTGCCATCAACCGGGCACTTATAAACCTGTGATAACGAACCCAAGACCTCGTCTCAGCAGTCCACCACCCATACCACTAGGCTGTTCATTCTAGTTTTCAATTACTTGACAAACTGATGTAGTACAAATTATGATTGTAATATCTTTCAACTGAATGTGTATTGGGGTACCACAAGGATCAATTGCGGGACCAATAGACGAAAGATGTATTTTTACATGCATTTTACATTATCAAAACTGTCACATTGATTGCTGATTATTTGTACTTATACAATTTGTGTAGCGTTGACTTCATACTACGATGATCTCTTAGTTCCAACGAGTTTAAAGCTAAGAGATTTTTTCGAATTTAAAAACATGACGAAAAAAGTGGAGCATATACAGCAAATAAAATGTCTGTACAAAAATATTACGAGTATGTGATTCTATATAACCTTGCTTTCTTTTGTTTGTTACTACATCGTGAAACTGACAAACAGAGGGGTATATTTTTTCTCATATATTTTTTTTTCTTTTGTTTATATTCTTATTTCATTTGTTCTTTAATTCCCTGATTTGTTCCTGTGCAATACTAATTTGGTTGCCGTTCCGGAGTCAAGAGCGAGCATGAGGATTTATAAAAATAGCACTAACTAAACGTGACAGAGCCAGTTAGAAATGTTTATTAGTAAAAAGAACTTTTTTCCATCTATTGTTCTGCTGAATTTCTTACCTCACATATAGACATTCTTACTCGTCGAATATATTTAAATTTAATCTATTTTGTGGTCCAAAACAGATTCATATTCCATTCGTTCATCCTTGTGTTAGCTTCAGGTCACTTCGTCTCAGTCTGAGCATTGAGCAAGGAAATTAAAATGAATATAATGTTCTATTCACGCCTGTAGCTTGTGGCATACAAAAATACCTTCCAAGACGTGCTTGGACCACTGCCAGGGCGAGAGTGCGAGTCTGCATGCCAAAATGGAATCCCAGGCATGTTTGCGATGATAACAAAAAAAAAATCGATGTGAAAACTTAAAATGTATGAGACTCATTCAAATTTATGATTTTCCTTTTTTAACGTGACTATGAATTTATTGGTTAAGGAAATTGAAGTTCTTTATGAGCATGAAAAAGTATACAAACAGACAGAGATTTCAGAGCTTGAGAGAATAGAGTGATTTGCAATATATTATTTTGAATTATTTCGTAATTTTCATTAATTAGTAGAAAAATTTACCTGAATAAATGTCATAAAAAACTTTATATTATGCATTTATCTGGACCACTATCTGCAAGACCCCTGGAATCAATTGCGGTAATATTAATGAACTCAGCACGAGGAACGAAGATTTATCTAAGACGGGGAGTCTCGGTTCACGCATAATGTGCCAGGCTTCGGGAATGTTAATAGGCCTGGGGTGGATCGCATTATCCGGAATGAAGTCCACGAGAAAGCGTTGGAGAATAAAATATGAGCTTTCAGAGAACTAATAATAGACTGACTGAAAAAGATTAGGATTTATTTAGAAAATGTAATAAAGTGGATTAAAGTTAAGAATATCAAATCTTACTAAGCTCTTGAAGCTTAGTAAGATTTGACAACAAATAGAACGACGTTTGAAGAAGTAATAAATGTGTTCAATAAAGAATGAGTAGGTAAATGCGTAATATAAGTAAGTAATAAGTGAGTTAAGCTCGCCTTAGTACATAACATCTCTTTGTATTGTATTGATATCATTTATGTGTACAATAAAGAATAAAATCTATATATAAAAATGAATTGCTGTTCGATAGTCTCGCTAAAACTCGAGAACAGCTGGACCGATTTGGCTAATTTTGGTCTTGAATTATTTGTGGAAGTCCAGACAAGGTTTAAAAGGTGAACAAATATGAAAATGTTCCGAATGGAGCAGCGGGAACGGGATCAGAAGTCCACGCGGGTGGAGCCACGGGTAACAGCTAGTAAAATATAATTTGAACTCGTTCAGGCTAACGTTTGAAATTTAAACTTTTTATTGCACTCAAAATTAAAAATTCCATATTCAAAAATCATTTATTCTGCATAGACCACTACACGTCACTCACAAAACACTCTTTTAAATCTTATTTTATCATTCTAAATAGTTCAACACTGTAATTTTTTTCCATAATTTACAAAATCTGAAATTCAACAAAAACTTATTCTATGATAAAGTAAACTACATGAAAAAACTATAGACATAATAAATATTAATGTTGTACAATTCATCAAGTTATTCAAATAATATATCAGCTTCAAATAGAGCCAATCACGAATTATCGTATCGACTGGCGGCTCCGCTACGATCCATTAATCAATTGTTAGGATATAGCGCGCAATGTACTCCGACCATTACGTTATTGTCTGCCAGGTGCACCCGCGTACAGCGTACCAGCGTACATTTATCAAAGTTTTAAGATAAGTAATGATATTGAATTCCCTGCTCATTTATTATTATCAGGATCAAATGAAAGCCTTTTGTGGAGTAGCGCGAGAATTGCACTCAGATATCATTAGCTTTTGAGTTTGGCACTTAGATTTACAAAGAAAGATTTGTGTTGGATATTTCATTTAAATTGCGAGTAATATTTATACTGAAATAGCAAGCAAGCAAGAGGTAGAACCAGGCCTGGTGGTATGGGTAATGAACTGCTGAGACGAGGTCTCGGGTTCGATCCCAGGTTTTACGATTGCGCTGCATCTTCATGAGTTGAAACACGTGAGGAGATTCGTTCTTCACACTCACGGAAACATGCGACAACATCTCTCCTCGGGTAAGAAGTCTTTATACTTGCTTTGAGGGGTGCGGTTTGATATTCCTTTCAATGATAATTAGTAATATTTTATTAGTGCTAGCTAGTTTTAAGGATCTCCTCTCTCCCCGAATATATTGTTTTTTAAACTTTTTTCACAAGTGTTTAATAACATTTTTACAAAAAACGCAGAAGTCAACATTTAATACACATTTCACGTATGTTGAATTATTGACGATTTCAAATGTTGTTGACGTCCTAATTAACATTCGGCGCGCATTCCGACATAACTGAACCAAAAACTCCACATAAATGTGAAGTTGGGAACAAAATTATATGTAATTACGTTATCAAAGTGACGTTTCATTAAACTGCCGGTGAGATATGCTGACTAGGGCTGTTACACTCTCATACTTCTTAATAGATGAAAAAGCCCTCATTATTTAGGTTCCTTTCATTAATAATTTGCTGGCCCCACCCGATTTTATATGTAAAAAAATTCTAATAGACAATACGATAGATAATCGTAAAAGTAAAACATTATTGATAACACACTTGTACCTACTTCTTTACGATATCGTGTAAATGTGTTATCAATAAAGAATAACAATAAGTTTCACTAAGTGGCAAATGAATTGTAAAAGTATAACGTAACCTATATTTGTGAGGTTAACTTATATAATTTAACCTCACAAATAACGAATTTTAAATTAAAATGTTAAACGCTTTTACATAATTATAAATTCATTCTGTTAATAAAGAGACGGTTCAATTAACGCACAATTTGCTACAGGTAATTCGTCAGCTTATTAACATTTTAATTAATACCAATAATTTATTAGTGTATTTTATTAATTTGTTTTAAAAGTACAAATTGATCCCAAGTTTTTCATTAAAAACAAATAATAAAAATTAAGTTACTTGCAAATATCTTTCACCAAATATGATTGCTGACCGGGTAGATTATCCGTATATAAACCATTGTTGCAATCTACACCGTCCACTACTAACTCATAAAAGGAAATATTAATGTACCTACTAACAATATGTATAAGATATGAGTGTATGTATGACATGTACAATATACTTGAAATAAATGATAAATAAATAAATAAATAAATAAATATCTTTTGTATGTAAAGGAATACTTCTGTACTGACTGTACCCATATTGAGTGCATTGTGAATGAATTCTCCTACAAACGTAGCCAAATGCGACTCAGTTGACCTAACGCCTTCTTTCGGTAACGAGGGCAATTCTAGACACGTTGGAATTTATTTTTGAATGTATGGATTTGTCGTATATGACAGGAATGAATGAATGTGTTTTTCCAACCGTCAAAATATGAAATTCTTCAAAAAGGGCATAAAGTGTCTATATGGTCGACAGAACGAGTGTGACACTTCTGGAGTTATAAATATCTATAAGCCACGGCGACCACTTTCCATCAGGTAGGCCGTGTGCTTATCTGTCACCTAAGTGGTATGATCAAATGCCAATCCTATAAACTAATCAATTTATTTTCCAATCTACAAAACGGGGACCTGCGGCTTTGACTATATCGTCTGTCCATGGCAGAGGATAGCTTATGTATCGTCTGCCAAGATGTGATCCAAAACGCCTCCAACTGGCTCGACTGCAGGTCAATAGGGGACGAGTTGGAGGCGTTTTGGATGTCTATGTTCAGTAGTGGACGTTAAAATAACGCTAATGACGATCTAAAAAATCCCCCACATGAATTACCATTTGTTCAAGGAGGCAGATGACCTAATTATGGATAATACTTGATAAGGGTACTGTTGAAAATTAAGTTTTCTATCCAAACTTCATCTATACAGAGATATCCACATTAAATTATTGTGCCATGGTAGTTATTTGATCGTTTTCCTGAAAGCCAAATTGTCACCGGAACATCTAATATCCGGTCCAAGAAAATTGTACTTTGATGTCATCTAATTTTATGCTTGTCGTTTCTTTAGAGGTTTTATAGACACCGTGGTGGAGTGGTTACTTAGTTCTTTAATATTGGAAACAAGTGCTAATGTTTTTTATGGCGGTATCTTATTACCAGATTTCCTGCTCAAAGATATTGTTTGACAGGGTAGAGAATACTCTTGTTACAGAAATTGAACACGATATTGCAGAAGTAATATTGCAACGGCTATACTTGTGATTTAAGATAGATTAACAAAGAGGTTTTTTTTCTATGCGCCAGCTCGAACAGCCCATAAAAATGTCCAGTTAACGGCTATTTGCTCATGCATGGGACCGAAAATCATAGTTATATCTCATCTCATCAGTATACCTCATCAATCCATTCAACTACAGGAAAGAGACATGGCTATTAAATAAGTATATTTATCGTCATCATCATCATCATCACCCAGCTAAGTCCGGTCGCATTCGAAGCTATCTCCTCGGAGTTCCGGGTCTGAATTTTCCAGAATCGCGGCTAAACTTCAATTTTCCCCTAAAGCGACTACCATCTGAACTCCACAACCTGTAGGCGATAAGTTCTTGGATTTTTTTCGACTCCAACCACCCCTAATTACTGACAACCGTAACAACCGGGGTAGCCTAGTGGTATGGGTAATAGACTGCTGAGAAGAGGTCTCGGGTTCGATCCCAGGTTTTACCATGGCACACACCAATGATTTTTCGATGCTTTTCGAAGTTATGTGTGGTATCGACGTTATGTGTGGTAACCGAAGGGGTAGGCAGAGATGCTAGCACCCACATTTCGCCAGTTTATATTTAGGTCTCAATGTAATAGGTGGCGAGCCCATTGCCATTAACCGGACACTTATAAACCTGCGATAAATACACACATAACTTCGAAAAGCATCGCAGTCATTAGTGTGTGCCATGGTAAAACCTGGGATCGAATCCGAGACCTCGTCTCAGCAGTCCATTACCCATACCACTAGGCTACCGCGGTTTTTATTCTCACATAAATTCTAATAATATAAAGGGGCTAGATCCGAACCTTATCCTTATACCGGTGTAATTATCGACGGTGAGTTGGCAGGCGAGTAGAACTACATTACGGTGGGTTAATTGCGCGAAGAGATTAATTTCTCCCCCTACACATCTCATCCTTGGCGATGGATCGCCCTCACACGGGGAACCCGTTAGGATAAATATATGGTTACAGCTATCGTTACAGGAAATATCATAATAACATGATAGAATATGATTAATAGTTGGTGTGGATGGAATGTGTGGGGTGTGGCGGTGACTGCGGTTGGTTTGGGAAATGGCTGGTTAGGAGGTGGCAGAATAGTGATATTTCATTTTATCTCGTAATAGTTTACTAAATAAACAGTTGTATTAATATAATGATAATAACTATAATAAGGAAGCGTCGTCGCGTCGGTAGCTATAGTGAAGTACAGTTTATGTATCGTATGTATGTACCTCATACGATTAGTGGCCTTATCGCTCTGTGGTAATCTCTTATAAACAACTGTAATCGTATTAATGCGTTCGTCTGAGCTTTCTCTTGTAAGGAAAAGATCGCGGGTTTGAATCTCATCGAAGTATTCACTTTTTCCGATCTATATTTAATTTTGAACAGTCAGCATAATAGTTGCTTTACAAAAATTTCAAAACGTAGTAGTTTCATATTAATTGAATTAAATTCGTAGTAATTACAATACTTAAACAAGAGTAAAAATACAGGCCGATATGTTGATGCCCATAATTACAGTGGAATGGAATTTACGTAGGCAGTGGCATAGCTCAGTTAAAAGTATCTTTGTGTGAAGTTACGTTTTTCTATCCCGATAAAATAAATGTAGGATACCTCAAAATGGCATCGGTAGCTTTATTTGATAGTTAGAGGATCTGGGTTCGGGTGTAGGACCCTGATTTTACTATATGGCATAATCTATACTCTATTTGATTTTGAACTTTACAGTTTACGACCGAAGTCGGTTAGAAAGAATATTAGACATTTCGGTAACTGATATTCTTAAAAAAAAAACAATAAAAAGAGGTAATCTTACACACACAAACAAGCACTATTTATATCACAGAACGGGGCAGTATTTTCAATTGGGCGTAATTTTTGATCTTTAATTGGACCCTCCGGCATCCTTCATTTACAGAAAAACATCTGTCTTAACATCCGCTTCCGGGAACTTTTCAACTCTCTCTTCTAATTATTAATTCACCTTGGTTTTCAACTCACCCCTGAGTATAAATAGATGTAAGTAAAAAAAAACTCTAATACTCTCTACAAACACCTTTATGAGGACGTTTCAATGATGTTTAATTAACAAGAAGTATTTCATAATTGCTATTAAATTTTCAACCTTAAGATTTTACAAGTTAACTATACAAATTAAAATTTAATTGCTCTAATTATCTTCTTAGTCGCAATATTTTAAATATTAATTGAATTTGTAATGTGTTAGATACAAATTACTTTTCATAATTTTACTTCATACAAAGATGATAAGAAAATTTTGTGACACAAATAAATTACTACAAAAAATGACAAGATGTTAATTTGAAATCTTCCTCTGTCGAATCGACCGCATTTTTGAGTTGCCATTTTTTTTGTATTAATAACTTTCACAGCAGCACCGCTACTCACGCAGAGGGCCCGAGCATAGGTTTCACTCTTCAGGAAGGCTTTCTACGTCTCCTTTATTAATTTGAAATCATTTAGATAGCAATTGACGTTTTTTATTGAGAAGATTTGATTGAGGATTGTTTTTGTTTTTAATTTCAATATTGCTTATATCCAAATATTGCATGCCTAAATAGATCATGTATTTGATATAACATATATTATATAACACCTTCGAGGTTTACCTAATTGCTTGTTATATATTCAGCAATAATAAACGAATTCAAAATTTGAAATTTGCGGCTGGAATTAGGTTGCGATGAATTTAGATCTCCACTATTGTCCTGTAAACTATACCTCAAGACAATTGTCCTAGATCTTATAGTTCAGAATCTAATTCGGATAGATCAAATAGTGGCAGATTGTAAGGAAGTCTGTCCGCATTGTTAGCTGTGACACTGATAATATCACGAGAGACTGCTGCAGACAATTGTGGCTATCTTGTATAGATAGTTACGTATATAGATTCATAGACAGGGGTTACAACTCGATGTAGCTAAAGACGGCTTGCTACGGTCCATGATTTTACTGTCGTATCAATGACATCTGTATATACTATATATTACTTGATAAGTTGTGCAGAATAAAACATTTGTTATTGATTTATGATCAAATACTAAGCGAGCAATAATGCGTTACATTTGATTGCAGTTATACCGACGAGATAACAAAAAGGCGCTTTATCTCTTTAGACATAGATGTCAAAATTAAATGGCTCATTAATATGTTTTATATGACCCATATCAACGAAAAAAAAGTGCCCACTGTAGAACAATGTATGTAGCGGTACTGCTCCGATCTGGCGTTTAAAAAAATAGAAAACAAGGTTAGCGAAAGTAGGGTATTAACGCGATCATATGGTAAATGAATTCGGCTAGTGCAACCTGGCCGAAACATCAAGCAAAACAAATGGTAAATTATGGTATTTACTATATGATCGCGTTAATACCCGGGTTATGCTGACCATATATCATGCAACGCGAAGGTTTTAAATTGAATATTACTAACGTAGATGTCTGACATTTGCCGTGTGTGTTTAATCTGCGTAATTACCCACCGTGAAAATGTACTTTAATTTTTACGTGCATAGTATCATAATATATGAGCAATTTAGTGACACTACAGTGTACTTGACGCTGATTGTTTGATACTCTTAGTACAGATCAATTTTATTGGATTGACCCTCTGAATGTCAATGATGTAAGTGACAGGAAATTAGTAACGAGTACTGTTCCATGTATGGAATAATAGTTCTCCCTTGTTGTCTCGGTATCAGCGGCAAAAATGACGTAATACTTAAATTTTGAATATTAAAAAAAACCCGACTACTGATAATTCGGCTACGCACTCGTACGACCCCCAAATTTCGACCCACAGCCGCGATCGACCCGCTATCAATGATCATGTCTCGTACGATTTATAAATCTTCAAGTGATAAAACTAAAAAGACATTTCGCGCTCCAAATAGTGCTGGAAAACCTATCAACTTGTCAGATATAGTCGGCTGTCATAAAAAGTGTTGAATTAAATTCATTTAACACTTTAAATTTGGTAACGCGGTAATGAACAGACTGTTGCTCAATTTACGTTAGTGATAATAACCGTCTGATACTCTCTAACACGCTAATTGGTAGTGTTTGTGCGGCTGAGCATGTAATTTCCATGCGATTTACACCAATAGCAAGGAAGTGGGTCAATTTTTTTTTCCAAATTTATTTAGTGGGAACTTTTTTGGTTAGAAATTTATTTTGCGGCATATCTAATTTTCACAAAGTGCCCGATTGGCGGCAATAGACTCACCCCCTATTACGTGGGACTGAATAGCATAGTTAACGAAATATGGGTGTTTAATATACGTTTGCCTACAGCCTTTCCCCGAAGGGGATTACGGGTGTGAGGGGTATTAATATATAATAGCTTATTGGTTTCTCTGTAAATTGGAGTTTCTATTACTGAATATACTTCCTGTACAGTTATACAAAGCAAAGAATAAAGGTCCAAGTTACTTCAACTCCTCTCTTCCAAAGGTATTTTCAATTAAGTGGAGGAATGGTCTCGAACCTAAAAACCACATAAAGTAGCTTTACGACAACAATTTCGATCTAGTCTAGTCATAAGCCGTGCCGTTGTTATATGAGAAGTGGCCGTAACAGAAGCCTCTTCTAAGAACCGCCACTTATATCATATACTTAGTGATGTTTCATTATTTTTTAGGTATTTCGTTTACGAGTCGGAAGAAATAGTTTTATTTGGTTTGATCTTTTATCTTTAGTATATTATCTTTATAGCTTCTAATATACAGATGATATAATATAGGTCATTCATTGTCTGAGCCTATTGCCAACTCAGTTGGGGTCGCTTTCTAGTCTAACTAAGACGCGGATGAATTTCGATATTTTCTATGAAGCGATTCCACAAACAAATTAGCGATATCCAAGATTTGTAGTTAGGCTAGTCGTACTTTTAAGGGCTTCAACTACCTATAACGACAGTCCTAGATGTTTGTATGGGAACCAGGACTGACGGGTCAACGTGCTGTCAGAGGCACGACCAGTCCAGTGAAAATAGTCTTTTTGATGTATACAAATATTTGAATTGAGTGGGTATCCAACCCGCGCCTCCTGAGCAGCAGTCGCCTTCACGATCGCCACGCAACAGAGGCTGATAATATAATATAGGTATCAAAAGAGTTTGAAAGTGTGTCGATCAATATATTTACTCCTAGAAATCGTTTAAACTATTTATCGCCAATAACACTCTAGTTTCTCTGTGATAGTGATTGCAACACCGGCGAAATATCGGAATCTCCAAATAATAGATGGTAAATGTCCAAATAGCTCAAACAGTAATGTGAGTAACCATAGTAATATACATTAATATGTCCGGACTATTAATTAAAAAAAAAAGAAAAACCACACCAAGTAGGTACCTATTTTTACTCACCAAAATAGCAGTGATATTGAACAAAAATGTTATGGTATACTTTCTATCCCTAAAAATAAACACCTTTTGTTCTACCCAATTTTTTATGTTTTATTCAATTTGACACGTCAAAAATAATTACACCTAAAAGCATAACCTTGTTAGTACCTTTTATCTTTGACGGTGTACAGTCAAATACACAATTATGAACATCAACAGCTTTGACGTGAGCACCCGCTTTGATGTAGTATATAATATCTATTTGCTTTTATAAAATACACCTTTATTTCAGCATGTTGGGTTGGTTAAATGGAAAGAGCAACAAAAGCCGGCCTAAATGTAATAGGGATAATTTTGTACTAACAGTAATTTGATTGAGAGGCTTTTAGTTTGAGTTATGTCTATGAGAGAGAAAATTTATATAAGAAATTTTTTAAGCGTGTTTTAATCACCACATTATAAATTTATCAATTAAATTTCTGTGATATAATTATTATATTCAATGAATTTGATTTTGTCTATTTGAAAGCACTGAGCTGTAGGTAGTAGAGCAAAATCTAAAGCCGGGTCCACATTCGTAATACGAATAACCGACCGGACTGCAATTATGGTACAGTTAACGTCTTGGAGGGTATCAGACGAAATGGTTACCTAGTTAGAAATCGATATACCAGTCAGATATGGCAGGCACCTATAGGAATACATAAATATATAACGAATAAATAAACGAATAAAAAAACATGTTTATGTTTATGTATAAACGTCAAATATTTGGCCACGTTCTACGTACGACCTCCAAACTCCGTACGACCCCATTCATGTACGTTTTCGAACCCACAAATTAAATGTTCTGAAATGGCCGTATCTGAACTATTTTGTGGTAACTAATAAATTATTCTAGATAATATAATTCTTTTCCTGAAAGGTTTAGTTATAACAATATAAATTCAATTACAAAATGTAATATGTTAAGACTACATTTAAAATAAAAACAGCCTTTATTCTTACATATTTTTTAGGGTAATTTTAATTTAAAAAAATAGGAAAACGTATTTGTCTTGTTTAGATAGAAATCCCTTCCTTAATTATTCAATTATGTTACACCTACACCAGTTTTTATTAGTGCTGACCCATCTGTTTGCCCCAAACAAAAAATAACAAAAATGTTTATAAATAAACATTTCTACTTACTGCAATCATTCCAATAGAAGTTAAATTAGTCATGCGACGCATTTCCTGCCTCACAAAACTTATGTCCGCATCATGAAGGGAATTTTAAGGCTCCTCTACACATACTTAATTTTGTGAGTCGCTTTCAAACTCAGTTGGAGTCGGCTTTCTATTCTGTGTGACTGAATTTTGATATTCTTATTATTGCGAATTCTTTTTTGAATGCAGTGGGCTGTAGAAACTTGTATACAATCTCATTAACCAAACTAATAAGAATATATTATACACAGTTACACGAAAAAAAGAAAGAAATATATTTATTTAAGGACAGTTTATGCATTGGTGAACCAGTATTATTCTGAGGAATGTAGGACATTACGTTATCTTAGTCTTAATTGAGAAGTCCAACCTCCTATATTATGGTTGTGACTCCCTTGCAACTAGTCAATGTCGCAAATGTTCATAGGTTACGGTAACCACTTGCTAACAGGTGTACCGCGTGCTTGTCTGCCATCTAAGTAGCATAAAAAAAGTGTAATTTCATTATGTATACTGCCTTGTGCATTCAACTATACATTATTTATTAGGATAACAGCTATGAAGACACCTACTGTGACGACCTCCATGGCGTGGCGGTAGTGAACGCAACTGCTACATAGGAGGCGTGGGTTCGATTCCCGCTCAGTGCAAATATTTGTGTGCATGAATATGAATATTTGCATTGGTCTGGGTGTTTCTATGTATATTATGTATGTATTTACAAAAAAAGTATCTAAGTATGTTTATCCGCAATCTAGAACCCATAACACAAGATAGTTAACTAATGCTTACCATGGGTCTAGGAGGCGTTGTGCTGGTTGTCTAGAACATTTATATATTTATTGAATAGTCTCCATAGAATTAATATACTCTCGTTTCTACATCTCACAATAATATATTTGTTATTATCGGCCGACAATACATCGCTTGTGTAGGGTAGCCTTAAGGACATTAAGAAGAAACCTCCATCAATATAACGTCACCCGGACTTGCCATAACCGTCCCTCAGTTAAGGGTTGGTTAATGGTCGTTTCACAATGGTCTGATTGTCCTTTGTTTTGTTATATGTAAGCCAGGACTGGGTAAAGAAACATTTAATTCAGTATGCGATTGTCACAAGATCATAATGAATTAAGGAATAGTTGAACTAGACATTGTGTAGAAATGGGTTAATATAACTAGCTGTTGTCAGCGGCTCCGCCCGTGTGGAATACTGATCCCGTTCCCGCTGCTTGAACTTCTGATCCCGTTGCCGCTGCTCCATAAAAACCTTCCATAGAGTTCAAAGAACAAATAAATATAAGAATTACTCGAATTGATCCACGATTTACATATTTACGATTACATATTTCGCGATTAATTTTTATATGATCACTAGCTGACCCGCCCCAGCTTCGCCCGTGGTATGTTTGAACCGCTCCACCAATTTTCTGCAAACTTTACATAAATCATCTACTAAATAGTCCGAACAAAGCCTGAACATTTGGTTTGGATAGGTGAGCCCGATCTTGAGTTATAAAATTACAACGAAAAGTGGCATTGATTTTTATATATTAGAATAGATTGGTAATAATCGTATTACCATATCACAGTCCACTGCTGGACATAGGCCTCTCCCAATGTATTGAGGCTTTGGCTTACTGTTTCCACACTGGCTAGATGTGTTGATAAAGGGTTTTATTTCGAGTTTTTATTCTCACGCAGTGATATCGTCTGCGTTCTCCATTAGTCGCCTCTTACGACTCTCTTCGTGTGAGATGTGGTAGTAAATTTTTTTTTTGTTTTTTTTTTATTTATGGAACGTCAATTTGACTTTTTTATGGCGATTATGGCGAGGTGCCTGATGTTAAGCTGAAGGCAAAGTCTCATGAAAGAGGGTCACCATTGCAAACACGTCCAGTGCTACATTGGTGGCGCTCAGCTTGACGGCCTCATCAGATGCTTTTTCACGCCCCACTTAAAGGACCCGGGACTGTAGGAAGAAGGAAACACGTGCGCTGTCAAGGAATTCCAGGACTTAATGGTGCGGCAGAGAAAAGACTCTTTCTTTATCCGTTACCACACAAATGGCAAAACCCTAACCTATTCATACTCTTTAGGTAATCATAGACAGATAGTATTATAATCACGCCAGGTAAACATAGTGACAACTACAATTATCTTAGATATATAATTCAAATGTTGAAGTTCACTTACTAAATAATTTGTCAGTGATAAGCCTCCTAATCCCTCCAGGACCACGCACCGTCACAGCTTAGTAGAAGTTCATTAATATCTAGAGATAAATTATGTACTTGTAGTAGTCAGTTCTTGGAAGGGCTTAGAAATACCGCTCCTTATCTGTTAAGGTATGGTTCTATAGACAACCGCAGACCGCAGCAGCATATACAGCACACTGTGATATAGATATGAATGGGTTAATATTGTTTGTTGTTTTATTTTATATCACTTAAAGACGGCAGAAAAGCACACGGATCATTTAATGGTAAGATGGTTACCGTGGTGTGTGGACGTTTGCGATACCAGAGGCGACACACTCGTGCTGCCTAGGTTTCTAAGAAACCTTCCAATACCCTTTTTGAAGAACCTCATATTGTAGTCGCTTTCAAGAACTTCAAAGAAATGAAATTAGTATGTATTTTTATTTGCATTGTAAAACCCCATTTATAAGATGTGCACGCCCACGGTTTTGATCTAGAAGGCGTTCAATAATGAAGCTGTCAAACAATAAAAAATAGATTGTTGTCTTAAATATCAAGGACGATAAATTCCGATCGAAACCTTTTAACGATAAAGTACCTATCATAGTTCATTAGCGTTCCGTCAATCAACACAATTTATAAGACAAAACGCTTCAATTGAAACAAGCAAAATAAACTGTTAGAAAAATCCTTGGCGAGACAAAAGAAACTGTAACGTTCTACCCTACAAAACTGACCAGACAAGTAGAACTATAGCTCTTTAAGGTTGTCTTCCAAGATGGTTGTGCACGGCAGCGCTAGTTATGCCGGTGGCAGTCAGAAATGCAGACAATAGATCCAGACATTAATAACTTTCTTTGTTTCCGTACTCCGTCCAAGTGATGAGTGTTCAAATTAGAGAACCAAGGGACCTACCCCTTGGTTTTGTAAGATATATTTTATGTTGCGAATCATTATTATTTTTTCTTATAATATTACGTTTCATTAAAAATATTTTATATATATATATATATATATATATTTGCTTTGTGTATTTGGCAGAATATAGTCATAGAAATCATTAAAATGTGGATACATAATTAAACAACTGTATATGGATAGAACTGCAGTAAATATTTAGCTTGTGACAAAGTGTTCGCTTGTAGACTTACTCCCTATGACGTGACTGAAAAATCATAGTAAGTGAAATGTCAGTGTCAAACGTTGTCCATTTAGCAAAAGAATCTTTTTGATAGCGATGCCGGACAAGCACACAACCCACTTGATGGCAAGTGGGTATCCTGACCTAAGGACGTTTGAAATACTACGGGTGTCGTACTCGTACTGCCAACCATGTACAGGGGAGGGGGGTGAAGGTTAAGAGAGTTTCTGTGCTGACAGCGAGGAAGATAAAGCTGCACTTCATACTACTACAAAGCAGTGTCAACTTAAATCTTTGGTCTTCGCACTGATAACACAAAACCTCTACAGTGAGCTCTGGGTACTACTCCTCATCGCTAGAAACACAAGGTTATTATTAGCCATGGTATTCTGGCCTGGGGGTGACGGGTGGAGCCGCCGGTCACCCTAGCAGAAGCAGGCCACGGCGATGGCGCAAATGCCACCCCATACCCAGGGGCTAGATGGGGACACCATGGTCCCCACATTGGTGGAAGAGGGTCATCTCAACAGAGATGTCCCCGGGTCTGCCGGGGTGCGAGAGATATGTCTTGTATAATCTCACCTCCGGCAATCAAGGACCCATGGACGGCGTGCGTTTTGGTCGGTTCGAGTCCGACATAATCACCTTCATCGGTTTTGGTGGAGGTGGTATCCGTGGGGATTTTGCGCACGATAAAAAAAAAGCCATGGTATTCTGTAAACTAGTATTTATTACATGGCAACACCCGATCTAGTGAACTTTACAAACATTGACCCAACCCAAGATCTAATTTACATTAAGTGCAAACAAATATTATCACTTATAAGGAATGTGGACTTATTTACTTAGCATCTTTTTGTGC
Source organism: Pelosia muscerda (assembly GCA_963691645.1). Lineage (NCBI taxonomy): Eukaryota > Metazoa > Arthropoda > Insecta > Lepidoptera > Erebidae > Pelosia > Pelosia muscerda. Next base: position 1,330,131 of record OY829102.1, read on the forward strand.
TATACTAACTCTGAATAAAAAGTATCACATTTACTACGTAAATAAAATTAAAATACATTTCAAAGGACATTTTAAACATGCGCGCAACGCAAGGTTTACTTCTAAAAGTACTCGGTTTACAAGTAAGTTGAAACGACTCAAAGCTTGTAGAGTGAAACCAAATGTTTTTATAAAAGAAATACCAAGTTCAAGAAACCAATGGTTTGGGTATTTAATTAAGAATTACTTGTAATGTATGTGTATATTTATTTACAATTTTATGCAGTGGACGTGCTATTGCTGAAATGATGATGATAATGATGACTTCAAAAGCAAAAAAACACACCAAAAACAGACACTGAAAAGTGCAAAAATAACTTAATGAGTAACGTGCAAGACTTCTTGAGTTTTTTCGTAGTAGTAGTGATCAGCAAAGTATATTGTTATGAAAGATCTCAATGAATACTTTACTACCTGTAAATACATAAACATTTGTAGAGGATCTTAACAAATAACTTAAAAGTTTGCATTTGAATGGCTTCAATCATTTCATTCAATAGTTTTAATATTTTACTTAACACGGAATTCCAGAAAAACAATCACATTCGTTCGGTATTCTATCTTGCAAAACAGTCATTTGGTTCGCTGGCTAAATATAATCTAAAATTTATCAAGTTACAGGAAAAAGTTAAAGCTACCCAAATTTTATAAAAACAGTCCCCGGTTACGCGCGGGCCCTCATTTCTCCACTAATGTTATTCTTACACAGAGCCAACAATACCCAAGAGAGATAATATATCATACTACATTTATCGGTTCGACAGTAAAACCTAACAAATTTAGTAAAATATACACCAAACAGTCTCTTAGAAACGATTGCATGAATAAATAACTCTACGGTAAGTAATATGGTGCTTTGATATTATAAAACATTATTAATGTGTTGGAAAACTTGTCACCTGATGCAATTGCAATTAAACTTTGTCTAATTACAGTTTGGACTTAGATGAAGGTTATATATAAAGTATTATACCACGGTAGATGTTAGAATATAATCGTTTATATTTGATAATTGGTCGCAGAATAAGCATTTTTTATAGTGCGATAAATCCCCACGGCGGATCTGGCGGGGGGTATCCCCGCCAGATCCGCCGGTTGGGGAAATTATGTCGCACTCGAACCGACTAAACCGCACGCCGTCTTTGGGTCCATGGTTTCCGGAGGTGAGATAGTTACCAACATATCCCTCGCACCCCGGCAGACCCAGAATAAGCATCCTGAAGTGGCAGTGGGCATCTGTCGAAGGACCGTTGGTTATTGCACCAAACGAGTCCTACAGAAAAGACCCCGGGAACCCAAATGAAAGATGGGAAGCCCCCTAGCCTAATGGACTGATGACCTTTAAAGGGTGACCAGTATAAACTGTAGCACTAGCATGAACTCCTATCGAATTCGTAATGTAAAGGTTTCGAGAAAACAGAGCATTGTGATTGGCAGTTTGCCTCTTGTGAACCTGTGTGCGTGTATAGCCCGCCAATCGCAATGCTCCGTTCTGTCGATACTTTACATTACGAATTCGATAGTATTTCGTGCTAAGGCTACTGGAGGCGAAAAATAGGGGAACGGGAACAATGGCGCGAATTGGGGGAAGCATATTTCTCCAGCATTGGTCTGCGATATAGGTTATTCTACAGACAGTAAGGTTTTATTTATGACTGGTACTACAAGCATTTTTTATGCTGCGATAATCTTGCCAATAGGTAAAAAAAAATCACAGAAGCTAGTTATCCAAATACATCCTATAAAAGATATCCAACAAAATTACCACCCAACAAACGTCGACCGGCTTCGGATATCTTTGAAGTATAAAATTTTAAACTACAAAATTAATCTAGCGAAAATACGTCAAGTTTATTTTACGAGTGAATGTTCAGAATTCAGTAAAACATTATTTATTAACGTAAAAGATGAAATTCCTCGCTTCATCGTCCCTTCACCACAGTTTGGTTAAGCAAAAAATATAATAACATTTAAAATATCTCGAGAATAATTCTATAGTGAGGTAAAAAAAGAAAGAAATAATTCTATAGAGGACTTTAACGTTAAGAAAGTTTCTGTGCTGTCAATATAGAAGATAAAGCAGGTTTTCATACCATACCATCGCAGTCTCATCAATTAAGCACTCGGTCTTCCCACCGATAACACAAAACCTCTCCAGTGAGTTCCGGTTACTCTCATCGCCAGAAACACAACACAAGGCTATTATTAGCCCAGGTATTCTGAAGGGCGGAAGTACTACGTACTACCCCAATAGGATAGATACCGTCATGTCCTACCTCATTAAACTGGGCTACTATTTTTATATTTTATAATGGATGTTATATCACTACACATACTATATTATCAAACACAGTATAAAACAAAGTCACTTCCTCTGTCCTTATGTCCCTTTGTATGCTTAAATCTTTAAAACTACACAACGGATATTGATGCGTTTATTAATAGATGGAGTGATTGAAGAGGAAGGTTTATATATACATATAAACATATACATATACACATATAACATCATGCTATAACAAACTGGTGTGGCGCAGAAGTGAAAAATGTTGCATAAACGGGGTGACGCAAATAAAGTTGCGCGGGTCAGTAATAACATTTTCTCAACTTTTTACACAGTGCTATCTAGACTCAACAATCATCTCTGAGTTCTTTCCTAACTAGGTTAGCGTTGACTTTCTAGTCTTACTGAAGAAGCTGAACTTCGATATTTTCTTTGAAATGACTCCCATTTTTTATGGCACGTCAATTTGTCTTCACCTCGCCTAATAGTAAGCTGAAGGTGAAGTCTCAGGACACGTACAGTATTACGAGTGCCACCATCGCTCAGTTTGACGGCCTCATCAGATGCTTTTTCACGCTCCGCTTAAAGGACCCGGGACTGTAGGAAGAAGGAAATTCGTGCACTGTTAAGACATTTCAAGACTTAATGGTGTAGCAAGGAAAGTCTCATCGAACCACTTGGTTCATGATGGAATATTCTGCACCGTATGCGGGTGACATCTAAGCCTTGCACGTGTTGTCCTGTGTCTAACCTCCACAAGGAGTTGGAGATATCAAAGTTGTGTAGTTAGACTCCAAGTTTCCTTACGACCCTAATTTTAAGACCCATTTATGAAGTTCAAACTTTGAAGTTGTATCGCTTATTCTCACTTAAACGCTATCAGATAGACGTTAACTAGTAGTTTTGACATTCATTTAATCCCAGAGCTGATCCTACCTTCACATTCATTAGTGCTCTTTATCTGCACATAAACTTAACCTACCTTAATGCCTCGCGTAAAACGGCGGCGCAATAACATGTTGTATTGTGTAACACACTAAAACAACTATAAAACAAAACTACCGAGCTCTCTTACTATAAAATGAAAATGGCTGCCGTTTATAATCCTAATTTTCTTTACGTACCAAAATATATAATTTACGAGTAAGTAAACGTCATAATTATCAAAATTTTGACATTTTGAAAGAAACTGCAGTATTACACGATTTTCTATTTTATGCTGTAGATATACCTTTATCTAATAAACTCTGTATTAAAATAAAAAAGAAAGGATAACGATAATTTACATGAGTTTCTTGCGTGTCTCTTTTTAGAAGATATAACTACCGAACCAGCAAAATAATAATATTCAAATGATTTATTTACTATATTACTATTTTAAATTATAATATTTTTGACAAATAAAATTGTTAAACTTTGACATTCATTATGTGTTCTTTATGTGCCTAAGCTGAAGAAACAAAATTAATTATTTTTAAATTAATTTATTACTACTTCCTCGATATTTGATTGTACTATTTTTCGTGTTCATCACAACAAACCTTTAATTTAACACCTAAATAAGTAGAATGCATAAAAAATAAACTTCAACTCATTGACAAAAACGGTTTCTTTGCAGATTCACCCAAACAAACATTACAAATTTAAATAAAACCTTACAAACGACCATCTTAAAATTCGGGATTCAGATAAGTATCCAGTTTTTGAGGAGAGCCAAATAAACACATTGTTTACAAAAAAAATACTCTTAAAAATACTTGCAATTCACGTTCGTTATACGACCATCGTAAAAACATACCCCCTCTATAGGAAACTCGTTTATGCTTTAATTAAGAGCCCCTAAGAATGAATGTTGTAAAGGATTATTAGAAAACAGTATTACCGAGCCATTCGGAACATTTATTTTCTGTTTACATTGTGAGAAGGGGAAAAAAATAAGAATTTCTGAGGCGATTCCATCAAGATTCTCGGAGACAATGTACATTGTTGTTGGGCTAAAAATTAGATGAGGATTTTAGCTGAGCTATAAAGTAAAAAAGGTATTTCATAGAATGGCTCTATGACGGGTTGTCCTTGACGTTCTAGATATTAGGTAATATATGGAGAATGATAGGGAAGTATGGTCTGGATTACAACCTTAGTTAAGGCTGCTTGGCAGTATTACATTTATAAGACGCTCCTGGTGGTATAAACGTCTATAGGCCACGGTTACCATTTCCCATCAGGTGGGCCGCGTACTTGTCTGCCTCCTAAGTGGTATAAAAATATATAAGTCCGTATACTTCATTTCATGATCATGTTAATATGACCCCAACCTCCTTTAGTTCAAATGCACTAAACATTTCTCTATCTCTATGTCTCTCACGCATACACAAACACACACACTCGTACACATACACACACGAACATACACACTCGCTTATACACTCACTCACTCACTCACATACACACTTGACAGAAAGTTGTATATTGCCTGTTGATAGATATAAGTGCCATTTAATAGAATAGAATAGAATTGATTGAATCTACCTACTGCCAAAAATCACTATTTTCCGAACCTACTCAAAGAATAACTCGACATGAAAAACAAAACAAAATTACAACCTTGTATCAACTTTTAAAATCTGTCTCAAAGAGCTCCTTGAAATATACAATTCAGTTACAGCAATCATCTTAAGCAACACAGTGGGTTCACGTGAAACAGATTCTCGTCGTGTAGCGGTAGACGTTTCACCAACTCATTTGCTATTCTGAAAACTTTCAGCCGGGGGCTCTGCGCTTTGCCCCGGATTTACCGTAAAACCTCGCGGTGCGTCGCTCTGAAATTTTTATTCAGTACACAACACTAACAGATCCGACGCTTAAACGTAATATAGAAAGCGAATTTTGTAGTTCCCATTACTAATTACGACGGAGTTAATTAATATAGATATATGTATATGTGAGTAGCCGCGGTAGCCTAGTGGTAGGGGTAATGGACTGCTGAGACGAGGTCTCGAGTTCGATCCCAGGTTTACCATGGCACACACCAATGACTTTTCGATGCTTTTCGAAGTTATGTGTGTATTTATCGCAGGTTTATAAGTGCCTCGGAGAGCACGTTAAGCCGTCGGTCCCGGTTGCCATACAAACATCTATGGCAGTCGTTACGGGTAGTTGGAGCCCTCAAAAGTCCAACCAGCCTAACTTGGAACTTCGATATCGCCATTGGTCATTAGACCATTGGTTGTGGAGGTCAGATGGCAGTCGCTCCACGGAAAATATCGAAGTTCAGCCGCATCACAGTTAGACTGGAAAGCCGACCCCAACTGAGTTGGGAAAAAGGTTCAGGGAATGATGATATGTATATGTGAATAATAGAATTGGAATCGAAGGTAACTACTTAGAAGGAAAATTTAAATTTAAAAATTAAAATCCGACTACGCTTTAAAAAGTAATAAACAAGGAACTATCTATGATGGCTGTGGTCGTATGCGGCATTTTCCTAGAATATATTGTTTTGTTGTAGTAAGTGGCATACAACCATGGCTATCTTTGATATTTTCTTGTTTATTACTCTTTAGAGGATGAGTTTTAGATAGTCAGGTTTTAGTATTTAAACTTAATTTTTTCTCTATGTTATTTTTGGGTTAGCTACAGATAATAGTTTATACATATTTGAAATGTGCTTATAATTTTGATATCAATCACGTCTATCTCAAATTTATTTACATAGTACTTTGTGACCGTTACAGGGCGCTGCATTAGATTTAGTGAAACGTCCCGATAACCAGCAAACAATATCTCAGTTGTTCAGTTCTAATAAATAGTAATAATAATAATAAATGTCTTTATTGTACACCAAGGAGGCGAAAACATAATATGAAAAAAAATAACAGTCTATTAGGTACCTACATACAATTGACAACCTTCAGCAATTGGCGGCCTTATCGCACAGTGGCAATCTTTACAGGCAACCGTGGGATGGAAAGAAGTATTTGGAGAATAATATTTCGGGGCAATTTGGTGAGGAAGAATCAATAAATAGTTGAGAAGCTATGAGATATACACAGGTTACCTGTCAACACCCTTCCGTAGTCGGCTAAAAAATTATTGGCAGTCGCTTCAAAAAAGTCACAGAAAATTAGTATTTATCAATCTGGTTATAGCTTAAAATTAGGTCGCATAAACGAGATTAGTATTTTGCTAGTCAAAGAATCAATAAATAAAAGAATCAATTTAGATACACATAAAGGACATTTATGAATGTCAAAGTTTCAAATGATTCTTTCACTGGTTTGGTAGTTAGATCTACTAAGAAGAGCCCAGCAAGAAACTCAGGTAGATTATAGTTATCCTTTTTTTTAATATAAAGTTTTGTTTATTTATAATAAATGAATCTAAGCGCAAGAGATTAGGATGACCATGCCTTTTTATCATTAAGATACTCGTCTACCTTGTAATAAACTTTTTCCATTAAACATCTTTTCACTTTATTTTAAACGTATTAAGTGGTAGGTCAACCAAGTCCTAAGGAAAATTTACTAAATATTTTTATACATTTGCCTAGTAAGATATTAAACTTATCAAAGACATACATACATTTATTCCTATTCATTCACCCATAACCAAAGCCTTAATTTCCATTTGCATACCTAAGAAATAAAATTGAAATACTCGATAAAAGCATTTTAAAAGCCAATACGAAATCCCGGAAGTGCTTTACATAGATATCCTGTGACAATCGAGAGTCTCTCCTGTGAGCTCTTGTAAAGATAACCCCTTTATATAGAGGGTGCTCTACAAAAGCTCTTGTGGTTCTCCCATCTTCTATATTGGCTTTACATTTTATGGTAAAGTTGAAAGAGGTAAGTGGTGCACGGAAAATGTTTCTTAATGAAAAGATTTTATTTTAAAAATCGAGCGCATAGTAAAGGGGCATTCAATAGCTTTTGTATTCGTAGGTACTTGATTATATTTTTTTCTGGTAGCGTATCTTCATTTTTATACGAGTAGTAATTATTTTATCTCTATCTACTATCTGTCTTTATCTTCTCTGATACTATCTGGTAGTACTTGTGCGGCTAAGCACGTAACTAGTCCTATTAAAAAATAATTAGTAAACATCAAAAAACTCATCTAAAAATAACCTTTTATTGATCATTATACCAACTGATAATATTCCAGCTCACCAATTTTATTAAAATCAAAATAAGATATTATTTTATCAAACATTTTGCCACAAATTATTCACAGCCTCACGGTTCATTTATCAATAAATTTATTCGTATCGTCAGCATTTTACTTAGTCTTTAATTTAGAAAACCGATTCAGATTTCGCTGAGATTCCAGTAATTAAATTATCTTTTTATGTACTGGATTTATTATTTTATTTGAAATAAAATCTGTCTCGGTGGAGCATCTGTCTGAAGTGTCTATTGTCTAAAATTTAATTAATACATAAATTAGTTAAACGAAATATTAAAGCAATTCAATTACTTGCAAAATTTTATTTGAAGACGTTTGTAGACATTTTATCAGAATGGGTGTTCAATTTTATCAGAGTGGTATCAAGTGGTTCAATTGGTCAAAATACTACCCCTAAGAACGAATCACGAATGACGGATTTGAGAATCGGATCGGAAATCATGAATCGGAAAAAGTCAATATATTCCGATTATAATATACTTGGTAGATTAGGCGATTATGGTTTCAGCGTGCTGTCACTTTTTGTTCGAGACCAATTTTTAGGACATCGTTGTAAAAAATTCAATCCCAATTTATCTATCCATAATTGTGTCATTTTGTTGACATTACAACATCCGTTTAACGTCACTAATAATTTTACTAACTAGTGGAGAAAAAGCGGCATTACAAAACCCTGCAACATTTTCATGACATAGTTGACAATCATATTAATAGTGTGAATCAAGCCTCGTTTAATGAATCAATCCTTTTATTGTTTCATAAAAGACTAATTCACAATCGCCAAGAGAAAAAAAACTGAATTATTCTGACTCAAAAAAAAAATACACAGTTCTATCATATTTTTCCTGCCAGCTCCAAACATAAGTGTTACCACATCAAGCGTATTAGTATTACATAACAGAACATAAACTCACGCTTTTATCCCCGAAGGGGTAGGCAGAGGTGCACCCACATTTCGCCAATTTATGTTTAGGTCCCAAGGTGGCGAGCCTATTGCCATTAACCGGGCACTTATAAACCTGCGGCAAAAACACACAACTTCGAAAAGCATCGAAAAGTCATTGGTGTGTGCCATGGTAAAACCTGGGACCGAACCAGAGACATTGTCTCAGCAGTCCATTACACATACCACTAGGCTCCCGCGGTACTAGTATTACTTAGTTATTTATTTGGTAACAAGTGACTATCATCTGACATCACCTTTTAGCTCACCACGCGAGAGAAACTCATATTAACGTGCCCTACATAAAAAATAAGTAGGCATCTGTATAACCTTAAAAAATCTCGCTTGCGTATGTGTATTGAAGTCATTTATATTCAAATCTTGTATTTTGAATCACACGAGCGTCGTCTAAGGGCGTTTTTACTTATGTGTGTTATATATTTTATCAAATATAACTGTCTTGTTGTGAAGAACCTTGGAGAGTTGTAAGTCTTCGCAGTCGCTGACGAATTTAGTTTGATCAACATAATGGTGAAACATTAAAAAAACAACGGCTAACCCCGATGGGAAAGTGTTACATAATATTATGGTAGATGGGAATGTAACCGGATTTTGAGGATTCTGTTGCGATTTATTTGGTATTATTTTGATTTATTAGGTGGTGACAGATAAGCACACGGCCCCTCTGATGGCAAGTAGTTACCGTGGCTTACGGACGTTTGTACACCAGGGGCGTCACATTTGTGTTGCCGACCATATTAGAGAAGAGGGAGGTAAGGGAAGGGAGGGAGTGGAGAAGGGCAAGAGAGTCTCTGTGCGGGCAGTGCAGATCACAAAGAAGGGTTTCTCGGTCTTCCCACTGACAACAGAAAACCTCTCCAGTGAGTTCTGGCTACCCTACTCACCGCCGGAAACACAACACAAGGTTAATATTAGCCGCGGTATTCTGTAGGGCGGTGGTACTTCCACAGTTGGACTGCTGAATTAGGACAGGAGATACAGTAATTTAACTACTGACAACTGAATTTTTAAAATAAACAAATTTATAAGAGATGACAAGAATTCATGACTACCTTTTCGTCATCTGTCCCAAATTTCAATAAAATAATCTAGTAGAATGATGATGAATATTCATTAAGGAATAATATAAATCGTATTCAGTACATACAACATTTCCCACTTACAAAAAACGCCAAGAAAACATTTCAAAAAATGTTAACTGACTGAATATAATATTCTAAGCCCCGTCGTAAGTCTTAACCCTCAAATTCTCACGACATTTTATATTCCGTATGAGTACAATAATATTGGGAAACTCGGGATCGGAGGCTCTATTCACGCAAGCTTATCTCCTCGGTTGCACAATGACAGTGATGGCGTCACACTCAGATAAGTATGTTTCCCGTGGTGGAATAATTCCGTTCATAATATCAGGTGAGGTTTGTAATTTGAACGGTTGGAGAGCTCTGTTTTTGAAAACGTTTCTACGTATGTTTGTATGTAATGGAGTCGTTGAATTTGCCATTGCCATTGCAATGGAACATTGAATATCGCCATTGGTCAATAGACCATGGTTGTGGAGGTCAGATGGCAGTCGCTTCACGGAAAATATCTAAATTCAAACGCATCACAGTTAGACTGGAAAGCCGACCCCAACTGGGTTGGGAAAAGGTTCAGGGAATGATGATGATGGAGTCGTTGAACTTGAGTTTGGATTGCCTACTTTAAAATATCGTACAAATTCACAATATTGCAGAATCAAAAAAAATAACATGAATATCTGTTTCATTCAACTGTGAATATTTTTGTTAACTACGTAATTAGGTACAAAAAGTTAATAGTAAAATGTAGGTCAAATAAGGCGAACTAGGACAAATGCGGAACAAAAATATACCATGTAAACAAATCTTGGAGGCCGAATTAAACTCACCCGGACTTTGTAATCCGATTGTCACATAATTACAAAGTTTCAAATCGATGCTACAATAATTAGAAGTTACTTAAACTGTCGTATCGATTTAAAACTTTGTTGCCCGTATTTCAGAACGATATTCAGTCCCGAATCTTGATTTACAATGAGTACTACTTCTTTAGTATAGAGAACTTATTCAATTTTGTCTATGCAGTGTGCCATCACCTTAATTGCATTCTCAAACTAGACGCTCATGAGTTCCTCCGGTGTTTGGATGTGTTTGGGCATTCACTACACGTGACTACTCACGTTTGGTGAATGCCTAACTCTACACCATAGTCTGTAGAGTTACTCCATATTCACACCGCAAGTCCCCTCCATTTAATAATCCCGACTTAGACTGTTTTTTTTGCTGCGACCGACATGAGTCCTAAATTGGATTAAAGACTTCCACTTGGTCTGCTAGGAAACTCCCCCTAGAAATGACCTGTCATATCCAGGGGCGAGTTTCTCTATGAAGGGGGTCATCTCGATAGAGAGGGCCCCGGGTCTGTCGGAGAGCGAGAGATATCAACAGCCAACGCTATTATCTCTCCTCCGGCAACTAAAGACCCAAAGACGGCGTGCATTTTAGTCGGTTCAAGTCCAACATAACCTCTCTCTTCGACTCCGGTGGGATTAATACGTGAGAAAAAAAGGGAGTTTCTCTGACGGTGGGATGGTGACCTCCATAGATCAATTCTGGCTTGAGAAGGTTAATATTAATGAGAGTAACACCTGCATGGAAACTCTTACGGCTTTTAGGCCTTTGTAGCACATGCTATGCATAGTAATCCGACAATACCTTTGCTTCGTTGCAAGTTGCAAGCTTAGCCCTCTCAATGGATGAGTAACTAGTACTGAGAAGACACTCTCAATGACAATTGAGAGTGAGGATCTATGTTTCGTACTAGAATACCAGCCTAAGAGTATATTATATTGATAACGATGTTTTTGGTACTCTAAAGTAAAAAGGCTTGAAACTAGGCACAGATTTTATACTAGAACTAAACCTGAGACTCGATTTTAAGAATATATATAAATAAATAAATATTCTAGGACAATCTACACAACGCGACCTAGAGACCCATGGTAAGCATAGCTTAACTAGCTTGTGTTACGGGTTCTAGAATGCGTATAAACATACTTAAATACCTACATTTTTTTTGTAAATACATAAATATTATACATAGAAACACCCAGACCAATGCGAATATTTATATTTCATACACATCAAAATTTGCACTGAGCGGGAATCGAACCCGCACCTCCTGCGTAGCAGTCGCGTTCACTACCGCCACGCCACACATAAATCACTTGAGCGTTCATATTTACTCAAATTGAATTCCAGAATAACAAATGTACAACACTCTAAGGTAGCCTGTTAGATAATTCCTTTGACATTCATTCCGCCTTTGTACAACTTTACTGTGCATGAAATTTAAAAAATAACAAAATAATATTAGTAGCTTAGTGGTAGCTCTGTTCTACACATGCAATAGCTGCGACGCATATACTTCCTCTTGTTTTAATAGTATACATGTATATAGACATAACTATAATTTAGCAATGTCTTTTCTCCCTGTAGGGTAGTCAGGGGCAAAGACCCTCTATTTGTTTCCGCCCTTACACGGTTCACTAGCTTCCTCTTTCGTAATTAAACCTTTAATACGAACCCCTCTTCCCAGCTCTTCTTTTCTAAAATTGTCATCAGTTTAGTAAGTTTTTAAGAGAGACTTTATGTATGTACCCATTTAAAATTTAAGAAATTTTTCATTTACATTTATTAGTGTGTGTATGTGGGTACGTTTGTAATGAATAAACTCAAAAACCGATTTCAAAAGTCTTTCACCATTGTGCAATAACTGACATCCACGTGAGCGAAGCCGCGGGTTACAGCCAGTATTTTTATATAATTGCGCGTAATATACTCGACGTAAATAAAGTCATATACAGCAATACATAATAAATATCTATTTTGTTAGTATAGTGGCGAAGAACGACCCCAACTCTTCAGTACAAATATTTGTATGTATGAATTTGGCTATTTGCACTGGTCTGGTCGTGCCTCAGAGAGCACATTAAGGTTCCCGGTTGCCAAACAAACATCTATGGCAGTTGAAACGGCTAGTTGAAGACCTCAAAAGTTTGACTAACCTAATTATAGAACTTCGATATCGCCAATTTGGTTGTCCGATTGCAGTCGCTTCACAAAAAATATCGAAGTTCAGCCGTATCTTAGTTGAACCAGGAAGCCCCAACTGAGTTGGAAATATCCTCAGAGAATGATTTATAATAGTGGGATCTACTGCGGAATAGGCCGCGCTAATTAATTGATTGATTATTTATTAATAACATAGAAATATCGTATTTGGGTGAATGATTAACAACAAACAAACAAATAAAATACTTTGTTTATATTTATTAGTTTTGTGCTAATCAGTGCCCTACACGAAATACTATCCAATTCGTAACGTAAAGGTATCGCCAGAATAGAGCATAGCGATTGGCGGGCTACACGCGCGCACAGGTTCACAAGAGACAAACTGCCAATCGCAATGCTCTGTTTTATCGATACCTTTACGTTACCAACTCGATAGTTTTTCGTGCTAAGGGCACGAATAAACTTGTTCTAAGAAAGGGTTAGGTTTAGAGTACCCGCAGCTAGCTAGCATGTATGAAAACAATTATAGAAGTTTCTTTAAAAGTTCAATAATTATTAAAATTCTAAGGTAGCCAGAGTTAACCACAGAGATTTTATGTTATCAGTGGGAAGACCAAGAAACCCTTCTTTGTCTTGTGTATTGACAGCACACAGATTCTTTTAGCCTTCTTCCTTACCCCTTTCCCCTTCCCACCTCTTCTCTATATGGTCGCCCTTGATGTTGCAAGTATCCATATATAACTGAAGTATCAAATAACTTAAACACATAATTTCTTAGTATATGGATAAAGAGGAATGTGATAAATTAATATTTTTTATGGATACAAGTTTATAAGAAGTAGACAAAATTTATACCAAAATGTAAGTTGAAGTTCCCCTCTAGTGCTAAAATAAATACATTACTATTACGTTCTATTTAATCTCTACCGACGTCATTGCAGAATTTATAGTATAATTATCCTAACCTGCACATAAATTATACCCTACCCATTTGTTAATTTCAGCGGTAACCCTCTAATACTGCACGGTGTACGCGAGTAGTGCAATAGTCGATAATTATCGGATAATATCAGTTTACAGAGACGGTTTTAGGGTTGTTACGTCATATACTGTTTGCATTACTTGTAGCAGTACCGCTTGTAATGATTTTGAAATTATTTATCATAGTTAAACCTCTATTCCAATGGCTTGGACGAAACGCATACGGTACAGAGTATTCCATCAAGAACCAAGCGGTTCGGTGAGTCTTTTCTCTGCCGTACCATTAAGTCCTGGAATTCCTTGCCGGCGCACGTGTTTCCTTCTTCCTACAGTCCCGGGTCCTTTAAGCGGGGCGTGAAAAAGCATCTGATGAGGCCGTCAAGCTGAGCGCCACCATTGTAGCACTGAACGTGTTTGCAATGGTGACCCTCTTTCATGGGACTTTGCCTTCAGCTTAACATCAGGCGAGGTGAAGTCAAATTGACGTGCCATAGATAAAAAAAAAAAATCTCATGTTCGTATTTAATACAGTCCTGATCCTGACATAGACCGTACCTGGGGCATTTCCATCACTTTACTAACAGCTAGTTATTATTATTTCAATTTGAATAGGCAATTTGGTCGAAAAAAGATTTTGACAGACAGACAGATAGACAGAGGGCCGAACAACGAACATTAACCTGAAAAGGAAAAAAAAACGGTACCCTTATGGGATCACTCCTATAAGGTTTCCGTTTTTTGGTTTATTAGGAACGGAATCCTAAAAATGGGCTATTATGAATATAATAAGCCGTCAAATTTTCAATAATTTCTTGCTCAATATAGGAACCGAAGAATAAAGTTAAATATAGTAAAATCTCTCTAAGTATTATCAAGTCTAAGCCTTACTGCTTCATTTTAAATTCTCCACTTACAAAGAAAGATAAGTAAGGCAGTGAGTTGCATATCTTTTATCTTTCCTTACTTATACAAACTTTGGCTGTGTAATGTTTTAACTGAAGTTTTAATTTAGTTATGCCAAAGTGTAGACGAGAGTTTATTCGAAGTTATCCCAAGGTAATCATGGTAGCTACTAAAATTATTCACTTTTGGGGTTTGTCTGCTAATTGAAAAGTTAATATAAGTATTTTAATATCTTATTTTAGTATTGATGCGGGAATGTTTCTGACAATGGTTAATCATAATACTATACTCGCTAATATTTTAATAGCTGAAGCCATTTCAGTAGGTTTTTGTATATATCTATCTATCTATCTATCAATACTATTATATAATTGTAAAAAGTTTAAGTTTGTCCGTAATGACCGCAAAAACTACTGAGCGGATTTCGATGCGATTTTTTCGTTTGAAGGGGTTTGGTCCAACTTAAAATCTTACGTTTGATTGATTGCAATCGGTGAAATAGAAAATTAATTAATTAATAATAGAAATTATCGTTTTTGACTTTTGGGGATTTACATGCCTGTAAATCACCAAATGTCAAAAAGGATAACCAGAGTTATACACAGGATAACAAAACATGTGAAAACAAATGCTCAATGTGTAACTCCATGCTTAAGTTAAGCAACTTCAATACTGTTTTAATTAAAGAGAAACATTCTTTAAGAAACGTGGTTTGTGTCGAATGAGAAATCATTCCATGAAGAATAGAGAAACAGATTCTTGTAGAACAATTTCAGTTGTATGTTTGAAGATATTTTTAAATTATCCCTACGAACGAAATCACTGAGATAGAAAATCAAATGTATTGAACTTCAGTTTGTACCGTTCGTTACATAACTATCTGGTTACGATGGATATTCTGATATTGTTGAGGTTATGTTTTAATGATGTAGTACAAAACGGAATAAACCTTTCGGTCGGACGTTTATTTGTATTGATATATAGTTACGATCGTCTGATACTCTCCAAGACGTTAATTGGTAGTGCTTGTGCGGCCAAGCACGTAAATAATTTCCTTGCAATCTACACCGCATAGCAAGGAATCGGAAAATTTATTCATCTGCTCCATTTTCGGTTAGGAATTTATTTTCGGCATACCCATTTTTTACAAAGTGCTCAATTGGCGGCAATAGGCTCGCCCCCTATTACGTGGAACCGAAGATCATAGTTGGCGAAATGTGGGTGTTTGATACACCTCAGCCTACCCCTTCGGGGATTACGGGCGGGAGCATAAATATGTATGTTTGTTTTAGTTACGATTTTGTGAATCTATAATATTCCCAGCAAAATAGAATTTCGAACCCATCTCTCTCCATGCGGTGTCGTACAAGGAGAGTGAAGAATAGAGCTGTTTACCATCATACAGATATATTCAACCCAGACTCAGTCTCAGATGCATGACTCGAGTCGACTAAATGCCCGAAATACGGCAATTAGTTCACCTCCTATTAGGTGGGATCGAATATAGTGGTTGGTGAAATATTAGTGTTAATTCATTTCTGTTTACCCAGAACAAGGTCCATTAAGCGGGGCGTGAAAAAGCATCTGATGAGGCCGTCAAGCTGAGCGCCACCATTGTAGCACTGAACGTGTTTGCAATGGTGACCCTCTTTCATGAGACTTTGCCTTCTTAGCTTAACATCAGGCGAGGTGAAGTCAAATTGATGTGCCATAAAAACACCCTTTCGTGTTCCCATGTTTCGTCTCTACATGTGTCATCTTCAGGAATCCTATGAACGCGACAGGAGCGCAAATGACAGCTATCATTCGCTTTATACATACGAGTATTTTCTTTTAATTAATAACCGCGGTAGCCTAGTGGTATAGGTAATGAACTCCTGAGACGAGGTCACACGTTCGATCCCAGGTTTTAACATGGCACTCACCAATGACTTTACGATGCTTTTCGAAGTTATGTGTGTATGTATCGCAGGTTTATAAGTGTCCGGTTAATTGCAATAGGCTCGCCACCTATTACATTGGGATCTAAATATAAACTGGCGAAATGTTGCTAGCATCTCTGCCTACCCCTTCGGGGATATAAGCGTGATATTATAATTAAAAAATCTGCCAGGTAACGCCAACTTTAAAAAAAAACTGTACAAATATCTATTAATTCATATATTTTAAGAAAGGCGTTAAAACCGTCGCATCAACGTTTCCTGTAACTTCGACATCCAAGCTTCGATATTTTATTTTTCAATAGACACAATACTGTATCCTTTGCACCATTCACCCCACCTTATACATCAAAAAATTACTGACACAGAGCCGATGGAATTGCGGCTCTTCAATATCCGATCGCCTCTGAGGGTTTTTCATCAAGATCTTCAAACGTAAATTTAAAACGTAATATATTAGGAACTCCCCTTTTTGATCAAGTAAGACAGGTTTGAGCGGCATAGAGTTGGCGTTTGCGGCGTCTTTGTGTGTGTTTTGAAGGGTGACCGTGATATTGTTATATAAACAGGATAGCATGGGATTATGTTTTAGATGACGTCAGCAAATGTTGTACCTATTGTATTTAAAAAAATGCATTTTTTAAATTATTTTTTTCTACTAGCAAGTGATGTTGTTGATCGCAATATATTGATTTGTGAACATTGTAACGCTAAAGATGTCGTTAGTTAAGAAATAGTTTGATAGATAAGACAAGATCTTTAGTCCTCGTAAGATTTTGAGTACAACTTTGAGATTTAATAAAGTATTACACTCGTCTACATCACGAAAAGTATAGCGCTCGCCTTTACAAAAACACAAAGCATACCTACATCATGTCTGTGCTTTAAAATAATATAAAGGCTTGATTACAATAAAAATCAACGTCAATCATTTTTTTTCCTTCTTTTTATGATCGAAAGGCTCGCGTTTGATCACTAACTTACCTGGTGGTAAGTGATGATGCGTTCAACGGTGGAGCACGTTTGCCTAGAAGTAATTTTAGTCTTAAAGATTTCCATGCTACAGCTATCCGGTTATAATTTAATTGATATGTTTAATTAAATCCAAAAGTTCCTTAAACAAATGTATTATTACTCTCAACTCAGACTTACATGAAATCCATTAAAGCGATTCATCTAACCAAAATTCCTAATTTCTCATTAAGCAAGACTGTCCGTCGTCTGTCGTTCTTGTGGCCACCCCACCAGAAGCTATGCGGGTGCGGTTTGTACAGCTTCTAGCGTCTTTGAGACTGGCAGTTTATAGGGACTCGCGTTTCTACTATTAAGTATTCCTTACCTTGGTTTACTTCGACTTAGTACTTGTGTTCAACTATTATACGCCTAAAGTGGAATGCGTTCATATGCAATTAATTTATTTATTGTGTGGGTAAATACACATGAATACATACTATAATCATAATTTTTATATTATCCGTATAGTGAGGAGAAAGAATACACCCCATCCTAACCGAAGGGTGCCATGAGAAGCGATAATTGTGAAAGCAAGAAAGCTCGAAACAAAACCCTGTACTGATCCATCTGGCCAGCGTGGCTACAAGAGGCCTCAATCTCTTAAAATAAAAAAATCAGCAGGAAAAGGGACCCAGTTCCCAGCTATTAATTTCAGCCAACTAACACATTGCCATTAGAAAAAATTACGGCACAGTAATTCTTTTTCGCATTATTTACTCTCCATCGCATCAGTAGAGCTAAATAAAATAAAAATTTGATAAAAGAACGTCAGTAGGTACAAAAAAAAAAACAAGTGCCGCCATCTTGCCAGTTCATATTTAATCACGAAATTTTTGTTTTATTTAGCTTTACTAACACGATTGAGAGTGAATAACACAAGTTAAACGGTATAAATAAATGAAAAATTAATAATAAAAGATTTAAAAAATACGCCGTAATTTTCGAATGTCAATATGTTGTGTACAAGGAGTACTACCAGGGGTTTTCGGCTTCGGAAGTGTTCCTCTTACACCTTGTATATCCTTCTTACGCCACTCAAGTACCTACTGGCACTGTATAAAAAGAATTCCTTTAGAATGCAATTAAATATAATAGTAATTAGTATGCTAACTATTCAAATCGATTTGGATCGGAAAAATGAATGCGCCAACGGTCAGAGCATTCTACCTGTAAGCGATTAGTCGCGGTTTCATGTCCTGTCTGCAATTTTTCCAATATAAAATACTGTACATTTTTGATAACATAACACAATTGTACTTCTCCACTGTATTTAATATTGTACCTAACCGGTTTCGCCGTGCGGCATTCTCAAAGGTTTACATTGACAGTTGTCTAATGACTTCATAACTGTCAATAATAAATACAGTGGAGAAATACAAGTGTGTTATCTAATCAATAACGTATAAGAATAAGTTCCACCAAGTGCCATCAATCAACAGTATAAATAATCTTAATTCTTTTACATTTTACTTACAGCTTATATATCAATTGAAGTCAACAATAAAAAGCAAAAACAATAGCACTTCATTTTTGCTCTCCGATTGAATAAGTAAAGTGTTTTGCTTGATTAGTTCTGAGCAATGGGAATCTGACATGCGACCCAGTGATTTATTGCGTGCCGAATCAATGCTCACAGTGAATTACAAGCTTTATATCATAGCTTTATGTTACAAGCTTTATAGTTAAAGTCGAATTTACAGTATTGTTTAGAAACGGCCACCCAGATATGATTCCCGGGTTGGATAATAAATTACTCAACCGACCGATTTTTTTCATGAAATGGTAATAGACAGACTTCATCATTCCCTGAACCTTTTTCCCAACTCAGTTGGGGTCGGCTTTCCAGTCTAATTGTGATGCGGCTGAACTTCGATATTTTCCGTGAAGCGACTGCCATCTGACCTCCACAACCAATGGTCTAATGAGCAATGGCGATATCGAAGTTCCAAGTTAGGCTGGTTGGACTTTTGAGGGCTCCAACTACCCGTAACGACTGCCATAGATGTTTGTATGGCAACCGGGACCGACGGCTTAACGTGCTCTCCGAGGCACTTATAAACCTGCGATAAATACACACATAACTTCGAAAAGCATCGAAAAGTCATTGGTGTGTGCCATGGTAACCTGGGATCGAACTCGAGACCTCGTCTCAGCAGTCCATTACCCATACCACTAGGCTACCGCGGCTAATAGGCGGGTAATAGACAGACTTCACCCGTGTGATATTTTAGCTAGTTCCCGCAATCCATGGGAATCTATTCCCGGGATAAAAGCCTATATATAATGATCTATCCTAGTAATATCATGATAACGATAACGATATCTACCTGAGTTTCTTGCTGGTCTCTTCTCAGTAGATCTAACAACACTGAAGCAATGAAAGAATCCTTTTCAAACAATTTATAAATTAATTTTGATAAGACAAAGAATCTATCATAGAATCAATTTCGTTTACTCGCACATATTAATGTCAAGGTCCAATACGAAAGAGGAAGCGAGAACGAGTAAATTTACTTTACATTAAAACATTTTTGACACACTTTGTCATTCATATTATGTGCTCTTCATGTGCCTAAACAGATTTTTTTTTATTTATGGCACGTCAATTCGACTTCACCTGGCCTGATGTTAAGCTGAAGGCAAAGTCTTATGAAAGAGGGTCCATTGCAAACACGTTCAGTGCTACAATGGTGGCGCTCAGCTTGACGGCCTCATCAGATGCTTTTTCACGCCCGCTTAAATGACCCGGGTCTGTAGGAAGAAGGAAACACGTGCGCCGGCAAGGAATTCCAGGACTTAATGGTGCGGCAGAGAAAAGACTCACCGAACCGCTTGGTTCTTGATGGAATATTCTGTACCGTATGCGAGTGACATCTAAGCCCTGCACGTGTTGTCCTGTGTAGGAAAGGGGAGGGTGGGATTAATTGGAAGAGCTCATCAGAACATTCACCATGGTAGAGACGAATAAACGAAATTGATTCTTTGATTGATTCTTTTACTAAATTTCAGCCAAATTTGATCAGCCGTTAAAGCGTCATTGACTAACAAATACAAAAACACACACACACATCTTAAGAAACTTTCACATTTTTATTATTAGTATGAACTGTTATTTATTAATTAGATTGGAAGGTTATTCGTATTATTGAAAATACAATCACCGTCAATGTTAGCTTATCAGACACGTCAAGTTCAAAAGAGCAACCCTTTAAATATCAATTTAAGCTCTTATAACAATATAACATACTTTTAGTAGAAAAACTATTATTATAAAATATGTGAATTAACATCCTCATTTCACCCTAGGCCCTTTGTGGTCCAAATTCTACTCATATATCTATAATTACATAACTCCCTGAATCATTATTGTTTATAAATAATTATGTTAATGAAAACTATTTTCTTTTTGTTTCAGGTACGTTTTCTCAAAATATTTAAATACTTTTCACATGCGGGTAATTGAATAAATGAAACGTAAGTATATTATTAATTGAAAAAATTAATTAATTAAAAACGTTTTTATAACTTTTTTTATGTAGTGGTATGGGTAATAAACTGCTAAGATGAGGTCTCGGGTTCGATCCCAGGTTTAACCATGGCACACATCAATGACTGTTCGCTGCTTTTCGAAGTTATGTATGTATTTATCGCAGGTTTAAGGCCTATTTACATTTGGACCTAAACATAAACTGACAAAATGTGGGTGTGTAGCACCTCTGCCTACCCCTTCGAGTATATAAGCGTGAGTTTATGTTATGTTATGTTTTATTAAAATAAAATTTACTTGATAATTGGATATAATACTTCTTTTGATCTAGTGGAGCAAGGCAAACTTTTTGTGAGACACTTAGGTACTAGCTCGGATCCCCCCCCTTCCGCTGCAGTCGGCAATCCAAGTCGGCCACAAACCGCTTGGCCTTGGAACCCCAATGAGCCGCGGTCTCCACCTCAAACGGCACGAAATCGTTGTATACATCTTTCATTTATTTTTCATACATTCCTTTAAAAAGATGCAACTGCTTCATTCTACATACAATAAATAAAAGAGCAATACTACACAAACGTTCTATAAGATCACAAGAAAACATTCCCAGTAAGAATATCGCGTTCGAATGCATCTCAAAATGATATTGGCTGTACGTTCTAGCCCGTTCCACTGGATCCAAGATAAATCGTCCATCTTAGACGAAAGCTCCCTATCCAGCTGCCAGCAGTTTGGCAATAAATTCAAAATCAATCTAAACGTTTCGTCCTTCGCCATGACAGCTGTAACGCTTATAAATCACCGCTCGCAATTTCTATTTTACTTTTCTGTCCGCCATTTTTGAACGGGACTTTCGAATTTCGAACAGCTATGACTTGTATGCGTGTCCGAATGCAATTCGTTGTACATAAATTGTGTGTCTATGTATTTTTATGATTTATTTTTCTGTTTTGTGATATTTTATGGATGCATAAAAGTATTGGATATCTTCGGAAGCGTGAGTGTTACAGCGGGAATACTCGTACCAAACCTAAGTCCAGTACTTATATTCCTAATAACCCCTCCAGTTAAGATCAATTGCAATTATAAGTGGGTCTGCATCTTCCATGTAATGGCCAGAATTCGAATGCAGAACATTTTGATCATAGGGTCGACTTTATGACCCCTTACCCACCGATTCTTTAGGGACGATTGTTATATACATGTATTGTGTATTTTATTTCTGTGTTAGACATAATGCCGCAAGACGAAACCGGTTAGGTATAATACGAAATATAGTAGAGAAGTACAAGAAGTGTATTATCAATCATGTATGATACTTAAAAAAATTTGGTGTAGGTATTTATCCTCCTACTTAGCGAAATTACTTGTATCAATATTACCCCAGTGATGTTAGTCAAGGCTCAAACCCACACCTATTCGATTGCACATTCGACACATTACCCACTAGACTACGCTTGGCAGAACGTATACTTAATACAATGTGAAAGCTAGGTATATATTTCCAACGACAACGTATGAAATGAATTTTATGTTAATCAACCTACATCGTGTGAGAGATTTATGCCAATCGATTATTAATCTGGTATATAATTTAAGAAAGTGTTTTTATTTATGTGTGCACAGCAAGTTTCTCTACTTATAAATAAAGATCTGAATAATTGAACCTCCATTAGACGCTGAACTTATTGTTATGCCATTAGCAAGCAACACTTACCACTGAAAACTCAATTTAAAAAAAGAACACAAACAATTTTTTATTCCAATTTCGAGAACGAGTCTTTCACTCCAAATATTACTATGTAAAAATATACAATTAATTTTCGAAGATATCATTCTGAACAAAAAATACTCCGTAGAAAACGTTTTAATTGTTTTTTTTTTTCTTTCAAATTGGACGGTGGCCAAACAAGAATTGGAGAGATCCATCCATTTGAAGTGAAGAATATTTTTTTTTGCAAAAACAATTATTTTCACGAGTGCGTGGTATTGACAGATCAAGGCTAGATTGCTGATATCTACTTTTTTAAATTGATGGAGTTGTAAGACTCTTTTTAAAGTTACCAACTCAAATATAATAAGTGATTTTTTTACCACTATACTACCATCGGACCTCCACTACCAAATTTGCGATATCGAAGTTCTGAAGTTAAGCTAGTCGGATTTTTGAGAGCTCCAACTTCCCGTAAAGACTGCCATAGATGTTCGCATGGCAACCGGGACCAACGGCTTAACGTGTTCTCCGAGGCACGACCAGACCAGTGCAAATAGCCATATTAATGCATACTAATATTTGCACTGAGCGGGTATCAAACCCGCGCCTCCTGCGTACCAGTCGCGTTCACTACCATCGCGCCGCAGAGGCTGTAAGGCATTTAATTCAATATTGATTATAAACAAAACAATGTTTTTCTTTGATGAACTAGAATATTGTTTGGCAGTTTATTGTAACAATATCAACAATGAACTGTAAATTAATTATTGAAGTTGTGTCCTACTTTCTTTGTGTAGTTAATTTGAAATTAATTGCCTTTTTTATATTCTATAACAAAAGAGATTTTGATATTTTTCAAAAGGCACAATAACAATTGTTAGTCAACCCATGGTTGTGGGTTGACTAACAATTGTTATTGATGCGGTCTAACTGGTGTGGTGGAAAGCGTTGGTAACCTAGCGGTTATGGAGCTGGCTTTACGATTGAGAGGTCCCAGGTTCGAATCCTGGCTATTGCACTACTGACGTGAACCCACCCTTGACACAAGACATTTTGCTTAATTGGAAGGGTTAGAGGGAATGTTAGTAGTTTCGGTTGCTAATATTTTGAAAAAGAAAAAAAAACTACATTATGGATGCTAGACGGCAGTCGCTTCAGACCCGACATAGTTAGACTAGAAAATGCAGACCACCGATTCCGAGACGATAGCTTCGGATGCGACGGCGAATTGAACCCTAGACACATATGTACAATCGCATTCACGACCGCCACTCCACAGAGGTCATTAAATATTGTAGTTGAAGTTATACTGCCTCGGTTGTGTAGACCATAAATGATTTATTTCATTCTTAAAAAAAATTATAACATGAAAGAACTCCTACCTAGTCAGGAAGCTCCGTATTTGAAAAAGGAAATTTCCCCTCTCATGCCATACTTAACCCTCTCAATGCAGTAAGTTATAATTACTTTATGTTACAACAGTTTACCACTTATATTTACAAAAATGAACTTCGAGGAAACCATCTTTTCAAGTCCTTAAAAACCCTTTTCCCAACAATATGGAGCAGGAAGCATATTTTTTTGTACATAATTTTATTTTCAACCCTTCCCGTGTTCTGGTTATCAATTACGTGGTAACCAAAATCAAAATCAAAATCAAAATCAAAAATCATTTATTCTGCATAGACCAGTAAACGGCACTTACAAAACGTCAGTACAAACAATATTTTATCAAATGCAAATGGACCACCGGTTCGAAACGCGGCCCCGACCTGAGAAGACTCCGGCAAGAAACTCAGCGGGCTTTTCTTTTTTTTTTGGTCTATTTACAATAGTTTACTTAGTCTAGATACAAAATTTAGCTGAGTAGCAAGTGGAGTGAACAGTTCATTTCCAGGCTTGTTTATCATCCAAATAATCCTGGATTTTATAGTAAGCTTTTTGACATAGCTTATTTTTTACTAAATTTTTAAACTTATTGATAGGCAAATCTCTCATTTCATAGGGGAGCTTATTAAAAAAGCGTATACAATTACCCTGAAAAGAATTTGAAATTTTGTGGAGTCTACTATCACAGACAACGAGATTATTTTTGTGTCTGGTATTTAGGTTATGCCTATCACAAACTCTTGGAAAGTTTGTAATATTTTTTCTAACATACATCAAGTTTTCGAATATATATTGTGAGATTACGGTAAGAATGCTTATTTCCTTAAACTTATCTCGGAGGGAGACTCTTGGGCCCAAATTATAAATGGCTCGCACAGCCCGTTTTTGAAGAACGAATATTGCATTTAGATCCGCGGAATTACCCCAAAGGAGAATTCCGTAGCTCATAATGCTGTGAAAATAGCTGAAATAAACTATTCTAGCCGTATCCACGTCTGTTAAAGTCCTTACTCTCTTTACAGCATACGAAGCCGAACTTAACCTACTGGCTATTTTTTCAATATGTGTTCCCCACTGCAGCTTAGCATCGATGCTTAAGCCTAGGAAGACTGTCGATTCCACAAGGTTCAACACTTGTCCATTGAGCTGTACATTGGTTTCCACCTGTGTAACATTAGGTAGTGTAAATTTTATACATTTTGTTTTGTTACCATTAAGGCAAAGATTATTTGTACTAAACCAATGAACCACTCTTGAGATTGCGCTATTCACTTCGTCATAATTGTGTAACTGTCTTTTAATTTTAAATATTAACGAAGTATCGTCAGCAAATAAAACAATGTTATTTTTATCCCCTACGTAGTAGGGGAGGTCATTAATATAAATTAAAAATAAAAATGGTCCAAGTATCGACCCCTGCGGAACGCCCATAGAAACCACAGACCCTGCTGAGCGTGTACCGTTAACGTCGACCCTCTGAATTCTATTGTTCAAATATGAAGTCAGAAGCTCGAGAGCCTTGTTCTTTATACCATAATGTTCTAATTTCCTGATTAACGTATCATGGTGGACGCAATCGAAAGCCTTGGATAGATCACAAAAGATACCCAATGCATCATGCTTATCCTCCCAGGCCTTATAAATACAATTTAATAATTCTATTCCAGCATCAGTTGTCGAACGTCCCTTAGTAAACCCAAACTGCTTATCATGAAACAATTTGTTTTCACCAAAATGCGTCAGCATCTGCCCCAGAATTAATTTCTCAAATACTTTACTCAAGGTCGGCAACACTGAAACGGGTCGAAAATTAGAGGGGTCTGTGGCGCTGCCAGCCTTGAACAAAGGTATGACTTTGCTATGTTTCATTAAATCAGGAAATATGCCGCTACTAATACAATCATTAAACACAGTTGCTAGGTGGGGAGCAATGACATCAATAATACTTGATACAGTTTTGACAGATAATCCCCATAGATCCGCGGTCTTTTTAATATCAATAGATTTAAAGGCTTTTGTGATGTCGTAGCTACTAACAACTGAGAATACGAAAGTATCCTTACACTTGGGAAATGAATCCGTAAGCAATGACTCGGCGGATGCAGCAGACGACTGAAGAGTTTTTGTTGTTAATAAAGGTATGTTTGTGAAGAAACTTTCAAACTCTGTCGCAACTGCCAAATCCTCCGTGACATGGCGATCATCTATTTTTAAATGGAAATCTCTTACAAATGATGAAGATCTCCCACATTCAGAATTTATTATGTTCCAAGTTGTTTTAATTTTATTCGCAGAATTCGATATTTTGTTTTTAATGAAAATTGATTTTGCCAAGGAACAGGCTCGCTTAAATGTTTTGGAGTAATTTTTTACATAATTCTGAAAAGCAGGGCTGAAATTGTATGATTTTTCAGAATACAGCTCATACAATCTCCTCCTGCTTTTATATAACCCTGATGTCGCCCAGTCGCTGAAAACCGTACGGCTACCAATCGATAATGTTTTTGAGGTAAAAATTCTCCCAAACTCAGTATTGATTAGGTTGATTAAGTTACTATAAGACTCCTCGACATCAGTGTACGAGGGCAAGTGAGGTAGTTTATTCACTATACTTTCTTTGAAACTCTCCAAACGATATTGGTTAATCGGTACAAATTTAATGTCTTTTTTACTAGCCTTACAAATATTTCTTTCACAGGTTATTAATTGACCACGATGATCCGAATGCACGGCATCCACAATAAGTTTGTCGATTGGTCTAATATCTGTGAAAATGTTGTCAATACATGTGGCACTAGCTGCTGTTATTCTAGTAGGTTCCACAAACATATTAATAAGATTAAAGGACTTAAACAGATTCAACATTTTGTTTTTCTCTATTGGCACTAAGGTATTTTCTAAAATATTGACATTAAAGTCTCCACAAACAATTATTGATTTCTTCGAGTAACGGCATTTAAAAAGCGCTTCTTCCATCCTCTCTTCAAATCTTGCATAGGGCGCGTCCGGGGGACTGTATACGCTTATTACAATGAACTGCTCAAACTCGATACTAGCCATCTCAATCACTCGCTCAATAGAGAGGCTTACTATGTCTTTACGCTCCTTACATTTTATATTCTTATTAATGATAATTAGGGAGCCTCCACGATTGAAATTCTTTCTACTGAACGAGCTTGCTACCTGGTGATTTTTGAAGTTGAACATGATCTGATGGTCTTTTAACCAATGTTCTGTTACACAAAAAATATCTATATTATTCAAGGTCATGTGCAACTCCAATTCCAATTCTTTACCATTTATTAGTCCTTCGACGTTCTGGTGCACCAGGTACAATAATGTATTTCTAGTCTTAAAATTACATTTAGGCTTTAAGACAATTTCATTATTACACAACTCAATTGCCTCAAAAGCCGCTTTAGCATGTCCGCTACATTCGGACGTGTGAGAAAAGTTGCAAGATGTTTTTTTATCTGTTGTCAAGTGATTTAGTTTTTTTTTTGGATATCCCTATCCATACTGTCAGTAACGTCAACGTCACAATAATTGTTAAGCTCAATAGGAGCTGTTATATTAGCCAAATTGGCTATGTTAAATAAAAAGTTGCCCAATAAATTTGCAACCTGTCGCTGTAAAAATTTTGATAGTGAAAAACTATCTCTTGTCAAAATAAAATTATTCTGTAATACAAAGTTACAGTCAAATAAATCTATGTTCCTACCATAGGTAGTCAGTGTATGCAGTTTCCTGTTTATATTATATCTGACATTGTTTTCTGCATCTGTAAGACCCTTACTATAAGGTAGTGCACACAATATTACCTGTTTGACTTGTAGTTTTGTCAGTTGATCATAGAATCTAATGAAATTGGTTATATTTGCAGCACCTCTTCTGCCAATAAATATTACTAGTGTAGTATGTGGACAATGTGTACTAGACAGAACCCTATCAATTATTTGGGAGTAGGAGGCCCCAGGAAACGAATGAGTCATGACTGAATTACCAAATTGGTTCCCCAAATGACAGCCCAGGCCCCTACCGATCTCATCACAATAAACAACTGTCTTGCCCTTATTCAAAGTATGTGTATCTGTTCTTACAGGGCAAGCACCGGTGGATGTATTTCGTTTTGAGGTATTGTCACAAGGGCTACCCATAGAGTGAGGTGTTAGAATTGTTAACTCTTCCCGAGACATGACGGGCAGGGTGGTACAAGGCAAGGATCCTTCACAGTCAGATGTTTGTCTGTATAATTTCTCAAGTGAATAAAACCTTTCCTCATTGCTGTGACACGTCTCAACCAAACTATTTAAGGCATTGATGTATTCCCCAATTTCTTTTTGTGATATTTGGTACTTCAATGTTATAGAGTCTAAGGAATTGTTTAACTGATTAACTTCTAACTGTAACTGATATAAATCAGACTCATACTTGTCTGCCTGGGAGTTCAATTGTGTTTTACCTACTTCTATAAGCTGCCTCAATTGAAGATTAGAATTACACACCCTCCTATATTTGTAGATACCCATTTTTAAATTTCTTATCTGTTTTTGTGTTTTGCAAATAAATTTATTTAACTTTATATATTTTTTATAATTTTTTCTACTACTACTCACTAACCTTATGGAAGAATCTAATAATACTGTGTTTTCACATTCCATGGATGGAACTGGAATGTCTATTAGGTCTGCAGTAGCGCATGGCTCGAGACAAATCAGGTCAGGCTCTCCAGGCACCAGTTCATTATAGAGGCTGTTGGAGAGGGCGGCCTCATCTGCCAATCTGACAGATTCCATATGAGTGATGGAATTATGCACATCACTCAGTTCACACTCCAGAAAGCTGATGCGTTTCAAAGCTTGTTCGTGGGTGTTGCTACAATCCTCCAGGCATGTTAATGCTGTCTGGAGGTTGTCCCGCTGGAGTGAAACCTCTATGACCTGAGAATGTAAGATAGCTAAATCTTTTTTTAATTGGGTATTTTTTTCAACAACTGCCAAGACCTCTTTTTCGCTCTCTTCCCGTTCCTCCATCAGCTGCTTGTTTAAGGTTTTACTGATTTCTAGTTCCTTAAGGGTGAGCGTCAATTTATGTTGCATGTCACGGGCAACAGCACTGCGGGTCATCATCATTGTTGTGTGATGTATTTGTTTTTTTCAAGTAATTTGGTGTTACTGAAATGAAAAGAAAAGTTATAGGCAACTGTTTATAGACTTAATAAACTAAAGGAGATATTATAGCAAATTTAATATAGATAATTTAATTACTGAGAAAAGAGGGTAAAATTAAACAAAATTTTAAGATACACTTTATAGTTAAATAGTGTTAAATTAACAGTATGTAGCTGTTAATTCAACTGAAATTGGTAGTAATAATAATGTAGCAAATAGTTATGAAGTTAAGAGTTTACTATATAGGGCTAGTTAGAACTTTATAAAGTAGGTAAGTAAACAAAGGACAGGATGCAAGAATTTATTTAGATACAGGAGAAATGGTTCAAGCTGTATTGTGTGAGTGTGTTAATTTTGTCTGAGGCTATATTGTTTTGCTTCAAGTTATCTTCCACTATTTGTCAAGGTAACTGAGACCAACAGAGCCCGCTGTGTGGATGGACGTTGCTCACAGTTATGTGAGCGTTTGTATAGTGTTGTAGTGAACGGATATGTAGAAGCATAAGGAATATAAATAGGTAACACCATATACTTCCCTTGGTTTTACACTTCACACGCGAAAATTCGGTTATTTATGCTACTAGAAGGTACTTCGCCTGTAATTTCCCTTTCTGTTAGTTTCACAGCAATTGTGGCAGCAAACAAAATGTACACACACTGGTTATCACTAATAGTAATCAGCTAGACAATTTATTGGAAGATATAACACGTTTAAATAATTTTATTTAATAAAAATCCTTGGGAGCTATAAAGTTCTAACTGCTCGTGCCTGTGTTGCCAGGCTATACCCTTTTCTCTCAAAACAATATAACTTACCGAGCCTTTTTTATAACAATTCGCATAGAAATTATAATATTATGCCAACTTTTTTTATGCGTAGCGTCCGAGTTCTTATATTAATTTTTCTTCTTGAAGGGTCATTAAATTTTTAATATTTAAGTTCACTTTATAATAAAAGAGGAAGCTTGTTGCCATTTTTCTTATTGCGTAAACAATGAAGACTTAATTTGGTGTCTATGGTGCACTGGTATACATTATGCGCCATTTTGTTTTTGTGCTTAGTAAGAATTTATTTTTATTTTTACGTTACGATCAATTTATATATGTGCATAAATATATTTATACCACTTAGGTGGCAAACAAGCACACGGCCCACTTGTTGGAAAATAGTCACCGTAGCCTATGAATATTTTTAACACCAATAACATATCTTATAGAATACTACGTAGTATATTACTTATACTATATTGCGACTTCACCTATGTATAGGTACATTCCTGCGGGTCACATGAACTTTTTCGAGATCTTCGAAGTAGCGTTTATGCTTTACGCTATAATCTATTAAAAGTGCAAATCTGCATCCAGGTCTGTACAGTAGTTTTTGGCTAAATATATATTTATGAAGGGCATTATAATTATTTCCAGTAACGCGGCATCCAACGAAGAAACTAACGAATGGGTGAATGAAATGAATGAAAACTTGACAACCCGAACATTTAAAAAACAGCCCAGTGCGAATATTTCTCTGTCATGTTTTCAAAACATTATCACCGTCATTAATTCTAAATTTAAAATTAAGTAATCGTCTTATCTATTCTAATTCATTCATTGGACAATATTTAAAATGTTTTGCTTTCAAAATTGGAATTTGTTTTTATCTCGCTATGTCGACTCAGGTTGATCAAAATATTCTTTTTGCGAAAGAAGATGAAATTTGTTTTTCGCTTTATCTACCCAGGTCTGATCAAAAAGTTTGCACCCCACCTGATAGCAAGCTGGGATAACTTTAAAAGTATTTATTTTGATTATTTTTTCACTTTCCACCGCAGCGATACATTTTCTAAACATTTCAACCAGTTATTAAAAATATCTTATTCGTTACAATCTCTGTGGTAATCTTTAATATACTTCAATTATTTGAACACTCACATCAGCAGTCAGTAAACCGTTATTGCTAGTTAGGCGAATAACGTTAAACTTAGTGATACCACCAATAAGTATGTATATAAAGTAAGTTTATGTAACTATAATAAGTTAGACGATATTGATTTTCACCAAATTTTACAAATACTTACATTAAGACTAGACGGTATCTTCCAGTATTAATTAAGTCCGCAGTCCGACTGGGAAAGTACCTCTGCCCTGCATAATACCACGGCTAATAATAACCTTGTGTTGTGTTTCCGGCGTTAAGTTGTCACCACTATGTGATGATATAAAATCCTACTTTGTCTACTACACTGACAGCACAAAAATATCATTGACACACACTTCAATCAACCCCTCCCCCCCCTCCTACTCATTCTCCGCTTTGCCTGGGCAGCACGAGTGTGACACCTCTGGTGTTGCAAGCGCCACGGTAACTACTTTACACCAGCTGGGTCTAAGTTGTATAAAATAACACTTAAATTATACTAAGTTTTATGTATAACTCGTATTCTAGATCCTATAAGCTATGCTTAGTTCAGGTCTACAAACCGCTATATAATTTATTTTTTATATTTATTGTATTACCTCTCTTAGCCCAGGTAACCCTTATTGTTAGCCAACCGGCCGGCCCTTTGGGAGGCTTACAGAGGTACATAGACCCTACACTCAGAAGCCCTTAGAGACTTTTATTTTTATTATTTCCATCTGAGGTTTACATTATACTTTATGCCCTAAATGAATAAAAACATTTGAATATCTTAATTTGAATCAAGCTCAGGTACACGGTATTCCATACCGCAAATACCTCCATAAAACACGTCCCAATCTTTTTATTCAAAGAAATATAAATCACGCTCCAAATCTTTGTCCCATCTTTACCTTACACCTTACGGTAATGCAAGAAAGAGACGGAATATATCACTCTAGGCCACCCTTTAAACGATCTTGATGGGCCATTAACGATTCGAGTTATCGTAAGTGACACTTGGTACAAATTGGGTGAGAGGCCGAATTCTTGTACACTGAGGCGCTGATGTCCTAGTTGACCACTTGAATTATTAGAACGGTGTATATTACGTATCCATCTATCTATCTATACTATTATATAATTGTATATGTTTGTCCGCAAGGGACGCAAAATCTACTGAACGGAATTTTGATGCTGCTTTTTTTGTTGGAAGGGGTTTTGGACAACTTAAAATCTTACCTTTATTTGATTGCAATCGGTTAAGTAGAGCCAGAGTTTTGATTAGTAATATAGAATTTAAGTTGCACAGATGGCGCTTAGATCGCAATAACTGACAGCCACGCGGGCGGAGCCGCGAGCTTAGGCTAGGTCTATATATGGTTAGTGAAAGCCGGGTATTTACGCAATTATCATCATCACTACATAGTATAAAATAAAGTCGCGTTCTCTGTCCCTATTTTTCTTGTCCCTTTGTATGCTTAAATCTTTAGAACTACGCAACGGATTTGGATGCGGTTTAATTTAATAGATAGAATGGTTAAAGAGAGAGGTTTATATGTATATAACATCACGCTACGACTAACAGGTGCGAACCAGGAATGAAAAATGTTGCAAAAACGGGGTGACGCAGACGAAGTTGCGCGGGTCAGCCAGTGGTAAATAATTTACCTTTTGATTTGCTTGACGTTTCGGCCAGGTTGCACTAGCCGTGGTCACAAGCTGATTAATTAACCAGGTCTTACTTACAGAAATCGGCACGTAACTTGGCAAGAACCGTCAGACGATATTTGGGTCTCTTTTGCGGTAAAGCAGACATGATTCAAAACAAATGATGACATTCTAGTGAATGAATAGAATAATGACAAGCATTTTTTGTGCCTCTAAGTGTACGATGCGCGAACTTACCCCAACTACTACAAGACCTTGCCAAGTTAGACGTCGTGCACTATACCATAAGAAACAAGAAATGATAAAAGTGACGTATCTATATAATATCAGTATTGAATATTCTGAATAGAGCTGTAAACTTATCTGCTATCCTACGTTTTATTCTATTATTCTTCAAGCACACCAAAACAACAGAACTAAAAAGGCAATAAGCCAAGTTAAGCACCGCTTACACGACCAACTACATTAAACTTCAAAGCATATTTTCAATTATTAAATTACCCCCACGGCACTACAAGTTAACTTCACTTAAAAAAAGACTTAAAAATTCACAAAACTGAACAAAGTTGGAACCTTTTATTTTTAAAGAACTGGTCAAAACTGCAGTTTTGTACAGCCAAGTTTGGTAAGGAAGTTTCGAGATATAAACCTAGACTCGCCTGCTGAGATTTTAGACTCACCTACCGAGATTTTAGAGATAAGTGCACCTGAATTCTTAATACTGCAACTTGGTCAGCGGGAAATTTATGGGCAATGAACATTTTATTACATTTAAGCTTGGAACACCCCTCTGTACGTTATGGCCGCCACGTGAAAGTATGTGTAAAGATTTTGTGGTTTTAACTGAAATTTCACTTACTGTATTTTCAAAATATATTATTACTGAGACAGTGTTTTCAATAAAGCAATTTTATTTTGATACTAGCTGTTACCCGTGGCTCCATCCGCCTTTACGTGGGATCCATAGTTGGCGAAATCTTGGTGATTAATACACATCTGCCTACCTCTTCGAGGATTACGGCCGTGAGCATATTATGTATATTTAAGTACTAGATTGTTCAAAGGAGATTAATTCAACCCTTGGATACTTAAATTAGGGTAAAATGACACCCCGCGACCATGACTGCTGAAAAGTAGCCCCAGCGTCGGGTTAAATGTAACTAATACCAAATAAATTGTGATATAATCTGTTATAAAATGGTTTCGTTTCAATAAGATGGATTACAAGCCAAGCAATAGTATCAGATTCTTCAAAAGGGGGCTTTTAATTAGGGCAGCGATTAAAGACCTATTACTACGGTATTTCTTTACCATCAGTGGTGATTGATGGACGAGACTCTACAGTAGGATTGTCTCTCGGGGTTTTAAGGGAGGTTACCAGACCCCAAACTTCTCAGATATAACTGAGAGTTAAGTTAAGATGATAATGATAATAATATTGTTCATACATAGATACATATACATACCCCTGAAGGGGTAGGTAGAGGTATAATTAAACACCATATGCCAAAAATAAATTCCTATGCAAAATTGTAGTAGGTAAATAAATTTAGAAAAAAACATTGACCCGATTCCCTGCCACGCTGTGTAAATCGCACGGAAGTTAATTATCTGCTTAGCCGCACAAGCACTACCAATAAGTGTAACTTAATATAATAATATTGTTCATTATAAAAAAATAAATCACATAATAGATTGTCCATCGATATTGCCATATACTTGTTACTGCTCATCAAAATTAGAGTAGGCACACCAAAAAAATCCTCAATATACCAATTTTTATCTGTATAAAAGCTTGTGAAAATTCAATTACCCAAGCAATAAAGTTGTCAAATATCAACATGAGGGGTGACGTCACGATTAGGGTCACCATCCGTTTTCGATGTTACGGATTTGTCCTGGTAGGGTGACGAATTATTTTTAGATGCCCGGGTCAGGCAGGCAGTGTGTTGACGTGTTTTCAAATTGAAGTTACATAAAATAATTTTTATGTTGAACCTCGGAGTTAAATTGACGCTGGGAATTATTTATTATTTTTGTTTTTTGAAAAGTGATTTTCAAAGTCTGTGTCATCGCGTAGTGATTCAATAATTGAAGGTACAAGAGATTGTCTTTGGGTATACACTAAGAAAAAATAAAAAAGATGCTCTCAATTTGCTTATATCGATACCATTCAAGCTTCGCTGAAGGGTTCATGGTAAATTACTAGTGATTTTGGTTATAAATATTAATTTTACAAAAAAATAGCATGCTAAATGCTGTTTTCTTTTGGATGTTAACCATTATTTTTAATTAGATGTAGCTTCACCACACTCATGACAGATAGCGATTCCACGTCATTAGATAACTTTTGAACGGAAACAATTTTTTCTTCACCAAGTTCGATCTGAAATTGTCAAACTTTTCATATTTCACCTACGGAGTGATTTCATCGCTTGTCAATCATTCTGACGGGAACATTTTAACTTGGCGTTTAGCAGGCTCTCAAGCTTGGAACATATTTAAATCGGAAATTACTTCAATTACAAAATCACTGAGAATCGAAATCGTTGATTTAATATTTTATATTGCCTTTTAGCTTCCCTGTAACAATGACATTAGTAGATGATTGTTACTGATACAATGTGAACTATGTATGTTGTATGTTTTTAACCTCTAGATATTTATTGCCATCGCACTGATACCACTATTTGCAACAATGATGCAGTTGATTTTCTTGTAACTGGTATAACAATAGATGTAGTGTCAAATATGAAAACAGAGTCATTATAAATTCCACAAAATATGTACGCACAATAAACCATTAGAACAAAAGTGTGTCAATAATTTGAAATCAAGATGTTTAAAAGTCATAATAAGACAGAGTATATTAAAAATAATACCTCGTTCCTAACAATAAGATATCAAACTTCACATAGCCTTGAATGTAAAGGATTCCAAAACTTATTTCAGACTTTGGAATCTAGAAGACGATAGAGACTTGTAAAGTCAAAACTATTCAAGGAATTTGTAATGGAACAAGGGAAATTTAAATTTTAGCTATTATTTATTTCAGTACAAACATAGTAAATATTCTGTTAATTGTTATAATAGTAATGTTAATGACTATATTATTCATCTAGAATCATATAATTCAGGACAAAACATAATTAGACATTAATAAGACAACATTTTAAGGTATCAGTGTACTAGATTATTGAAGCATAATCAAACCAATCTAAGATCATTCAAGATTGACGGACGACGAAATCGTAGTAATTCAATACCCTTATTAATTTTAATAGGAACCTTTCTGTTCCAAATTGGAAAATAAAAAACAAAGAGCACTCAGAAAGCTAATAAAATATTCAAAAGCGAATAAAATCCTTTAGACATCAGAAGGGAATTAGCGTTTCAAACAATTTCTTTCTATCATCAGTTTGTTTAATTGGACCAAGTTTTGAAGACTGCGCCTGTCTAGGGTCTTATTGAGTGGGATTTTCAATTTTATTATGAAAAAGAACGTAGAAATGCCCGAAATCTTGTTATCCCCCGTCCTTACCTGTCTCCTTTATTGAATCAGGTGTTACTCGGGCAAAATCATATATACGGGATCGGAGACGAATTTGCTTATCAGGGCGTACGGAGACCTTGATCGAGTATTAAATTGTACCGTTATATTTTAGGGTTCTAAGGTAGTACAAGCTTTGTATTATCATTTCATATACTTGGTTGTTATAGTACTCCAATATTGTTACCAAGTGTTCAGGTTTATCTTGAATATTATAAGATACAGCTGAGTCTCTAGAGTAAACTTGAGTTCAAATTAAATATTTTCCCTTTTACTTTTTAAATACATATACATCCAAACATTTATAGTTTATCGTATGTTAGCTTACTGGCTCTTTGTTTGAAAAGCCATCTTATTACATGTCTTTAATTCGAATTCCCAAATTTTCGTGAGATTGTTATTAAACTTCAGAGTTACTTACGGTTTCATTACGTTTATACGAGTGATTTGACTTTGACTAAAATCTTTATAGGTAGCGAATATAACGCAAAGTCATTAATTCTCTAACGAAAAGAGTCTCAAAGTATTCTAAATTTGGTATTCTCAAAGTATTTGAAAAGTTAAACCCTGAATTCTGTAACAGTTGATGTAGAAACTACAGTAGGTATGAAATAGTGAACAGAAACAAAGTTTGCTAGTACGAATTTTAAAAATGTTGGGCAAGACGTTACCGTAGAAGACAGTAACTTAGTTTAAAATATCCAGAAACTAAAATCACAGTTTAAGATAAGATTTCGTACTGCTAACTTAGAATTTGAGACACGCTTAAATTTAGTCTGTACGATGAAAGACTTATAAAATTCATGTGCAACTAAGTAAGTTCGACCGTTTCAATATAGACAATTCTTTCACAGTAGTATGGTTTATAGTCAAATAGACATCAAAGTATGATTTTTTTTCTGTAATTCATTTTATTTGCTTTTAGTGATGAAAGATTGATCCCCTAATACGATTTTCGTAAACAAAGAAAAATGCATTCCCGTCATCATCTACTTACCCTCGTATTCTACTAATTGGTGGTTATCTCTATATATTCCTGATGTGGATAATATTCCCTTAATCATTCCCTTCTTTGCCAAATCCTTTTTCCATACATCTATTTTTGGGCCTACCTCTGTTCGTAAAGCCCTCTACATTTATATTTTGAAATTCTTTTCATTACTTTCATCTCTTCTCAAATATGTCTATACCACATATGTACAGTTAATCGCTTTTCACTTCCCTTTTTCAGTTAAGTGTCCATACCTCTTCAATTTCATTTAAATGTATTGTACGACCTCCTTCCACGTTTTGATCTAGTTTGGACCGTCAAACTTTTACCAATTCTTTGCGACGTTTGAATCTCTATCAAACATCGTATTTCATAGAAACGGTGCGACTTCCAAGAATAAAATACAGTACAAATTTAACGACTATCTTCAATAACCACAAGACACATCCTAGTAGAACTACATAAGATTCTTAGCTTGTTTGGAATATGGCGGTCACCCTTCGTCCAGATAATCTTTATGTTATTTTTTGCGCTGTTATCTGACCTTTGTGAGCCGAAGGGATAACGACGTTCTAAGGTTTAACGAGTTAACATTACAACTGCGTGTGCTGACTATATTGTCTGTCATACAAGTTTGAAGAAATATTTTAAGGGATTACAGGGTAAATTTTGTTCATTCATAAATCTTTACATTGTTTAGTGCAAAGATAAGTTACAGTCTACAATATATGGACCACTATTTCAGATATAATTGACCTTATAATGGTAGTAGTAGTAAGCCTTGGTAAAAGCGTTTTACGCCCCACCTGAAGAATCTGGGACCGTATGAAGAGGGAAACACATGCGACAGAGCTAAATGAAAACATTTTACATTTTTTTTACAATTTTGCACCAACAAAACTGTTTCACTGTCAAGTCATTCAAAACAAAATACCGTATGTACAGATAAGATATTCAAGTAGGCGTTACATGGCGGCAATTCATTACAAGAAACTGTTTTTCTCAGGTAAGAAGTCTTTTTACTTTCTTTGAGAGTTGCAGTTTGTAATCCTTTCTATGAAAATTATTTATATTTTGCTATTGATGTAGTTGGGACTTTTAAACCGTGGGTGAGTGGCTGGTTCCACTGTCTACCCCCAATATAATTTCTCACCGTAAGTCTTCTGAAAATAGAGAGTATAATAATAATAATATCGATTGGTTAGACGCCCATTTACCGAGTAATACTAATTACGAGCGGATTCAAATTATTAATTAAAGATCGTGTATTTGTACTAATATAAATCGAACTTCAGTAATATATAATTAATTTAGCATTGATAATTAGTTCATCTCGAGACTTATACGACAGGTAGTATGTATAATTATGTTGTACTGTGACGTCACTAAACGGTAACATTTCATGGCGGTTGGTTACATTATATGCGGTTGTATTACAACGGTGGGTAGATATGCGGCGGTTATGTTACGCGTAGGTAACGGAAATTTGTATCGTTACGTTTCAGTTATGTTACAGTAACGTTATTATGTCAAAATTCAATATTCAAAAATAGACCATTAAACGACACTTACAAAACGCCGATATCAACAGTATTTTATAAATTAGTGAGCAAATGAACACACCGGTTCGAAACGCGGCCTTGGCCTGAGAAGACTCCGGCAAGATCTCAGCGGGATTTTCTTTTTTTTTTGGTCTATTTACAATATATATTTTTGTGAATGCATGGGGACTCAATTAGATCTTTGGAGCATAAGAGAACCTCACGTACAATTGAAAAAGTTCCCGCGGAACATGCCTAGATGGGTGGACAAGATTCTTGTGCAGGTTTTTCTTTTGGGTTTGGATGGATAGCTGAGATGTCAGTTGAAAGCCAAACCCACTAGTGCCTCTTATCTTATGTTATTGGGGTGCGTGATCTGGATCTATCGCGAATACTTCAACTCTGTTAAATCCTTTGTGCTGACCTCAATCTGGTCTCTACGTTTGAGGAAGGGATAGCCATCCATACTAAATTGAAAAGTGAATAGACACAAAACTACGTTTAACGAATTTTATCGAGAGCAAATTGGTTTCATTTGAATGTTTACATTCGCATAACCTTCCAACAATATCATAAAACATGTAAATTAAAAATAGAGCTGTTATCTGAATACACCTGTAATAAATGTATCGATATTTTTATTCAAAACCTTTTCACTAGTGGTACTCTTATCGAGAGAGGAATCCTGTGCACTCGACTGTACTGTTATTCAAGCTATGTAATTGTTTTACATATCTGATACTTAAATAATTCATATTTTATCTTGTTCAAGTACAATCGAGCACACAATACTGTTGTATGGTAATCAACGATATAGTATTGCTTTTGTTATAAATATATTTTATGAAAAGTCATAATCGATGCTCATTTTTATGAATTTATTCCCGTCGTATGTAAAAGTCGTGTAAGTTCTACATTGTCAATCATTGTCAAACTACTGAGATTGCAAAAAAAGCCGATTCCGGTGTTAATAAATGTATTTTTTATACCACTTAGGTAGCAGACAAGCACATGGACTAACTGATGGAAATTCGCTGGATGTCCCAATGTAATAGGTGACGAGCCTATTGCCATTAACCGAGCACTTATAAACCTGCGATAAATACACACATAACTTCGAAAAGCATCGAAAAGTCATTGGTGTGTGCCATGGATCGAACCCGAGACCTCGTCTCAGCAGTACCCATACCACTAGTCTACCGTCGCAGTATTATTATTTTAATCATTTTTTATTTAGCCGCGACTAATAAACGCATAATTATTTAATGGTGATATCTAACACCATAAGTGGTGATTACCCATAACCCTTACATGTCCATTTCATACCGTTTAGGTAATAGTGTTATGCACCTTTATGATAATGACTTTATAGTGTCATATTACCCTAACACTTATACGTTACGCCATAATGCGCACACATAAAATTTGACCTCATAAATTAATGACCGACGTAAAATAAAGGTATACGCATAAACTTCCAAAATAGAGGATCTTGGGAATATATATTACGTAACACAATAAAACACAAGCGAATAGCACTGTGTCTGTGCTTTGTCCATGTGTGTGTTATATTT
This sequence comes from Pelosia muscerda, assembly GCA_963691645.1. NCBI lineage: Eukaryota > Metazoa > Arthropoda > Insecta > Lepidoptera > Erebidae > Pelosia > Pelosia muscerda. Next base: position 1,370,516 of record OY829102.1, read on the forward strand.
TTATTTTTATTTAGGATACGTCAATTTGACTTCACCTTGCCTGATGGTGTGCTCAAGGCAAAGTCTCAGACGGCCTCATCAGATGCTTTTTCACGCCCCGCTTAAAGTACCCGGAAATTTATTCTATGACAAAAATTATATTTAAAGACTTTAGTTGAAATTTAGAACTAATTATTTCATTATAAAATGGTAGTTCACTCGCCATTTATAATGAAATCATTCGTTCTAAATTTCGACTACAGATGTCAAAAATACTGTTTAATCATGGAATAAATATAAAATAAACACACAAAATACGAAAAGAAATAAAACAAAATCATAACAGATCAATGACAAGACATAAACAAAAATACGATTAAAAAATTATAAAAAAATAAAATTACAATTATAACACTTATTATACAAACATACATGATACATAAAAAGGGTGGCCCAAATTCTATCCTGCCGAGAATCACGCATTTAATAGTTACGAGTCATGTTAGACATTTCATGTTGGGTTCAATATGAAATGTCTAACAAGAAGAAGCCTTAATTTTCAAGTTTTTCTTACAAGCTTAATGTTAGGTGAAGTTTTTTTTTCTAGTAGGTATGTCATAAATTACGTACCTACCTCATTTTTTAGGGTAGAATGAGCGAGCTATAACTCATAATGTTCATGTATCGTATATATCCATTTCATTTGGCCTGGTAAATATTTGTTTGAATGAATTACGTTTCTTTGCTTTGATCTGGGTTGTTCCAATGCTAAATATTTATGAAAGTATGCAAAAAGATATAGAATTAGGCGTTACATGGCGAAGATCCGTTATAGGACAATATTTATATTGGGGGAGGGAGGGAAAACTACCACTCTCCCATAATCCCAACGATAGCAATAGAAAATATTACTAATTTGCTCTAGAGAGGAATGCCAAACCGCACCCTTTAAAACTAGTAAATAACTTCTTCCCCGAGGAGAGATGTTGTCGTATGTGCAATATTCAGTAAATGTGAAGAACCACCCTCGACATGTGTTTCGTCTCTACACCAGACATTTTCAGGAGCGCCAAAGTACTTATATTACAATTTATGCTTAGTTTGAACTATGTATATCAATGAGCAGTTTAGATTTCTGTCGAAAAAAAAACAATCAAAATTTTTATTAGTCAGAGACGGAGCTAAAAATTTTATAACCTTATATTATTTAAATTTAAGTTAGGCACTGAACTTGTGAGCTCATATTATGACAATTGAACTCATTACTACAATGCCATCGGGCTATTAGATCATAAATTACATAGTATACATTTGTTGATTCTCTATTCATTCACACACAATGGTCATGGACAATAGTAAAAAAAAAAGAAAATATTTCAATAATAAGAAAATATTACAGTAAGCTACGAGCAGCGGTACAGTCGTGCACAGCCAGCGATAAAAGCACCGCGGAAGCGCAGAGCGCGCGGTAAACGACAGCCGGTGTCCGTTTCCTGCACGGTGCACGAGGTGACGTTGTGCCCGACTGTACTTTTGTCACGAGTTAACCGTGATGTGCGCGACTGTACGCAATGTTCGAATATTTATGACGGTAGTTTTGTTTGTCGTCTAGTGTTATTTTGGTAGCGAATAGTTTTCAGCGAAACAAGATGTATGAAGCTAAAAGTGGGTACCTATTAGTATTCGATTTTTGATTTCTCACTTCGCAATGAAGAGCGAGAGGTCACTTAAGATCGTCTTACTTCGTTTTTATAGAGCGTTGTCCTTATCGCACACATTGGACTGTCTTACTCCACGTATTGTAGAACAACATAGACTGGTGTTTACCATTCGACAGTAAACATACAGCTTAGGATAAAAGCCCGTTTGACATGAATAGGCTCGTTTCGTATATTTAGTTAACGAAATGTGAGTGCACTGCACCTCATCCCTTTGGGGATTTATATGGTGTCATTGACCTAGGCTTGAAAATAGCCATTAAGTCCAGTTATATTCTAGAACTAAAATTCCAGTATAAAATTTATGTACCTACGTGAATCATATGATCATGTAAAGATAATTGGAAAAAAATCGCTCAGTTTCTTGCCGGAGTTTTCTCAGGATGAAGCCTTTTTGTGAAGAATATATTTTTTGTAATTAATTTTTTATCTAATCTATTGTATTATGTATGTAGTTTGAAATAATTTAAAAACTTAGGCCATTACGTTTGTCAACGACACTAAATTACTTCAGCACGTCTGATCAAGACTTAGATTTCCCGGAAGACATGTTCAAACTTGTCCTCTAACGGATTACATCTGTTTACGTGTTGAAAGTACTTAAAAGTTTATCCTAAGTTAATATCGAAAGCAGGAAATTGCACTAAGTAGGAGTGTGCAATTTTATACCACCTAGGTGGCAGACATACACACAGCCCACCTGATGGAAGTGGTTACCGTTGTTTATGGAGGTTTGTAAAACCAGAAGCGTCATATTCGTGACGAGAGGAGGAAAGGGTGGGAGGGGAGGAGGTTAGGAGAGTTTCTGTGCCGTCAGCGCAGAAGCAAAGAAGGCAGATATTTGGCGATATCGATTCCGGTATTGAATTTATAATGTCAAATTTCTATTTTTTTTATTAAACTCACGCCTATATCCCCGTAAGGGTAGGCAGAGGTGCTAGAACCCACATTTCGCCAGTTTATGTTTAGATCCCTATGTAATAGGGGACGAGCCTATTGCCATTAACCATTAATACATACATAACATCGAAAAGCATCGGAAATTTATTGGTGTGTGCCAAGATAAAACCTGGGATCGAACCTGAGACCTCGTCTCGCCAGTCCATTACCCATACCACTATGCTACCGCGGTTTTTCCTGTTCTATTTTTATATCTAACTTAGTCATAAAGCGCAACGACCTCAACTGTTACTATGTCAAACTAAAACAAAATGGCGCTTACTTGAATTTTAATCAACCGTTTGATCTCTTGATTCGTCGACGCACAGCACTGGAGTAATCGTCCATAATACGGCGCAATTATAACACAAAGACGCAGAATTTCATAGACAATCAAAGGGAATAATTTCGGACTGCGATTATTTCGAGTGAAGGCTGACGAGAGCCCTTAAGGACAGCGTCAAGTACCACCGTTTAATTAATGAAACCCTCAGAAGGTACTTAAGCAGATTTAATTGAAGTGAGTTCCTTGAAACAAATAGTGCGAGCGTCAGATTTTCGTATTTAATATAAGTAGTTCATCGTCTAATAAGCAAATACCTAGCAATTTTATTTTCAACCCCGAAAGAAAAAACGAAGCGCTTTTATTATTGTGACGTGTTTGTCTCTCTCGTTCTCTGTGCCTGCGTGTGTGTGTGTGTGTGTGTGTGCCGTGTGTCTGTGTGTACGCATGTGTGTGTGTATGTGTGTTTGAACAGATAAATATATCGTAAGGTAAATATCCCGGTATCTTCAATAGATATATATTTCGTTATCTGAAAATTTTATATTCCTTTTATAAATGAGTACTAAATTTTACTAAGGATTAGGAATTGTAATAAGGAAGTAACAATTATAAAATCGAAAGGAGTTCATACTAATCATATTTAGTAAAATCTATCTTAGAAATTAGTGTACATTACAAATTACATAGGAATACTGGTTTATATGAACAGGCGAGCCGATATTGGCCCAGAAAATAAATAATATAGATGACAAACGACTATCCATTCAATAAAACCAACTTTGGTTCCTGCCATATGCCCATAAATTTAGCAAAGCCAGTGTTAGCGCGATATAAATCAGTTTGCACTTATAAAAATATGGGTGTAAATTTATGTGACGACTTTTATTCACGACTGTACTTAATGTTCTAAGAAGTCTTGTATGTACTGTGAGATATCTATGTATATAGTTTTTGTTTTAATTGTAACATAACATAACGTAATATAAACTCAAACCTATATCCCTGAACCAGTTTATGTTTAGGTCTCAATGCAATAGGTGGCGAGCCTATTGCCATTAACCGGGCGCTTATAAATCTGCGATAAATACACACATCACTTTGAAAAGCATCGATAAGTCATTGGTGTGTGCCACGGTAAAACCTGGGATCGAACCCGAGACCTCGTCTCAGCAGTCCATTACCCAAACTACTACGCTACCGCGGGTGTTATATTTGTGCTATTTATTATTCAGATTATTATTGTTTCGCTAATTAAGTTCTTTCAAGCGACTACAATATTGGAACAATTATATATTATTTTCCTAGCTTAAGATATAATATTTACCATTTAAAACAGGGTATTACGGGAACAATCCCAAAAATGAAATCAGATTTGGGCTCCTTTTTTCCCCTAACACCTTTTCCCCCCTCGTATCTACATGGTCATTAGTACGAGAGTGGCGCCACTGGTGTTATAGACCACCTAACTAGTATAAAAATCCCTCTTTTTGACTCCATTTGGTTTTTAACTAATGATAAACAAGTTAAAAACCAAATGGAGTATAGTAATAACTTCAGCTGGTTATGTAGAAAGTTAAGTTTGCAGCGAGTTTGCACAAAACGTCTTCAACCATTATAAATGTCCAACCAATATATTGCGAGTACTATCCGGTCTACGGGCAAAGTTTGGTGCTACCGTTATGGCCAATAGCGTGACAAACAGAGGTATTAAATTTATAAAATCTATAAATAATTAATGTTTCTATATAGGAACTGCGGTAGCCTAGTGGTATGGGTAATGGACTACAGAGTCGAGGTCTCGGGTTCGACCCCACGTTTTACTATGGCACATACTAATGACTTTTCGATGCTTTTCGAAGTGATGTGTGTATTTATCGCAGGTTTATAAGTGTCCGAGTAATGGCAATAGGGTCGCCACTTATTACATTGGGTCCTAAACATAAACTGGCGAAATGTGGGTGCTAGCACCTCTGCCTACCCCTTCAGGGATATAGGTGTGAGTTTATGTTATGTTATGTTCTAAAATGATATTAATTTGTGCGAGATAAAAATTACAAAGTGAGTTGAGAGCTTGAAAACTAACACTACCTATGTGTCACCATGAAAGAAATGGCCCCTTACCCTGGTGCAGGAAAAACAATAAAATAATTCAATTTAATTTTATATTTAACTACTTTGTCTGCGACGTAAAGGATAACTCCTTACCTATTAAAAAACATTTACTCACAAATAAATCTCTACACAGAAAATTATTTACACGCTGGTTTTTAGACTCTGGTGATTACATAAAGCATAATATTTTTATACTGGTGCCACTAAAATAGCGGTGGGGGATAAGAAAAGCCGGTTAGTATGGGGCAAGATATTAGCGTCATGCGTTTGTAGGTTAAGAATTTTTTTATAAATTATTTTTATGGTCCTTGCGTTAATTTTAGTCGCATCCGTGAACTTCATCGTCGCCCGTTGTTCACTTTTTTAAGTCTAACTGCAATGCGGCTGAACTTCGATGTCTTCGTGCAGTGATTGCCATATGTAGTCAAACCTGTTGGTTAAATATATTAACTGAGCTAGAGGAAGAATAGAGGAGGTAGTAGAGCCCTAGACCATCGTCTTTATAAGCGCAGACCAAAGGGTTAGGGCTGTTCGTGCCACTAACAGAACTATACCAGAGATTATTTATACTGTTGATTGAAGGCACTTGGTAAGTGCACTATCAATGTAAACATTTGAGAATGCCGCAAGGCGACACCGATTAGGTACGTGTAATAATAAATACAATGGATAAGGACAAGTGTGTTATCAATAACGTCTATTCCAGAGATGATGGCGTTCTTTAACCGTTATTTTAGCTTCGTCGAACTTACGATCATAAGGTCTCCTACTAGTTGATGCTAGTGGCTCTACTAGGATGCAATATTCATTTCATTCCCTCTTATCCTTAAAAAAGTAGTCTATGCTTTATTCTAGCTTGAAAATCTAGAATAACACATAGACTCTAGAATAATTCAGTAATTAGAGCGTGATTGAATAACGAGCATTCATACAATCATACTTCTTAACCAACTCTTTAATCTATAAAATTAGGTGGATTTATTTACGAATTCACTGTAAAATTCATCATCATTGTTTTTGACCGCCCTGATGTGCAAAGAAATAAACAAACATGGTGAATATCCCGATGAATTTGACAGTGAATTTGTAAATGACCATGTCAATCTAAAATCATAATATGGATTTATTTAGACCGCTGTCGTCAATAACTTGCAACTCCGTTGATCTCGTTCTAAGCGCGTTATACCGTCGACACGGGTCCGCGCGGCTTACTACGCATTTTATAAGTGCTAACCCATATTTCTTATTATTGTGTTTTTTGTTGCGTGACTCAAATGTTTTAGTGATGTTTTAACTATGTATTTTGGGGGTATAATACTATTTTACGATACGTACGTACGCAGAGGAACAAATGTTGCCGATATAGCCCACTGACTGTGGGTGGGGCATATAGCAAGAAGAATATGATGATTGTTAGAGCCGAACGGTTCTCAAACGACGACTACGACTTGAGCACAAATGTTATCAATGGGAGTCAAACCTCTGACTTATTATCTATGGAAGCCTAGCCTAACGTAGTGTATGTGTAAAGGACTACCGAGACGAGCTCTCGGGTTCGATCCCAGGTTTTACCATGGCACACACTAAAGACTTTTTGATGCTTTTCGAAATTATGTGTGTATTTATCGCAGGTTTATAAGTGCCGGTGCCACCTATTACATTGGGACTTAAACATAAACTGGCGAAATATGGGTGCCAGCACAGTGAGTTTATGTTATGTTTATGTTTATCTACCGAAAATCGTTGAATAATATTTCCAAACACCCATTAACACCGTGTATTACCTACATGTAGCCCGTCAGTTACGAAGTCACTGCAAATCTGGTCTCCTGACCGGTTTTTGTGACGTCACGGCCGGTTTCTGTCATGGCCATGTCGTACCCGCGTCAGTCCGGCACGAATGCGACGTGCGTTGAGTTTTTTATGTGTTTCTTGTGTTCTTCTCATTACGTTTGTGTATTTCTGTGCGTAGTTAGTGAGTTATGTTACGTTTTTGACTATTTATAACGATATTGAATGCAAATAAATTGTAATTTTGTTAACTGTTTTACTTAAGAATTGAGTTGGCTGGTTAGGTTGTGTCTTATGTTTTCTATATCATTACGCGAAACGGTGTTCTTAATTTACGAAGAGAATAAGCTGTTATTTCTTTAATCTTACAGTCCCTTTAAGCGGGATCTGAAAAAGCATCTGATGAGGCCGTCAAGCTGACCGCCACCATTATAACACTCTACGTGTTTGTAATGGTGAACCTCTTTCCTGAGACATTGCCGTCAGCTTACCATTAGGAGGGGTTAACTCAAATTGACGTGCCCTAAATAACAAATAAAAAATTCTAAAGTACAATCTATCCCTGCACGAATAATATCGTCTATTTACAGAAGGAAAAAGTCGTATTAAATAACAAATATTAAAACATTCAAACATCTTCACAAACATTCACACTTATGTCAATCCTCATAACACTATTTTGTGTTCATAGACCACAATACCAGCTTATTACCAAAGGAACTTTATCTCACACATGCTGAAATTGTGAAATTAACTCATTGATATGACTTTATTCAAATGACTATAATATGAAATGTTTCAAGAGGAGGGATTACGGATGTGCCGTTATTGGTGTTTCACAGATCCATAGGTCACGGTAACCATTTCCCTTATCTTTATCTGCCACATCTACTTATCTTACTAAAAGCTCTTAGCCTTTCTATGTTACAAATGCCTTCCAAAACTTGTTTTTCTCACGAATTTTCACCTCATTATACAAAATTAATTCCAAAGGAGTCGAAAGAAAGCCCATTAGGTGAACTAATAGCCATTATCAGTGAGCTAAATAACAGTACGTTTTCATTACTCGTAAGATCCGAGGCGGAATTCGATTCACTCTGGCTACCCCGATGTTTAATGAAGCTACCTCAAATATATGTTCCTTCCCTGTTACCTTTGTAAGGTGAGTTACGATGATGGCAAGTGAATAGTAGGATTGTTTTGGTACGTTAGAAATATTCTGCTTCCCAATTATTATAATATATGTGTGGAAGTTTATGAAGTTATAATATCTTTTTTTTCATACGGAAATCCCCACGGTTAACTCCCCCCCCTTGAAGTCAGCGGGTGGCTATAATGGGCCGACCAAAACCGCACGGCCGCCTTGACCATCAACTGGCGAGGGTGAGATAGCTTCTAGCATATTTCTCATGCCCCGGCGGTCCCATGACCACCGACGCTAGGATACACTACCTTTTTTTTAGAGGGCGACCAGCCTTCCAGGGATAAAACCAGAAAACCGATTCTGTTTTATAAAGTTATGAGAAATTAGTAAATGTTAGGTAGTGCCATTAACCGGGCACTTGTAAACCTGCGATAAATACACACATAACTTCGAAAAGCATCGAAAAGTCATTGGTGTGTGCCATGGTAAGACTTGGACTTCGAACTCGAGACCTGGTCTCAGCAGTCCATTACACCACTAAGCTGCCGCGGTTGTACATTTCTCATTAATACAAGTAATATATTTTTATACATATTCAAACATATAGCGCCCAATATTTTCCCATCTACATTATTATGTCTCTCGTCACCAAACAGTAATTACGGTAGGTAATTTAAGAACAATGCTCCATAGGTTTTGTTCCTGGAATATGGAATAAACATCAAAAGCGTCAAATACATCAAAGGTCTTGAATTTCGTAGAGCTTCGTACAAAACAAGTTGTTATGTTGCTGGGCGGATAGCTCTGGTTTTGTTGAATTGCTACCATTCGTACGAAGTATCGTGTACCCACTGTAGAATCAGTATCGGGCTTTACAATGGTTCTCAAATATTCACACCTGTAAATTTGTAAGGTGTAAACATATATACCTAAGTTTTAAACCAGAATACTTGACTTTTCTTCCTGAAGCTTCCATAGTTTAATGGTTAAGTTACAGACCATAAGATCGTGAGGTTTTAGGTTTGAATCCAAATCATTACACTATTGACGTGAATCCACGGTGAATCCACAGGTAATTTAGCCTTTTTTTATCGTGCGCAAAATCCCCACGGATACCACCTCCGCAAAAACCGTAGTAGTATATTATCGTGGTCCCTACAGCCGAAGGGGATCATCTCGAGAGAGAGGGCCCCGGGTCTGCCGGGGTGCGAGGGATATGTTGTCTACTACCTCACCTCCGGCAACTGAAGACCCAAAGACTGCGTGCGTTTTGGTCGGTTCGAGTCCGTCATAACCTGCCTAACGGGCTCCGGCGGGGGCGGTATCCCTGTGGATATTTCGCACAATAAAAAAGTACCTAGTATATTATATAATAGACGGGTATAGGTCCAGTGTCAGAATTAACTAAATTATTTACTAAATTAATAATGGTGTTTGTCTGTAATAATCTCATAAATATGAAATTTAATATTTTGCATACCTGTTTGTATTGAATAATTTGGGTTCTCGCACGGCGGGTGTTGACAGTGTGTTCTTAATTGGTTAATAAAGTGTATTATAATAGCACTGTGGGTTCATCTGAGTAGAATACTGATGCCCACAGGTACTATACATATTCTCAGAATAGAAGTAACCGACAAAGCCGCGGTAGCCTAGTGGTATGGGTAATGGACTGCTGAGACGAGGTCTCGAGTTCGATCCCAGGTTTACCATGGCGCACATCAATGACTTTTCGATGATTTTCGAAGTTATGTGTGTATTTATCGCAGGTTTATAAGTGCCTCGGAGAGCACGTTAAGCCGTCGGTCCCGGTTGCCATACAAACATCTATGGCAGTCGTTACGGGTAGTTGGAGCCCTCAAAAGTCCAACCAGCCTAACTTGGAACTTCGATATCGCCATTGGTCATTAGACCATTGGTTGTGGAGGTCAGATGGCAGTCGCTTCACGGAAAATATCGAAGTTCAGCCGCATCACAGTTAGACTGGAAAGCCGACCCCAACTGAGTTGGGAAAAAGGTTCAGGGAATGATGAGAAGTAACCGACAAAACAATAGTATATCAAAGTAGCCTAAATCATACATACTGCAAATTGAAAACACACCTTATCCGTACAAAATAGTTCTTAGTTTGCTGTAATACGGGCCTGGGGGTAACGGGTGGAGCCGCCTGTCACTCTAGAAGAAGCAGGCCGCGGGCCGAGGGTTAGACGGGGACAACAAGGTCCCTACACCCGACGGGGGTCATCTCTTAAGAGAGGGCCCCGGGTCTGCCAGGGTTCAAGGGATATCTTGGCTACTATCTCACCTCCGGCAACTAAAGACTCAAAGACGCCGTGCGTTTTAGTCGGTTCGAGTCAGACATAACCACTCGCCCCGGCTCTGTTGGGTGTGGTATCCATGATGATTTCTCGTTGTTTTTTTTTATTAATGGCACGTCAATATGACTTCACCTCACCTGATGTTAAGCTGAAGGCAAAGTCTCATGACGTCCTACGTCGTACAAAAAATAATTCCCTTTACCAAATTTAATCTAATTGGGTTCAGTAGTGAAACGCGAAAGCGTAACATTGAGAGTTACTTTCACATTAATAATATTGAGTGTGGCGGTACGGATATGGATTCAATAATAGCCATACGTGATGTACGTGGCAATTTAATTATGTACCTTCGGCATATTGGCAATAATGAGTAATTTTCAATAATATGAGAATCGATACGGGTTCGTGGAGCTATTATGGCCATAATTGAGTCGCCGACTGTTGGCTCCGTGCCAGTACAGCTTTCAGCTTTTCAACTCGGTAGGATTATACGGATTGGTGTATTGAATTCCTGTTTTGTTTCTGCGCTCACTGCTGGATTACAAAAGCAAATTTGAAATAAGTTATCTGTAGGAGTTGTCGAGTCTGTTGTATTGTTTTCTGATGGTTTGGAATTGCAGCTGCTTCTGCCTGACATTGATCTCTGTGTAACTTTATGTGCTTAATAAATCTCTACTATTATGTAATTATAAAGAGGTCGTGTATATTATATATTGATCATTATCATTCTCTGAGCCTATTCCCAACTCAGTTGTGGCTGGCTTTCTAGTCTAACTAAGATGAGGCTGAATTTCAATATTTTCTATGAAGGCTGCTTTTCTTTTGTCAATGTGTTTTTTTTGGAATTGTAGTGCCAATTGGTTAACAGTATGTGTAGTAAGTTGAGTTTGTCTTTTACTAGTAGTTTAGGGCTTATATGTCATAATAAATAAAGCAAAAACATAAGATCTACATTTTTGTTCTTTTGAAAATGCCGCCGTCGACTGTAGAGTTAATTATATTTCATTATTATTTTTATAAGAATATTAGCAACCGAAATAAAAAAAAAATCCTTCAATTTCTTAATAGCTCCAATAAGCTCAATAGTTTGGGTTAGAAGTGGCTTCACTTCGACAGCTGTGTAATTGACAGGGTTCAACCCAGGTCCCGATCGCAATGCTGACTCCATAACAACTAAGCTACTGATCATCAAACCTGTCCATTTTTTTGTATTCGAATCAATACACAGAAAACCTAACAAATGTCTAACATTCCAACAATGAGTCATTAATCATTAAGCGCCTGAACTATAATACAGTAATGTAATTACCTAAGAATTTCGCGGGCTACCCGCAGAGAACGCGATCTCAGCGGTTATAAATTCACCGCCTAGTGGATTAAGCCACAAAATATCTGCATCTTTCTTTAAAGCACTCTCTTCAGAGGTTTTGACGGCATATCATTTAAATTATTCCATTATGAAGTCCCCATTTCTCTTCAGATGAGCTTCTGTAATAATATCGTTGTCTTTATCCTTTCTAGTTTGAAGGAAAGGGAGGGTTTTTAGTACTGCACCGAGATTTGTTGAAATTCGGTGCAGATTTAAATATTTTGACGGAATTTCAGTGTGTAGTTTAGAGTGTGTTAAACCGTCTTTGCCGTCGCATTTTTAGATTATTTTAAAAGCGTTTTTACTGACTATGCGAATTAGTTTATATTAAGTACTTAATAGTTCAGACAATTTGATGTTTAATTTAATAGAAAGACGAGACAAAAATTTCGTAAACATTTACTTTTTTTTATTTTTTTTATTCATTTATTTATATCGTACATACATCCATCATTACAGGATCTTACAAACTCTTATAGAGTACTAGGTATTAGCGTACTTGCAAAATCTTATCAATAAGAACCAATTGAAAGCGAAAACGGTGGCCAAATCTGAAACTATAAGGAAAAGCGAAAAACGCTCATAGCTCATAAGGAATAGCGAATAGAAGTAGGTTTTTATACCACTTAGGTGGCCTACCTAATGAAAATTGATTACTGTTACAAACCTTCGATAAATAACTTCGAAAAGCATCGTAAATTCATTGGTGTGTGCCATGGTAAAACCTGGGATCGAACCCGAGACCTCACACATACCACTAGGCTACCGCATACTCAGCTTTAATTTTTTTTTATATTGGTACAGGTTCTAGTCCCGTCTAGACATTCACATTATAATAGTATGTAATTTATTCCTGACTATAATTAATACCATACTAGTCAGATTTGTTCTACTATTCGAACGTAATTGAGTATCAGGCATTCAAACATCTTAATGAAATTTCAAATTTATGATAATATACTTGGATAAAATTGTGTTTGTATAAACAATATTAATATACTCTTTGTTATACACAATAAACAACAATTTACAAAATTAAGTTATTCAAAATGTAGCTGTAATATCGGCGGCCATATTGATGGACTATTTCACCCTGGCAACCTTCAAATAGACGTTAAAAAGTAAATGGTAAAGTCCTCATGATATCAATAGAAATAATTTTGCAAGGGCAATTTTTTTTATACAAAACGACACTTAGAGCCATGGTAAGCATAGTTTAACTAGCTTGTGTTATGGGTTATATACCTAGTATATACTTTTTTTTTTAAATACATACATATTATACATACACTTGAAGGGAGGATCCATATAGGACACGTCAATTTGACTTCACGTCAAATTGACGTGTCCTATATGTAATGATGACAAATATGAGTAGTCCCATATCCAAATGAATCAATTTTAAGATTGGCTCGAATTACAGGCTTGCCGTTTTAAGAAAAGAAGACGATGGAAGCACTTAAAACTGGTGGGCTAACATTTGTTTTAGCAGATGCAGATTTTGCTATTAAAGTTTTTTTTTATTTTGATTTTATTTATGCACGTCCATTTTACCCCACCTCGCCTGATATATATAGCTATAGCATAAGCTGAAAGCAAAGTCTCTTGAAAGAGGGTTACCATTGCAAACACGTACAGTACTACAATGGTGGCGCTTAGCTTGACGGTGTCATCAGATGCTTTTTCACGCCCCGCTTAAAGGACCCAGGATTGTAGGAACATTTTACTACTAAAGTAAAATAAACGTTATCATTTTCGTGGAAAATAACTCCTACCTTGCGTTTTATGATATTTTGTTTCTAAGTTTTGATAGTGACAGTTATCGTAACGATACTGGTGCCTTCGTCACCGGAGTAGTTTTTATTGGGCAGTTTATCTTAAAACGTGGTATATAGCTATTATCATTTCAAATATTTAATGGTGATGTGCTGAGGTAGTAAAAGACCTTTATGGTGATGCAGTTTTGTTTTTGACGCCGTTTTATCATTTCTGTAGTTATTATTTATGAAATGGGGGAAAGGAACATGTATTAGAAAACGAAAGGAAAAGCTTTATTTTTTGGTCACATTGAAATACCAATTGAATGATAATTATATTTAGTCGCTAGATCACCAAATATATTACTAAATATTTTAGGACAATCTACACAACGTCACCTAGACCCATGGTGAGCATAATTCAACTAGCTTGTGTTATGGAGTCTAGAATGCGGATAAACGTACTTAGATACTTTTCATTTGTAAGTAGAGACACCCAGATCAATGCAAATATGTGCACTGAGCGGGAATCGAACCCACGCCTCCTGACCACGACCCCAATATCAGGTTTATCAAGATTTTATACCAGAGCCACGTAAGCCACGCAAATAAATTTGTTTCCATGTTTCCTCCCACAAGATCAGGTAGTTGATTAGGATGATAATTGAATTTAAGGGGACCACGGAATACAGTATATGATTTTCAAATCAGTCAAAAGTGACATGGCAATATATTTTCCGCGTGCCTCTGACGTAAGCCTTTGTGATTGGAGCTATCATATTTTTAATCGACTTTTGAAAACGCAAAATCCGTTATTGTTTGGACCGATGGTATTTTATAAAGTCCTTTTATCTCCATTCAATTTTAAAAGGAGCCATCAAATTCAATTTTCGTTCAATTCCTGTGACTATTGTTTACGTATTCTATAGAAATATAAGGGTAGCTAACTGTAGAACTCGAAATATTTTTTTCGAGGACGAACCAATCAACCAATTAGCCTATGGCAGTACACTGCTGGACATTTTTCTATTCCAATGTTCAGAAGCTTTGGCCTACTATTACCACAGTAGCTCAACGGGTTGGTACAATCTTTTATTTCGAGTTTTCCTTCTCTCGCAGTGGCAGACGGCGGCGGCGTAAAGTGCACCTCCCCACATGCAGGGGCTAGATTAATTAGTTCACACATTAGGAAAAGGGGTCATCTCCAAGAGATGTTCCCGGTTCTGGCGGGGTGCGAGAGATATGTCTTGTATAATCTCACCTCCGGCAATAAATGACCGATAGACCAAGTGCGTTTTAGTCGGTTCGAGTAAGACATAACCTCTTCAGTTTACCGGCTTCAGTGGGATTGATATCCGTGGAGAGTTCGCGCACGGTAAAAAAATGACTAACGCAATGATAATGATATTGATGATTTTACGAGTTTTGCTTCCTATTTGCGGTCTATGGATACCAAACTGGCCCCTACCACCTCTTTCCTAGCAAATAAACTTTCTGGAGTCTTTTTAACCTAATATGTATAAAGTCAAAATGAATACCAACAATATCATTTGCTACAAACTCGGAAGAACAACAAACAAAGCTTACTCATATAACATAAATAAAACTCCATATTGTGCGCACAATCCTCTTTGATTACTGTTCGCTTGTTTGCGTAGTACAATCGGAACACGACTTGTTTCAACATAGCTTTATTCACATTTAAACTATGTTTTACGTGTCAATAACGTAGATTCTACAAAATAATTTCGAGAATTTTATATCAAATTTGAATGAAACAAGTTATTTTTTTTTTCATACATATTTTTATTTTATTTATGGCACATCAATTTGACTCCACCTTGCCTGATGTTAAGCTGAAGGCAAAGTCTCATGAAAGAGGGTCACTATTGCAAACACGTACTGTGCTACAATGGTGGTGCTCAGCTTGACGGCCTCATCAGATGCTTTTTCACGCCCGCTTAAAGGACCTGGGACTGGATACTTTGGTCCTTACGGGACCTTAAGCAATTTAAGCCGCCCCCTTTTATTTTCTCTTATAAGTTATCCCAGGTGTGCAGTCTTTTTAATCGTCTTGTTCACAATTGACACTAATTCCTCCTTTATTGCGAGAACCTTCAGTTCATTCATTCTGGTAAACCATAGAGCATTCGCAATTCAAATTTCAATGTTAGATGCTTTTGCCGTACCCCAAAGTTACTTTAATAATATTTAAAACAATGAGTTTTATAACGCAAATCGTCATTGTCTCCCTGCTGTGGATTTTGAATCGACTGCAATACTGCATCAAGAGAACAATATCAACTGCAGTTCTCGAATGCAGTCGTGAGCAGGAGTTAGATTTCAAATAATGTTCAAGTTACAAGGAAATAGTTCTAGATAATCTTAAATTAACGACTTCATCGGAACCAGTACAGAGTGGATCCCTTTGTAGGAAGTTCAACATCATCTTATATATAAAATTCTCGTGTCACAATGTTCGTTCCCGTACTCCTCCGAAACAGCTTGACCGATTCTCATGAAATTTTGTGAGCATATTGAGTAGGTCTGAGAATCGGCCAACATCTATTTTTCATACCCCTAAATGCTCAGAATGGAGCAGCGGGAACGGGATCAGAAGTCAGCAACAGCAACAGCATATACAAATATAATAGTTTAAAATTTTCAATAGTAGGTACACATAAAAGTAATGAAAGTTTTGAAATGTAATCAAACGATTTAATTAAATGATTGTATCGCCAAGTAAACGTATTTGCTCTTATTACAATTGTTCGGTGAATCCCCGATTACGGAATTCACCGAAATAGACCGGAAACAACCGAGGGGCGGGAAGTTATCATCTACAGTTTAACACCTCGACAGATGTATAATACAGCTTATTAAATTTTTTGTCGGGTTTCAGTGAAATATTAATTGTTTTCTTTAAATTACAGCGAACCTTTTTGATAAAAAATGAAATCATTTTGAATATTTTTGTTCTTTTTCTGAATTGAAGTTGACGTAAAGTGCTTTTCCTTCCTTACTTTCTAATTCGAATTTCGAATGTTCCATGTGTGAAGCATTTGAAACTCTCCTATACAACCATCTTTGGGGCGATGTTGGGAGCCAACCACCGACAGTCAAAATTTGATTTGAAACAAACAGTTAGCATGATAATTGCTTTAGAAAATTTTCATTACATTAAGGTAATGGGTTTTGGAGGCAATATTATGATGAAGCAAAATAACAAACATACATTATGTTCACTGCTATTTTCCTCGGGTAGGCAGAAGTGATTTAACACCCACATTTCATCAAATAATTGAAACCGTCCCACGTATGGGATAAGCAGAAAATAGACTTTTTGCACAGACTCTAGATGTTGCAGATATGTGGTATGAATTTCAACTTTATGATTCTCATTTCTTTATATGCTCGAGAATGAGGTCTTTACAGGCAGACAACGAAACAACGAAATGTTCCTATAAGTGTTTCGATATTTTCATCTTGAGTTTCGTAAACTCTAAATAATTTGGATTTTTTGTATTTAATGCACGTCAAATTGACTTCACCCCGCTGCATTGACTAGTAGGGTAGAGTTTCAGGAAAGAGGGTCATCATTACATACACGTAGAGTATTACAATATTGGCGCTCAGCTTGACGGCCTCATCAAATGCTTTTCTCGCCCCGTTTAAAGGATTCGAAAATTACACGCCATCATTTTTAAAATTTCTTAATTTCTCTTTATCTGAAAACTTAATTACACTCTAAACCACTCAATAAATACAAGAAGCCGTTGAAAGATTTTCATTATCGACTTAACGATATCTCCAGGTGAAGCAATAAACGTTAATTACAAACAGTATACACTTACATCACTGCTTCTACCGTAATTATGTAATAGCACGTATTATGTTTCATCGCCGAATTAATCAAAAAACGTCTACTATTACTTAATATTAAAGCTCAATTTTGTTTAAAAGTTAATTTTCATTTGAACCGAATTGCCTCGAGCAAATAATTTGAGCTGTTTGGTTACCCCCTTTTGACTTTTAAATAAAATGTCCGTTAAAGGTTCGTGACTTATTTGTCAAATATAACGTTCAAATATCCTTTTTAATAGTCAAAAAGATATATTTCTGAAGGTATTTTAGTTGAATAAATGTTATATGATCGTATACTTATATTTATGTAACTTGTTCATAATTACTTCGAAATATCTTTCCTAATTATGTTTATAATATAGTTGAAGGATTTATGCTACGATAAATTTTCGTATTTCGATATAATTTTACATGGAAAAAGATATTATGTATGTTATTAGGTTTCTGATCAAAGCTTAATTATTATGTTATTTCTTTCAGAGGTAATTTCAGAATATTAAGTAGGACGATAAGTAATAAGGTATATAATTATCTTTTTCATGAGTAGAGAACAAAACTATCTTTCTCTGAGCCTATTCTCAACTAAGTTGGAGTTGGATTTCTAGTTTAACTAAGATGCGACTAAACTTCGATATTTTTTGTGAAGCAACTTTTTTTTATAGTGCGAAAGATCCTCACGGATACCCCCGCGAGAACCGGTTGGGAAGGTTATGTCGGACTCAAACCGACTAAAACGCACGTCTTTGTGTGCTGTGTTAGTTGCCGGAGGTGAGATAGTAACCAACATATCCCTCGCACCCCAGCAGACCCCGGCCATCTCTTTCGAGATAACCGCTTCAGGTGTAGGGACCACGGTGTCCCAGTCTAACCCCTAATGTGGGGAGGCGCATACTTGCGCTGCCACCGTGTTCTGCTTCTGCTAGGGGACAGGCGGCCACCCGTCACCCTTAGACCTACGCTCCGTGAAGCGACTGCCGAACCAAATTGGCGATATTGAAGTTCTGTAGTTAGTCTAGTCTCAGTCTACTAGTCTAGGGCCTCAACTACCCATGACGCCTGCCATAGATGTTCGTATGTCAACCGGGACCGACAGTTTAACGTGTCACGAAAATAACAAATAAGACAGTTGCATCACTTTCTCACTCCTAATAAGTTTAATGTAAAGATAGTAAATTTGTATGTTACTCTCAAAATTGGTCCCTCTAATTATTAATAATAACTTCATAGTGCACCCAGATCTGTATATATATTCCTTTTGGAATCAAATAATAGATTAACCAACTGCGTACAAGTAGAAAAAAGGATAGAAAGAATTGTCTTAAACCGATGACAATGTAAGACAACTGTCACAATAGGCATAGGTACACAACATAGTCTACATGCGCGCCTACTAATGTATGTTTTGGCGAGAAGCCAGTGTTCGTGCCGTGCCTATGCGATTGACTTTCTATTCAATTTACGGACCAATTCTACTCACTAGGTCTATTCCAAAATCTGTGCAATTGGTTTCAATCTGTGCTAGACGTAACCTCAACCTGTCACTGGTTTTATAACTGTAGTTTAGTGATTAAGAAGTCTGCTGTGGAGTCCAAATCGAAGATAGTCCAGAGAAAACGGAGTCATTTTTATCTTAAAATCAGTTCAGTATTATTGATTATTGATTGATATATTATATATATAGTATCACTATCACTACATAGTATAAAATAAAGTCGCGTTTTCTGTCCCTATTTTTCTTGTCCCCTCGTATGCTTAAATTTTTAGAACTACGCAACAGATTTTGATGCGGTCTGTTTCAATAGATAGAATGGTTAAAGAGTATGGTTTATATGTATATAACATTATGCTACAACTAACAGGTGCGGAGCAGGAATAAAAAATGTTGCAAAAACGGGGTGACGCAGACGAAGTCGCGCGGATCAGCTAGTTATTAATATAATACTGAGCTGATTTTAGGGTGATCCCTACTTCATAATACTAGTTGAACTAAATATCGTACGAAAAGTCCCTGCAGAGTCGTATCTAGGAAATTCGCGCCTAGGGAAATCACAAGAACCGACCTCTTGATGTAGGACCCTTTGAGACGAGTCATGGTTGCTTGCCTGTATAAAATATACTTGGTAGTAAGCAGCTGTGCAGCCCATATATGCTGATAATATTATCAAAAACATAACATAAACTCACGCCTACATCCCCGAAGGAGTAGGCAGAGGTGCTAGTACCCACATTTTGCCAGTTTATGTTTAGCTCCCTAGGTAATAGATGGACGAGCCTATTGCCATTAACCGGGCACTTATAAACCTGCGATAATTACGATAAATACATACATAACTTCGAAAAGCATCGAAAAGTCATTGGTGTGTGCCATGGTAAAACCTGGAATCGAACCCGAGGCTTCGTCTCAGCAGTCCATTACCTATACCACGGCTACTAAGGGATCAGATAGATATATACAGCCCAGACTTAGACTTAAATGCATGACTCGAGTCAACAATTAGTAACCGGAATACGGCAATAGGTTTAACACTGGAACTGAATAGTTGGTAAAATGTGGGTGTTAATTTACCTCTGCCTATACCGAAGGCAAATATACGTGAGCATATAGGCGTAGGGTTGCAGATTATAACGTACATTACATAATAATATTGCAAGGTTCACGGGAGTGAACACGTACAAGATAATATTAGATTCATAAGTAACCAGAGGAAAGTAGAAAAGGTGAAGAAGCTTAGGAGAAATGGTTTTTATAGTACATATTACGTTAACTAACCAATCTTGCAAATATGGTGAAAGCCGGTAGCATAGAATACTAGTATACATTATTACTAGCTGTTGCCCGTGGCTCCGCCCGCGTGGATGTTAGTTATCACGCAGTGTTGTAAATTTTTGCTATCCAGAAGGGATAAAATTGTCTATTTTCATTTTAGAATCAATTTATTACTACCAAATGTTCATTTGATATAAATTATTGTAGTTATGGTTCATTGTTTTGGGACGTAGTAAGCCTTCCCGAAGAGCGAAACCTATGCTCGGACCCTCTCCATGAGTAGCAGCGCTGCCGTGAAACAAATTACTACACCACGATGGCAACTCAAAAATGCCGTCGATTTGACAGAAGAAGATTGTTTTGGTTATAATGGCTTACATAATTTGACTGTAATGGCTTACACATAATACAGAAATATACCGTAGTGGACTTTTAATAGGACTATTTAATATAAACATTTCCAACATTACACTACATAGGTGTAACTCTAGCGGTTTTGGCAGCGCACACCAGTACAGCTCGCAGATGGTAGACTTTTCCTTGCCTACTTGACATTTATCGTCAAATTTTGCACAATTCACACAACATCTTTATATATGGTAGCCTATATTCTAATGTATAAGCTATATTATCGATAAGTTTCATTTCAATTCATTCAGTAGTTTTTACGTGAAAGTGTAACAAACATCCATCCATCTATCCGACCATAATTACAAACTTTCAGATAATTGATTTTTCAAATAGCACGAGTTTTTCCAGAGATTAACGCATTCAAACAAAGTTCAGTTCACGCTTGACGTTGAACAGTTTAAAAATAAGAAGGAACTTAAAAAATACATGGATTTACAGGCCATGTGTAAACCCAAGTATATCAGGTGAAACCACGGCATACTATTAGTCTCTAATATTTACAATATCGTTTAATATAAGAGCGTTTGTTCAAAGAAAAATTTACTCCGGACATTGAACAAACACGGTCCTACACAAACACATATTTTTGCTACAGGTTCAACCGGATAGGTTTGCCGAGAGTAATAGATTTACTTTTCACTATCCGCATCTGTAAACAACAGTTTGAAATAAATTATATTCTGCGTGTAGCTTCACGTATCAGTAATAATAATATATTTTGTTTGGATAAGGAAGCAAAATATTGCTTTTATGAAAAGACATTTTGCCATTCGTATTTAAAAGTGTAAGTTTGTGAAGTTTAAAGATGTAGATTCGTCTGATACTCTCCAAGACGGTCATTGCTTGCACGTAATTAATTTCTTTGCAATTCATTTCGCATAGTAAGGAATCGAGGTAAAAAAAATCGGAATTTATTGAGCTGCAATTTATTTTTGGCATACTCATTAGGAAGTGCTCGATTGGCGGCAATAGGCTCGACCGAAAATCATTGTTTCGAAATGTGGGTGTTTAATACACCGCTGCCGACCCCTTCGGGGATTACGGGCGTGATCATATTATGTATGTATGTACTTAGATGGCAGACACGCACACGACTCATCTGATGGAAAGTGGTTACCGTAGTCTGTGTACGTTTGCAACACCGGGGGCGTGCCACTAGTCCTGCCTGAACCTTCTAATGCCTTTCTTGAAGAAGTATTGTAGTCGCTTGGAAACACCACAGCATAAAGCTCATTCCACAGCTTGAGCGTAAGTGAAATGAAGTTCCTTTCATACCGCACAGTGCGCACTGTTTCCGGTCGTAATGTGTAAGGATGAACTCCCTGCCTATGGCACTCCTCACTCCGCCCAGCTACCTTCGCACATCTCTAATGGAAACGTACCCTAAAAGTCGTAAAAATTGACAGTAAAGCTATGTGAATCATTCGCCACTCTACAGCAATTTAACAAAAAGCCGAAACGGATATGTAAGTGGATGATAAAAATTGGATGCGATTCACTTTCCGTAATCGCTGGTATGCTCTAGGGAAATCACGAAGTATAGCGTCGATGTACATTGTTCAATGCGAAGTTTCAACTGATGTAAATGGGTCAGAGATCCAGAGGTCCTGCCGGTATCATTCACAGTAGCTTCCATTGTATTATGCATAAGTCCGCTCTTATATTGATTACCTTAAGTGTCAAAGGAAAATATCTTTTTATACCACTTTTGTGGTAGACAAGTACACGGCTCATCCAATGGAAAGTGGTTAATGTAGCCTATGGACGTTTGCAACTCCATATTTGTGCTACCAATCCTGTACAAATCTTCTAATGCCCTTCTTGGAGATAATAGGAGGCTGAAGGTTACGAGAACTTTTGTGCCGCTAGTGCAGGTGATAAATTAGGCGAACAGAGCATTGGAAAGTTCCAATACAGGGTTAACAGTACGAGTGTAACTCTAGGTCTCATCCATGGACCTCTTTTTATCGTGCGCAAAATCCCCTCGGATACCACCTTCGCCAAAACTGGTGAAGTTGATTACCGGACTCGAACCGACTAAAACGAACGTCCATGGGTTCTTGATTGCCGGAGGTGAGATTATACAAGACATATCTCTCGCACCCCGGCAAACCCGCAGACATCTCTTTTGAGATGACCCTCTTCCCCTAATGCGGGGACCATGGTATCCCCATCTAGCTCTTGGGTATGGGGTGGTGGCCTGCTTCTGCTAGGGTGATAGACGTCTCCACCCGTCACCCCGATGCCCGCGCTCATGGGGGGCGGAACGTCCATGGACTATGGTAATAACTTCCCTTCAGATGAGTCGTTTTATCTACCACGAAAACAGTATAAATAAGGCTTTCTCTTCTACACTTTACTTTAATTTCATTAATCTTGGTTTTCATAGGAGCGTTCACCGGGTAACCCTAAAACCTCGAGATGTATGATGATAAATCTGTAGGTTTACCGTCTAGCAGGTAAGGTTGCATCGGGCCCTAAAGATCTTGGTAGGGTCAGAAATATACGAATCAGCTTACTAACATACTTATTAGATTTTTCCTTTATATGACCTCATTAGAGAATGTACTATGAATTTTTACTTATATGGTTCATTTTCCTTATACAAGTGCTCGCATTATTACGATACGGTATTGAGTGAGGCGTGGCGAAATCTTAGTAGGTAAACAAGTTTGAATAAAATATAAATTTGTGCTAGTTTATCATGTGCGTTGCCAGCGAGAATCTGGGCCCTCGCTTCCGGAGGGCGCAGCAAAAAGTGGCGGGGTATTACAGATGTAGGATTTCATGTTGTTAGAACCTGAGTCCTTGTAGTAATTTGGCTGTATTAGAAATTATTGTTGAAGCTAATAACAATTTATAGTTAATATTGAAATACTTCTATTAATACGATATTAGCTCAATCATTTAAACTACTAAGATATTATGGACAACTAGCTAATGTCCACGGCTTCGTCGGCGTCGAACCGTACCCGTAATTTTATTTTTTAACTAAAAACTTCTCGAGTTACTTAAGGCACATACAGGGAGGTACAAATTATGAACCCAAAATTCCTTCAAATGCACCCCTTTTTATACCAGTTAGGTGGCAGACCTGATGGAAAGCGGTCACCGTGGCCTATGGATCTCTATATCTATACGCGCATTTTTGGGCAAATGTGCCCATCTTCCGTGGATAGTACGGAATACTATGGTAGTGGACGAGTTCACATCTACCAATCATAGATTATATTATATCAAAACATGCGCGATAGGGTCTTGTTTGGTCTCGAGACTCGAGACTATACAAAAAATTTGCCAATGCAATCGAGCCGTTCTCTAGTTATCAGCAAAAATTAATGGCAGCTGAAAAACAGCTGAAGCGTTGGGTTATATGTACCAAACACCGTTGGGTTTTATTTAGATGTCGTAATACGGTTAACACACACAATTATTCACAATTATTGTGGTTTGCCCATATCGTCCATATTATTATCAATATAAATTGTGCGGTTACAATTTTAATACCAATTAATTGAATTGCTTTTGTGAAAAAACTGTGTATCGACGACAGTCATCGGTACACAGTTTTTATATAATACAACTTTGTTTTTTTATTTATAACACGTCAATTTGACTTCACCTCGCACGATGTTAAGCTGAAGACAAAGTCTCATGAAAGAAGGGTCACCATTGCAAATACGTACAGTGCCACAATGGTGGCGCTCAGCTTGATGACCTCATCAGATGCTTTTTCACGCCCTGCTTAAAGGAGCCGGGACTGTAGGAAGAAGGAAACACATGCGCCGGTAAGGAATTCCATGACTTAATGGTGCGGCAGAGGAAAGACTCACCGAACCACTTGGTTCTTGATGGAATATTTTGCACCGTATGCGGGTGACATCTAATCCCTGCACGTGCTGTCCTATATAACTTATATAACTACTCTTACTATTAGTATCTAACTCTAGCCTGAATAAAAAGAACAAGAAATAAACCTAGATAGAAAATCACTGATCTATTTTTAAAAGATGCTCACAAGAAATACTATAGCACACATTTATCTCAGTTGATTGCAAGTTGTGTCCGTAAGTCGAAAAAATAACAAAATAGAACAAGACACATATCGTTCAGTGAGGACGAAACTAAACTATAATTTAACCCCGGATCGTAAATGTAAGGTCTTAAAAGATGTGGTTTAACTGTGAGCGGATTATGTGTCGCTTGATTTATTCTTAGTCGTTTGCTTGTCGTTTATACAAGCCAACTGTTCAGAATATATTGATAAAGATGAAAAAACGCACTAAAAAAAATTGTGAGAATGATTTTGTGCTGTGTTTTGATAGTGTATACTTACTTTTTATTAAATAGGCCCATGGCGCAAGTGAAAACGGGTCTGTTTGGCATACTTTTTAGTATCTATGACCGCCGTTACGTACTGTTGCTGTGTACTAAGAAGTCCGATAACTAACTAATGAACTTCGATATTGCCTATGAATTGTTTGAAATATATTGAAGTACAGCCACGTTGCAGTTAAATTGGATAAGCAAACTTCGGACTACTGTAACCATTTTACTTTTTTATACATAAGGCACGTTAATTTGACTTTATCTTACCGACAGGTGATGGAGACCCTCTTTCATGAGACTTTACCTTCAGCTTACCATCAGGCGAGGTGAAGTCAAATTGACGTGCCATAAATAAATAAAAGAAAAACCTTACCCCAATTTCGTTCGTTAATAATACTATATCAATGGCGTTCATTGGAGCAGGCATCTTCGTCACGGCACCAATTTGACCGGGTATTCGGCAACTGATCATTTCAGCGCCGAACCTTTATGTAACAGGGTCATTGACATTTATTTAACACAATATAGTGCGATGTTTGATTAAGACCTCCGATTGATTTTTGAGGGGTGTGAATTTCGTAATAATTACTTTGATTGATCTGAAACCTTTCAGTTAATTACTTACATAGTTTAATACAGGCTTTTGATGTTATGTGTTTATGAACTCCTAAACGGTTGAAATGATTTTAATGGAATTAAGTGTTTAACTAGGCCTCTGAATGGTTTGGATCTACAATTTAATGGAGGTAAGATATATTAGTATCCCCGGTCCTAATTGAGCAGTCCGATTAAGGAGTACCTCCGCCCTACTGAATACCACGGCTAATAATTCTCTTGTGTTGTGTTTCGGGCGATGAATAGGGTAGATAGAGCTCACTAAAGAGGTTTTGTGTTGTCCGTGGGAAGACTGGGAGGAGCATGCATCACACTGCCGCCGCAGTCTACTCTTGCTAGGGTGACAGGTTAAGCTGTGGAATGAACTTCCTGCCTTGGTTTTCCCAAGCGACTACAATATGGGGTTCTTCAAGAAGGGCATTAGAAGGTTTCTGCAGGGCAGGCAGCACGTGTGTGACGCCTCTGGTGTTGCAAACGGCCATAGGCCACGGTGACCGCTTCCCATCAGGTGGGCCGTGTGCTGTCTGCCACCTAAGTGGTATAAAAAAAAAAAAAAAGGGGTGCCATCGCCTGTCACCCGTAGCGACTGTCATAGTTTTTGTATAACAACCGAGATCGACGCCTTAACGTGCTCACCAAAGCATCACTATACCAACGTATTACTTGCACTGACCAGGGATCAAACCCGTATCCCCGCAGACTAAAAACCAGCAATAACTAAGCTTACTTCTTTAATAAACCATGATTACCTATAGCATGACGTCAGCTCCATTAACCGCCAAGGAAAACGAGCTTAATAATGAATTAACTCAGTTATTCCAACCTAGTAATGGTAATATCCACTCATCAATATTAAGAGGTTAAGGAACATAATCGTAAGGCTGCAGAGGGGTGTCTCAATTCAACCCCCATACCCTGGGTATGCCTTTAGGGGATAAAATAATCAAGGGAAATTGGCTAACACTCTTTAAGAATAAATATTTTGTAAGGACAGCACATCTTTAGGGCAGAAATGGCGTTATCATTTGTAATAATATGTTTTTAAATTTTAATGACTTGGTAAATGTAATGTAAATGTTAAAAGTACAGTCAGAGACCAAACTAGCTTTTTTATGGCACGTATATGACTTCACCAGAAAAGTCTCAGGAAAGAGAGTCACCATTACAAACACGTACATTATTGGCAGCGCTCAGCTTGAAATGCCTCATCAGATGCTTTAATGACCCAGGACTGTAGGAAGAAGGAAACACGTGCGCTGGTAAGGAATTCCAAGATTTAATGGTGTGACAGAAGAAAGACTCAGCGAACTGCTTGGTTCTTGATGGAATATTCTGCTCCGTATAGTCCTGTGTGCTATCATATTTCAAGTTGTAGATCACTTTATTGCCAATTTCTCTATATTAAACCTAGATATTGGGATCTAAAACCCGCTTTCGTACGTTTTGTAGTTCTATTATAGTGTGTTTTAGAAATATGTATTATAATTTGTTGTTAAATCTTCTACCTGCACCTACCTCAATGTATCCCTGCATCATCTTAAGGTTGGCTGTCAGATAATGCCTTTGGCATTAAGTCCGCCTTTATACAATTTACTGTGTATAAAGTTTGAAAAAAAAAATGTTTTAGGTTTAGTGAATTAACGTTACCGTGGTATAGGTTATAATAATATTATAATAATTATTAAATACAAAAGTTTTAAAGATTTTTCGCCATTTCTGATATCGGCGTATCTTAACTTTTACGGTGAAGGCTGCCATCTCACCAGTCGATTATGGAGGGCAGATGACAGCATTTCATGGGATACATTAAAATTCACCCGCTTAGTTAGATTTAAAAAACGGTTGAAAATTCCCAGAGGTTAAAAACAATTGTCTAGTATTAGGTTCAAAACCAATCAATAAAACGCTAAAATACGACCTCCTTTCGAAATTGACAAGGGTTCATTAATATACAGACTATTTTTGATATCAGAGGTCGCAGCAGACGAACACGACCGACGAACTGTACTTAACAGTTCAACATTTTCGATTTGAAGATATGAGGTAGAAAATCTATTGTTATTTATTTTATATGCAATGGTATACAATAGTATACAACATTAAACTGTTTTATAATAAAAATCAATAGCTTTTAGTTTTGACTCACCCGATTATATCATAGACGAATTACTATCATAACCACCATGTGTACTTTACATGGCATTTTGTAGAGTGAATGAAAAATGTAATTATTTTTCATTTAGCTGTAGCCTTTAAGACCATAGTGACAAAGTCTTGAATTAAATAACATGTTTTGCAGCGTCATTGGTACGACAGCGGTTTTGCTATGACATAAAATTTGCAGAATCGGGGTTCAGGTTTAATACCGCGGAATAAAGGCATATTTACGTACCAAAAAAATAATTTAGCTAGTAAAATTCTCGATGTACGGCAGCTTGCTTTCGTAAACAAGTTTTATAACACAATTTAACTAGATTACCATCTCACATACATTCTTATATACTCATTTACTTTTGATATGTAAAGAAACAGCGAATTTCATCTATCGAAGTCTTTTCTTGAAAATAACTCAAGCAATATTTGAAAGGTAGCTATGATTTTTCATTCATTTTCATTTAGGGCACGTCAATTTGACTTCACCCCGCCTAGTGGTAAGCTGAAGGTAAAGTCTCATCAAAGAGGGTCACTGTTATAAACACGTAGAGTGTTACAATGGTGGCGCTCAGCTTGACGACCTCATCAGATGGTTTTTCACGCTCCGCCTAAAGGACCCGGGACTGTAGGAAGGAAACATGTGAGCTGGTAAGGAATTCCAGGATTGTATGGTGCGGCAACTCACCGAACCGCTGGGCTCTTGATGGTTTAACAAGACTCTTTATTTTTGATTTATATGAGAAAGTTTGCCATATAGTTTTGGTGGCTGAGAGACGTACACCAATCACGGTGTTCCGTCAAACCTACCTGTTTCTTTACATAATCTTACGATCTATTCCACCTTCAGATTCTTTTGGTCTTTCGCCTCTAGTATTTCCGTCCCCATATTCTCCCAAAACACCTTTCTTTATACCACTTAGGTGGCAGACAAGCGCACGGCCCACCTGATGGAAAGCGGTCACCGTGGCCTATGGACGTTTGCAACACCAGAGGCGTCACACACGTGCTGCCTACCCTGTAGAAACCTTCTAATGCCCTTCTTGAAGAACCCCATATTGTAGTTGCCTGGGAAAACCACGGCGGGGAGCTCATTCCACAGCTTGAGCGTGCGCGGGATGAAACTCCTTTCATACTATTCAGTGCGCACCGTTTCCGGTCGTAGTGTGTGTGGATGAACTCCCTCTCTATGGCGAGCGGTGCGATGATAGGAAGTAGGTGTGGGCATCATTTCACAATTCTGATTGCATTCTAAACACCTGTTTAGAATGCAATCAGTCATTTAACCTCGGTGCTCGTATGAACAAGAAATTAGATATTATATTTCATTTATAAACAAATGACATCCCAATTTAACTTCCGAACAGTTTTAATTACTATAACCAAGCGATGTTGTATGTAGACAAAACTTACAGAGCATTCAGCTTCTTCAATAAATTCATCGAAAGTTTAACATATTGACAACTTGATTATGCCAAAATATTGGCATTAAATTAAACAAGTTTGGGAATGATAACTGGTTGGAACATGTTTTTTTTTTTTTTTTTTTTTTTTTTTTTTTTTTTTTATTTATTATCATTTTAAGAATATATACAGTAATTTCACATTATTGTAGTAATCTCAAAAACCACTAAGGTTTGTAAATCTTATTACTACGAAGTATTCCACGCCGCCGCTTATACTGTTGTAAACTATGCTGATAACAAGGTAGATGCCTAACAAGAATTGGGTCTGGTCAAGTAGGTATTTAGAAGTGTAGTTTGATACTATTTTTACCTTTCAATCACTTCATATAATTAAAATAAAAACAGTAACAAGAACATAAACCAACAGTACCTACAACTACAACAGTGAGTCCAAGAAATATTGCTTGAGTTTATTTTTAATGTTGGTATGAGTGAGGGTATCGCGCAAAACTGTCGGTAGTTTGTTTATCAGTCGAGGTACGAGGTATCTGGCCGTGCGCTCGCCGTAAGTATTGGAAGCGCGCACAATGCGCAGCCGGTTTTGAACAATCGCCCTCGTACATACAGGATGATCGACTTTTTGTTGATATGTGCTATCAAAAAAGTAATATTTTAAAAACATGTATTTAAATTGTGAATAAATTGGCAGTATTTTACAATGTTTAAATAATCCGTTTTCGTCATTGTAGTACTGATTACGAATTTTATCTGATACTATGTTTTTAAGAATTTTTAGTTGTATATTATAAATTTTGTTAAGATAGGTTTTGTATGTACTTCCATAGCAAACTAACCCATATTGAATGTGAGATTCAGCGAGCGAATTATATAGCATCAGCTTTATTTTATAGGGTATACGCTTCTTTAAGATGACGATATTTGCTAAGAACTGCCTTAATTTTGTACAAACATGTTCAATGTGTTTGTCCCAGTTGAATTTGCTGTCTATTATCATGCCTAGATAGGTTTGCGATTCTACAGTCTCAATACACGGGCATTTACACTGGGCATAGTTTGTAGTATGTAGACAACTATGGCTATGAGCAACTAGACTATTTATATTCACTGATTTCATGTAAGGCGACTTGATTGTCACTAATTTGGTCTTACTAGCGTTAAGTACAAGGCCTGCATCATGACACCATTGGGTGAGTAAGTTAAAATCAGATTGCAGTAGTTCCAGAGCTTGTTTTGGATCTTTATGAGTAGCTACAAGGCAGGTGTCGTCAGCGAACTGGTAGCATGTGCAGTGGTTTATGCAGTGACGCATATCATTGACGTACGCAAGAAAATGCAATGGTCCGATCACAGAACCTTGGGCCGTGCCCTCAGTGACTATAATCGGATCACTGTACGACTTATTAATTTTAACTGTGAATGATCGGTTATTAAGGTAGTTTTCACACCACTTTAGCAATGGGCCGCGAACCCCACAATTATTTAGTTTAGTAATCAGTTGTTCATGTTCCAGGGTATCAAATGCGCGAGAGAAGTCAATAAACAGTGCTAGAACGTATTGTTGATTATTAAGATATTCGTTGACCTCATCTGTAAATTTAATTAATAGGTCAGTTGTTCCCTTACCCGCCTGAAAGCCGAATTGATTTTTGTATATAACATCTTTTGTTCTAAAAAAGTCATGTATTTGTTCGCATATATAGTTTTCAACTATTTTATCAATAGAAGACAACAAGGTTATAGGCCGGTAATTATTGTAATCGTCCCTTTTCCCTTTTTTATGGATGGGTCTTATACAGCCTAGTTTTAACTCGTCGGGATAAAGGCCACTTGAAACACTACAGTTTATTAGGTTGGATATTGTCCTAGCGATACCAGGTCCAATACTCTTGAGATGAGATACCCTGATATTATCTAATCCTGGTGCTTTATTTGTGTTTAATTTATTAATTATTTTAAGAATTTTACCTCCTGTAGCTTTCTTATATCGGATACTAGAATCTATGGATGTTATTTTGTGTGCATTAGGGCCCAGGACTTTTATGTTGCAATTAGGAATTATATCTTTTACTGACTTTTCGAATCCATTCGCAAAATTTTCAGCAATGTGTTTTTCAGATTGTGTTTGGCCTTCGAATGCCTTTAGAATGGCTGCATCGATAGATAGTGTAACTCTGCCTAACATTTGATTGATTATCTGATACACCTTTCTTGTATTTTTAAAATTATTTTGGATTTCCGTAGAGTAATGTTTATTTCTTGTATTTTCTAAAACTTTATGGACTTTATTGCGTGTTTTATTATATTCTAATCTAAGTTTGAGATTGTTAGGATCCCGTAGCCAAGATTTAAACATCTTATCCCGTTTTTCACACAATCTGTTTATATTTTTATTTATCCAAGGCATTTTTGGATTATCAATACGTTTTTGGGTATATTTAATCGTTTTATGATTGGTCGATAATTTAAGAGCGTTTTGAAATGATTTTTGTATAAAGCTAAATATGTCACAGGGGGATTTAATATCGTTTGTGCTAAGCCACTTAACTTTTTTGAGTTCACGTATAAGTGATTCATAGTTTATCTTAATAGCATCCTGTATGTGTACCGGAGGAGGCGGCACTGCGTCATCAATGCAGGTAAAGATGACAGCGCGGTGATCGGCCAGTACTACGTCCAACACCGCCGAGTACGGAGTTAATGTGGGAAAACGTGCAAAGATATGGTCAATACAAGACTTAGTAATTTTATTTAGTTTTTTCTCAATTCTAGTGTATTCAGATATTCCACACATTAATCCGCTCTCGCCGAGTGTTTCTAGATACAAGTCTCTGTAGGATGATATGGTTTTCAGGTTAATATTAGTGTCACCTGTGAACAACAAGTTGGATTTTGAATTGAAGTTGGAGATATAGTGACCCAGTTCTTTCACAAAGATAAACTTATTTGTGTTTGGTGGTCTATACAAAGCACACACAGTTACAGCCATTTTGGGGTTTATTTTCAACGTTCCTGTAAGGTTTTCAAATGTATTTGTTTTCAAGTGAATTGGAGTAAATTTGAGGTGATTTTTAACGTAAATAATTATACCACCGCCGCGTTTATTATGTCGCAACTGTGAGTACATTGTGTAGCCCGGTATATTATATAAATTAACGATTGTGTCAGAGATACCAGCTTCGGTGATTACTATAACATCGAGTGGATATGAGCAGTTACATATAACCTGTAGCAGTTTAGGAAAATGTTTAATAAGTGATCTAATGTTTACATGTATACATGAGAGATTTATGTGACAATTGTTAGGTAGGTGTTCAAAAAAACTATTGGTAGAAGTACAATTCTTAATTTCCATATTAAATATTGTAGTGGGTAATATAAAATACAATAATAAGGGTATTTATAATAATAATTATGATTAGAGTACTTTAGGCAAATCGGTATCGTGTTTTTTAATACGATCGATGTCTTGTAATGAGCGGATGTAATGAATTTTACTGTCGCAGGTTTTTCTTACGCATACCCTGCCATCTTTACACCATATGAATTGGTAAGAGTTGCTCAACTGTGCTTTAGTTGTATACAGTATTGATTTTAGATTTTTAGTAAGGGCCTCCCTAATAAAAACGGGTTTATTTAGCAATGCCGGAGGGGCGTCCGGTATCAGGGTACCTACATTTAGGCGTGTTTCTTTGCTGGAGGCGATCCATTGACTACGGGCAGCTTTTGTTTTGATCTCCACGAGAATTGCACCTGGTTTATCTTTCGATCCGGGTAATCGGGTTGAGGATTGGATGTCGTTCTTATCCGTATTCAATTTCGCAGCAACCGTCGCCAGCACATTGTCCACTTCTTTTGGATTAATGTTAGGAAGACCTGCTATTTCTAAGGACGATGACAGAGATCTTTGTTCAAAGTTACTGATATCTTGTTCAAGAACAGCAACACGTAGTTCTAAGTTTTTGTTCTTATTTTGTAGATCTTGATTTTTTTGTTCTAGCCCTTTTATAACCTGGCTTTGCGTTTTAATGGCTTGTTGTACGTCGCTGATTTGCTCACTTAAAAAGTCGAGAGAGGATTCAAGTGCAGATAACTCATCTCGGAAGGTTTTTTTCAATTCCCTACTAATGTCCTGCACTAGCTTTTGAGTGTCGACGATTGTAGTGTTAGGAACACATCCAGTTACTGACTCTTCATCATCACAGTCCTCATCTGGTGTTATGAACGAGGATCTCCGAGAGATGTTCTTCACACAGTCTTCGCAGCTCCACTCGATGCCGGGCGAGTTCCGAAGAGTGTTAAGCTGCTTATTAGAGAGCTTGGCACACGCTGTATCAGTGTGTACCACCCTCTCACATCTACTGCATTCAATACCTGGCGATTTCTTTGTTATATTTTTTTTACACTTAAAACACTTCTTTAGAACCATTGTGGGTAGTTAAATATTATTTTATGTTGCTCCACACACAACCGCACTCTTTGGAAATTGGGCGAGGAGTTGTTAGAGTGCAATTAATATTAAATTAGTTGACAGTAGGTACATTGTCATTATTTAGTAGGTACCAGAATGAGAAATTTAATTTGATTATATATAATGATACAATCAAATTAATTGATTGTATCTTTATGATAATATTAAAATAATAATAAATATTAAAATATATGACGACACGAAGGACGAGGGACACCGCCGCGGTAGCCTAGTGGTATGGGTAATGGACTGCTGAGACGAGGTCTCGGGTTCGATCCCAGGTTTTCCCACGGCGCACACCAATGACTTTTCGATGCTTTTTTATGTTATGTGTGTATTTATCGCAGGTTTGTAAGTGCCCGGTTAATGGCAATAGGCTCGCCACCTATTACATTGGGATCTAAACATAAACTGGCGAAATGTGGGTGCTAGCACCTCTGCCTACCCCTTCGGGTATCGCAGTCATTGGTATGTGCCATGGTAAACCTGGGATCGAACCCGAGACCTCGTCTCAGCAGTCCACCACCCATACCACTAGGCTACCGCGGTATTTTCAGCAGTCCACCACCCATACCACTAGGCTACTAGTAAAATATTTGAATGTATGAATATGCCTTAGTCGATGTGAGTTTTTGTGATGTATGATATGTAATGTATGTATCCCTAAAATAATGTTTCTCCACATAAAAGCAGACAAGATTTCGTTAAAAACTATAAACTAAAATGTATTAATTTAATAGTAGGACAGCAGTCAAAAAGTTAGTAATAAAATTATTGGTGAAATGTAATGTCTTGACTTCATTAATTTTGATATAAATACTTGAATAAAATCCAATAGCAAAACAACTGCTTAGAAAACCTCTCATTATCCTTAACTTCCGACCGCACCAAACTTTAAGTACGTATTTCCCTTAAAAAAAACTCATAAATTACATATATTACGGCTCCCATTTGACTATTTCCACCACACATTTCAAAATGACAATGGACGTAGCGTACAGAAAATTACCCAGAAAATTGGGAAAACCACGGCTTTGAAAAAACTTTTGACGCGTTCACAAACGCCGTAAGTCCGAATTAGTTATGAATGAGAATGGACTCAACTTTGTGAAAAATAGAGTGCATATTCGTGTGTAGCTTGCTGTGACGTATGAGGTTCATTGGAAGTAGGGGTAGTCTCCGAAGGCTCCTCACGTCCCGTGTCGGGCACGTCACGTACTCAGGGCTGGCACTACGTTTATTATTCAATAGCTAACTGTTACATACGTGTTTAAGCTACAGGGGAGTGTATATTTTATTATAAGCACTTTATTTAAGCCAGATTTTGACTAAAATGTCTAGCAGTTTGTAAATAAGTTGGATATTGGCGAGAAATTGTGTGGAGGTACGGAGAGTATTCTAATCTAGCTGGATAAGGTATTGGGTGGAGCTTTCGAGGAAGTATTGCTTCAGTGAGCGATACTATACTGAAATTCCAAACAATAATTATTCGAACTAAAGTTTCAGTAAGTTTGCTATGCATTTCTAGAGCTCGAGATTGCTCGACGAGAGAATTACTTGCCTCACCTAAATTATAAATAACGATATTTTTTTATTTTTTTTATTTATGGCACGTCAATTTGACTTCACCTCGCCTGATGTTAAGCTGAAGGCTAAGTCTCATGAAACGCAATTCAATCACCATTGCAAACACGTTCAGTGCTACAATAGTGGCGCTCAGCTTGACGACCTCATCAGATGCTTTTTCACGCTCCGCTTAAAGGACCCGGGACTGTAGGAAGAAGGAAACACGTGCGCCGGCAAGGAAATCCAGGACTTATGCTGCATTCACCTATTCGGATGATGAACAAGTCTGAAAATTGGCTGTTCACTCAACTTGCTACTCAAGCAAACTTCTGTATCTCCTTCTCGAGCATTACTTGCTCACAGGAAGAGACGGGCGGCGGGACTGCGCGGTGCAGTCAATTTGAGGACCCAAAAACAAAAACTAATAAAAACCATTTCCATTTTCCCTTACCCTTTCATGTGTCATATAAACTGTGTTCTAATAATATATTCAACAAACGGCTCAATCTGGTCAAAGGTTATCTAAAAAGGTGGTGGACATAATAACATGTTTAAAACAAACAAACCGAATAGGCTTTCAGTAAAATAAATATTTGCCCAAGTAATGGCCGCTGGCCCATGGGAAAATGAAATATAAAATATAAGACATAAGCTCTTCAAATAAAGACGAGGGCGCGTTTATTGTTGTGCTATATAATTTTATGTGTGACTGTTGATTTTAGTAAAAAAGAGTGATCAATCAGTGTTTAGTACACTTAAAAAAATATATATTTTTTTTTAATTTCATAATATCTCAGGTTTTGTGGTGTCAATGAAAAGACCGAGTAACTCTGCTTTGTCTTCTGCACTGACAGCAAAAAAACTCTCTAACCGTAACCCCTATGACCTTTTTTAAGAACCTATAGTCCCGGGTTCTTTAAGCGGGACGTGAAAAAGCATTGATGAGGCCGTCAAGCTGAGCGCCATCATAGTAATACTGTACGTGTTTGTAATGGTGACCCTCTTTCCTGAGAATTTGCCTTCAGCTTACCATCAGGCGAGGTGAAGTCAAATTGACGTGCGCTAAATAAAAAAATCTAAAGTATAAACCTATTCCTGTATGAATATCGCTATCCATTCAACAGTTAGATAATTATTAAATATTTTTTCTGCATCTTTCTAGTCTAACTAAGATGCGGCTGAAATTTCATATTTTCTGTGAAACGACTGCCACAGACGTGCCATAGTTAAAAAACAACCCCAAAGCTAATACAATTCTCATTATTACTATGTTTAAAATGATGTTAAACGAATCGCAAACATAGATAACCTACAAAGTTGGTTGAAGACATTCAATTTTATGACACTTTCAACAATCATTGGAACAAGTTTCCAAATGCACTTCGAGATTAAGCATTTTAGTCTCAATACTTAAACCATTGAGCGTAATGAAACTTAACAAGTCAGTTAAACTCGCTTCGACTAACTCAACAATGTTTTTAACAACCGCTCAAGGTGTATCGTAAAATGAAATGACGCATCGTATTATAGCGGTAAATTGAAATTTTGTCACGAATACAAATACATTTTAGTGTAAAATACAATGTTGTTTAAGTACTATTGTATTACTTAATGGATTTGACAGTGTTTCGCAGTATTATCTTAACAGTATCATATTGGATCTAGTGGCATGGAGAAAATTGATGGAGGAGAGAATTACAAGTAGCGAACGAGTAATATATTGAAATGTATAAGGTAGCGCTCGTGTATGATTTTAGATTGACATACAAGCTATTGAAATACAAACATCTATGGCAGTCGTTACGGGTAGTTGGAGCCCTCAAAAGTCCAACCAGCCTAACTTGGAACTTCGATATCGCCATTGGTCATTAGACCATTGGTTGTGGAGGTCAGATGGCAGTCGCTTCACGGAAAATATCGAAGTTCAGCCGCATCACAGTTAGACTGGAAAGCCGACCCCAACTGAGTTGGGAAAAAAGGTTCAGGGAATGATGATACAAGCTATTGAAATAAAAAAGCACAAAAACTTCAATGGTAAATATCCCGTTAGATTTAACAGTGAAAAGGTAGCGCTTGTGTCTAGGGGCCCTGCCACCATCTCTTAAGAGTAATATTTATTTATTTTTTATTATATACTTTATTGTACGCCAAATTACAATCATTCATGTTACAGAAATTGAGTACACAAGAGCAGTACAAAGGGCGGCTTTATCGCTTTACGCAATTTCTTCCAGGCAACCTTTGGATGGAAATGCATGTTGGATGGAGCTTTTGAGAGTTGTTGGCGTTTAATGAAATATTTATATTCTATATATATTTATATAAATACATAATTGTATAAAAATGTACATACTTAAAATACTTATATTCACGTAATAATTATATAAATATATTTATAAGTAAAATAAAAAGTATGAAAAAAAAATAAAAAGTAAAATTTTAAGCAGGGCGTGAAAAAGCATCTGATTAGGCCGTCAAGCTGAGTGCCACCATTGTAGCACTGAACGTGACTGCTACGCAGGAGGAGCGGGTTTGATCCTCATTCAGTGGAAATATTTTTATCTACATGAATATGGTCGGTCCCGGTTGCCATACGAACATTTATGGCAGTTACTTACACGTAGTTGAAGTCGTCAGAAGTCCGGCTAGCCTAACTACAGAACTTCAATATCACCAGTTTCGTTGTGGAGGTCCGATAGCAGTAGCTTTACGTAAAATTTCGAAGCTCAGCCGCATCTTAGATAGACTAGAAAGCCGACCAGAACTAAGTTGGGTATAGGCTCAGAGAATAATTACATTAAAATTTAAGGAGTCAGATCAATTAGGCTATTCTTATTTTGAATCTAGATATTGAAATGTGATGTGTAGTTATTTAAAATAGGAACACTTGATAACATATTCCGATCCCTCCATTATTAGTGTAACCTACGAGTAAAACGAGTATGAAGGCTTATTAGCATCATAAATGTACAACTAATGTCGTAAATTATTATACGCGTCATGAAGACATAACTGCTTAAGTGTCTGTTGTTATTTCACAATAATAACACGTACTTAGATGTTAAGCCTTCGTCGTATACGAAGTACGTGAGAAAATTGCTAATTCAACAGTTTCAAAGTCTTTTTGTTATAACGTCATTGTGATCATAAATTCATTGTTTGTTGATAATTAAATTCTTCTATTTCTTATCTTACTACTATTATAAAAATGTGAAATGAAAAGTATGATTGAGTATGTTTGTTAATCAATTACGCTCAAATGGCTAAACAAATCTTGCTGAAATTTGGTGCAGGGCTGGATTATAACTGGGAATAACACTTATGATGCAAATGTAGATAGGCCAATTGTATGGGTGATGGTTTAGTAATATTAAATTTGATCTGAGGACTCTGGTATTTGGGAACGTCCACCCTTCAATAAGCTTGAAGTTAAGACGGAGATATATTTATGGCTGATCTGTACCCTTAGCACGAAATATTAATGAATTCTTATCGTAAAGGTATCGACAGAATGGATCGGCGTGTCACATGCGCACACAGGTTCACAAGAGACAGACTGCCAATCGCATGCTCCGTTCTGTTCTCTCGATTACATTACGAACTCGACAATTTTTCATGCTAAGGGTACTGAACAAGTCTGTTGGTGGTTGGGTACTAACTACAGCTCAGGCTGGGAGGTCAGACGTTAGTAAAATAGTTACAAGTTCCTCCACGCTATATAATACTACGTATATAATATTACGTATTATTACCCGCGGTATTCTGTAGGGCGGAAAAAACAACACAAGGTTATCCTTGGAAGGCTATCACTGAAGAGTTCTTGCACGTGGGAAGACAATTTGTCTCTGGAGCTGGCACAAAAGCACTCTTAACCTTCACCCCTCTTCCACTTATTTAAGAATTGAATTAGAATGTTTTTATAGGGTTGGCAGATTACGTCCCTAGTGCTGCAAACGTCCATAGAACCCTCTAGTCTAGTCGCAGTAGTTCAGTTGCTAGTCCGGTTGACCGGACTACTATAACTCAAGAGTCGCAGTAATCCGGTTGTCAAACAGCATCGAACTATTGCTATCAATGTGTAGCAGTAGTTCGATGATACGGTAACTACTTTCCATGGGTTGGGCAGTGAAAACAATACAACCAGAATAATATATTCAGTCAAATTTACAATTCCGTCGATCCAGATCACTTATACTATCCCTTCCGAATCCAATTGCACACAATAAGGGTAGCACGAAACTATTTTACGAAGAAAATATCTTCACAATAGGTATAGTTATGAACTGATACATGTATTGGTTCACACATAACTGGGTTGGGACGTGACCGCACTGCCAACAACAGGGACGACGGCCAGTCTCGATATACGACTTTAGGCACTCATTTAACAGTAGGGGTGAACAGAATTATGAACGAAATGATGGGGTACCATTCGATGTTAACTGGGTTGTTATTAGTTTATGAACCTTGGTTTTATGATTACATAAATGAAAGGGTAAAAGATAAAAATACTACTTATGTGTCGTAACAGTAGTGAATGCAATTGGTACGCAAGGGTCTCGGGTTCGATTCACGCTCATTGCAAATATTTGTGTGCATAAATATGAATATTTGCATTGGTCTGAGTGTTTTATGTATATGTATTTCAAAAAAAAATCTAAGTATGTTTATCCGCATTCTAGAACCTATAACACGAGCTTGGGTCGACGCTTGTGAAGTCCCTAGGAGGCATCGGCGTTTCTGGGCGGAGCTAGGTTGGCTGCTTTAGCCGGTAACTATGCACGCAAAACGGCCCAAAATGGAGGTGGACAAAAGATTCCCAATTCTATCTATCTATCTAGGCCACGGTAACCAATTTTCATCAGATGAGCCGTGTGCTTGTCGGCCACTTAAGTGACATAAAAAGCTAGTCGCAAATTACCACTACAATATTCGCCACTTTTTCACATTACCACAAAATGTCGTCAATTAAGTCGGCTCCCGGCAACGTTGCAACACATTCAAACGTTTCGCGCTATTAGCAGCTCAGTCACGTACAGGACACTCACGGATACTTCGTAAGCAGTTATACCTTTATGCTCCGTTGACACCGTATTTAGTTTTTGTTGTAATTTATAGAAACGGTCGCAAAAAGGTGTATCATATGGGAATTGTGCTACGAAACAGTTCAGTTGGAACACTATTCATTGAGGTATAGGTTAGTTTTGTAAATGTGTTTGAGTGTCTTCATTAAGATGATAAGTTGAAGGAGGTGGGACGCAACGGTATCTTCTGTCCCAATTGAGCAGTTTGACTGGGGAAGTACCTCCGTCGTACAGAATACTCTAATAATAATCTTGTGTTTTGTTTCTGTTGTATATACTCGTAAATAAATCACTTGATTATTATTATAACTGGTTTTATTATATTTAGTCAATCAATATAGAATAGCAAATTGTACCGTGTCACGGCGCACCGGGAGAGAGAGAGCCCTGACATAAAGTTAAAGACAATATATAGATATAAACTCATCAGGCGTTCACACTCCAACAGTTTCCATTAGGTGGATTACATGGTCTCTATGGGGTCATCAGCACGAGTGAGACATCGTTAGCGTTGTATACACCAGGTTGTGTGCTTTCCTACCACCTTTTTTTGTTCCCGTGCTAAAATCCCCACGGATACCTCCCGCCGAAGTCAAAAAAGTCCTTCAGCAAATTGAATCAAACGCACTTTCTGAAATCAAAACTTTTTTTCATGTTATTACTATAACACTCCATCTGAGATTTCACAATAAGTTTTTTTAATTTCTTCAACATGTTTTTTAATAACAACGATATCATTAATAACAAGACTCCGTAATAATAAAAACGTTTTGGAAAAATTGAGGATAAAATTTCACATCTTGAAACGTCTGTAAGCCTATCTTGAACTTCTCAAGCCCCGAGCGGTCCGGCGGAGGCAATTTGAGCGAGATTAAATCCCGAGTGTAGCCGAGCGTGGCCGAGCGAGGCCGAATGAGCCGAGTCCGCCCGAGCGAATCGCCTCTGTCTTTAAATTCCACCACTTACCTTTAAGCGCGATTCACACACAGCGCGGGTGCGGGTCGGGCGCGGGTGTTTTTGCCATACATCGCCGTTTACAGAAGAAAGTAAAAACATTACCTTATTAAGAAAACGGCAATGGATGACGAAAGCACCCGCGCCCGACCCGCACCCGCGCTGTGTGTGAATCGCGCTTTATTCATAACGTGATATTGGTTCGGCCGGAATTCGGTAGATGTTCGGCAATAATTTGAATATGGAACAAGAATTTTTAAAATTGGGATTAAAGAATGGTTTTTTGATAGATCGTTTGCGATTGATAAATGTGTGATTGATTTTTTGGATAACATAACTGATCAATGAGATATCCTACTTATCTTATATTTTTTACACCTGCGACTATAAATATTGTTATCGTCAGAACCCGAGATTCATTTCAACGATGTTTTTCCGCATTAAGGAATTTTACTCAGCTACAAAGGTTCTAGTCATATGTTCTAGAATACCTGGCATGCCTTTTAAGTTCTGTCGTTTTTATATTTCCCGGCAATTTTGAATTTGGAACTGTTCTATATTCGAATGTGTATAAATTATGAATCTTAAAACAGTTGAAAGTATTAGGATTAATGCTATTGTTTAATTACAGCGTCGATTGGAATCTGTCAAGTCACGTACGAAAATGCATCTTTCTAAGGAAAATGTTCTTGCAATAATTTTTTACAACTTTCAAATAGGCCTGACACGGCTTCAGTGTTATGAAGAGCTTACATCTGTGTTCAGTAATGAAACCCTATGTCTGCGGACTGTCGAACGCTAGTATTTAGAGTTCCAGCGTGGAAATACTAGTGTTAGTGACAAATCTCGTGAAGGACGCCCAAAATCCGCCTTCACTGAAGATAACATCATTGCTGTGAGACAGTTAATTCTCGAAGATCGTCATGTGACATATCTAGAGATAGAGGCTCTATTAGGCATTTCAGGGACAACCATTTAGAAGATCTTGCATGAAGCACTTGGTGTGAGAAAGCTAGTTTGCCGTTGGATACCGTACCTGCTTCCTAATGATCACAAAGCGGCCCGTGTCAGATGGTGTGAAAAAACTCTGCAAAGGTTTAACCGAGGAGAGTCAAACCACGTCTACGACATCATCAGCGGTGACGGATCTTGGATCTATGCCTACGATCCTGACTCCAAACAACAATCTACAATCTGGGTCTTTCAAAACGAGCCAAAGCCGACTAAAGTGGTTCGCTCTCGAAGCAGTTCAAAGAAAATGGTGGCCACGTTCTTAGGAAAAACCGGTCACGTTGCAACTATTGCACTTGAAGATCGCAGAACGGTTAACGCAGAGATGTATATAACAGTTTGTTTACCACAAGTCATCGCCGAACTTCGAAAATCGAATTCAAAGCGACGCATCATCCTTCACTACGGCAACGCAAGCTCACACAGCGCTCGTCAAACAATTGAGTATTTGAAGCAGGAAAAATTAGAATTACTTGACCATCCTCCGTACAGTCCTGACCTAAGTCCTAACGATGTTTTTACGTTTCCTAAAACTAAGAAAATTCTTCGTGGTCAAAAATTCCAGTCCGGTGAAGAAGCAGTCGACGCTTTCAAGCCAGCCATATTGAACACCCCCACTTCAGAGTGGAATAAATGTTATAATAACTGGTTTGAGCGAAAGGAAAAGTGTATTAAGCTACGTGGTGAATACTTTGAAAAACAATAAATAGTGCTTCGAGGTCCTAGTGGCGTTTTTTTCTTCAAACGACAAAACTTAAAAGGCATGCCACGTACATCATTAAATATTATATCTTGTCTAATGTCTCTACATTCTGTGTCGTCCCTTACAATATTCTAGAGTATTTATAATCTACCGCATACAATTTGGGCCACCCTTATTAAGACTCTCATGGTATGTAGGCGAAGTACAAAGGCACCTTTGAGTGGCAACTCTACGGACGATGTAGAGACGCTCTACATGTAGAGTCCAACTAAGTAGAGCGGGTTGGTTTTTTAGAGAGGAAAATATATTTAGACGACATTATGTTGGCTAGTAATTTGAGTGGATTTAGGAGTTTTTTTTATACATTAAATAGTTTTTATGTTTGTACCTCTATGGCGTAGTGATTAAGTATTTGAGTACGAAGTCAGAGATTGCAAAATCGACTCCCACTCAATGCAAAGCCGCTATCCTTCTCCTTTTTGGTTTGCTTCTTGTACAGGCTTTATGAAAGTGATTATCATTTAAAACCTACAGAGCACACGTCTTTTCCTTTCGGGGTATTCGACCAGATGAATTCT
Organism: Pelosia muscerda; assembly: GCA_963691645.1. Lineage (NCBI taxonomy): Eukaryota > Metazoa > Arthropoda > Insecta > Lepidoptera > Erebidae > Pelosia > Pelosia muscerda. Next base: position 1,413,857 of record OY829102.1, read on the forward strand.
TATAAACGTTGTACTAAGACGTCGCAATAAAATGCACCCGCCCAAAAACTTTCTTCATATTTTATTTACTACACAACAGCAAACGTACCATTATATTTTCAGAAACACATAACTTGATAAAAAAATAAGTAAAAAATTACCACTTTCGTAAAATTAACGTTTACAGAGCTCGTTACTCATGCAATCCAGATTCTATCACCACTATAATGAATACCTTTTTGTATAAAATTATAATTTTATTTAAACGCAGTGGTTTATAATTCGCAAACTCCGTAAACGCTCCCCATTTTTATCTGTGGTACTGAGTGTTATCTATGCGCGTAAAAAGGTGACAGCAAATGGTATTGTATAATGGTTTATTTGACAAAGATTCTGTTGTAAATAGGATTGGTAAAATGTTTATTCTTATGTCGTTACTTGTTTATTGTATTTTAAAAGTAGCTGCTTTTTTATTTAAAGTTATACAGTCAAACGGGGTGAATAGGAATGCAGGGGTGAATAGGAATAAAATGATCAGCTAAATTCTGTAGTTAATTTCTTTCAGGCGAAACTTTAGACTAGTTCATCGTAATGTAACTTTTAAACTATCGCGGCGTTTACTCATAGTGTTTATGAATTGCGGGACTTCACGCGATATATTTTTTGAACACTTACTTTTGTCGACGTTTCGGGTGCGTTGCAGCACCCGTGGTCACGACTTGACTCAAGAGAGTCAAGTCGTGACCACGGGTGCTGCAACGCACAATCATAAACACTAGTTCATCGTAATAACAAAATCATCAATTATCTGATAACAGGTTTATTTGAAATTTAGTAAAAGAAATTATTTAAAAATACTCCATTGACCATTTTATTCCTATTCACCCTTGCATTCCTATTCACCCCGTTTGATGGTACTTGAGTATGTAATATTTTACTTATTTGTTTATTTAACAATAATTTAGAAAGCTTACAGCTAGCACGAGAATGGTATACACAACATATTTATGTGATGTCCAATTGTAAGCTTTCACGAATAACACATATTACGATCAACAATATACAAATAATACACTACATCCATTCTAAAAAAAGTACTCATTACATAACGTCTTCCTTAACACATTCACACTAGTGTTGAACTAGTCCATGTCGAAACTCCGGCACACGGTATTGTACCTATATATGACAAGCTCTGATGATGTATGTATGTTTTGTAGACAACCAAATGGTTAACCATTAAAATTATTTGACTTCCTCATCACTTTATCATTAGACTTAGTTAGTTAATGGGTTATGAATGCAGGTGTTAATGGAGGTAGGACTTGGTGTCTCCCCTTTAGTGCGGATCCAAAGTTTTCTCCTTCTCAAGCATTACATGCTCGCAGAAAGAGAGAAAACAAATTTTTAGTAGATAGGTATTAATATTCTGAAATGAATATCAAATTCAACACCAACAGCGATGTTTTCCTTGTTAGAACACAAGTGGAAGTAGGCAAAGTTTTTTGTTTTTACGGGAAGTGAACTGCGTACGAAGTAATTGAGTTATTTCTTTAAGTTCTTAAGTGAAGGAAACTAGGTTAGAAACATATTGTTTTGCATCTAGTTAAAATACATGATTGATATTGATTACACACTTGTACTTCTCCACTGTAGGTACGTTATAGATGTAGGCGTTACATGGCGGAAATCCATTATAAAAAAATATATGTTGGGAGAGGAAGGGGGAGGAGGGCTCGGGTAAGAAGTCTTTTGCTTGCTTTGATGGGTGCGGTTTGACATTCAATTCTATGACAATTAGTAATAATTTGCTATTGTTTTCGTTGGATTGTTGAACTGTGAGTGAGGGGTGGGCCCCCCTCCCTCCCACAATATATATCTTTTCCACTGTATTTATTATTGTACTTAACCAGTTTCGCCTTGCAGCATTGTCAGAAGTCATTGATGTATTTTATTTGTAGGTTTCATTTGTAATACATTGTTTAATTTAATGTATTATTACTTGCTTTGTCACTTGTTCATCATCGTTCTCCGAGCCTTATTCTAACTCAGTTGGAATAGGCTTTTTAATATAACTAAAATGTGGCTGAACTTTGATATTTACCGTGAAGCGATTCCACCAGCCTCCACTACCAAATTGGCGATATTGAAGTTCTGTAGTTAGGCTAGTCAGATTTTGGAGGGTTCCATCTACCTGTAAAGACTGCCATAGATGTTTGTATGGCAACATTCTCTCTGAGGCACGATCAAACCAGTACAAACCACCATATTTGTGCATACAAATATTTGCACGTATATAGGGACAGAGAAAACGACTTTGTTTTATACCATGTAGTGATAATTACACTTTTCATTAACCCCTCAATTGACTCTATTTTTTTTTCTTTACAGGTAAGTCACCGATCCATAAACCTCACAAACTAAAGCAGGATATCCAATATCCTGCCAACTATATCGTCAAATAAACACCTCGTTAAGATACTCGAAGAAAGAAAAGGAAAAGCAATAAACACCCAATGAAAATACTCCAAGAAAGAAAGAGACAGAAACATCCGGTCTTTTCGCTTTAGAATTCCTACGCTTTACCGTTGCCAAGATGTTGGGCAAAGCGTTTGGATTCTAAAACGAAATCACTGGGCTATCTACGGAAACTGCTACGAGCTACGTTCAACGCTACGAAGAAACTACGGGTCTACGAAGAGCTACGAGTAAGTTTTAGAGATAATTTATTATAATATAGTTCATACATTTTGTACACTTTATGTTATTTATATGATGTCTCTTTCGTGACCTTTTTCTATTTCAGTATTCTTTTATATAATGAAATTAAAATATTAAATATTTTTATTAAATCGAAAAGTTTAGACTTCAAATTTCACTTTCCCTGTCTTTCTAACAGTCAAATCCACCAAATGTACTTACATTATAAAATATAATAATTTGTACTCACTAGTATTCGGTATTAAAATACTTGTTATTATGTTAGGAATACCAATATTATTACTCTTTTTCTTCACCCTAACGTTACTTCCAGTCGCATAAGAAGCCGCTCACTAATATTATTACTATTTCAAAGAACCTATTTAACTTTCACAGAGAACAACACTATCTAACTAAAATCGCAACCAAAATGAATCTATTTTCCAGACAAGAGCTTTGAAATTTACATTCGATTCAACCTATCGAGCACAACACTAAATCTTAAACCGCACCATAAAACTGTGGATGTCGATCTAACGAGACCAAACCGACCATTGACGACAGTGCCAGGAATAATCGACTAGGTGGGAATTGTGGGAATTCAATGCATTTAAATTTTCTCTTGGAATTCTAGTGAACATTTTAGATTCAGTAGTGATATGGTGATACTAGTATTAGGTATCGATACTAAGTATTCGATATAAAAGTATTACATAATTGATTCGTTTCAAACCCTCCGGCACATAATGACCACTTCTTAAAAAGACCACATCTCAAAAAGACCACATATCAAAAAGACCACATATCAAAAACACCACATCTCAAAAAGACCAATCACAGATTCAATTGAATAAATTGAAAACTTGTATGTATGTTGTGTAATGAATGTAAAATACATATTTAATTTTGTTTCTTTCTTTGAATTTATTGAAATAATGAGTCAGTTTATTGTTCGGGGATGTACTACCATTGCGTTAATATCCATACTATACATATTATTATGAAATAAATATAATAAATATCTACAACAATTATATATTTATATACAAACTTTCGTTCAATTTCTAAATAACGTTTTTTCACTAGCTATTCTTATTAACAACGCGAAATCTAAAAAGTATTAAATTAATACTCCAGTCTGTGAAAATACTCGTTTTTTACTATCGTCAAATAATATTTATTGATCCACCGAATACTGATATGAGTAAAAATATCGTACCTAGTATTAGAACAGTTATTTTAAATGCGTTATTTCATTTTGTGGTAATGGTGGTATTGGATTTGATGACGTGATTTGAATGCATTAAGTTTTTTTTTTTCTTCATATAATGAAGGTATTATGTAGATCAAATGCTTTGAAACTTGAGTTTTAGACAGTAGGATCGGATAAAAAATTTGAATGTTTGTATTCAAATAAATATTTACTGTTTTTGTGCTATGATACTAAGACGATACACATTAAATTTTATATGTTACCTACTTTTGTATAAAACTTTATTTACATTAGATACTAGTTATAGTCTGCGTCTCTGCCCGCGTGTTCTGATCTTATCCCCACAGCCCGTAAAACTCTATTCTTACATTAAAAAGTAGACTGTATTTTGTGATTCAAATTGAAATTAAAATATTTTATATTCTATAATTCTTGAAAGACCAATAAACGAACGTTACTAAACGTCAAAATTTAAAAGATATTATAAATGTTAGTTTAACAAATGGAGCACATTTCTTTTTTTTGGCCTGTATGCAACCATTTACTTAGTTTAGATACAATAATTTGCTTGAGTATCAAGTTGAGTGGACAAGTTGAGTGAATAGCCGTTTTGGTATATTTTTCTTTTTATTAAGTTTTTTATTTTATTTAAGGATAAGTTAATTTCATTAGGGATTTGGGGGGATTGTTGAATTTCTGACTAATATCTATCCTGTACCAAATTTCAACAGGATTTGTACTTTCGTATAACAATGTCATCCAAACATCTTAACAAACGTTTACATATATTATATTTATAGGATTCGTTAATTAGATAAATGGTATATCATAATAGAGTTTCCACATCACTATTTCAGTATTATTTTCTCAAAAGCCTGGAACTCTTTCGCGTCAGTTAAATCCTTTCTCAAAAGACTTGATGAGATCTGCCGCAAGGTTTTCACTAAGCCATTACAGCTCATAATGGTTTCCACAGCATAACTCATTTAAAACTTGTAACTCTTATCTTGCCGACTATAGGTATTTTTATTGTAATGGTTTTAGTTAGCTGTGTAGTTCAGAATTTTAAAATGGTCTTCAGAATTAAGATACTAGAATATAAGGTATGATAAAACTTTTTAGTGTATTTGCGATGGTTAGAGTTTTATCTCAAGATATTTATGGTTGATGAACTCTGTAATTCTCTGTGGTGTGCGGTAGTGAATTTAACTGTTACGCAGGAAGTACTGGTTCTATCCTGGCTAAATATTTGTATACATAAATATGGCTATTTGCACTGATCGTGTCATACCTCATAGAGCACGTTAAGCCATCGGTCCTGGTTACCATACGAACATCTATTGAAGTCAGACACCCATTTTGGATTTGCCCGAACCTATATAGTTGATAAAATATTGATGTTATTAGGATACATCGAGATATATATGCATGAAATTAGTTAATAATGGAGATAAATTTACAAACTATTTTCTATTGTACTCATATGTTTAAACGAAAATGTAGTACTTCCATAAACTTAAAAAAAACTAGTCTAAATTTGATAGCATGTACTTGGCAATTGTATTGTATTGTTTTGTAGTTCAAGCCTGACGTATAATCCCTCGTGATTGAGGGATCACGAGGCTTAGGGCGGATCAATGCGGATCGCGACGGTTCACGGATATCATTCCAAAATGATACTATTGTTTTCTTTTTTTGGATTTAGTCTTTTTTATGATTTTCTGACTTATAAGATGAGTTAATTTATATGGTATAAAACGTTTTAAATTTATTATTTGGACTCAATTTCAGCTTAATATCAGGTGGGGTGCAGTTTAAATGATGGACTTAAATATAATAAAAATATAATAACTGCGGTAGCCTAGTGGTATGGGTAAAGGACTGCTGAGACGAGGTCTCGGGTTCGATCCCAGGTTACCATGGCACACACCAATGACTTTTCGATGCTTTTCGAAGTTATGTGTGTATTTGTCGCAGGTTTATAAGTGCCCGGTTAATGGCAATAGGCTCGCCAACTATTACATTGGGACCTAAAACATAAACTGGCGAAATGTGGGTGTTAACACCTCTGCCTACCCCTTCGGGGATAAAGGCGTGAGTTTATGTTATGTTATGTTAATAATTATGTTAAGTAACGGTATTTATGTTTGAAAACGGTTGGACTTTAAATGATTTTTTGGTATGTTTGATAAGTCAAATTCAAAGACAAAAATCATTTATCTTGTGTCGACGGCATTTACATAACGTCAAAATATTGCACAAGAATAGTTTGATTAGAGTAAGTAAGTTGGAATTAATATTACATTTATGAGGTTGTGATGAAACTTTAGAATTCTTTATGAGTATAACTAAAATGATAAATAAGTCCACTGAGTTTCTTGCCGGAGTTTTCTCAGGCTGGGCCGGGTTTCGAACAGGTGTAGTCCATAATATGCTCACTAATTTATTGTTGATATTGACATTTTATACGGGCCATTTGGTGGTCTATGCAGAATTAATGATTTTTGAACTTGTAATTTTCTGAATCAAATTTATACAACACAGTAATCGAACCCTAGACCTCATACCCCAATCAGGTCATTACAAAAATTGCATTTTAATCTTAATCATTTATCAATTTACGACGAAGAATGATGTTATTGCTAATAAAATGGTCGGAAGTATGCTCGAGCTATCGCGCACATAAAATTTGAAAGAGATCTATAAAGGATCAGTAAAATTTATTGGCGATGGTTTCGAGAGCGCTTTTTATGTATACCATGACTTTTAGTGCCATTATTTTGGATACATATACATACATACGGATGCTCACGTATATAATCCCCCGAATTGGCAAGCAGTGGTGTATTAAACACCCACATTTCGCCAACTATGATTTTCGGTTCCATGTAATAGACGGCGACCGAATTGCCGCCAATCGGGTACTTTATAAAAAACATACATACATTTATAAAAAAAAAAACATAACCATAAACTCACGCCTATATCCCCGAAGTCGTAGGCAAAGCTGCTAGCACCCACATTTCGCCAGTTAATGTTTAGGTTCCAATGTAATAGGTGGCGAGTCTATTGTCATTAGCCGGGCACTTATAAACCTACGATAAATACACACAATAACCTCGAAAAGCATCGAAAAGTCATTGGTGTGTGCCATGGTAGAACCTGGGATCGAACCCGAAACCTCGTCTCAGCAGTCCATTACCCATACCACTAGGCTACAATGTACCCTAAAATTTATGTAAAGCACGTATATAACTCATATTGAGTACATTTCAGGGTCAAGATATGTGCCTTCAATAACTGAAATTCTCTTATACATAACATTTCCAAGCTTCTGAATTATACAGATCCAAAACTTAATTTTTCATCTAATACTAACCCTAAAACAGGCAAGCAATAGTTAAGGCGGCAGTGAAACGATTTTGTGATAAAAATATTAAACGATACGCCGTAGCGCGTAGGGTTAGGGTTGAAAGCTCAGGTACTCATGCTTTACTGTCAGTTTCATTGTAATACTCTTAGTGAGGAATTTAGTACAAGTGGCGTGTTTTAGCGACGTCAAGCACCATTAAATTTTGCCGTGGCGTGTCATACAAGTTTCATGATGGGAGGGGAAAGAAATTCAAATGATCCGACGTGGGGAGATTGTACGTAATTGTATTAATATTTTGGGGGTATGACTTAAGTGACGTTGTAAGATGAAAGGTTACAGGTTAGAACTCCCTGTGACATTATATCTATATATATAAAATGAATTGCTGTTCGTTAGTCTCGCTAAAACTCGAGAAAGTCTGGACTGATTTGGCAAATTCTTGTCTTGAATTTTTTGTGGAAGTCCAGAGATGGTTTAAAAGGTAAATAAAAACGAAAATGCTCGACAGCGCAAACGGGATCAGAAGTTTACGCGCGGGCAACAGCTAGTTATTCACATAAACCCGACTGATATAGCCTAACTAACAGTTTCGCTTAAGTGAAATTTTCATCCCGTTCCCGGGAATTCACGGGGATTTACTCCAGGGATAAGAAGTACCTAGCCCTTGTATTATTCCAGGTTATAGTCTATTCGCAGGCGGGAAGGCGCAAATGCGTGGATTGGTATCCGTGGGGATTTCGCGCATGGAAAAAAAAGGTTATAATGTCCTATTACTCTAGCAAATTTTATCCAGATTCGTTCAGCCGTTTGAACGTAATTGAGTATCAAAAATTCATACATCTTCACAACATTAATTCTACAACTGATCAAAGTTTATTTTACAAATTTTTTTGTGGTATAAACAAAAAGGTTAGAAAATATGTTTTCAGTAACGTTTTACGGTATGAACTTATCCCACTAACTTCATCCCGCGCACGCTCAAACTGTAGAATGAGCTCCCTGCTGAGATTTTTCCAAGTGACTACAATATGTGGTTCTTCCAGAAAGTATTAGAAGGTTTATACAGGATAGGCAACACAACGCCTCTAATATTGCAAACGTCCATAGGCCACGATGACCACTTACTATCAAGTGGGCTGTGTGCTTGTCTACCATATAAGTGGCATAAAATAAACTCAATTTAGTCGTTAACAAATACAGTCTTCAAAATACACGTATTATCCAAAAGCAGTCTAAAAACTGAAAGCTAGTTATGCAATAACGTTACAAATAACGTTGTATATAACGTTTTAGTTGTTACAGTTTCGTCGTAAACATTGAGCGCATATAATTAACCGGTATTTACAAGCTCTGTTAACGCGACTATAATGCTGTTTTTACGACTTCAAGTTCCGGCTTGTGCCGGGTTTTGTTCCAAGTTACATTTGCATGGCTGTATTTCAGAATGTTCTAGAATTATTTGGAGAAAATAGTCCGCCAAAAACTATTTTTATAACTATTGTGTTAAATAATTTTATGTTTTGGTTGCTTGTATGTTGAAAGATGTAACTGTAAAATTGTATGAACCAATTTTGTTGTTTTTACAGTTTCGGTAAATACTTTTTACATAAATCGAGAATACAACTAGCGACTTCATGTATCCTGTCAGCCTCTATAACATGGCAGTAGTAAGCGAATGCCACTACTACGCGGGTTCGATCCCCACTCAGTGCAAATATATTCGTAGGCAAATGGATATTAGCACTAGTCGAGCCTTGAGCACGTTAAGCCCTCGGTCCGGCTTGTCATACGAATATCTATGACAGTGTAACGGGTAGGTAAAGCCCTAAAAAGCTTTTGAAATTTTTCAGTACATTTAAAAAAATAGTATGACAAGTTTTTATTGGAAAGTAGATCTATCACCCCAAAGGTGGTTGTATAAGAAGAATTTCGAATGCTACAGCCGTGTTTTTGTGGCTTAGCGGTCAGAGCGGTCTTCCTGCAAGGGATAGATCGCCAGTTCAAATTCCATCGAAGCATTCACTATTTCCATCGAGATTGGCTGACCAAGGAATCCATAAAGATGACAAAAGATATAAAACAGTAATATTGTCTTCAATTCGTTATTTACTTGCGATTATAACTCATCAAACAATATCAGAAATGTGGTTTCAAAAACCGTGCAAAGTAAAATTGAATTCTAATCTCTCAAAAATTGAGTTCAAATTTTTATGTACTTCTAGAACAAGACTGCATTAACGTTTAACATTAACAGCTCTCATTAGTGCCGAGGGGCTGGTCATTATAAAGGCTACATTTTTTTGATGTTTTGTTGTGTAATTAAAAAATGTTGAGCACAACGGCGAGTGTTGGGCGGACGGACGAACGCCAGGGGGTAAAAACCGTTATTTTTCAATATCTTTTTGCATAAACGGGATGGTTTGTGGAAATAATTAATGCTTGATTTAAATATTTTTCGGACAATTTTATGTTGTACGTACAAGTAGGGAAAATGAAGCTTTTTTCTTTTAAAATACTATATTGGGTGTAGTTTTGATATTGATACTGTTGATGTATAATTACTTTATTTTTCTCTTCGATTCCTTTTCCAAAACATTAGGTAAGTAATATACCTACCTAATAACATATATATATATATATATATATATATCAGTGCCGTACATTCCATAGAGACAAATAGACACTGCATAACACTACCCTACGACAAAATGTATATGTAGGTACCACTATATTTATATGTGTTTATAAATGTACATATGTGTTTATTTGTGTCTATGTAATGCACTCCCATGATTGTAAGGCCTTTAATATGTCTACCCATTGCTGCCTACTCCGTCTAAAAATCCTATGCATGCCACTGATATACCTCACTAAAATATTAAGTATCGAAACCAAACTACAAACTTTCCTCGTGAGATCAGGGATCAAAATAATGATTCAATTATATATACCTACTGTTCATTGATGGCACTTGGTGAAGTTAATTGTTATACATAATTGATAATATACCTGTATTTCTCCATCAAATTTTTATATTGTATTGTGCCTAACCAGTTTCGACTTACGGCATTCGCAAAGGTTCACATTGACAATTACAATACAGATAGACAACTGTCAATGTAAGCCTCTGAGAATGCCGCAAGGCGAAACCAGTTAGGTATAGATAACAAATATTGTGGAGAAGTGCAAGTATCTTATCAATTATGTATAAATTATATTCGCTCTCATAAAAAAAAATTGACAAATTTTATTCTTCGTCCTAGAGTAACAGTGACAATTCACAAATAAATATATTTACTTTAGTAACTATTTAGATTCGGGGGCCTCGGCCATGGGAGCGTTGACCACTAGGGCCCTTAACCACGAACATATAAAAAAGTAATAAAACCGTATAAAAATATTAATTCTCCTCCCGTAAAAATAATTGAAACATGAGTGATAAGGTATATAAAGTATCGAATCAATATCCCATTACCCTCCCATGGATACCTAATGGACATCCCTATGTACATATTAACGAGTTCCGACCCAAACAAAAGGGGTTCATAGATTTCCTGCAGTTATTGTTTACACAAAAATCGATCTTATTGATATACAGGTATGATATATTTTTCACTATCTTTAATATATTTTTTCGAAGTTAATGTGTTCTCGAATGAAAGATAGAGGTATTAAAATGATGACGTCATTATTTTAACAGTTGCATGGAAGTAGATTACACGGTAATTCAAATCCGATCCGTAAATTGTGTCAGGAGTTAATTGGCTTGGTTTGTTTTATTTTCTGTTTTACTTTTCAACATGAACCGTGGGAAATAAAGGTTATAGTTTTTCAAATAGGTAATTTTTTTAAGAATATTATTAATCGGAATTACTAATTTGCCCGCTAATCACTAACTAAGCTAAATTGCTTGCGTAAGGAATATGTTCACACCGGTACGGTAATTGCCAGGATTCGAATCCAAGACGAATAGAAAGTTTGAAAGTTCAAAAGAAACGATGAAATTTTCACCCGTTTTCTGATCCCGTTCTAACTACACCTATGTCCGTCTCATAGTTCTAAGCTACTTCTCCAACTATGTTCAGCCAAATAGGAACAGCCGTTCTTGGCTTTAAAAAAGTTAGGATGACATAATTATCAACTTTAACTTCATATCGCGATGCAATAAATTGGCGGGAAGTAAATTAAAACCATTAGACGGACATATGATACTTATTGGGACCCGTTAAATATATGGTGCAGCGGGAACGGGCTCAGGAATGTACGTGGAAATTGAAGAAAATGAATAGAAGCTGCTAGGTAAATTGGGAGCAGAAATACACGCGGCAGATTTTTTTTTTTATACTACCTAGGTGGCAGACAAGCACACGGCCCACCTGATGGAAAGCGGCCACCGTGGCCTATGAACGTTTGCAACACTAAGGGTGTCACACACGCGCTGCCCACCCTGAAGGGAAAGGGGGAGAGCTGGGAAGGGGTGGGGAGGCTAAGAAGGGGAGGGGAAGGAGGGGTATAGTGAGGTCTGGCTACCCTACTTACCGGCGGGAACACAACACGACCGCGGTCCTCTGTAGGGTGGAGGTATTTCCCCAGTTGGACAGCTCATTTCGGACGGGAGATACCGTCGTGTCCTACCTCCGTTAAAATTTCCGTTAAAAGATTAAATAAGAAGTACAGCGGGAAGAGAATCTGAAGTTTTTTATACCACTTAGGTGGCAGAAAAGCACACGGCCCACCTGATAGAAAGCAGTCACCGTGGCCTATGGACGTTTGCAACACCATAGGCGTCACACACGTGCTGCCTACCCTGTAGAAACCTTCTAATGCCCTTCTTGAAGAACCCCATATTGTAGTCGCTTGGGAAAATCACGGCAGAGAGTTCATTCCACAGCTTGAGCGTGCGCGGGATGAAACTCCTTTCATACCATACCTAGTACTTACATAAAAGTCCAAGGTAGATAAAAATATGGCGATAAGAAATCCGGCTGAACAGTTTCAGTTCCAAAAATGATTACATATATGCTTCACGGTATTTTAGGTCAGATTACATAACTTGATATAATATAGGTACATACGTTACCAACACGCAAAAATTTAATTACTGTAAAAAATTTACCTAATTTGCTAGCAGCTATTTTATGGTTTCGCCATTCGATCCTCGGCCGGTATCAGATGTTAGAAGCTTTAAAAACAACGGACCCATTTTAACAAGTTTTCCTTTTTAATTGGCAATGTAAACAGAAATTCTCTTTTGGGTGTTTTTATAAAAAAGAAAAACGGGTGGAAGAATTGTTTTAGGCCCTAAAAAATTATATTGTGTACTATAAAATATTTTACTTTATGAGTACGTAAATTTAAAATGTTATAATTTTATAGCTACTTATGAGCACCATTGTAATCAGACGAGGTGGAGTCAAATTGTATAATGGAAATCGATCCAAGATGGCCGTTACATATTTTTACAAGTCTCTGAATATGGATGTCAAATGAAAGGGCTTGACTAAGACTAGTTCATTGTAATAACAGAATTTTTATATATCTGGTAATGCGCTTAATTAAATTTTGTAAAAGAATTTATTTAAAATATTCGATTGACCATTTTATGGATCTCTATTCACCCCGTTTTACGGTAGTGTAGTGGTATCACTTCATACAAATTTTTCTAGCCCACTGTACCTATAATAATAATTAATAAATAAATATTCTAGGACAATCTACACAACGCCACCTAGGCCCATGGTAAGCATAGTTTAACTAGCTTGTGTTATGGGTTCTAGAATGCGGATTAACATACTTAGATACTTTTTTTTGTAAATATATACATATTATACATAGAAACACCCAGAACAATGCAAATATTCATATTCATGCACACAAATTTTTGCACTGAGCGGGAATCGAACCCACGCCTCCTGCGTAGCAGTCGCGTTCACTACCGCCACGGTCGGTAAATAATGATAACTAATATTATCATTAAATAATATAAATAAATAAAACAACCATAACCTAAATACATTCTACAGATACCTGAACTACATAAGTCTATTCAATATAATAAACATAAAAGTTCGGCTATGTTGTCCGGGATTATTACTAGGAAAGGGGTCGGCCGGTACCGAACAACATAGCCATGATCCTTCAAGCACCCCGCCATACTTATTAGTATAATAACACTGCTGAAAGTTTCACGGAAATATCGCTAGCCTGCTTTATTATATCGTTTTAGTATAGAACTAGTGGGTGTTAGAAAGAGATAGGTTTATTGTTGTTATTCATAAGTAGTATAGGACAGTAGGGAACTCTTTGGTTCGTAGTTCGTAATATTGGTGATTTTTTTAAATTAGATTACTGAGAGATAAAAAAATAGGGAAGAGGTACGCCGAAGTAATTGTGACCTATGCATTTTATTACCTAGAACAGCTCACACGTTCTGTGCATAGGTGGTTTAAACCACCAACAATGATTTCCAAGGAAAGTTGACGTCAGGCAGGCAGCTGGTCTGAACGGAGGCGACTCAGACGTCGGAGGTTGCGGAAAGACCTCCGTCCCCCATGAGCGCGGGCTGAGGGTGACGAGTGGAGCTGCCTGTCACCCTAGCAGCCACGGCAATGGCGCAAAGTGCCACCACATATCCAGGGGCTAGATGGGGACACCATGGTTCCAAGAAGAGGGCCATCTCAAGTCTCGTATAATCTCACCTCCGGCAATCAAGGACCCATGGACGGTGTGCGTTTTGGTCGGTCGAGTCCAACATAATCATCTCCACCGCTTTTGGCGGAGGTAGTATCCGTGGAGATTTTGCGCACGATAAAAAAAAAGGCAGCTGGTCAGTATAAAAGTAGGTGTGGGCATCATGTCGAACAATTCTTCTGAACACAAACCATTATACAGGCTGTACAACAGTGAGGCAAAGACCTTCTTTAGGTAAAGTATTCTACAGTTTTCTGCATAGCTGCTATAAACAACTGCCAGAATTACCCGTCTAAATAAATTCACAATATTTTTGCGCTGGCTCTTAGTGCAATACGGGGTACATTTCAGGTTAAGCTTTAGAATTTAAAAACGTAATTAAAGCAGGCTACACACTCAAGCAGTTAGCAACTGCATTTTTTTACTTCTCGTATGTGAGTACTATAGAGGTAAATACAAATATAACATAAGCTCACGCCTATATCCCCGAAGGGGTAGACAGAGGTGCTAGCACCCAAATTTCGTCAGTTTATGTTTTAGGTCCTATTGTAATAGGTGGTGAGCCTATTGCCATTAACCGGGCACTTATAAACCTGCGATGAATACACACATAACTTAAAAAAGCATCAAAAAGTCATTGTTCTGTGTCATGGTAAGACCTGGGATCGAACCCGAGACCTCATCTCAGCAGTTCATTACACATACCACTAGGCTACCGGCTTTAGGTAAATACGAGTATATATTATGCATTATAAATAGGTGTTTGGGTGTGTGGCCTCCCTAAAGCCGCATTTACATTCAGCCACGGCAATGAGAAGGGACATGGGGATTAAACTGGAGAATGTTAGAATGTAAACAGGTCATTTCCATTGCCATCGACGTTAACGTTGGCATTGCCCGGCTATCCCTCACACATTTCCGTTGACGTTCCCACAGCAATATTTGGGGAAAATGTTTACGGGAAGGCAACCTGTAATAACTGAAGGTATATACGGTATTTGGGATAGATGCGTTGCCTGTTTTTTGTAATCTAATTAGTACAGTAAGCTTCAGAGAAAGCGAACCCCCCTTCATAATGACATGAATGCTGTTATTAGAAACTTCGTTTACATCGCATTTTGGAATCTTTTTGTGAGGATATTGGTATCTTGGTATACAATTGAGCCTATAGACCAAAAGTATCAGAAAAATACAAATATGAACATGTAAATAGCAAATGAAACTGCTCGCTCGTTCGCAGCTCAGCGACGATCGCATCACGTGACGTCATGTGAAGCGGCCGGCGCAAGCCGCGATATTCTTTAAGTATTGAGGAGGTCTGTTTTCTCTGACGCTGACTGTACATAAACCAGCTTGACTCTTTCGAGTCGGTGCAAATGCCAGCTCTGACGATCGTTCAGCATCGCACCAGTGATATAAAACCTCATAGTCTAGGGACTTTGCTTTGTTGCGTGTATTTTACTGCCAATTTTATTATTTCTTTAAGAGGGACTTGAAAAAACAATTGTCGAGGCCGTCAGAGTGGGTACTGTACCTGTAACAACAGCCATTACGCTTGGACTGTACCACTTATTATAAAACAAGGTGCAATCTAATTACCAACCGAAATATAAGATAAATACGGTGTAAATTATAATATTTCTAGGAGTCGCTGTTTACATGACCTACATGAATAAATCACTCGTATAACGTTAGAATTTCACCAAAAACTAAGTTGAAACAAATCCAGAAAACAGAGATTATTCGCTTTCACGCTGTAGTCTCTCAACTGTATGGCTAACTGCCAAACGTGAGGGTAGATTGAAAATTTTCACTAACTCCACTACCCACTAGCACCGATGCTATCAGTTTGTACGCTCTTTTTGAGAACGTGCAATAAATACTTCAGGGTGCTTGAAAGTTTTTGAAACAATTTGAACAAGTGAATTTTATACCCGTAGTAGTCGAAACCGGCGAGTACGAAGAAGTATCGAAAGAAGAAGAAAGGTCATTAAAAGGTTTCTGAAAGGTCAGCAGCGCGTGTAACGCCCCTGGTGTTGCACACGTTTGTGGACCACGGGAACCACTTTCCATCAGGTGTACCGTCTGCTACGTTGCTACGTTGGTTTTCGTTTTGTAGAATGAAATAGAATAGTGTGTTCAATGTATGGGATAGATCTGCCCTCCCTTTCTTCCTCCCACAGCAGGCAAGAAAGGAAGGGTGGGTAGTCAAGCATTCAATCCAGGATGTGTCATTGAATCTACAGAAAATCTGCCTGGACATCATCTCCATTGGACAACTTGGGAGACATTAAACAGTTTGCCGAAAGTTGACCGATGCAAGAAAAACATAGCAAAATGGGGCTACATTATAAAGTCACGAGGTCCTTGCGACTGTCCTTTACCACCGAAGATCTATGTTAAGGGCATTACTGGACCGACAAAATGTAATAAGAAACTGAACGGAAGAAGGAATTTTGACGTTTTATACATTGAACATTCTTTCTATTCCATTTTACGAATAAATAATAACAATAACCAACGAATTGCTATTTGTATCACTTTATATTGTAGTCCAACGCAAGCATAGAGTAACAATAATTAAAAAAAAAGCATTTTGAATCTTATCAACAATAGAAAAGCTTCGTAATCATTTGAATTCAAGAAGAAATATTTGATACTAGTTAATAGCCCAACGCTGCTCGCGTTGGGCTATTAACTAGTATTAAATATTTCTTCTCTTTCAACGAATGACCCTGAATCCACAATATTAATTATTGATGAGTTTCCATCGAAATTATTCTGTTATTTGGCCGAACAACCTCTAAAAATAACGAGCCTAACATTTTGGCAAATAATTACCATATGCTAATATCTCCGCCTACTGCATGAAAGTTAAAATACATACTAGCTATGATTTCCATTTACAAGAATCATTATCATATGAAGAAGTTTGGCTGACTGCCAGTGCCTAGGATTGATGCCTATATATGCATATCCCCTATGTCGGCTTTTGTCAAGAAAGGAAGTGCTGACGCCAAGATTCCTTTATTGTTCTATCTGTGCCTCGTGATTTTACTAGGATTTTTTGTACTTATATACAGTCCGTCAATTTACTGCATCCCGATAGTACGATGCTAGGGCGCAGCTGAGATGGTACTGATGACCGACCATTATTTCAGATGCTATCAATGGTACAGAGTTTCATTTTATAAGGTACACACCATCATTTCAGTTGGTGTCGATTCTGACATAGTTATGTTTTGCGAAACTATCGTGATATATTCTCTACACTCAGATATGCTCTGCACTCTCTGAAAATAATTGGGGTTGAGGTGGAACCTCAATGAGTGGATTCTTGTGAATCGATATTTATTATAAAAAGTGTTAAAAATAAATATATAGGTAGATTGTGTAACACTATCACATTCAAAGTGTATAATTTGTATTGATTTTGTAGTGATGATAGATATTCTATTGATAGATATTGTGAGAAATAAATATATAAATAAATATTTTTGTTACAAAATGTTACGAATTTTACTCAGTAATTGACCCGTTGGGACAAGATATGACAAACAAATACACTAAAAAATCTCTTATTTGAAAAGTAAACTAATATTTTGTTAATAAAAATTTGTCCCTAGTACTAATTATAAATCGAAAGTCAGGACTAAATATCGTTCTAGAACACGGGCCTTAGATTAATTATCCAGCAAACAGACAAAGACACAATTTGTAAATTTAAATTTGGAAATTAAAAAACCTTGGCCACTATAATTTTATGAATTTGAGTTCGCTATTTAAATTTTGACTAGATTGACCACAAATTAAAAAATAGAACAAGAGAAAGTTACCAGAACAAAATAATCAAACAAAAAATTCAATAACTTTTTGCAGTCGGTAACATTTATTTGAAATTAAAATTCATTGTAACCAATTACCAGGTAATTATAAAAATTTGAAACTGAAACAAGGGTAAATGAAAAGTACCCTACCAATTTTCTCGTCATATTTTGCATTATACAATAGTTGTATCAGCTCGGTCAGCTGCATAAAGGCGCAACTATTAAAGACTGCTTACCCGCTTTCAGTTCTTGAGCAGCAAGCACGTTGCGGCCACAAAAGCCTCTCAAAACGAAACGGGGACTGGCAGGCAGCCAGCAAACCTTTTCTTGTATCAATTTGAAAATTTCTCATGTAGAGATTGTTTGTTTTGTTGGAAACTGCCGACTGGTGACGCTAAGTGCTGAATTCAAAGTATTGGATCCTGTTTTAGTTACATCTGCCTCGAGCCGACTAAAACTGCATGCCATCTTGACCGGGGTGGTGTGAGATTGTCTGTAATATTCCCCTTTTATTTCCCCCGCAATGGATTAATGGTTGGTAAAGGGCTTCCTTCGGTTTTAATATGGCTCCTTTGGGTGTGAGAACCACGGTGTCCTAATTTTACCTCCAGATAAGAGGGATTGTCGCTCCTGCTTTTGCTAGGACGACAGGCGACTCCATCTGTTAACCCCAGACCTGCGCCTATAGAGAACAGAGGTCATTGAGTTGCCAAAAAAATTGAATCCTGTGATTGATTAGAAGTTAGAATGTGTGAAATATCAATGAAAAACGGTTAGTGTGAATTATAAGTGAAATTAGGTTGGTCGTCCTTTGTAACTGAATAGATTTATACACAAAAATCGTTACATTTGGTGTAATTCAGATAACCCAGCCAAATAGCACCTAGCCATGTCTAGTTAGACCACCTATTAACACTTTTGACAGGTGCTATAACTGGATACAAATTGCGATGTTATTTTCTTGACAAGTAAGTGAATGAGTTGAGTAATATATACTTGAATTCTAAATTCAAATTTCAAGATTTAGATTGTTTAATTTCACTGTTAGTGTTTTCTATATCAATAACAACTTAATTAATTTAACTTTATTGACTTGACAAATTGTATATTCATATAATGACGTTTGATGAAATTCCAATTTCATACTTTTGTGAAATGTTTACTTGATGTTGTGTTGTATTTCTAGCGATGAGTAGGGTAGCTAGAGCTCACTGGAGAGTTTCAGAGAAAAATTTGCTTTGTGTTTTATACTGATAGCACGAAATTTCTCTCAACCTCCACCATTCTCCTTTCCCTTCTCCCCTCTACATGGTCGGCAGCACAGTGTAACGCCTCTGGTGTTGCAAGCGTCTATAGGCTACGGTAACCACAGGCCGGTGTGCTTTTCTACCACCTAAGTGGTATAATAAATGTTAGCAAAATAGTCTCTCACTTAAGAAGTTCACTAAGAATAAGCTTACGTCACTAATAGACCATATATCATCGTTGATAAGCCGACGATCAAAATATGCCGATTCTTTATTCAAAGAAACACTGCCTGAAGAATACAAATAAGTTTCCTCATCGTTATCCGCATTCTATCTCCATATTATTCTCACACATTCGTAAATGTATGAACTACCCACGAGGAAAAAAACAAAACCGCGTACTGACAATCTTAAATACGAAGCTGAATATAAACAGAATTAACGGCCACGTTCTACGAACTTGTTTACACCGACTCGATAAATTTTATACAAGCATTGACTCAATGGAGCGAGAATAGTGTTGGGAAAGTCGCGGGAATTTCGGCAATTGTTCTCCGATGAACGCTAAAAATTTCATTGAACACTCAGTTGGAGTTTGGAAAAGAATATTTTCATTCTGCATCTAACTGGTAGTGGTGGTGTCGTAACTGGTTTAGGTATACAAATAGAATTTTTACATTTATCTATGAAAAGCTGACGATATTATGATCCGAAAAACTGACTTTTTACCCATAAATTTCTCACTATTTACAAGTATTACCTAGTCTAACTATAAAAAAATAATAAAAAAATGTTCTAACAGTATAGGAGTAGTATAGGAGTTGAGTAACACCTTATCATAATATAATTATATATTATATAAAAGATTGTTATTACTACATATAACATAAATAGCTCCCATCAATTATAGAGAATCTCGAATGGTTCAGACAAGGCTTCGTGGCTTAGCGTTCAGAGCGTTCCTCCTGTAAGAGAAAGATTGCGGGCTCGAATCCCGTCGAAGCATTCACTTTTTCCTATGTGAATATGATTTGAACAGTCAGTATACTAATTGCTTTTTAAAATTTTCTGTATATTTAGTGACATCTAAACCTATAGTACAGTATATTTATTATAAAACATAATAACATTTACCGATGAAAATTATTTAGACATACATAAACATAAACTCACGCCTTTATCCCCGAAGAGGAAGGCAGAGGTGCTAACACCCACATTTCGCCAGTTTATGTGTAAGTCCCAATGTAATAGGTGGCGAGCCTATTGCCATTAACCGGGCACTTATAAACTACTACCACTTACTAACTGGACATCTGCAGGGTCGGGTCCTTAAGCAGGGCGGGAAAATACCAACTGTCGATACCGTCAAGGTGAGCACCGACGTTCCAGGAACAACGGCGCCCACCAGGTTTTAGACGCATCCCCTGCTTACCAGGTGCAGAAATTTGACCATCTAAATGTAATATAAAAAAAGCTGACCAAATATTTACACTGCTATATTATGCCATCAACACTATCACACGCGGTTCTCATTACGTAAACTATTCAAATGCTTTGAACTTTGCGGTCCCGAACAAAGTCTCGGGTTTCAACCCCATCACTATAAAGAGTCCATACGTATATGTTTCACACAACTTATTTAAGATTCCTGCGGGACTCTCCCCTGGGTGTTATTCCCCGATCGATAGCAGGGTACAAATTGTTGTATTATATTATCCTCTTTCCGTTAAAGTGAAAACCATTTTACGTAATGCGGTAATCAGGCAATTGATCAAGTTTAAAAGATACGACAATTTGTTTTAAATGTTTTCTTGACTTGAATGGCGAAAGAATTATACCTTTTGCCATTCCATTACTGTTAGGTACAGAGGGGCCCTATGTCTTGTATAATCTCACCTCCGGTAATCATAGTACCATAGACTGTATGCGTTTTAGTCGAATTCGACATAATCACCTCCACTGGTTGTGGCGGAGATGATATCTTGCGCACGATAAAAAAGGTACAGAGGGCTCCCAAAGTGCCTGGACAGTCAGAAACTAAAATGGTATGAAGAGATACCACTACGCAGCTAATAGCTTAGTGGTCTTAGAAGCTATTAGATAATAGATCTACTTGTTAATGTAATTAAGTTTAGACTACGTACTACTGGCACGAGGTTACTTTTTATTTTTATTTTGATTTGAGTTGATTTGTTTTGTTCTTTGTACACAACCTTATTGTAAGAAAGAGACAGAGTATATGAACCTCGAAACATATTTTTATAAACCTATCAACTTGTCCAAAAAGTTTATATTCAAATTAATTTGACAATTTAAATCCGGGCACGCGACATTGAGGAGACTGTTGTTCTATTCACGCTAATAATGATAAATTTATAGTTTTAATTCATAACATTATTTAAAAATATTGTTATTGTAATATCAGTAAAACACTGCCAGTTTAAAAAAAAATAACCTACACCCAATAAAACCATACAACAGAATCTCCCATTTAAATAGGGATGTTTAGCTTAATCGAAAACATATCGTTACAATAACGTTGAAATGTATGACAACACAATACCAGCAAAAATAAGCTAGTGAGGTAAAAAACATCTATTTTGTCGAATCATATCTCATTCGTATTAATAGAAGACATTTTTTTCCAAAGGAAAGGAGAAAAATCGAGGGCAACCCAAGTGCGGTAGATATATCATACTTTCCCTGTGAATGTATTGTATTTGATGACCAGTTACTTAGATCTTCCGCAGCCCCCTCTCTACATACGTCTTAAGACGTTTTATAAGATTTTATACCTAGGCGTGGGGTCTAGTTATATTTGTGGGACGTTTTTTTTTGGTTTCTTCATTACGATCCATGAGTTATTGTGTCATAGTGGGATGTTAATATATAAATTTGTGTTTTTGTGAAGCTGTTTACATTGAAATTGTTAGTTGAATAATGAAAAGTAATTATGACAGGCAGGAATATTACATAATTACGCTCAAACGGCTGAACTTATCTGGCTAAAATTTGGCACAGCGATAAATTATAACCCACGCTGCAGGTACAGGATCAAAATTACAACTGGTGGGTGGAACTGCGGGCAACTGAACGTGATTTTTATATTTAGGTCGTTAAATTAACTGCTTCTCTTCTGATGGTAAGCAGTTCAAAGCTGATGACCGTCGTTACAAGTGCTGTTCCCAAAACGGCGGTCCACACCGTGACACCCTCGACAGTTGTTTTTTGATGCCCCGCAATTAAGGAATTGCATGAAGAATGGTGCGACACTGAAAGAGTGACCGAACCGCTTGGTTCTTGATGGAATTATTTTAGATAAATTGGTAAAATAAAAACGGTTAGCGTGCGAGCTATGTTTTATACAAAATGTAAAACGTTTCATCATACAAAATGGTGTTTACACAAATAATTTTAATATTGACTGAGTTCGTGTAATCGTAAATACATTATGGTAATTTGAAATTAAGTTAATTTGTAATGTAAACCTATGCGCGATGGTGTTTTCGTAGAACCCTTGTCATGGGTAACGTGGGTACGAGTACAATTTGGTTTCCAATCTGAAAGGGTCTAATTTAAATATAAAATGGAAAATTATTAGCTAAGTTATCTGTAAATAAAATTTAATTTGTGATTACCTATTTTTAATTATTTAATTACCGAACATTTGCATAGAGGACATGACGGTGTCTCTCGTCATAACTGAGCAGTCCGACTGGGGAAGTACCTTCGCCCTACAGAATACCGCGGCTAATAATAACCTTGTGTTGTTTCCGGCGGTGAGTAAGATAGCCAGAGCTCACTGAAGAGGTTTTTTGTGTTGTCAGTGAGAATACCGAGAAACCCTTCTTTGTCTTCTGCATTGACTTTACAGAGACTCTTAGCCTTTTAAGCGGAAGCGGTCGGAGGGTTTTTATACTCAGGTCAACAAATGACCACACCTGATGGTAGGCTTCAGTGCAGAAGGTTAAGAGAGCTTCTATGCCGTCAGCGCAGGAGACAAATAATAATTAGTCTACCAATGGCAGCATAAAACTCTCTAGAGAACTCTTGTTACCCTACTCACCACTGGTAATACAACAAAAGGTTTTTATTAACCGCGGTGTTCTCTTGGGCAGATATACTTCCCCAGTCGGACTGCTCAATTGGGATGGAAGATACCGTCGCGTCCTACCTCCGTCTAGACTGATACTCATTCCTGAATCTGGATTTTCGCTGAGAGATTTGACAGCTTGTTAATGTCAATCTGCCCTCAGTACAAATTAAAATTCAGGGCTGACTTATTTTGTTGGTGAATACCGTATCAAGTTATTTATAGATTTTTTATACCAATTGTGGCAGACAAGCACACAGCTCACCTGATGGAAAGTGATCACCGTGGTTTATGGATGTTTGCAAAACCAAAGTCGTCACACTGGCGCTGCTGACACTGTAAAAACCTTCTAATGTCCTTTTGAAGAACTTCATACTGTAGTCGCTTGGGAAACTACAAGAGGGAGTTCATCACGGCTTGAGTGGATGTGGGATGAAGTTAATTTCATACCGCATAGTGCGCTCCATTTCCGGTCGTAATATAATGAGGATGAACTCCCTGCCTATGGCATAGATAGTAGGTGTAGGTAACATGTTGAACAAGTTTTTTATATTATATTGTATTAGTGTTGAATGTTTACCAGTGAACAGAAATATTGGAATATCTCGAAGACAGAATCATAATAATTCTCTAATTTTGCCTAATTAGAGTACAAAATAAATTATTACTGAGCTATTCGTAAAATTCATTCATCAGAATTTAATCTCTCTGTAATAAAATGTATCTGTAAAATATGAAAATTTAATCAAAATGAATATTTATTGACTATTTCATTAATTAAGATATAAATCTGAATTATATACCACTTATCATTTTACAAATTATCTTTGATCTAATTAAGTAGGAGGTGGACAGTCTTATCGCTAAGAGCAATCTCTGCCAGACAGTTTTGGGAGGATTTATTAGAATGAGTGAACTGGCTAACATTTATTGATTTTATAACCACAAAATTATTTTATATAATACCACCTCAGTGCTAGCATCCACTTTTCGCCAGTTTCTATTTAGGCCCCAATGGCGAGCCTATTGCCATTAACCGGGCACTTATAAACCTGCGATAAATAACTTCGAAAAGCATCGAATAGTCATTGGTGTGCACCATGGTAAAACCTGGGATCGAACCAGAGACCTCGTCTCAGCAGTCCATTTATGAGTGGGTGATGTAGATTATATTTATTACATACATACATACATATGCTCATAATGCCCGTAATCCACAAAGGAGTAGGCAGAGGTGTACTAAACATCCACATTTCGCCAACTATGATTTTCGGTCACACGTAATAGAGGGCGAGCCTATTGCCGCCAATTGGGCACTTTGTTACAAAATGGGTATGCCGAAAATATATTCCTAACCGAAAATGTAGTAACTAAATAAATTTGGAAAAAATTATGACCCGAGTCCTTGGTATGCGTTGTAAATCGCAAGGAAAATAATTAATTACGTGCTTAACCGCACAAGCACTACCAATTAACGTCTTGGAGAGTATTATCAGACAGAATACGGAATTATATTTATTGGTGAGCTTAAAACTAGTTTTAGATTTAAACACTGCCATGGACGTCAATGGTCATTTTCATCACCAGCATTGCAATTTTTGCAAACCTGCAAAGGGCAAGAGGGAAGTCAATACAATTCGGAAGAAGTCACTTACCTCATTTAAAAAATAACTTTGTCGGAGAATGTCAACTGTAGAAATTATTGCGATCATGTCGAACGAAACTGCGACGTCACAGTTTACGACTATTTCATTCAAATTATGACAAAATCTGTCTAAAACAGGCTTTCATTCGTCCATAATGTTCAAAAATTAACAAAAATGTCGAAAATTTATATTAAAAACACTTACATTAAGCTATCAATGCCTCATACAGCTAAATGTAACTCAACGAAATCCAGAGCCGAACTAAGATGTAGCTAGAAATAAACAGGGCGAGGACAATACGATTCGTCTAAATGAAATCTGGCCGAGAACCGTCTATTGTTTGGAGCAGGACATAGCAACTTTATTGTGAGCGTAATGAGGAGGTGGAGTGGGGGGGGAGACTCGGATTGTGTACAGAGCCCCACTGTATCTGCAGCTGGTGGTTCTGGAAGGAATTTTATTTGTACACTTCTTTATTGCAGTATGGTGTTAGAAGTCTATTGCATCAAATTGCCTAGGAGTAAAGGAAATTGAATTGTGACTTTGTGGAATGTCGACTGATAGTGTTGAAGTTGATTTTTTATACTGTGGTAGACTTTTATTGTGTTTTGGGAAGTTTTGAACAATGTTAATGTACCTACTAACAAAATTTAAGTGTATATAATATTAATACTATAATATTTCATTATTTTTTCACATATTAAAGAAGATTTAAAGGTTAGTACACAGAATTTTAGTAGTTTAGAATAGACTATTTATCTTTTACTATAAATGTCCCGGGTCTTTTAAGCGGGGCATGAAAAAGCATCTGATGAGGCCGTCAAGCTGAGCGCCACCATTGTACCACCGTACGTGTTTGCAATGGTGACCCTCTTTTATCAGACTTTGGCTTCAGCTTAACATCAGGCGAGGTGAATTCAAATTGACGTGGCATAAAATAAATTAAAAAAAAAATCTGTTGTCTGAGTCTGGTGTTTGTTAGTTCCTCTATAACATATAACCAGAACCAGAACAGTCAGCATACTGATTGCTTTTCAAAATTTTCAAAATAAATGACTACCTATGATATCTTGTAAATAACCTTATTTATCTTTATCACATAAGTAACAGACAAAAACAATAATTCTTCTCTCAATAAATTTTGAAATCCCATCCATTATTTATCAATATCATCGCATTTTTTACAATGGAAACAAAAGCTCTGTAAACGCGAAAAACCGTTCAAGTTGTTACCATGTGCCGGAGTATTCCTGTGTAAACACTTTTAAGAAAATAACATCCGGGGAGTCCCGCTCTGTCGTTTCCGGCTACGTGACGAAATAAAAATATATCTATATATTTTTATTTCGTCACGTAGCCGGTCGAGTGCGAACGCTGTGGATAGCGGGTTCCTTATACATTTTTGCTTGGTCTTTTAAAATGTTTGTGTTGAACTCTTTGTATGATGCCAAACTCAAACACATAGCATCAAAAGTGCAGTTTTAATGCTATTTGTTTGAATGAAATGAAAGCTGAGCGCCACCATTGTAGCACTGAACGGGTTTGCAATGGTGACCCTCTTTCATGAGACTTTGCCTTCAGCTTAACATCAGGCGAGGTTAAGTCAAATTGACGTGCCATAGATAAAAAAAAAGAATTAGGCGTTTATTGTTATCTCTTATTGATAGCACTTATGTTGCAAACGATTACATGACTCGCTTGACGGTTGCAAATTAACAACTGTAATTTGGAGTTTTCTTTGCAGTCGGAGCGGATTTCTTAGGGGGTTATTGTTATCCTAATTCGTATTTTTTTAATTCAGGACACGATTTGACTTCCAATCTAATTTCGGGATAGTTACCATATTTGTAGGTTTTATGAAGGAACCGTCATTTTAAATAGTGAATAGGTAAATGACCATGTCAATCTAAAATCATACACGTAATTAAATATAATTGTAATTTAAAATAATGTTAATAATAAAATAATTTTAACATAGGTTAAAATTGAAGAAGAAGACATTGTTACTCACCTAATGAGCCTATATTGCTTTAATAAAGAATTTAAGTATTTATTCATGTACTTAAAACGTATTTCAATACAATTTTACAAAAATAACACCTCGATCTATAACCTAATTGTTATACTGTTACTCATAACAAACTGAATAGGCTAACGGCTTGGTTGTATTTTAACAGTAGGTTTTCTAGATACATAAGTAAATAATGATTAGTAAATAATTCATAATTAAATTTTTTTTTCATTATTAACCATGTATAACCTATAATTTTGAGAACTAAATACGCCAAAACTCTGTAATAGGGTTTTAAATCATGAGTTCTTAACTAAATAAAATAACTTCTGAGGCCATATTGTACAAACGTTACTGATTTATGGCTGTTAATAAACTTCAGGGGAAATATTTCTTGCGTTTCAATTTAGCCAGTTGATTCGAAACTTTTAAAAAAGAAAATCGTAAAACTACGTTTTTTTGGAGTTTAGATTTTATTTCCACGAGCGTAAGGTTATTATCACTATGATTGTATTCTTCATCAAGTATACTGTTAGCCTATTCAGTAAGATTTTTTATGAAATTCCTTAATCGAATTTCAAACTACATAAACCGATATAAACACAATTATATTAATTTTTTGTCAACCCTCAAGTTTGACCTACGAGTGTGTTTTACTCTTTTCTAAAGAATATTTAAATATTTTACACGGATTAAAAAAATAAAGAACGGTACCCTAAAAACAATGACGGAAAACAATCGGTAGCAAACAAAAAAATGTTCTGGGGCATATCGGGACCGTCTTCACTTCAATGCGTTTTCAGGCAACCACGACCTTATAACTACACAATAAAGTTCAATTTTATTTATTTCATAAACCGATGGTTTGTTTACATATTACTATCTCATATTATGTAGAATTCGGCTACTATTTAGATTATCATTTCTTTTGTAAGTTTGTCCGCATATCTGATTACTTACAGAGTAAATATCGTATACGTATGTGCTCGAGCAAAGGTTTAGCGGAAGTAAAATATTTGGCCAGCTGCAAACTGGAGCTTATTGATTGAAGGTTGGCAAAGTAGGTTACGAAAATAATTAAACTCTTGGAGTAAACTGGGAGTGGTCTGTCGTATTGAGGAAGGGATTGAGTACGTTTAAATAAAAATAGGGAAAAGGGGTAACAGCGATAGGGTGTTTCTCCATCCTACAGTAAACACGAAGCTCCTGTCAAAGTCCCGTTTGAATAGTAAGCTGGCTTCCTATTATTTGGGATTAAAAATGGTAGTTGGCGAAATGTGGATGTTAATACAGCCCTGCCTACACCTACGGTATACATGTATGTATGTATATATAAATGTATTTGGCCGGTGTTGACCGGTTCTTATAAATGTAGAATATTTACATTACAGATTATATAAGTAGGGGTAGCCTAGTGGTATGGGTTTATAATTGCCCGGTTAATGGCAATAGGTTCGCCATCTATTACATAGGACCTAAACATAAACTGGCGAAATGTGGGTGCTAGCACTTCTGCCTACCCTTTCGGGGATATAGACGTGAGTTAATGTTTTATGTTATGTTTTATAAGGACCGGTCCTTCATATCCTATTACTTACTATGGACGTCTTCATCTCATGTTTAATCACACTATACTTTAAGGAACCGAGAATATAGGAAAAGAAACAGTTATAAAACAAACAATTTCCAGCAAAATTTCAAATCTAAAAAGCATGTTTTTCAAACCCGACTTTACAATTAAATTACAATTCAAAATTTGCCACAGCAGGTTGTACGTACATACAGTGTGTTGTAATTATTTTCAACCAAAATTAAATTTTTCCACTCAAATAAGCCTCCATTCTATGCATTACAAACCATTCAATTTACATCAACAAAATGGAAAATACGTATCCTCGAGTTCCCCGAATTTTGCACAAGCGGAGAACAGTATCACCTCGGGAAGCGCGTTTCATTATATCTTTCACTTGTATATTTTCCTCACAGCATCAATTTGAAAGGAACTTCGTTGAATAGCTGCCAGAGCAACGAAAGCTTTCAACATAGTTATTAAATATGGTTACACATAATATGAATTTTGTATGTGAATATTGAAATTCATGTTCTACTTACCGTGGTAGCCAGTTATCAATATCACAGTGATCATGAAAATTGTTGACAAACATTTCTCAAATATTGTATCAATATGACCGAAGTAGTGGTGATGGACTGCTGAGACGAGGTCTCGAGTTCTATCCCAGGTTTACCATGGCACACATCAATGACTTTTCGATGCTTTTCGAAGTTATGTGTGTATTTATCGCAGGTTTATAAATACCCGGTTAATAACAATTGGCTCGCCACCTATTACACTGGAACCTAAACATAAATTAGCGAAATGTGGGTGCTAGCACCTCTGCCTACCTCTTATAGATAAAGGTGTGAGTTTATGTTATGTTATGTCTACCTATAAACAATATTTTTCTGACAGACTTCAGTCCACCTGCAGCTGAAGCTGAAGCTGAAGATAAAGTCTCAGGAAAGATGATCACCATTACAAACACATACTCTATTTTTTTTGGGATGTTTGAGGTATAGAATCCCTACTTTAATTTTCCATACAATAAACGTTGGTATGATTTTTGTTTCCTAATAAAAGGCTGAATGCAAAGTCTCAGGAAAGAACGTTACAATTACAGGCATCACCTCTGTTACAATGATGACTTTGACATGGCTGCCTCATCAGGCAACTTGCTTAATGGTCCTTTTAATATAGACATTCATATCAGAATCAAACAAACTATCATACGGTATATTCACTGTTAAATCGATCGGGATATTTACCATGTTTGTTGATTTCAATTCGTAACTGTTATTCCAAATCAACAAATATGGTAAATATCCCGATCGATTTAACAGTAAATATGTAAATTACCATGTCAATCTAAAATCATAATTATATTATACGATATCATAATCACGAAGGTTTACAGTCAAAACTCTCAGACATAGCTAGAAACAAAGAAATGGTAATCACACACGTTCAAGTATAGCTGCGCAAGCCTAGGCGTGTGCAAATACTCGTTAATGAAAGTTGCACAAGTATTTTCCAAGATACGTTACAATATAAACGCTAGATTTGCGTGAGCATATTGTAACGTATGTAGCTCTCATTAGTAACTAGAGAGGAGATGACAGAGGGATACTTGTCAACCAATTAAATACTTAAAAAATGGGTTTTGTAACTAAAACAACTCGAACTTTTTAGTCAAAAAGACTGAAAAGCACCAAGTATCTGTGTATCTGTGTCTATACTGAAGTTAGAATTCGTATAGAAATTTTCTTCCAAAGGCACAGCTAGCTGCATTTCAACTCTATTTAGATCACGTGGAATACACTTTACCCCTATATTGGCCAATATTGGGTCAATATATTGGCCAATATCGGGTCAATATGTTGGCCTATATTGGATCAATATTTTGACCAAAATTGGGTCTATATATTGGCCAATATTTGGTCCATGTATTAGCCAATATTGGGTCTATTTTTGTTCAGACAATGAGAAACCTTCTGAGGTTTTGATATAAGTATACAACTTTGATGTATAATTAATAACATATCACATGGTGTAAATAAAACAAAAAGTAAATTACGTTTCTCTTCGTAATTGGCCAATTAAAGATATCCAAAACGTGATAATATTCCAATAAATTTGCTCATTACGACTTGTCGTCAACACATACGAACACTCCATCAAACTTATAGGCCTACTTCCCAGAAGTTGAAACAACCCATTTAAATCATACTACGATAATTACCCGACTTTCGAACACCAATCGAACACGAATAAATATCGTTCAAACGTCATACGGAGACGCCCGAACTTTCCCGAAGTTTGCCGAACTAAACGACTGCACTCGAACGATAAAACTTTTTGTTGAACAGCCCGTCATGGTGGGGAATGTCACAAATGTGATTTGAATTTGTCATCCCGATATTTTTTATGGCGAACACGTTCTGATTCGAGCGTGTGTTGAATAGCCGCCTTTTTCTGATCGTCGGAATTCTTTTGTATTTGGCAATCATATCATTCATATTGCAGTTTTATTTTTAAACGATTTTCATCGATATTTTTACTATGTTTGCTTACTTTGTAGAAACTGTAAAATTAATAAACCGTATGAAGGTTTTCATTCAAAATAAGAATCTAGATTATATTCTGAGTCTGGTAATTCTTGCATTTTATTCAATAAAAAACATGCAGTATGCCGGGATTTTAAATATTGAAATTCAGCCGCATCTTAGTTAGACTAGAAAGCCGATCCCAACTGCATTGGGAGAGGCTCAGAAATGAAAATGATGAGTGTCACGCGTTTGACCACTCTCTCACCTGTTGGTAAGTGATGATGTGGTCAACGGAGGACCACGTTTACCTAGTGCCTAGTATGATTTTAGATTGACATGGTCATTTATTTAGTCACTATTAAATTTGACCGGATATTTAATCAACAGACATGGTAAATATCCTATTTACTCTTGAAGAATTCCAAAAGTATGACTATCCGAAAACACAGATTGACATTCCCGTCTTTATCTGGACATAAAATGAACGGATTATTCCCGGTGTCCACCACCAATTTGGCCACCACTGGTGGACAGAGAGACAACTTATGAAATTTTGTCCCGCTGTCCACTAGTGGTGGCCAAATTGGTGGTGGACACCGGGAATAATCCAAATGAACCACCCACTTGCTTGGTAATGCATGTATAAGTGGAATTTACCATGTAGCGATGTACCTCATTTTTCTAGTTTTAATAACTATATCCTTCTGATACTCTCCAAGACGTAAATTGGTAGTGCTTGTGCGGGTAAGCACGTAATTAGTTTTCCTTACGATTTACACCGCATAGCAAAGTATCGTCAATTTTTTTAAATCGTGAAATTTTTTTTCAAATTTATTTAGCTGCTACATTTTCGGTTAGGATTTTATTTTCGGCATACCCTTTGATTGTTTATTTTTTTACATAGTGCCCGATTGGCAGAAACACTCTCACCCCCTATTACGTGGGACCAAAAATCACTGTTGGCAAAATGTGGGTGTCTAATACACTCTCTGCTCTGGTCACGCCCGTGATCCCTGAATGGGTTTCAGGGATTACGCGCGTGAGCATATGTATGTATGTCATAAGTCATTGAGAAGATATAAGGGATCAGATTAAATTATACACATACATTATATACATACATACCCTGTCAAAATCATAACCCTCCGTTAACTTTCCCGTAGTCGGGTAATAAAATCAGTTCAACAATCTCCCGGATAAGAAAACTTTTATAATAAAATTGATTCAGCCTAATTAAGTCACCTTTTGAGGGGTCCGTTTTAAAATCCTGTTAGGAACAGCGTGCCCTGGTACAGCGGGTAATCCGGGCTGGGTGGTCAAATTAAAAAGTTCGAGAAATGACCGGATATAGGTCGTAACGTTGCGGTCACTGCTTGATATAATCGAATGAGACCCCATATTATTTAAGGCTGTAAAGTGTTTCGTTATTTCCATTTATTTAACTTTTTGCAGGTGAAAAGGTTAGAAAAGGATTTTAAGGTTTAAAAAGCTTTATTAATTTTATTAAATACATTTAAAAGTGTGGTTTTTATGGCGGTGATGTAAAGATATGTCGGAATACTTTGACATTTTGTCGTTACCACTGTACCACTGTATTTTTTTTATAAGAAGGCTTTGTCGCTTTGCAATCTATTGTATTTACAATGGTTTTTGTAAACAGCAGATGCCTTTGTTTGCCTTCCTCACCAACCAATTTTATGTGTAATGTTTTTTTTTCATAATTATGATAACCCGTGAAACCTATGGTATTTATTACGAACTAACATTTATTGCAATAAAAAATAAAATACAATAAAATCCGTTAAAATATGATATATTTCCATGAGTGAATATTCGCATAAATGTCCGACAATATTATGTATTCACATTTTATAATTCAAATTAAACCAAAAGTTTGCTTATAATAAACACAGAGTTATCATAAAACTGTCAGCAATAAGAAACGCGAATATCACGCAATAACACCCGCGGGAGTGATTACGTGAACAATGCCATTCAGTGTTTCTTTCATTCGACCGAGTTGTGTGCTTCATTGCGAATTTGTACGTTTTTTGTTGAGATTGTGTGGCTACAAAATACAGTTTGTTTAAATTATTAAAAAAATATTATTAACTATTTTTTTTTACTGAAGAAACTAAATTTTTGCTTGACTAATAACCCGCCAATAATAACATAAAGCACTGATATCGCAAGAAGTTACTTATTGAAGACACTTTTATTTAATCAATATCAAATAATAAAACTAGTCGATCTAGTACCTATTTGGCTTGACTTCATAGTCAGCATGTCATAATATACTATTTAAATTGCCCTCGTTAACTATACTGAAAATGATTCTGAAAGTTGAAGTTACAACCCAGCATAATCCCGATAAAGCGCGGTAACCTAGTGGTATGGGTAATGAACTGCTGAGACGAGGTCTCCGGTTCGATCCCAGGTCTTGCTATGGCACACACCAAAGACTTTTCGATGCTTTTCGAATTAAGTTATGTGTGTATTTATCGCAGGTTTTTAAGTGCCAGGTTAATGGCAATAGGCTCGTCACCTATTTATTACGTTTGGACCTAAACATAAACTGGCGAAATGTGGGTGCTAACACCAGCCTACCCCTTCGGGGATATAGGCGTGAGTTTATGTGATGTTATGTTATAGTCCCGATAGTAATGAAAATTCCATAAAATGACTAATGACATCCACACTAGTTACTCCTATGGTTATACACCAAATTTATCGATGCGTAGTACTATTACTTCTCTTTGATCACAGAAAGGTTTGCTGAGACAAAATATTCATACCAAGTTAAACTGCTCCGGATTTTGATATTGATAATACAATATACAATACAACGAATAAAATATATTGGAACTGTTTTATTTGTTTATTTTTTATTATATGTATAATGAAGAATTAAAAAAGACAGGCGTTGCAGTTGCTAGTATGTTTTTATCGCGCCATGAATACCCACGAATTGCCCCGGCAACCTACCGCCCCAACCAGCCGAAACTGGTTGTGTAAGTTGGGAGATTACGTTGGACTCGAATTGAGTAAAATCCAGCGGGTGTTTGGTTGCCAGAGGAGAAATAGTAGCCAACATACCCATCATTATCCGGCATTTGTGGAGACCACAGTGTCGCTATCTAGCCCACGGATGGGGAGACGCGTTTACCTACAAATCAGCTGTCAATTATTACTAGTATTTCTAAATTTCTAAACTATACGAAACTCGCTACTTTCATAGCCCTCCTTTATAGAAGCGTGTTATAGACAAATCTTGTTAGACGCACCTACCATTATAGCTTACGTCACGCCATCGCGTGAGCCTCTGTTTTATTAGCGTAGTGTAATTGTCTCTTAGTAGCACTGCCCTTTCAGAATTGTATAGGGGGTGAGGTCTGTTGATTTAACTACATAGGGAATAGGTAAATAATTGACGACACCATTTAGCTCACGTATTTCCTTCTTCCTACAGTTCCGGGTCCTTTAAGCGGGGCGTGAAAATGCGTCTGATACTCTACGAGTTTGTAATAGTGACCTTCTTTTCTGAGACGTCAAGTGGGGTGAAGTCAAATTGACGTGCCCTAAATAATAAAATAATTAAGGTACCAAAAAATCAGTTTGCTTGCGGTATAAGTTTGCTACCTTTTGACGCATAAATTCCAGAATATCATTAAACAACCTTACGCAAATTGCCTAATTCGGTAAATAGGTGCAACTTATGCAAAATACCGTCTGCTTATAACAACAACTTTTTCACAAGCATATTCCTTTCGACCTATAAACCTAGTGATTCTTTGATACTTTTTTGATATGTGTCATTTTATTATTAACTTCACATCACTTGGGAGCTATAGACCTCGTGGGCCTGTTGGGTACGTACCACCGAAACCAGAGGTCTTTCGTAAGTATGTGTACGCGAAGACCCTGTTACTTCCTTAGACTATGTCCCCAGGATTTTTCCACATGTATCATTTAGGAGAACGAGACGAGAGAAAGCACACACATATTGCGAATTTAAAAATCGTTCAAAATTCATATTCTAAAATGTCTATCTATATAGAGAGATGTTATGCGTTTGTGGAATTGTACGCAGTTGGTATTTAATGTATCTATTTCAATCTATTTGCCTAAAACCATAAAATTATGAGTTAATATTTTAGACAAAATTTTCTATGCGACAAAAGAGAATTTTTTTTTTTGAAATTAAAGTATTTTTAAGGGATATAATCGCGATTTTTGGGTGCTATTTTATTATTTAATTATACTATATAAATAAATAACCGCGATAGAATCCGTTAACATACTTTTACAATTGTGTGATATTTGCGTAAACTTTAGATAATAAAATGCCTTCTCTTCACCTTCCTTCGTATATTAATATTTTCTTCTTTTATTAATACTTTCCGTTTTAGATAATACACGATACGCGTTCCCAGATCATAGAAACGCTTACTATGAAGAAAATGTTTGCTTGTTAACCTAATTTTCTCTTTAAGTTTAGCACACAAGAGCAAAATTCGATTGTTACATCATTATTGCCACCCAAGTTGTCTCTGGAAATATCTTGACACAACCTTAACACAATTCCCTTATCGCTCATTATCTAATGCTCTACTGTACTTACACTAATTAGAAAATCTAATTTGGTACCTACAAGCCCCAATAGGATTAAAGACATAAAAATATTCCACTCCAACCAATTACACGGTGTCAATTTTAGGTAAGAACAGAAAAGTTCTCATAGTAATGATTTTAATTTTAAATTTCTGGGGTCTGCCTCCATATTTTTCACTTTTATTAGAGTTCTGGTCTGTTATAGATACTTATTTAACAATTTTCCTGGTATTTTGAATACTGGAGAAATGTTTTCTGGTATAAAATTTAACATGTGTTTCTAGAAAGCAAAAACTTGGGAGATTTTCAAGTCTAAACTGAGTTTTTATTTTATAATGTAGGTGTAGATAAGTAGGGTAGCCAGAGCACACAGGAGAGGTACTGTTGTCAGTGAGTAGACCAAGAAATCCTTCTTAGTCTTCTGCACTGACAGCATAGAAACTATCTTAACCTTTACTCCCCCCCCAGTCTCCCCACTCCTCCCCTCTATAGCACGATTGTGACGCTCCTCGTACTGTAAACATCCATAGACCACGGTAACCACTTTCCATTAATGGTTGCCCGTGTGTTTATCTGCCACCTAAGTTGTATAAAAATCACACTTGCAAAGACTTAGTACAGGGTTCCAAAGAAAGACAGGGTACGTGTTGTAAAGAATTTCTTAATAATACCAATTGTCACTTTATCCAAAGTGAGTCTCTTTACCTTCCTTCTGCATCCAACGCCTTCATCTGTAAGTCCATGGTCTGCTAACAACTCGGTATGACATCGATATTTTCCGAAAACAGACTATTATTATGTAGTCTATCATTTAGCATTCAACCTTCATTTACAAAGCCTTTAAAGCATATTTAAGATAAGAAAGAAAAACATTTCTGAACGTTGTGTATCCTGACACAAATAGATTAAAAAAAAAAAAGATTATTTATCTATGTTTTCATATTAAATTTTCCTTCACATACAAGGAGTAAATCCCAATTACCCCTATTTAATCCAAAACGATAAGCTACTGGTGTAATGGAGAATGATATGTAAATTGGAAACGACAGCACTTTGTATTATCATTAGTAACACACAATGAATTCACCCGCAAGATCATTAACTCAAAGAACAAGAACACCACAGGTGCTTTACCTTAAACCTTAACAGCTTCTAAACTTATATTACTTACAAAACTATAATTAAATTTATAATAACTCACTAATAATGGCCGGGCTATGGATCACATGCCTTGTTACACGATCGACTCACAAGTTTTAATGAAACACAGGCCCACCCAGGACGGCTACCCCTAACAAAATCCAATTTGAAAATTGCTTACCACCGGCCAAATCATCCCTCTTGTACATACGATAACCTTTAAACAGA
This sequence comes from Pelosia muscerda, assembly GCA_963691645.1. Taxonomy (NCBI): domain Eukaryota; kingdom Metazoa; phylum Arthropoda; class Insecta; order Lepidoptera; family Erebidae; genus Pelosia; species Pelosia muscerda. The sequence continues at coordinate 1,450,719 of OY829102.1, forward strand.
CGATCGAAAGTAAACTTTATGTGGATAGCACTATGATTCAGTTTTATTTGGCAGTGTTTCAAGGTATGTATCTGATTTAGGGGCCGTATTCTGGAAGGTAATGATGATAACGGTAATAATTCGAGACGTCGTTGTGGAAGAAATGGATTTTTGTGAAGGTGATACTTCCAGGTTAATTATGGATGAATCGATTTTCAATAAAATTTAATCGATTTTATTCTTATTCGAATATCTAATCGCCTCAGTTTGTATAAGACCCTGGAGCTCTATTACTTTTTATGTACTAATAATACTTGGTTAAGGATAAAGTAAGATAATATGGGATTGAAGTTTAAATTTAGTACTTTCAGTTTTCCCGGACTATGGTGAGAAAGTTTTCTTATAAACCTTAGAAGAAATTATAATGAATTATATTATTATTATATTATTAATTACATTAATTATAATTTGGGTCACCCTATCTCATATCATGTGGTGTCATACCTAAAGGATAGGGCTGTTCAACAATAAACAGATATACACAGGCCAAAATCAGCTTCAGATGCATGGCTCGAGTCAACGAGCCCGATAAAGGCTCACCCCCAATTATATGGGACAAAATACAATGGTTGATGAAATGTGGGTATTCATTAATTTCTGCCTACCTTCAAAAGAAATAGGAATGAGCATATGAATGTATATGTAGGTATTCATTCAACTCTTTGTCTGTGGGTAGGCAGCACGTTTGTGACGCCCCTGGTGTTGCAAACGTCCATAGACCACGGTGACCGCTTCCCATCAAGTGGGCCGTGTGCTTGTCTGCCATCTAAGTGGTATAAAAAAAAAGCCTGTCTGTAGGAGAGAAGGAGAGGTTAAAAAGGAGAGTTAAATATGCAGATAGCACGGAGAGCTGTATAAATCTCCGACCGTTTGATCTATTCCATCCTCCTGTTAAGGTTTCCAGTCTTAGTTAGACTTTGAAACGGTCGAATTTAAATGAATGGAGTTCATGACAGAGCCCTATTACTTACCCTATACTTAAATCATTACCATTTACTATCTTAAGCTTCAATTTATTTACTTAATGACTGATATGAATACCATTACTGCAATCTCTTTAACCGGTTCCTATTGTACATTGGGTCCTCTCAAGCCCTATTTATGCTATCGTTTGTGAGAGACACAATAGGCACAGTTATCAAATATTTATGAATAAATCATCAAGTTTACTTAAGCTAGGAGGTTAAGAAATTAGGAATATGGCCTTGATTTAAAATAATACTAAATGTAAGGCAACCCTTTTCAATCTATCAAGGACGTACTCTGCCTTTAACAAACAAACGAGGAAAATCCTCTAAAATAGATATCCATAATTGGATAGCTATACAATTTTACTAAATTCGGGATGATTAAATTGTTTGTTTTGCCCCGGGGATATTGTAAATGAATTGTAATTAGTAATCTTGTATAAATAGACTTGTATTTTAATTTAAACAAACAATTAATTCTTTCTTGTTTAATGGTTCTTTATATTTTAGAACAGGCTATTTAGAACACTGATAAACAGTTTTGTATAATATACCTACATCATATTTATTTACCGTGTCCCAATCCCAATTAAAAAAAAACAAAAAATATATACCTAACGGCGTAACGTGTCATTACTGTCAGATGTCATTTCCTTAGTCACTCCCTTCTTTGCTATATCTACTTTCATGCAATCCATCCATCTTACCATCCAAACATACATAAAAATATGCTAACTAATACAACCAGGCATACGCATACATATACACATTCAGGATACGCCTATAATAAATTTGAAAAATCAAAATTTTACACACCATTATAAGGAGTATCTACTATAAATCAAATTACTAACCTTCCTGTAGTTATGTCGAGTTCGTTTTGTTGGCACAATTGTATCAATATTGGACATCGTAACTCGATTTCTGAACGGAGTGCGCTGTCAAGTGACGGGTGGCGTCACCAAAATGACGGACATTAAGGTGCGGTTACAGCGGCGTTTGAATGCTGACATATTAATTGAATTTATCTTCATAAGTGAGTACTTAAACTATTAAATTTGAAGGTCGTAAATCATTTTAGTATATGGCAACATGTACAATGTTAAGTTTGACCTTTCTTATGGGGTTATTAGAATATGTCAGATAAAACTATTAAAATTCAAAGCTGGTTTTCTGTCGATGCTATTGAAGTTCCAAAAACTGTTTTTCATAATGTAATTTGGAAAGCACACGTGATCGTCTATAACATTAGATAGAGGCTTAATATTAAAAAAACATGTTATTGCGAGAATTATGAATTATTATTTTCATTGAAACCGGGAGGGGGTGGGTCCATGTATTCACTAGAATTATCTTTGATACGTGTTTTGCCTGCACACGAGGCATCATCAGAAACGTTACAAAGCTACTTCAATTTAAGAGAATTTGATAATATCAATAACAAAAATAACGACATCTAATATATATGTAATAGATATCTAGGTGTTTATTCTTTCAAACAATATCGAGCCATAATTCACGTGAATATTCTTTTAAAACCTCAAGACACGAAATTTCAATCTTTTTGATTGATTGAAATTGATTGGGAAGTACTACGCTTGCACTTAATCCATTCTAGTGTCTAATCTTCATAGGTTAGCATAAAAAGCAAAAAAGCACTGTACATGTTTGCAATGGTGGTCCTATTTCATGAGACCTAACACCTTCAGCTTAACATCACACGAGGTGAAGTCAAATTGACGTGCCATAAATAAGAAAAAAAACTTAAAAGAATACTGTAATATTCACATCACCACTCAGAACAAATGCCCAGCTATTCATCCTAACACCATACCATACAATTTATCTGAGAACAACCGATCAAATCCTTTAAACCTTAACCCTATCGTTGGCTTTGGTGTCAAAAAGACCGAACAATATATTTCGCGAAAGCCGTCCAATTCACAACGCTTCGAAACGGACAGGGTAACAAATTACTTTGCGAACGCACTTACCCTGTAGACTCGTCTCTTCTCAATTTTTTTTTTCTATACAACTTAGGTTGCAGACAAGCACGCGGCCCACCGATGGTAAGTGGTTACCGTGACCTATGGGCGAGTGTAACACCAGAGGAATAACACTCGTGCCGCAACCCCTGTAAGAACAGAGACATTCTGTGTCGTCAGCGCAAAAGATGTAGGATAAGCCTTTGGTTTTCCCACGGACAACACAAAACCTCTCTAGTGAGCTCTGGCTACCCTACTCACCACCGAAAACACAACACAAGGTTAATAAACGGCGATATTCTATAGGATGGAGGTACTTCCCCAGTCGGACTGCTCGATTGGGACGGATATACCGTCGTGTCCTACCTCCCTCACTTCTCAGAGGCACAGTCATTTGTTGCAAAACAATGTCACGTCCTAGGCGGTTTAATTACAAAAACTGGGATTACTCACTCCATCCATATGTGACCTGAATTGTGATTGTTCTGTCTGTTGCTTTATTGCTGGAACAAAGCAAAAAGTACGCTAAAATTTACGACTGCACGTTTGAGTTATTTATGTGAGTACTTATGAAAGTTGAGAATGCGTTGAGATGAGAACGCTGCACTGAGTAATATTGGTTGATAGAAATAGTGTGGAATAATACTGTATCTATTACCGCGGTAGCCTAGTTGTAAGGGTAATGGACTGGTGAGGCTAGATCTCGGGGTTCGATCCCAGGTTTTACCATGGCACACAACAATGGCTTTCCGATGCTTTTCGAAGTTATGTGTGTATTTATCGCAGGGGTTTATAAGTGCCCGGTTAATGGCAATAGGCTCGCCACATTACATTGGGACCTAAACATAAACTGGCGAAATGTGGGTGCTAGTACCTCTGCCTTCCCCTTCGGGGATATATGCGTGAGTTTATGTTATGTTAGATATATAAACATAAATGACATTTATGTAGTTTTAAATACGTACTGTTTTATTTAATGTTTTATAAGTGACTCAGATGTCATACTAATCAATAAATTAGAATTTGTCCAGCTATTTTTGTAGTTGACTGTACGTATATTTACATTTTTAAAACACAAATGTATTTTTTGTGTACATTTAAGTGGATCCCTCTATAGTAATTACACCCAATTGGTACATCTATTTCCACAATTTTTCGCACGAAAAAAAATAAGTTACACTCAAAACTACGCCCAAACAACTGTTAATTTATTCATTTACGTCCACCTCATCTATCATTCTCTCTAAGGCAACAAATTAATCCCCAAATGTTTGTCTACCCTCAAATTTAAACACTCCCGGGAAAATAAATTTCCCTCTCAAATTTCCTTAAATTTTAACGGAGAACCAGTGAATCACTCTATCAGGCCATAGAGGAGGCCTCGACAGCTCGCCCTATTAAAATAACTGTGCTGTTTACTGGAATTTACCCCAAAACGTTAGATAAGAAAATTGTAAGGTATCTTGTAAGGGTTGGTTGACTGGATTTTATCAATATCATTTACATTAATATTTGTATTGGAAATTTTTGAATAGGCGTCTTGTTGCGAAATGAAAAGGTGTAACTGTTCATTCATTGTTAGTTCATTTATACATTTTTCAAAAGTACAACAAGTAGGTATACTTAAAAAATGTAGTACCGTAGAATCACTAACATAATAATAACATTTAATAATAAAGTAAATAAATAAATAAATATATCTTTATTGTAGACTAAGGAAACAACAACATTATATGGAAAAACAGTTTATGAGGTACAAACAATTGGCGGCTTTATCGCTCTGTGGCAATCTCTTACAGACAACCATAGTATGAAGAGAAGTATTGGTAGAATAATATTTTGGAGCAGTTTGACGTACTTACATACATATTTGAAATTAAGCATAACAACTACTTAAGCATAGGTATTAATACATAATGCTTGAATATATATAATAACTAACCCATCCATTCAAACAAAATAAAAGTGCTCGTTTTAGGGCTCATTATAATTATCGGCAGTGTAATGGCCCGGATTCCAACTCGGGACCTCTCGATTGTAAGATCGATAATGACGTAGGAGTGAAAACCCATTGCTACCTAACCATATAGGAGTGATTATATAAGTTAGGATTAATAATAATACATTTTCAAATATTAGCGGGTTTCCCTCTTTCACTACGAAACTTTAATGAAATGTTTTGGAAGTCTTAATTAGGGTCCAACTACATATCGATTTATTTCCTTAACTTTTTAATAGATAAAAAGTTTTTACAGTTTTGTAGTTTAACTAGTTTCTATTTGTTTTTACAGTTGTGTTAGAACTCTTTTGAAGCTAAAACTTGTATACGTAAAATATTAGTACCTATTAAACTAGTTTGAAAAGTTCAAAACTACCTGTACAATCGAGGAAAATAAATGATTGGCAGTTAAATCGTCTTCATAATTTGTTTGTATTATCATAATATGTACAAACTCGCATCGTGGTTCGTCCTCAGACGCTTGGCGTCAGAAAATAGTAACCTCACCGCTCTCGTGTTTTTTCTTCTTCCTACAATCCTGGATCCTTTAAGCGGGGCGTGAAAAGGCATCTGATGAGGCCATCTGTTCCGTTGTAACACTGTACGTGTTTGTAATGGTGACCCTCTTTCCTGAGACTTTGCCTTCAGCTTACCGTCAGGCGATGTGAAGTCAAATTGACGAGTCTTTAAATAAAAAAAAGCAATGTTATTTGTCTTACACATTCAGTCTACGAAAGGCAGAGTAACCCTGAACTAACTATTATTAAATGGAAACAAAACACGTTAAAATCATGTTAGTCTAGCAGGCCTGCCTAGCGAACATAATGTATTGGAGCAATGTAATTAGTAAAACAAACTTGTTAGTGAAATAAGGTTTTGTGTAGACGATTCGCTGCGGGATATCTTTGGCTCGACAGAATAAGGTAATAACGTTATATTGTAATTTAATGTAATTACTAGCCAATGCTATGTTTTTACACACACATATAAAATGTATTATATGATCAACCTTCTTTCCCAAAAACAGAGACAACATTTTTCGATTTACGACAAAGATTGCGTTTTGTTTCTGCTTCAATATATAATTAATGATTCAAATTCAATTTCAAATTATTTATTTGCTTATTATATTATGTGAGAATCAGATGACCATAAACATAACAGTGGTAATATTGTTTTACCACCAATCATGGCATTCAAATATTTAGGTTAAGTATAGAAATTTAAAAATATAATCACAATTTGGAAATTCGTAACAATAATATTTATATCTGAGATTTATCATCATGTCAATAGGGTCCAGCAGAAATAAAAGTTCAATGTCCAAAGAATCGCCAAGAAAAACAGACTCAACAATTACCAATTAGGTATAAACTGATGAAAAACCCGGTTCCCACCCTTTTGCCTGATCTTGTCGGAGGCTGACACACGGAAAAAAAATTAACTAGTGTGGCTAACGTGACTCCGGCAGATTTTCTTAATATCTCGATATTGACGTCTCGCCATTAATTTTGTATTTTGTTTACCATATTTGGGCAAATTGCGGCGAGCCTTCTGCAAAAACCATTTTAGGAAGAATGAAGAAAGAACAATGTTCAAAGAATCAATTTCGTTTATTCAGTTTAGGCACATAAAGAGCACTTATGAATGTCAAAGTTTTACTATAATTATGTACCTACATTTGTCAAAAATATTATAATTTATAATAAATAAAATACTTAGTAAATAAATCATTTGAAAATGATTCTTTCACTGGTTCGGTAGTTAAATCTCCTGAGAAGAGACCAGCAAGAAACTCAGGTAGATCATCGTTATCCTTTATTTTCTTTTTAATTAGTTCTGTTTATTTATAATATTAATAAGTTACAATGGTGGCCCTTAGCTTAACGGCTCGCCATATGCTTTTACACGAACTGCACCCTAGACTGTAAGAAGAACCACACACATGTACGTGAAGAATTCCAAGTTCGCTTGTTCGAAACAATTGACTGTGTAGATGTACTTGGATGTTGAGAGGGGGCGATGGAATCAAGAAATAATGTGTTTCAATATAAATACAACTGTAATTCTTAATCTCGTTTTATATTATCTGTTACAAATAAGACCAAAACTAATGAGCAGTACTTATGCCAAACAAAAATGTATCTTTATACCTGAATCATAAAGCATCAAATCATTTTTCCTATGAGCGATGACATTTAAAAAAGCAACACCAACAATATTTCATCAAGAAATGTATTGTCATTATATGAAATTTCATTCTGCACCCTCGGAAACACGGTTGTTTCAATTTTTTATTTCAACACGGTCTTGGTGAGCAATTCTTTTAAGAGTAAATTGTTTTTTGAGAATATGACTGGTGTTACTGAGGAATTTAAAGAATGGAAAAGATGTTTGAAATGTAATTTAAATTTCGTTCGCAGATATTAACATAACTATAATTTTGTAAGGCCACTAAGATATTGAATTAAATTGTTCTGTTGTTTGAAACCCTAAAAAGTGTTAAAACTTAAATCTGTAGCACGAAAAACTATCGAATTCGTAATGTTATCGAGGCATTGCGATTGGCGGGGTTCACATACACACATGTTCACAATAGGCAGGTTGACTATCGTAATGCTTCGTTTTCTCGATATCTTTACATTACAGATTCTGTAATGACACTATTCTAATTATTTATGTACTGAACTTTAACATCGCCTGTAAATTGTAGAGGTCAAATTATAGTCCTCGCACTGCAAGGTCGTTCATAGATTAACATAACATAAAGTCACGCCTTTATCCCCGAAGGTAAATACACACATAACTTCGATAAGCCTCGAAAAGTCATTGGTGTGTGCCATGGTAGCCTGGGATCAAACCCGAGACATCGTCTCAGCAGTCCATTACCCATACCACTAGGCTACCGCGGCTTTAAGGTTAAATTAAGTAATTAGAAAAAAAAAACTGCAGTTTCGTCAACTCCAAATCATTCGATACAATTTTCATTATTTGATCAAAATAATGTAGGTATAAATGAATGGTCATCAATACTTTACCAACTAAACATTAATTATTTGCTGTGGTAACCCTGACAGGGGATTATTGACGTCGCGATGGTTACAAAGTGCTGTCAACGCCTGTATTTTACCCCAGCCAGGGCCGTGTTTTGCAACGTGGGCTTTGTAGCGCTAAAACTGTCTAGTTTGCCGATCAAAGAGAAATATAATGACCCTATTATGAAAAACCTCAACATTTTCTTATGTGAAATAAATTAAAATGGTTAATATTATTGATATTTTGGATAGATATTTTCAACTCATTCTCAACATTTTTATATAGGTAAGTCTATGATCAATCCCAGTAAAGCCTACTTAACATCATTCTGTTGTAATATTGACTGCTAACCCTTAGTCTTGGAACTTTTTCATTTACTTCACCTTAATTTGCCATAACATACCTTACATAAATATGTCTTAATACATTTCATGTTAAATAAAGTTATAAATTTTAATTCATAATTCCTCGTCAAATAATAATGTTGTTCGTTTAATTACTTAAACAAGTGCAACGTATTAGCATTTCATGTGTTGAAATTTTGCATATTCCCCACACGTAGACGTCCACGGGCACCATGACACCAAATTATGTACGTATCAGATTAGTAATTGCCGCGTAAACGCAAAACCTCATCTGTATTCAGAGCTGACGGCTCAAAATGTAGTATTTTGCAGCTACCCTCACATTTTAAATGCTGGTATGCTGTGCTGAGTTTAATGCAATTTTAGTTTAATGTTGACAGTGTTTTAATTAGTTAAATTAATGTGTTTAAATTTAATTGCTTTTTAATTAAATTATTAAGGGGTTGTTATTGCTTAGGTGAGGAATAAAGAGGATCATGTTGGGGCAATATTGATGAGCCCCAACAAGAACTTGACGGCACATCAACCTCACCTGTCAACCTGTATACCTGATGATAGTCAAGGACATAATATATGAACGCAAAGATGATATAATCAAACTATGATGAATGACGTTGATAAGTTTTCCTAGCATTCTTGACTATGCAATTTGTGTTAGTGTGTGACTAAAATAAATAAATTCAATTGATAACCTTTAAAATTGTGTAGACCCAATGTTATCGGAACAAGTCAACGCCTGTAAAAATGTAGGTTATATATGCTTGATAGTGCTACTTCTTCAGTTCCACCCCATTTGAGATTTATTAACGCCACGGTAACGTAACAAATTATAGGGTGAACTAACAAATAACGATCCACTGCGTCTCCATTTGTTACTCAATTTATGTTTAAACGTTCATTCCCCGCTACAATTAACTTCTACAAACGCAATTAATTTTAATCAGAAGCACTTGGGGGGAAAATAAGAATACTGAAAAAAAAAACAAGCCAATGAAAACAGCTTTGCGTAACATCTAATGCTGTACAAAACATTGTACGGGAAATTAGATCTGTGATATATTTTAGGTAGATTCAATTATTTTTGGGTAAATCCATTTAAGTTAGAATGTTAAAATGTTATTTACAACTGTTGACTTGGGAGAAAACAAAATAAAATCATTCAAGATAGGACAATAAAAATTCAAAGCAGTTTTACCATTCAGTCTTTTACTTTATTCGTGATTTATTAGGCACCCTTTGTACGAATGAGAACCTAGGCCTTATCGAAAACAAATATTTGATAATCTTGATTCAAATTCAAATTAGATTTATTTGTAACTCCAGTGATAAAATCCTATAAGTACCACGTTGGGCGCCACTTCCAGCTCTAAATAAATCCTATACTATTGTAATAATGGCTACTATATTAGCAATATAGAATATCCATTCATTAGAATCAGGTGTACAATTATAACGGTACACATTTTTAGGACCAACTTCACTCTTTGCTCACGGTTGCGAGCGCTTGGACTTCCACCACCTCCTTCAGCAAGTAATGTAGTAATAATTGAGAAGGAGATAGCGGAACGGGTTCGGAGAAGACTCCGATAGTGAGGACCCAGGTCTGCTGGCGTGTGAGGGATATGTTGGCTACTATTTTCCCTCCGGCAACTGAAGACCCAAAGACGGTGTGCATTTTAGCCGGTTTGAGTTAGATGTAACGTTAACGATATCTGTGGGGATTTTACGTACAATAAAATAAATGGACCAACATCACTTGTTGCCCGCAAACTGTTTCAAATCTACAAAAAGCAAAATTATCATACAATCTGCCTACTCCAATGGGAATATTTGTATGTATTTATATCTCACATCCGCAAATGAATACATCAAACGAATGCCATTCAAAGCTTATATTAGCAAAATGGCCGCGTGGGATCTAGTGAGTTAATTAGATGGATCTGTCTAAATTGATTCAAAGAATTGATACCAGATCTCATAATCCTCGGCTTATTACAGAGATAGGAATGACATATAATTAATTTTGGGCTGGCTACGCTTAATGAGTTTGTCGTCGAGCACGCTAGAGCGAACTACCATGATATATTGCCAGCTGAATTGGAACTAGAGGATAAACGGGAATGTTTCAACTTTAGGATTTAATGAGAAATTTTGTGGATTGAATTTTGTAGTTCAGTGGGTTTATGAAGTTTGTAACTGAGGTAGGAGGTAGTTTTTACATTAATTACTTACATACATATATCTATCATCATCATCCTTGCGTTAGTCTCGGTCGCATCTAAGGTATTCATTCCAGTGTCCAGTGGTCTGATTTCGGTTTAGATTCATATAAATGCTAAATGTAAACTTCAGGCATATTTGCCATTTCTGTTTTTTTTAATTGCTATTGATATTGTGTCCAGTTTCAATAAATTTTATGTAGGTAGTACAACTTGCTTGGAACAAAAAAGTGTAAATATTCCTGGGTGAGGCAAATAGGGATTTCACATCAATTTAATCGAACAACTTAAGCCAGTTATTAGTGCCTTGCAGGCAAAATGTTTTTACCAACGAGCTACAAAAACACGGTTTGAGTCCCATCTTACAATGTAAATTGATTTAAATAGTTAGCATACTAAATGCTTTAAAAAATTTCTTTAAATTCAAGGACTTTCGTTTAGAATAGGACGGAAAAAGTGCAGTCAGTCTAGTAGTACACATAGATGTCATTCGACAGAATGGAATGCCAGAATATCTCCAGGCTATTTGTGGAAATAATAAGTTGGAATGTTTTCAATGATACTTTTTTCTTGGCTTGGCTCAGACTTCCCAGTAGTATAACTTTAGCATTAGTGTCGCTATACAGACTTGTAAAGAATCCGAGTAATACGAAGCAGCTCTCAACTTTACCTGTTGAGGAAGATGTTTGTTGATGCATGTCGTTGCTCAGTAAAACTTTTAGAATCCTAACAACGTCTAACAATGTAGTTATGACAAAAACTTCCACTTAAAGTTTCTCTTCAGATATTTTCGTAGGTAAAGTGTTATACTACCTACAGCTTAGATATTAATTTAATAATAATTATAAAAGATGATATAACTTTTAGTCGCATAAAAAATATAAATTATTCTATTCACCCAATATAATGGATGTTTGTGAAGATGTTTGGTTGTTTAATTTTTTTTATACAACTTACGGGGCAGGCTCACAGGTTTGCAACCCTAGGGGCATTAAATATGCTTTTGACTCTGTAGAGGGAAGGAGGAGTGCAGGTTAAGAGAGTTTCTGTGCTGTCAGTCTAGAAGTCAACACATGGTTTTGCACCATCATATAGCGGTGTACAGGTCATCATCATCATCATCATCATCATTTCAGTCAAAGGACATCCAATACTGAACTTAGGCCTCCCCATATTAATAATAGAATAATAAATAAAGAAGAACCAAAATATTCAGATCAGGATTTAAACGTCTCATATTGACTTTCAAAACAAGATAAAATTAGAAAAATGTTCTCGTAACACAATTTCAAATTCAGTAAGTAATCTACTTACTTAGAGCGGCCATATTTGCGAAACAAACTCGCTTCCCTTATTGTATCATAAAAGCTAATGGCAGCACACCCTGTATCATTGTTTAAGTCCTTTTATGTTGGCATTGGCTGTTATATATGACAGCTCACTTATATTCGCTCTGTTTGTTTTAAGAAGTTGAGATATTCAAAACCTTTTGAGTATGGCTATAAACATTATATTTCTTGTCTTGTTTGTAAACTTGATTTGTGTTAGACAATTAAAACAAACCATAATGCACTTACTAATGAGTAACAGACATTTAGTCGTGCTGATTACGCCAGGCTCTTTGCAAGCCCAGAAGCAGGTCGTGGCGGCAGCGCAAAGGCGCCACCCCATACCCAGGAGCTAGATGGGGACACCATGGTCCCCACATTAGGGGAAGGGGGTCATCTTAAAAGAGATCCCTGAGTCTGCCGGGGTGCGAGAGATATATTTTGTATAATCTCACCTCCGGCAAACAAGGACCCATGGACCGCGTGCGTTTTGGTCACTTCAAGTCCGACATAATCACTTCCACCAACCATAAAGGTGACATCTGTGGAAATTCTGCGAACGATAAAAAAAGGCTCTATGCAAGCCGATAAAAGAGGATACTTAAGAATATAAATATTGACGTTGTTAAAGATTACTGCTAAGTTTTCGTACGACCTCCAAGTGTAAAAATTCGTATGACCTCATTTTAAGAATGTCTTCGACCTCAAAAATTAATCTGATAAAATGACCTAGATCGACCTTCAGTAGCTTTAGTACTATTTAAACCTTCAATAAATTTGCATTCAATTGATATTCGCATCTGTACAGTAGATGTCTATAACTGTTTGTAATTATGGTTGGGTATCAGGAACGGGATCAAAATTTCACGTGGATGAAGCCGCGGGCAACAGTAACTACTAATGAGTTGTACTTATCAAACAAGTATCTCATCAATACACGGAACTAACGCAGCAGAATTACTGAACTCTAAGTACATATATTATTTTACCCCTTTTGTCAGAACTTCAGCGGCGAATAACGGGTTAATTACAATAACAATGGGCGTATCCGCAATGAATGGGGTGAAAAAACCTACCCCTTGAAACAAGGCACGTATAATTTATTTTTGTGGCGATGTCACTACCGGTGATTTTTTGTGTTTTTTGCATATTTTTTGCGAAGCCCGGTTGATTTACGATATACGTTTCAGTTGTCTAATAAAAAAAGATGGCGTATCGTTGAGTTATAGAATTTCTTACTAATAATGAAAGAATAACGAAAGTTTCAAAGGAATATTGGGTTTGTTATGTAAATGTAATTGCAAAATAATATTTTTATACGTATCGACATAAGGCTAATAGTGGAAAACCGCGTTCGATGGAGCAGAATTCGGTAGGACTCATCACTTAGGACAGGCTAGAAAGGTCTCACGGGGGTCTCTCGTACTGGCTGATGGAGGTGATCTCTGGGGACAGGTACAGGTAGTCCTACTCTCGAGAGGGTCTTTAAGGGCCTTGGGACAACCGAGACATAATGGATTTATTACAGGCTTTACTTATTGCACTAATGTAGATATTTTATTACAAAAAATCAGTTCGAAATTCTTCCAGCTTCAGTACGCTTATGTTAAGCGAAGGTCACATTCAGTAATCAATGGTCAAAGTAAATCATTTAAGCGACTTTTGTTTGACTTCAGTTTTGCTAGAAGTTTGTCGAAAACAGCATTAATGACTAAGTTAACTAGATCAAATGATATTTCCTGGCAAAAGTGGTAACCGATAATAAATATTGAGAAGGAAGGTTTTAATGTTACAGCCCAAAGTTAATCGACGATTATTACGTACCAAGGCATCATTACTGGTAACTAAACTATTTCTAACTTACAACTAAATAGTTATAATGATTCATTAATAACAGCCCTTACAGCTATTTGAGGCGACGAAGGAGGTGATTTGGGTCTGAACTAAATGTCCTAAATTACAGACGTAACTATTTTGAAGGTTTAGATCATTTAAATATCAATGAATTTAAATTAATTTGTCACTGAGTATACTTTTCAAAATTTTACATATATATTATACTCACGCCCTATATCACCGAACGGGTAAGAAGAGTGCATAGACATCCCATAATTCACCAACTATAATTTTCGATCTCATGTATTAGGCCAATTGCAGACATTTTTTTATGGGTTATTGTATGAAGAACAGCCTTCTTCAGCATTCTTTATCACCCCGACAAGCATGATGAGATGAACCCTATTATTTTACTCCGCCAATAGACACGACAAATTCTATGACCTTTAAAATAGAACTGAAAACACTGAACTCTCTTTACTTATTACTTTAATCAACGCTGTCACGATTGTAGCTCCCATTATAGTTACTTAGATGTTACTTCAACATCGTTAATTTGACAGTAAAATTCGATATATTTCTATAACCGAACAGATTTAGATCCTGTTATCATGGCTAAGTCTCGTCATATCTTAGATTCCAAGTAATTTTCATCATGACTAATTTACCTTGTTGGTACATTATTTTATTAATGTGTGGTAGAGACACAGAATACTTATAAACCAGTGATTGATCTTATAACTGAAACGATTTCACATTGTTTCAGAAGCCGATTACACACTGGACGATTCATTTTGGAATGAAGAAAGCCCAGTTGGTAAGTAATAGTATAGTTCAAAAGCCAACTGAGATCATACTAATATTAGTATTACCATAATCATTATTTTCCTCATTCATCAAATGATATAATTCATTTTAGTAATTCATTCCTTCTATAAGAACTTTTACGTTCTACTTTTTTTCTATCTTCATTCTTCTATGTTACTCCAACAACATTATCATAAATGTTTTAACAATTCATATTATATGCATTCACTGCATTACAGTGTGCTAGTCTCAATTCTTGCTTGCAGAATGTTTCTATGACCAGCCTTTCGTACAACAAGTACTACATATCTATAACCGGCATCGTATTGGTTATCGTTCCACTCAAAATTATCTTTATTCATGTAGGCAGTAACTATGATTTAACATAACACTGTCAGTTCCATAATAAGTTAATCATGTAAGAAGAAATTCTAAAAGTATAAGCTCACAGCCATTCTTTCCCCATCGCCAGTTCTGAACAACATCGTTTTTTTTCAAGATTTTTGACTGTACCATAAATCTATAAATTCCGTGGACGTGTTTGTCACCAAATGAGGTGTAAAAAAGTGTTCGGCATCCGGATTTCCCGTCCGTACATTACCGGAGTTATAACCATTGCCGGCAACGGTTTGACGGTTTTTATGATTTTTTCACGCATCCACTTTTTACGGTGTGTTAATTTGTTTATCACTTTAATTATTATATGGTGGTTTTCCTGGAGTCTCGTGTATTAGAATTACTATATTTTGTATGACATCAACTGTTGCTGCTAGCTCTGCCTATGTTAATACTAATCTCATTCTCCCAATTCATATTATGTGCCCAATCTTTCATCGAAACCTTTACGTTTATAATAATGGCCTGTTAGATACATGGCAGTATATAATATCATACCATCATGTTAACCAGTTCAGTGTGTATTTTGAAATAAGGTAATTATTAAGCTTCTTCAAAGTTATTTTTTTAATATTAATCTTTGCTTATATTATTATGTGGCTTGCTGGAAATTTATTTAATGATTAGCATTTTATATGGTCTTTGTTTACAGTTATATTGTTGTTTTGTTGTAATACAAACCGAAATTATCAATTTATTGATCTTCGTTGACAACAAATTGTATAACAAAACTGTGCAATACAATACGTAAAAGTTGTAACCTTTAGACGTTAGTGTCTTAATGTCGGATAACATGATTCTGCGTTAAGTCAATTTAGAACCACGAGCTCCCGGGTATCTAGCTGAAAGTCACAAATACAGTATTCTCTTTATTCATAATCTAAACACATTTAAACACCTTGTATAATTGTTCACCCTCTATTTAAAACAAACCCATCATTGAAATAGTTCCCTAAATAACTCATTAATTTCCAAATAGAATTCTGTCACCACATCAAATAACATCAAGTTATGATTTCACGAACTGGTTTGATGTGATGCAAACTGGTTATAACTTGTTCGAGCCAGTTCTAACCAGTTACGTGTGTGGTAACAATATGTTAAGTATTTTATTTTGTTTGGTAATATTTTGCTTCGAGAGTTGTGGTGTGGAGTAGAAACTTTTGAAATATTTTAATAACACATAACTAGAATTCCAAATATGTCTTACTGTCTGAGAAAGCTACAGAAAGTTCACGTTATATTCGTTGTTGAGTGATTATTAAAGTGAAAACTAATTTAGGTGCACTTTACGTAGAAAGTTTTGATGTGGAAAGAAAATTGAACTTATATTATAGGTAACATCAGTTCAAAATTGAATGTCTGGACGGGAGCAGTCGTGAGCGGTTTCGCACAGAAACTTTGCTATGACTACTTGAGCTACTAGACCAGATCTAAAGCATTCAGAATTGCCCTTTACGTCTTAGAGGGCGATGTCGGAACCCTTTAATAAACTGATCATGGTTTCAAATCCTGTCTAGACACTCACTTTTTCTAATTTCAATTTGATTTCTAAAATTGTGGAACTTAAATGCCTCAAAATTTCATTTGAAGAGTTTAGGATTGTTTCTATTCATTGTGTTGGTCACCGTGTGAATAGAATAAGGCCTCTCAATCTCTTCTCATAGGTGTCGTAAAAGGTGACCTAAGGGATAGAGCTGTGTTCCATCCGATAGTAAACATTCAGCCTATGGAAATGTGCCTGCTTGACGACAATAGGCTGACCCCCTGTTACATTCGACTGAAAATCATAGTTATTGTACTATGATTTTGGTCTCATGCAATAAGGGCACTATTGGGGTAGTACCTCGAATTACGTTTATATTTAACTAACATTCAATAGCTTGAGCATTTTCCGCCTGATTTGAATTGATCCTAAGACTGCAATCAGTAGGCTCACCCCCTATTACGTTCGATTAAAATTCATAGTTGTTGAAAGGTTACACATGCCCATAACACCTCTGCCTATTCCTTCTGGGACTACAGATACAATTAGTACGTTAAAGTCGCAGAAAAAACGAGAATAATGTGACCTATAATGCCAAATTAGCTCAAATCGTACGTACTACAAAACGAAAACTACTTAACTGTTCGAAATAGAGATTACTTTGCCATAGATAAGTAAAGTATTTCTGACGTTTCATACTTTCGAAAGAGTTTAGTTGGTATGTCAGTGAATTTTAACGTCCTTCGTTGCGTAAAAATGCACAGCAATGATACATTTTACTTACACCCCTACTTCATACTTCCAATTGTTTTTTTTTTGTTTTGCATGATTAAAATAGTCCTATGAAAAAAACTTAACAAAAACACCTATTTTCGTTAGATCCAAAAAATACACCAGCAGTTGGTACCCGCTAATTTTTATCAATTAGCAGGCATACCTTCTAAATAAAGTACAGTAGCCTGTACGGGTGGGTAATTTCACACCGCAAGCGGTTCCGATCACGATATGAATTAACCCAGAGCTTTCTTTTCGAACACATTTATTATGAGTTGATTCGAACCACATTACATTCAACCGATTTGAATTCGTAATAAAAATGTAAAGGTTTACATTATATTATAAAAGTAAACATATGATTTCCGATATAAATATTTCATAGGAGACGTTAGATTTTGCAACAGCGATAAGTCGTTTGCATGGTTCCGACAGTTCCCTGATGAGACATTCCAATACACGGCGCGCAGAATAAGCTTATGGTACAAGGTATAAGCAAATTCAGATATCAATATAAAATTATTTTAAAAGATCCAAGGGTAGACGAAAAATTATGAGCTATTGGTTGCCTTACATTACCTCCCTTCTAATAATCTCCTAATACCTTTACTGTATATATACACCCCTAGGAATAGTTCTACTGGTCTACTAGTATACAATTTTAGATCAGCCACATTTATTCCCTGCATGTGGCTCTAAGTCAATAGTTTCTAGAAGATTTTGTTGGGCTAAACAAATATTATGGTTTTCTTCCTGTGATCATGGCTGCTAGAGAGCAACCATATAAAAACATCACCCCCACCGATTTTGGTGGAGATGGCATCCGTGGAGATTTAGCTCATGAGAGAAAAAAGAAAAAAGTTGCAGTATTATTATTAATAATAAATAAATCACAATCCAACCCGTAAAAAATTCTCAAAATTTTATAGAACTGCGCAACCGAAGGCAACCCTACTTCACGTGCAATGTTTACGTGTGATTATTTTAATGTTTTATGTCAACAATAAAATTCTAAATACAAGAAGTAAAATTCTTAACTTTACACCCGAGAATCTCGTGCCATGTCATCTCTCATTCTAACGTTGTGTAAAATTTTCTTTATCGCTCAAGTTTTACGACTTGTACCACTCGGTACAATATAATTTTATGAGAACAGAAAACAAGACAATTGTATCGTACGTAATACGTATCACAATAAGAATAGGATTGTTATGGAGAATATTTGAAACTTAATAAAGTAATTCAACTTTAGAAATTTGGGGAAATTTGTCTGGGATATATTTTACATAAACTCACGCCTATATCCCCGAAAAGGTAGGCAGAGGTGCTAGCACCCATATTTCGCCAGTTTATGTTTAGGTCTCTATGTAATAGTTGGCGAGCCTATTGCCATTAACCGGGCACTTATAAACATGCGATAAATACACACATAACTTCAAAAAGCATCGAAAAGTCATTGGTGTCTGCCATGGTAAAACCTGGGATCGATCCCGAGACCTCGTCTCAGCAGTCCATTACCCATACCACTAGGCTACCGTTGTTGTAAATCGATTCCACTGGATAACCTAATTTTTATGTTAGTCACTAAGATTACCTCAGTTGCATGTACATAAACGCCTATAGATCCTCAAAGAGGTAGGTATAGTTGTGTTAACACCGACATTTCGCCAAAAGTGATTTCTGTCTCATGTAATAAGAGTACTATTGGGGGTATTACGTCGAATGAGGTTGATACATATTAACTAACATTTAATAGAACGTTCGTGTATTTTTCGCCTGATCTGAATTGACCCTAAGATTGCGATTGAAGTGACATGAAAAATTGAAAATTCTAAATTCAAAAAATATTTATTCTGTATAGACCATTCAACGGAAATTACAAAACGTCATAATTAATAATTTATTATAGGTGAACCTAATAAATGAACCCACTGTTCGAAACGTGTCCTTAGTCTGAGAAGACTCCAGTAAGAAACTCAGTGGTCTTTTCTTTTTTTTTTGTGTATTTCCAAACATTTACTTAGTGTAGAATTCTAGATACAACAATTTGCTTGAGTACCAAGTTGAGTGAAACGTTATACAATATAATCGAATACGTCAGTGTTGCTCGTCGTGTTGATGTCAAATCGATTACCGTTGGGTCACGTCGCCACCTCGTCGTCACGTGGCATTGCGCGCGAATGTTTGAATTTCCATGCCAAACGCATTGACATGTAAATTTCTAAGATGGCGGCCGCGTCGGGACGGTGTTGCTGAATACCGATGTTTTTAAAATATAAATGCAGTTGTTTTAAACGAGTATTATTTGTTTGTAGACTTCTTCGTCCTTCTTTTTAATAAGTACAGGTTTTTTTTTAATAAAGTACCTACAGGTTCTTTTTAATAAAGGGCGGGTTCTGTTTCTGTAAGGGATAGTTTATTTTCTTACAGCTTCAGAAAGGTCTTTTTAATAAAGAATAGTTTTTTTTCTTATAGCCTCAGTATAGTGGCTGAGATTATATACGGACGGACCGACAGACATGAAGAATCTATAAGGGTTTCATGTTTTGGTTACGGAACTCTAAAAATAAGCTATCGTTTATTAAAAATGTAGAGCTTTATCGGTAGTGGGTGCGAAGCGAGCCGGGGCAAGTTTCGAAATGCGCTTACCCATGCGGTAAGATTTTTGATATTTTGTTGGATTCAATAAGATATTTTTTAATGAAATTAAATTACCAAAATTAATGTCTCAAGAGTTTGTAAGCAACCGTAATACTTAAACTTCAAAAAATATACAGAAAAAAACTGTACCCTTAAAAAGTATATTGCCCAGCTGAAATCATGATCTCAATTCATTTTGATAAGACTCAATGATAATTCGCCCACAATCGCGCGACCACGATAAATTTCTAAGAACACAACCAAATCTAAAATAAACCTTATTCTGATTAGAGAAAGCTCAAAGTACATTGCAGACAATTTTGTTCACGAAAATTTATGTAGCAAGATATCACCACAAACACATAATCCATCACAGACCACAATGCGCTACGGTTTCTGGCTATCTATTTCCATAGAGACTCGTAGAGGCTCTACGTCGTAGCGGTTAAGAATGATGACACCGGTTACGGTTAAAATTTAGGCTTTGTACAGTCATTAAAGACAATTATTATTGATTATGTTGATTAAATTGATCTGAAATAAATCGAAATTATGTGAATCTTTGACAATATAATAATTCAAAATAGAAATAACCGCGGTAGCCTAGTGGTATGGGTAATGGACTGCTAAGACGAGGTCTCGGATTCGATACCAGGTTTTACTTTACTATTACGAAGGGGTAGGCAGAGGTGCTAGTACCCACATTTCGCCAGTTTATGTTTAGGTCCCAATGTAATAGCTGGCGAGCCTATTGCCATTAACCGGGCACTTATAAGCCTGCGATGAATACACAATAACTTCGAAAAGCATCGAAAAGTCATTGGTGTGTGCCATGTTAAAACCTGGGATCGAACCCGAGACCTCGTCTCAACAGTCCATTACCCATACCACTAGGCTACCGCGGCAGTATTAGGTAATATTGAGTTCTATCTAAATTATAAGTTTATATTTGTTGGCCGGCAAAAAAAGGCCTAATCTGGGTTAACTCCTATTTGAACAGTCAGCATATTAATTGCTTTTTAAAATGTTCTACACATAAGTAGGATGTCAGAAGTTGATATAATTATCATCATATTTTATTGTCAATTGATTCAGGGGTTTAGCAAGGAGGTTGTTACATCGTGATATTAACACAGATCATCACTGTACCGTGAAATGGGGATTGGGCCGTAATCCTGTTGTACGAGAAATATGTTTGTACAGAGACTGTATTTCTAAAATGGGATTTAGGGTAACGAACACGATGTTTTTTGGGAATGCGACTGAAAGCATATGCTAAGACAAGAAGAAGGAAGACCGAAACCATACTTTTTTTTTCGCCAACACAAATATGCATCTAAATTTAAATGAATAGTAAAATTCAGATTCTTTAAGGGTCTTATCTGATCACCCGTCCTGAGATTGGTTTGGTGAATCTGACTTAACCTATTTGGTTATCACTTAGCAATTAATACCTGCTTTATTACAAGTTGGTTATAATCATCTGTTTATATCAAAATCTATTGCTGTTCGTTAGTCTCGCTAAACTCGAGAACGGTTGGACTGGGCGGGCTACAGGTGCATATATATATTTGATTGACTTTTTGGGTCTACAACTACCCGTAGCAACTGCCATAGTTATTCGAACGACCAAAAGGATCGGCTAAGCGATGAGAAACATGCAATTAGTCATATCGATGCACACAAATATTTACACTTAGCGGGAATCGAACCCGCGCCCCCTACGTTGCGTATAGTTCACTAATAATGTACGGTATAATAATCGTATAAGTTAATAGCCTTTCTTTTTCATGTCGCATACTTTTCCAACCAATGTAGTATCCCACCATTTAATCCTACCATGATACTATTTGTCTCATAATATACTTCTCAATTCTCGAACTACCCGCGATTGCTTTCCTCGTTAAAAATTATTTGCAGAATAACGGATTCAGACATCGTAACTCGCGGCTCAAAGCGCGTTCTCTGCATATAAATCGTCGCTTAACACAAACACGCGAGTCCTAAGGATAAGAATATCAGTAGGCTAATTGATTGTGGCAAAGTGTATGCTGTCGCTGATTATTTGCTGAAAAAGTTATACCATAAAAAAAAGTTCTCATAACTAGTGGACGACGAAGACGCTTCTATAGGTATATCATTTCTCCAATTCTAATAAGTAGTTGAGAAACTATATGGGGACAGAAAGACTTACATGGTTTGTCAAAATTATAACGCTCTTTTGGCTTCATCGTAGTATAACTTTGATTGTAATGTTAATGAACACAAAATAATTTTCGGACCCAAACCACAGACTCCGAGTAAAAAGTGCCTGGAGGCGTTTGGGATTAACGCAATGATATTGAATCCATATATATTATTATCACTATCACTACATAGTATAAAATAAAGTCGCGTTTTCTGTCGCTATTTTTCTTGTCCATTTATATGCTTAAATCTTTAGGACTACGCAACGGATTTTGATGCGGTTTGTTTCAATAGATAGAATGGTTAAAGAGAAAGGTTTATATGTATATTACATCATGTTACGACTAACAGGTGCGGAGCAGGAATAAAAAATGTTGCAAAAACGGGGTGACGCAGACGAAGTCGCGCGGGTCAGCTAGTACAAAATAAAGCATTTCACAAACAATCAGCCACAAACTTTCTGCATACTATGACAAATGTATTAACGCGACGTATTGTGTTACGTAAACGTTTCTTTGTTAAAGCCTAATTGGTTTATTTCCATTGTTTTCGTATATGTACGCGAGACAGGATTTATTTTTTCAGACATATTTATTTGGCGTATTTCTTCTCTTAATATTGTTTGAGCCGAACTTTCTAGGGTTGAGTAATGTTGACGATTCGTTTTATAAAGAAAAAGAAATTATATTTACATACACGCTTATTGGAGGAAATTGCTATTAATTTCTAAAATTGAAAAAGTTTTTTAGAGATGAAAAACATTTATAAATTATTTTTTTAGGGTTAGGTATAATGTCTAGAAATTACAGTCAGAAAATTTCCATTAATTGTTTGTTTAAGACGTTTTTAACAGACGGGCCTCGGTAGGACGGGTAGACACAAGAATGCTGGCTTGGCGTCGTGGATGATGACATGCGTGCTAATGAACTTTTTCTTCGTGTTTCCTTTTTCCTACAGTCCCGCGGTCCTTTAAGCGGGGCGTGAAAAAGCATCTGTTGAGGCCGTCAAGCTAAGCGCCACCATTGTAGCACTGTACGTGTTTGCAATGGTGACCCTCTCTTATGAAATTTTGCCTTCAGCTTAACATCAGGCGAGGTGAAGTCAATATGACGTGCTATACATAAAAAAACTTACCATCATGGATGCACAAAGCCGAGCGAAGTGGACCGGAGTTAAGGTAAAGATGATGATGATGATGATAATAATTAAAATTTACATAAGAACAATAACTGTAAGCGATTGTTGTTCGTCTTTAAATTTAAAAAAAATCCATTATACACGCGGATACGTTTACACCATTGAATAAACACAAAAGATATAAAATATATGATGTTAATATCTCCTATGTGAATAAAAAGTAAGTCAAGTACAGTCTGTGAAACTTTTTGCTGGCCAAAATTCCTCTATATGCCGAAACAGCTAAAAACTTTGTCGATAGAGACCAAAAGTCAAACTTGACTGACCTTTCATATTAATTTGTATTTTACTACATGACTGGGATGAGCATATTGTGAGCTGGATTAAATAGTTAAAATGGTTGACTACAAAGATAAAGGCAGCCTTTGTGGTTAACATAATTTTCCAAGCATTAATCTCAGTTCTATCGCAGCATCCAAAGCTCCGAAGCCAAAGTCCCGTTCTCTTAAGATTATTTTTCTAGTATGAAATTATGCAACCCATTATCTGATTAGGCTGGCATGTCTCATCAGAAAATGCCATATGATTAGATTTTATTGTCATTTGCACTTTTTCATTCACTGTATAAAATGTCATTCAAATTTACACTTTAACTACATTGTTATTAAGTTTAGAATTAATTGTAATTTTTAACAGTGTCTTGGTTTAGCAGAACCGAGACCCCGATAAGTGTTGTAGTTGGGATTGGAGATATTCCACATTGTAGGTTGACAACTTTTTATGTATTCATGTTGTATGAACGCAGTTCCCATTCTTGTCCGACCTCGCGGACATGGGGACTGTGTGGAAGATTTACCGTACATACAGAACGATCCACCATAATAATATCAGCACAGGCAATACTGCTGAGAGCCAGTGTCCTTTTGTAACTCAATACGGTTTAAATAGTTTGGTCACCATTTTCTTTTCGTGCACGATATCCCCACAGATAACAATCCTACCGGAACCAGTGAGAGAGGTTATGTCGGGCTCGAACCGATTAAAATGCACACTGTTTTTGGGTCTTTAGTTATCGGAGATGAGATAGTAGCGAATATATCCTTCGTACCCTGGCAGACTCGGAGCCCTCTCTTTCGAGAAGACCTACTTCGGATGTAGGGATCACGGTGTCCCCGCTTAGCCCTCGAGTATGGGGTGATGCACTTTGCACGGATTCTTCTCCTCTTTCTCGAGTACTACTTCCTCGCAAAAAGAGGTAGCGGCGGCCGCCCAAGCGCTCGCGTATCGTACCATAACCGTGAGCAAGGCGGGAAGGCAAGGAGAGACCTATGTCCAGCAGTCGACGAATATTGTTTAAATAGTATTTTGAGCTCTAACACCAAACAATACATGGCTACTATAGCTCTATTCCAACTCAAAATAAACAAAACAACATATTGAACACGAACTTTAACTCCACCATTGTTAAAAAGCAAGCTGAACTCCGTCAGTATACAGGCGTGTACTTCATTGTCCAACATAACTTGTGCTAGGGTATCATATAGGGGCGTAGGGGAGCTCACAAAGGAATGAAAGGAGCGTAGGTCCTTGACCGCTCGTTTTACTATGCCTGAAACAGGAGTATGGATGGTTCTCTTCATATTTCAGAAATATTATAGGATTTATAAATTGTGGAATGGGTGCGATGAAGTTGAGGTTTAGGTTTTGGAGATGTTGTGAGATTTCAATATGGAAATATTGAAAGTTTACGATATTTCAACTGTGTATACAACACGTTAAAATGAAAATACTTTTGAATGTTTTCAATTTTAAAATGAACGTTGAAAAACAAGCGAGTGTCAGAAACAGTGTCAATAAAAAAATAACATGCATTCGCGATTGAATTCAATAATTATTTACTTTATATTTTTATTTATCTTGATGAATAAATACAAAATAAACTTCATATTTATTCATCATCATTCTACCATTAATGAAAACTCTGAAATAGAGGATCCGATTTTGTATAGCTGTAGACTATTATGCGGAACTTATAAAACGTAGAAATTATTAATATAATATAGATTAAAAAAGAAGGATGGATTGTGTGAAAGAATAGGAATGTATGGAGGAGAATGACATGTTTCACCGACGCCAAGTAATTAGGACAATGGTAGGGAGAATATGAGGTTAGTTTAATAAATGGTCCATTCGGTTCGAAACCCAGCTCTGGCCTGAGAAGACTGGCAAGAAACTCAGCGAGCTTATCTATTTTTTAATCTATTTAGGTACTTAATCTAGATACAATAGTTTCCTTGAGTAGCAAGTTGAGTGAACAGCTCAAATCCAGGCTTTTTTGTCAACGAAATAATCAAAATTCTAGCATAACTTTCTTTTCATTACATTTTTGAATACAAGTAATATGTAAATCCCTAACACTATGCCCATACATACTCATAGTACACAGCAACCCTTTAACAAGAAAAATGGCTACATAATTTCAAGTCGCAGCTCCCGGCAACGTCAAACGCACACTACAATCTAACTTTAAATGGAGTACAAGCCGACATCTCGTAGTACGACGCGGTACTAACTTGGCTTGCCTTTTAATCTGAACGTTGCCAACAGGCGCTTAGAATGTTTATAAGTTACTGAGAATTACCGACTTGGCGGTTTTTTTTTATATTTTTTTTGTAGTTTCTTTGCAGGCTTTGACTTGTATACCAAGATTTATTTAAGTTGTGGTACTTAAAGTTTGGTTTAAAAGAAATAATGTCTGGTTTACGCCAATGGTCTTTAGTAGGTGGGATAGTAGCGAACATATTCCTCGCACGCTGGTAGACCCGAAAGGGAGGGGGCGCCCCTAGCGTTGCAAACATCCATAGTCTATGGTAGCCACTTTCCACACGGCCTGTGTGCTTGGTTGCCACCTAAGTGGTAAAATAAAACTCATAAACAATAACGACAGGGGATACAGGGGAAAATAATAATAGTACTCATCTGGCGATTTCCTGCAATACTAAGTAAGTGGAAGAGACACAGATCTGGTGTGGTGTTTATTTCAACCTCACCATCTACCAAGATGGTGCTCCTACAGTACTGCCCAACGGACGAGATTCTGATGAATACTGTCCAATAACATTAGTACAATAAATACAACTGTAACAACTATAACAGCACAATCCTTAATACTGTCGCAAAATGAACATCATCGTCTCCCTGCCATTGTCCCAAATAATTGGGGTTAGGGGCAACATGTCATTCTCCTCCACACATTCCTGTCAGATGTTTAGATTTCCTCAGTCACTCACTTCTTTGCCATGTCTTCTTTCACACAATTCATCCATCTTTTTTTAGGCTTACCTCCACTCATAAAGCCCTCTACATTCATACTTTCGACCTATCCCGCTAAATGAGTACTCAGTGGACTTATACTGCGTTTAGAGTCACCAATCCTGTTGAATTTATCTCAGTTATCTTTCTCTAATTTAAAAACTAATGTCAAAACCCACACAAATTTTTTCACAAACCTATTACAGAGAGCCCCAGTAATTTGTAAATTAATCTCGTTCAAAATTCCGACGCTTCACAATGACGCTTCGAACGCAAAGCACGCTCCATGAATAACAATATACACATACATATGTAGGAACCACAGGCCCTATCGCTAAATGCAGCCCATGCATAATGCACGCGTCATCTGCGCGATGCTTCGGGCGTTAGAAACGTGTGGTGTGAGTGATAGCGAAACGGAGTGACTTAGTTTTCGTTAATATCTAGTTGATTCGCCTGATATCTGGCCACAATTTTATACCTCGTACTGCCTCTTTACTTGTAGTTGCGCCAAGCTCTCTTGTTATTTTTGAGTGAATCCAAGGTAAAATCAGATGTTACGTCTGCCTGATGTCTGTTTTTCAATCACATAGTGTGAAAAATTGATGTATAAAATATGTGTTGAATTGATTCGAATTTGAAAATATGGACGTGGTAACATAAAACGAACAAAATGATATTCTGCTCCATATGTAAACAACATGATACGAACAGGTTTTTAGATCTTTGCAAATAAAGAAAAACTTTTTAGATATTACAACAAATAAAACTGACCTGTGTTACCCCTCGCTTTTACCAAGGTAGACCTTGATATTTTACAAGTCACAGACTTCAGTATAAACGCAAAATGTACTTGTAGGATTGATGGCTATACAATGTGAACGAAAGAATGTTTGAAACAATTTCACACAAAACAAAATTATGGTTTGACAAGTAGTCTACACGTTTGGTATCATATAAGTATAAAATCGTTTCTTGATAATCGTTGGAAAACAAGGGGTAAAAAAATAAAATTTCTTCTTGAATTATTACAGACCTCTAAGATATTGTCAAATAAGTGTCAAACACAACTATTACTCTTCAATAAGCGCCAGCATCCGCCATTCTTTTGCAACTGCGACCACACCTCACCGTTTCATATGCCCTGCTTTTGTGAGGCGAGCGTTTGGTCCAATCTAACGGTTTTACGAGCATCTTAACCATTTAATATCCCTCTAGATGTCCTGAAATTCTTTTGTATTAGTTCAATATCTTACCATACTTTCCTATACATCCTTTCTTGGAAAAATCTTTAAGGTAATAGAAATTAATCACTTTGTAAGTGCTGCCTTGTATATCAGAAGTCACGATTCTAACATTGTGCTTGGCTGGCTGTTCATATTACATACATCATTGGACGTTTAAGGGATGAATACTATCATGAGATAGTCGTATCCATCATCAATCATTTATGTGCTAAGCACATTGTCGTTGATGTTATTCATTTTAGTACGATTCTGCTCTATTACCTTTCTTATTGATTAAGTGAGACCTCTTTATCGTGAGCAAAATAGCCACGGATATCACCTCCACCAAAATAGGTGAAGGTGATTATATCGGAATCGAACCGACTAAAAAGCACGCCGCCCATGGGTTTTATATTGCAGGAGGTGAGATAATACAAGACATATCAAGCATTCAGAAATGTGGGAACCATGGTGTCTCCATCTAGCCCTCGGATATGACCTGCAAATTTGTCTCACTAATAATTGTTCAGCAAATTTCGTTTCCGAGCCTATGGCATCGTCAGCTTCTACATTGTCCAATACAGAGGACAAGATGTCATGAATAATGTCACCTTCCGTAAGACATAGTCATAGACTAAGGAGTGGATTCACGTCTGTGGTGTTATGACCAGGAATTGGTCCTGAAACCTCACGATTGTAAGGCCAACTCCTTAACTATAACTAAGCTGATAGTGTTTATAATATTCGGGACTTCACGCGATATATTTTTGAACACTTACTTTTGTCGACGTTTCGGGTGCGTTGCAGCACCCGTTGTCATGACTTGACTGGCTTGCGACTATAACTAAGCTACCAACGCTTCAAATATTATCACATTCTTTTGGCGACTACCTCCTGACATCCCAAAACAGGAAGCTCAACTGCAGGTGTATATATATTGTGCCCCGAAGGTATTGTTGACGTTAACTATTCATCGATCTAGATATTATTAAACCGTAAACACAAACGTGTTACACGTATGGTAATACATACAATAATATATATGTAACATAATGTATCACATCAGTATGCGACATGCTACATATTAATTACAGCTCCAGGTCCCTTGTGGAGCAAATTGGCGAACAATGTGAGGGGTTTTGCGACAAAACAGAAAATTTCCCTAAAACTCATTACATAAGTGATTGAGCGTTTCAGGACCGCGATGACGTAATTTTAAAAGTTTGTATTATAATGACTGTGTGTGGTTTGATTAATTATAAAGTGTGGTGGCGAAGAATTCCCCTGGCTCCCCTGGTGATATTAGTGATAGGAATTTTGAGGGGTATCTGTGCATATTTATGTCTATTTACACTTAAAAGGAATAGAAAAATTTATATGAGGGGAACCGTTATGTTCAGGACATTTTATTTATAATATTGGTAACCAAAATCCTTACCATTCAGTGAAATAAAATTCCTTATTTGAAGAGGAGGTTTATGTTGCTCGTTTAGTGGTTAGGATAGGAACTCACGATAATTGAAACTTCGAGAGATGAGGAGAAGGGTTATAATAATAATAATATAATAATAATAACTTTATTAGCATGAAAGATGTACATAGTTGATACTAGATTTATCCCAACAGTTTTACACAGTAAAAAGGGGTACCAAAGTAATTGTCTCTTACATTGGGCTTAATTTGGGCGTGATTGGTGACCACGTACTAGTAGACATGGTGTAGGACGGCCCCCACAAGATAGACGGATGACATAGTTAGTATCGCTTTAATATCGATTTGGAAGTCGATAGGGCAGGGGATAGGGAAGTGCAACAGTGGACGTCTTATGTGTTGCTAACAATTCCCCTGGTTCCTGGCGATAAGTACTCTGGAAGTTTTAAAGCAATACGGATAATTTGTACTCATAATATTTGAAAATATATTTACAGGGTGGTAGTGGACGGCGTAAGACCCGGCGGGATATCAATCTCAAATAAAACTATTCATAATTATATTTTAAATACAATCACTTAAATATACAATTCATATCTGAAGTCAAAACATCTATCTATAACCCACATAAAGATTAATGATTTCCGTGAAAGTGAGTCATCGACACGCCTATAGAACGTTTTGTGGCTTTCATAATGATGTTTTAAGTCAAATTTGGTTGGTAAACAATTTACAATAACAACAATATCTGTGATGAAAAATGGCTGATAACGTTAATATATTAATGTAAGAATCTTAACCCTTTATGTATGTATCTTTATTAAATAAAATTAAATAATAACTTAATATTACAGGAGCAATGTGGTTTTTAAACAACATAATATTAAAATGAATTTTGTCTTAACCAATAAATATATATTGTTAATTTTAATTATATATAATAATTATTTATCTCTATAAATAAATAAATACACTGGCAACATTGATACATTTTAACATTTTAAAACTTTTTTCATGTGTCACTTTTTTGGCGGCAGCATTAAAATAGGTAATTTGACATGCATACGCGTGTAAGTTTAAATAAAGAAACTTTTATTTTTATATATATTTTTTTTATTGATCTAGAGAACATAGTTTTCAATGAATCTTTAAAGTAAAGTAATATATTCAAAAAACTAAACAGGCTTTCATGAAGTCATACTAGTATAAAGCGAAAGTAACTTATTTGTCTATTCGCTCTGTCTGTTACACTTTCACATCTAAATCATTGAACTGATTTTCATTACATTGGTGTAGAAATAGATTTAGGAAAGGACATAGGTAAATTTCGTGATTAACATCCAAATGTATGAAAACTGATCGGAGCCGCGGACAACAACTAGTAATTATATAACTGACAACAGTTAATTGTTACAGTGTTACTAGGAACAATGTCAGTAGGTTGCAGACAAGCACACGTACTTTTGCAACACCAGAGGCGCAAACTCATGTTTCCGAGCCTGTAGAAACCTTCTAACGCCCTTCTTGAAGAACCAGTGGCGGATTTACCAGGAAGCAAAGGAAGCAATTGCTTGGGGCCCCGCTTGGAGAGGGTCCTTACATACGTCACAGTGAACACAGTTTCTGGTCGTAATACCACAGGTAATATGTGAGTATTTACTTCCTGCTTGTGGCGAGCGATGCGTGGACATAATTTTCAGCATTGCGTTGGGCATTCTTCTGAACACAAAACCATTTATAGGCGGTAAAACACACATATGAAACAAAGCCCCTCCCTGAAGGGTGAGAGGTTCCACACCGCTTGTGAGTGTGGGATTGTCGACGATCCTCACCGCCCTTCTTTGTATCGAATCGAAGGGGTCAAGCTGATATGCACATACAATTAAAATAGAGTATTAAAAGCTGTCTACTTTCTATCGGAAATTTGAAAATATAGTTCGCCTTTTTGAGCAGCCGTGTAATAAAGCCCTAGTCATTCAAACAACCATTATCCATCAAAAATCAGAACACCAATCTACACGCAACAGAAAGATTAATGTTTTCTGTGAAAATGAGCCATCGAGGCGCCCCAAGAACGTTTTGTTGCATATTATTATAGTGGTTTAAGTGTAACGTAGTAGATATGTTACATTCAAGGCAATTAATTATAAAAATAGCATGAAAATGTTACTTTACTCCCATTGAAATGGTATTCACTAACACACGCACACTTATACAAGTGTGGTATGGAAGTAGAAGTGAGATTCGTGAAGTAAAGTTCGTTGTGCAATTTCCCTTCTTCAAATTTTTATACCATTTAGGTGGCAAACAAGTACACGGTTCACCTGATAAAAAGTGATTACCGTGGCCCATGGACGTTTGCACACTCGTGCTGCTAACCATATAGAGGAGTGGGGAGAGAGGGTGGAGTTTAAGAGTGTTTTTGTGCTGTCCGTGCAGAAGACAAAGCAGAGTCTTTTTGTCTTCCCACTGACAACACAAAACCTTTCCAGTGAGCTCCTACCCACCGCTGGAAACACAACACAAGGTTATTATTAGCCGCGGTATTTTGTAGGGCGGAGGTACTAGTCCCACTGCTCAATTCTTATTTAATATGGTCGGTGGTTTAGTAAATCCTGTCACCTCTTTGGCTAACTGGTTGCAATTTTTTAATCCAAAAAATACATGTCGGTTTTTTTATTGGTATATTGGCTTTTATGCAATCTTCAGAGTCTCTTTGTAAGTTGTTAAGCACTTACACGAACCAGCTCTTTTACTTAACAGGGACTTTTACTTAGCTTTTTTGACTAGGACTTTAACGATATTTATTTGACGTTTCGTAAATTACGTTCAATAGTCTATACAAAATAAATGATTTTTGAATTATGAATTGAGAAGGGGAGGCCCTTCTCAATTCATGTTTCAAAAATCATTTATTATATATAAAACCGTGTATAATGTTCACAATAATCTACATCAATCACTTCACACAACACAAACATACATTCTAATTTATTTCCTAAACAGTTAATGAAACCGCTGAAAACGAAAGCCTTCCAAAAACTACCGAGTCAGCTTACAACGAAAACCCCTTACGCGACTTAATTAACCCTAAACAGATGGAGCCGAAAACATGTACATTCACCTTAAATCTTTGCAACACAAGCATAACTTGGTCTACGTTAACCTCTAATACATAAACTAAATGTTCCACACTCAGGTGGTGGAAAAGGTCCTCCTAAAATGGTGGATTCGTCGTGTATTTTGAAATATATGGTGTTGCTAAGTTATGATATATTGCTTAATTAAAGATAAGTGGTGGAATAAATGATATTATGGTCGGCTGTATCACCACGGATTTGCAATTTAGGGTTGTTAGCGGGTAAAGGTTATGGCCGGGAAATAATAATTTTATGTATCTACAGTACGCTCCAAAAGTTCCTGGACACCTTAAGATTTATAATATAATCCACTGACAGCTTAAATGTAATGTTTGTAAATAGACATATAATATATAATACATTAATAAGTAGATCTGTTATTCAGTAGTTTCTAAGACTAGTAGTTATGTAGATTACAGTACCACGTAACACAATTTTTTTTCAGGTTTTCCATGAATTTTGTAGCCAAATGTGTCTAATTATTTTCACCTTGCTAAATTATAATAATTATGTATGTAGTATACAAAATGTAAGCGTGTTAGATATTTCTTACAGAGAGAACACGTCCATGTGCTATGGAGACCACTTTCTGTTAGATGAGCTGTGTGCTGTTCTGTGCTGTGTGTAAAATATTCAATGAATAGAGGCTACCATTAAAGATGCTTTCGCTAGATTAATGGTCCCTACTCGAACGGTATCGACAGATTTTCAACATTATCACAATTATTTAGGACTGTTCACTAAATCCTAAGAACTTTTTGAAGAGATTCAACAAAGTGGCCCTTACACCACACACACACACACACACATGCTTTTTCTGTAACCCGCGACTGTAGAAGAAAGCAAATATTAGGTGAGCTGGCAGAGTGTTCTAAGATTTCATAGTACTGCATAGAAAAGACCCGTCCAAATGTTTGGTTTTTGAAGGCATTGTATATCGGTGACATTTGAGGATACGTTGTCTTATGTAAGAAAAGAATGGGTAGTACTAATTGGAAGAGCATATTAGGTTTGTCGTCATGGTAAGGAGACTAGTTGCTTAATTGTTTTTCTATACTGATTTCATGAAAGTTGCTTTGTAATGCATAAATTAGGCTGTGTTTTACCATATTTCTGATGTAAATCCACACCAAACAAGTGATTTAAATGAACTGGAGGGGTTAAAGGGATTTCTATAGTTATTTGGGTTGCTAGTATATTATTGATATTCAACATAAAGATGCGTTACAAATATGTATATAATTCTACAAAAAATCATCAGTCTATTCAAGAGTTCAAAGCAACGCTTAATATTACGTTGTCAGTAACGCAATTTCGTTCAATTAGCTTTCATTAAATGGAATTAGTGGAGACACGCGATTGGCGAAGCGCGGTCTGATTAACAAGAATGAGTATGGATTGTATACTATTATATACACACCTATATCCCCGAATTTGAGGTCACAGGTTCGATCCCAGGTTTTACCATGACACACACCAATGACTTTTCAATGCTTTTCGAAGTTATATGTGTATTTATCTCAGGTTCATAAGTGCCCGGTTCATTCATGCACACAAATATTTGCACTGAGCGGGAATCGAACCCACGTCGCCTACGTAACAGGCGCGTTCACTACCGCCACACCACGGAGGTCGACAAAGTCTTGAACCCATACATGCCAAAAATCCTTCGTATATTGTTTTGTCTAGTGTTCTTATGATTCAAAATTATGATAATAATATAATACACTTAGATGTTATTATAAAAGCAAATTATTTATGAATGCAAAAAAATCATTCTAATCATATTGAACTAAAAAAATTGTACCCTAGGCTAGAAATATCTACCAACAAACAAAATAAA
Organism: Pelosia muscerda; assembly: GCA_963691645.1. NCBI lineage: Eukaryota > Metazoa > Arthropoda > Insecta > Lepidoptera > Erebidae > Pelosia > Pelosia muscerda. The sequence continues at coordinate 1,484,873 of OY829102.1, forward strand.
TATCTGGCAAAATACCTATAGGTGGGCTGAATAAACCTTCACCTATTCATTAGATAACATACAGGTGTAAATACAAAGAAGGTTCTATACCAAGCAGTAGGCATGATACAATTAACTTAATTACGAAATCGAAACTAAAAATTAAATCAAGCCCTCGCCCTTTAAGTCCAAACCACTTAAGTCACACACCATTGCGATTCCCCAAAATCAGTTATCCCAGGATTAACAGTGTGTAAAACAAACAAAATTTGTAAACAGCACACCCTTTTACATTAGCGCAAAACTAATAGCGAAGCCGAGCAATCTGTAACTTAATTTCGGGAATACGGTCAGTGGTCCCGTGACGTAATGTCTGTGTACAGGGGTCTTGTTTACGGTCAAATTGGATAAGTTCTATTTTTAACTTGCTGAACAAATTTGAACGGTAAGGTCTAATCAGTAGAGACACATTACTATCCAATAAGCAGTAAGAAGTGATGATTGGGACCTTGATTATGAAACTTTACCGATTTTAATCACAAAAGAGTACGAAACGGGCACAAGTAATTCTATCGAATGTGTCATTTAGGAGTTGCTAACTGCAGATGAGATAATGAACGGAAGAGAAAGTGAAAATTTCTGGCACTTTTCTAAACCTGAATCATGGATCGTGAATGGAGAATGGATAGAATTATGAAGGATGGACGTTGTTAAAAAACTAAGTATAAAAATACTTTTCTGCTTAGTACTTAACGCATTTTGCCTAGTTTATTTGTTTAACACGTATTTTTATAAAAAGTTGCTTGTTTACCTTTTTTAACTACCTAAAAAAGGGAGTATACTTAGATGATAATATTATATTAACAAAATATAATCCCTAAATAACCTTCAAATTACTCCAATATAGTTGTTTATTTGAACAAATTCAAGTTTCACCTAACTAAAACATTGAAACCACGCTTTCACCACACACCAGACATAACACACCACTTAAACGACAAAGAGAAACGTAAGCTACTTAAATTAACTGATACACACAATACACATTATACACGTTAAACAAACATACACACACAATACACATTATACAAACACACACACAAAACTGCATCACACATCCATTTAATTACACATCAAAACTCAAGATGGCGCACACCGCCGCATTTGCGTATGCCCTAATTCTCATGTCACAATGTCGGAACATCACTGCACGGGTTGTACTCGACAAGGGCGAGCGGGAACGGCTCTCACGCCCTGATTATTGCAGCCGTATCGTGCTTTTTTGTTCTGTAATTTCGAATGTTTCTGTGAGCAGGTGATACGATGTTCTCTCCGTAATGAGGGTATTTTTTAAAATTTTCATTGTAACGTTGAGTCTAATAGAAACCTATATATAAGTTAAAGTATAGAATGAATTCTTTTTATTGGTTTAATATGTGTTCGCAGTATGATGGGCGGAGGTATAACATAACGGTATCTCCCGTCCAAATTGAGCAGTCTGATTGGGAAAGTACATCCGTCCTACAGAATACCGTGACTAATAATAACCTTGTATTGTCTAACCTAACTTGGAACTTCGATATCGCCATTGGTCATTAGACCATTGGTTGTGGAGGTCAGATGGCAGTCGCTTCACGGAAAATATCGAAGTTCAGCCGCATCACAGTTAGACTGGAAAGCCGACCCCAACTGAGTTGGGAAAAAGGTTCAGGGAATGATGATGATAATAACCTTGTATTGTGTTTCGGGTATTAGAAACGTAGCCAGCGCTCAATGGATAGGTTTCTTGTTGTCAGTGGGAACACCGAGGGCTTAGTAAATACTGCTATTTGATGATATAAAACCTTATTTTGTATACTGCACTGACAGCTGCTCTCTTTTCGTACCCTCAGGGAAAAAAAAGCATAAGACGGAAATGCTGATTTTTCAGTATGGCGAAAAAACTGAATTTATGGGCATATTTACTTTATTTCCAAACGTAGAAGAATTATTCTTATATCAAAAAAAAGAGAAAAAAATATTGCACTTCGTGTTGTATTTAAGTTAGTACTAATGTTTATAGTTTATTAGGAATTGTAAAAATAAATTATTATGCTATTTTTCAGAATACAATAAAATAAAGCATTCTGAGTATCAAAATTTATGCCAGACTTTGCTAGAAAAGTAAAATATATTTCAAAAAGTATGTTATATTAAAGCAGTAATGAACTCGTGAATATGAACATTTTTGGTAGTATAAGTAAGATTACTGCATTATTTCCTTTATAAAAATTATGTTTGTAATGCACAAGCAATATTTACCCCTTTTTTCAATATAGGGGCTTGTTAAGATAACTTAAGTAAACAATAATAATTACTTATTTCATTATATGTTTTAGAAAAGTTAGCTGCATATTAACACATATTACTTAGAGTTATTATTTATGACTACAGGGAAAAACAGAGAATGCATTTTTTTATGCATTATTTTTTATTTTAGGCAAAATACTAATTATAGTTTTGGTAACAATTAAAGTTCGTACTATCAACAATAAAATTGCACAATAATATTCAGTAATTTAGAGCTTCGGTGAAGATTACTACCACTATTGATTTTTTTTATGAATTCTTAAATAATCAGTAAGTAGATAATTTGATAAGACTAAACTTGTAACAATTAACGAATTAAGTTTTTATTAGCTCCGTACAATAAAATATTTATGTTCTCTCAGTAAACGAAATTCAATTATGTCAGGGGAATAACGGATAAAATCGGCTCCGTACTAAAAAAGTATTCCATCCCGACAGTTTACGCACCAGGCATTAAAGTAAACAACATCGTGGGCACACCGAAGGATATCTTGCCGCTTCAGACGCCAGGGGTCTACAAGGTAGATTGCAGCTGCGGTAGTTCATATATAGGCCAAACAAAGCGGACAATTGCTGATAGGGTCAAAGAACACATTGCAACTGTAAAGAACCGCCGGACGAGCAAATCAGCGATTGCAGAACACCTTTTAGTAGCAGGCACGAATCACTGGATTGTATTGCACAATACGCAAGTTCTCTCCACCGAACGTCACTTTTATTCGAGAGCTGTACGTGAAGCTATTGAAATCTAGAAGTACAAGAATTTCAATCGGGAAGACGGTTTCAAGTTATCTGCGACATGGAATCCAGTGATAAAAAACTTGCTGCCTCACTTTTCTGCGCGGTCGGATAGACACCAAGCCATTTGCACAGATAATAGGGACCCTGTGAGTGTGGTATGTGATGGTACCTGGAGAGAAAATAATATAAAAAATGTCGAAAATGTGCGGGTAAATGTATAACCGGCTACCTTACGAACTCGACGACGGAGGGCGTGCGCGGCTGAGACAGTCAGCCTATGACCACGGCCGGTGCAACCTGGTCGAAATGTCAGACATTCCAAAGGTTTTTATTTTATCTATGGCACGTCAATTTGACTTCACCTCGCCTGATGTTAAGCTGAAAGCAAAGTCTCATGAAAGATTTTGAAGATATTGAAAGAGTTTTGTATTACCTATACGATGATCGCGTTAATTCCCGTTTACATATTATTATAAGACTGAATTTGTTGAATTACACTCTGTTCTGTTTCGCTGGCTGGTTTATGAGGTCTATTGGTATGTTGTCCTCGAAGGTTTGTTATTTGGTCACCATTAGCATATTTATCAATGGCAGTGTAAACTGTTCTTTCTTTAATATCTAGCGTATTAAGAAACATGGTTTTGCACACTTTTCAATCAGTCACAAGACATGCATCGCTTTATGACGGCAAATAATAAACCAGTGTACGATTTCGTTCACGTTTACGCTGCATTTTCATAACTTTAGGTTCTATAATCTCGGTGTTTTTTCAAAATGAACTGCCATTGAGTTTCATGGTTACTAGAAGTCCAAAATTGCTTAAATATTCATTGCTTAAATATTCCCAACCTTTTTCTAGGGTTTGTATTAACTTCAGTTACTAACACTGGATGAGATGTCATTGCTTCAGATTCTGTGGTGGAATTATTTCCAGCTGGTATAGTTTCAGCGTGACAGGCTATAAGTGAAGGGTCAAAAGTTATAGACCTAGATTATAGAACCTAAAGTTATGAAAATGCAGCGTAAACGTGAACGAAATCGTACATATTATTTGCCGTCAAAAAGCGATGCATGTCTTGTGACTGATTGAAAAGTGTGCAAAACCATGTTTCTTAATACGCTAGATATTAAAGAAAGAACAGTTTACACTTCCATTGATAAATATGCTAATGGCGACCAAATAACAGACCTTCGAGGACAACATACCAATAGACCTCATAAACCAGCCAGCGAAACAGAACAGAGTGTAATTCAACAAATTCACTCTTATAATAATATGTAAACGTGAATTAACACGATCATCGTATAGGTAATACAAACCTTTGGAATGCCTGACGTTTCAACCAGGTTGCACCGGCCGTGGTCACAGGCTGACTGTCTCAGCCGCGCACGCCCTTCGCCCTTCGTCATCGAGTCCGTGAGGTAGCCGGTTGTACATTTACCCACACATTTTCAACATTTTTTATATTATTTTCTCTCCAGGTACCATCACATACCATACTCACAGGGTCCCTATTATCTGTGCAAATGGCTCGGTGTCTATCCGACCACGCAGAAAAGCGAGGCAGCAAGTTTTTTATCACTGGATTCCATGTCGCAGATAACTTGAAACCGTCTCGTCTTCCCGATTGAAATTCTTGTACTTCTTGATTTCAATAGCTTCACGTACAGCTCTTGAATAGAAGTGACTTTCGGTGGAGAGGTATCTTTTTGGCTAAGTAAGCGCATTTAAGATAATTTCCTTATAACGAATAAAAAGATAATCGTGTATACAAGACTAGCGATGTAAAAAAAACATACGCATTTAAATCATAATAATTGTTACTATTAATCTTCTACATAAAATATTAGGGATAAACGTAGTAAAAAGTAATACGTCATATTTCTCAATTTATTCTTTGCGTTATATCACTTAATCTACTAATCCGTAAGAAAAAATGTAATGGAACAAAAACTCTCAAAACGAATTTTTTGTTTTAATTCGTCAAATTTAACAAGAAAAATATGAAAAAAATTTAGTAGGTATATGTATCTTTGAACGTACTTTTCAAATATGATAAAATCGATAAATCAAAATAAAATCACTTATGCCTATTTTGCACTGGGGGTGCGTTTTAACCTTCAAACCTCCCCCCTTTTCTCCCCTTCCCTCTACTTGTAGCACGAGTGTGGCGCCCCTGGTATCGCAAACGTCCATAGACCACGTTAAACCACTTTCCATCAAGTAGGCTGTGAGCCATGTGCTTGTCTGTCATCTAAGTGGTATAAAAAATTAACCTCTCCTGATTTCTTAGTAAGGTTTCTGGAGAGTTCGCACGGCCCTTGATATTGAAAAGGTTCAAGCGTTATGGTTTTTTGGATTCTTATTTGCACTAATTACCAGTTAAAATATTTCAATTATGTCAGTGAAGCTATAACTATAAAGTAGGTATTTTGAATTCAACTGGATATAATTTCAACTTAGATATGAAGCGAAGTTACTATAATGTTTGCGTGAAAGGGAAACAGAATTAGGTATTATTTCAAAGAACTAATTTGTTCTGACCTTTTGTTTGTATGGGACTGAATGTAACTGATAGGTCAAGTTATTGCCTTAAATTAAAAGTATTTCAAACTGTCATGGATTCTCTCTGTTATTATAGATGAGGTAATGGTGAAATTGAATGAAATTGATTTTCACTAATGAAATATATTATGTAAATACTAGCTGCCGCGGCTTCACCTGCGTGAAGTTCTGATACCGTTACCGCAGTACCATAGATATTAATATTACCAGCCTAAATAGATCCATAGACTCCTTCACCGTGTTACCTAATTTATAACGGTGGAAGCGACTTGTGACTTTCAGAAACATTGACGTCACTGAAAAGTCTGTTTCTGTCAAAGTTGATAATGGTTTATAAAAAAAAGTTTCACGCTTCCGTATATTCTGACATTGTTCAAGCCTAGGTTTTGTGTAAAGATACGTATGTCACTTTGTTTCTCTAAGGATAACTTTATACACAGTACATAAGAACCTCTATTTCTCGTATAGAAAATACGCAGTTCATATGGTATTTCAATGTATAATCTATCCTTGAGCCAAATTTTAGGCATATCTGTCCAGATGCCCTACACAGGACAACACGTGCAGGGCTTAGATGTCACCCGCATAATGTGCAGAATATTCCATCAAGAACCAAGTGGTTCGGTGGATCTTTCCTCTGCCGCACCATTAAGTCTTGGAATTCCTTGCCAACACACGTGTTTCTTTCTTCCTACAGTCCTTTAAGCACTTTACGTGTTTGTAATGGTGACCCTCGTTCCTGAGACTTTACCTTGAGCTTACCATCGGGCGGAATGAAGTCAAATTGACGTGACCTAAATAAAAAAAAAAGATTTGCATTTGCGTGAACAGCATCAAGTCCACGAAGAATACCTATCAATAATTTGAAACTTCTTCACAATTTTTTACCTCTATAATATTAAAAGAAAGTAGGATACAATGTCACTAATACACAACACACATAACTTACTACCGAAGACAACCCATCAACTAATTAATATACCATGTCGTGGTACCACCATAATTAATTATTATCAAATGATTGGCATTTCTGGGACAAGTCCTTTCATTCGCTCGCATTGAGTAGTGGAGTTCGCACTTTGCGAGCCTATACATATTTGGATGATGTTTTGAGGTCATCCTGTTGTGTGGCTGATGTACAAAATATATCAATTGTTAGGACTATTTCTCTGTTATTGGCAGGTAATTAACTAAGATATTGCTGAAGTTATGTGATTATTAGGCTAGCCGACGTTTTAGACATAAGTATTATTTTGTCTGAAGTTACACATTTCTTTGTATCTATGTCTGTGAGCATGTTAGTTCCAGTCCAATCAGGCACATGTGTTCTTCGATTTAAAACCCAACTTTTGTTGAGAGCTTCTTTGATACTGGGAAAAATGGGGGTTAAAAGGGGTAGCTTGCTATCACATTATTTATGAACGCATTTTGATGATTTATGGCTTAAACATCAAGGATATAATTTCTCACAGATATGCCAAGGATGATTAAAATTTGTTAGCTAATGCTAGCTGCATATTATTGCTCATTGATATTGCCAGAGAAATGCAAAATTGACCACTTTCTCTGAACTGTGACCCTCTCACCTCAGCAAGGCCTGCACTGTTCGTAGGACTATTAGTTATTATTATATATTGCAATAACGATTTGAACACTATCAAAATATGTATTGTATCATTTAAGTGATTCTATATTATACAAACTAATGTTTTGATTACTCTTTGAAAAAAAAATACTGTAAAAATATCTAGGAAACCACACTTCGATTGATCAGTCCAGTCCTATGGCTCTTCTTACATTAGCCACAATTCGAAACTAGTGTTTAGCACGTACAAGAAGTCAATAACCGAAATCACGACTTTCTATGACTACAAATCGCAAAATTCTACATGTGAGCAGCTCTCAGAAAGTATCGGTAAGATGTCGAATTTCACGGATTAGTCAAAATTCATTTCGTCAAGAAATTGAGGAAGCTACAGTCGAGTCTCTTTAATTTTAGTTGCGTTTACATAAACGGACCTATAGTTGATGAAACTGCAGTTTCTTTAGTTGCCTAATATATAAAAATAGCCTAAGAACCGAACCTATAGTGATATTAAATAACCTAAAATCCTCCACAAAGAACATTGCTAGTTCAAGAATGCCTTGAACAGCAATACAGAAAAAAAACAATCTCATAGACTTTATTGTTAATATTCTTAGTATATATAAAGTATGATATCCATAATCTTAAATACACTGTCTTTCCTACTTTCTTATTTTGCTAATATTAACAATATTCAGCTGAATGCTTCATTATTGTGAATACCTAACAAAATATATCGATACTGGCTCATATATTTATGAAGTAATAATAATCTTCATCCGAAAATCCTGGCAACATATTCATTAATTATTTTTCTTCCTCGGGTTACATAGAGCAGAACACAATCGTATGTATTGCTTATATACTTTCATATATTATGAAGATATTATTTTCCTTATATTTTGACCTAGTAGGAAAATTGTTTGGTGCAGTGCTATGTAATATGTGTAACTGTCATTCGTGAGGTAATAAGAGCGGAATCGAGTTAAGACCTGGTTTTTTTCTATTAAAATAACTTCTATTGTTTGTTCTAATAAATTACATATTTTTAATTTGATTGTATCATCAGTTGTAGCACGGAACCTTATAAGTACCCGTGCTTCACCCAGACGGAGAGTCTATGCGAAACACGAGGCTGACCCCATAGATTGCACCTAATGTTTTTATATTGGAGGACGGTACGTAGGGGGGCCAGCGTTCAAATAATAAAACACAAGTGTAGAAGTCAATAAAATCACAAGAGGCTTTCTGATTCTGTTCCTTACTTGAAGCTACTATGTGTGCAGTCCTATATGTTATAGAAGATTATATATTATTATAGATCCAATCATTCGATTTCCCACGCGTGCAATGAGCCGGCATAAAAAATATAGCTGCATAAAAATTCTCGGACCTCACGGACTTATCACCAATGCTAGTAAACTTATAATATGACGTTCACCGATAAAAACAGTATCGACTTTTACCAAGTCCACAGCGTTTCGAACAAATCAATCTTCAGCCTTACTTTTTATCGTGTCCCCAAGAATATCTTTGAAGCACAAATTACTCCCATCGTGAGGTATCTATTATCAAATGGAGCATTATTCTCAGTCCTCGAACCAAAAACCTTTCACAAAAGTGGCTGTGCGACTATTCAATGGTTCTGACAGCGAGTATGAGTGATGGATAGCTCCTCGGAAATGGTGTAGGTAAAATTTTGTGTGTCCTTGATACAATTTTATCACTAGCTATTGAATTGGGATGTTTGGGCTTAATTCACCGTTGAAGTTTACAAATGAGTGCTTTTAAAAATGCATTAATTTTAAAATATCACATTTAATGAGGTATAATGATATGCATTTAGGATAAATATCAAAATATAGTCAAATGAATGGTATAATTTCATTGCGATTTATAAGCATAAACTACTGCATAAAGGCCTCTCCAAATGTTACGAGGTTTTGGCCTACTGTTGCAACGCCTGGCCAAACGAGTTGGTACATGGTTTTATTTCGAGTTTTCCTTCTCTCGCAGTGATAGCTTCTGCATATTTTTTCGTTATTTTCCTCTTACCACACTTCGAATAAGATGGGATGGTAATATTCTATCCATCAAGGATAGGCATATGTAATTATGTATGCATCCAGTAAAAGCATGGAGACATCATACCCGCCTATTCTGCCCTACCTATAATATTACCCACAATTGAATCATTCAGGCTCATTTTATTGACTTTTGATTCAAAAACTTTTTTCTTTTTCGAAGTTGATTCAAATCAGATTTTCACAACACACGCCTCTCGTCCAAAACCCACACTCCCACAGGTATAAAATGTCAAGTTTCAAGTTCGCGGAAAGTGGTACTCATAAGGTAAATGAGTACCAATCTAGCCGGCCGCTTGGGTTTAAGGCTTCATAAAACGAAGGCTTTACTTCACATTTATAACCGACAATCTTAAATTTGGAAATGCACTTGAGAGTTTTTTTATTTTGACCTCAAATTGACTTTGGTTTTAGGTTCAGATGACATTTTAAATTACATTGGTTATGAACAGGCCTGAGGTATATATGAAATTTTATTACTGCTTGTTCATTTTGTCCCAATGATTATGGCGAATGAAAAGGAATTGAAACGTCGTCGTCAGGGTAAATATAAGTTATATCCATTCATTGGAATTGTTAATCATCTTGGCTAATCCTTGTAATGTAATTCTGTGATTAAAACCTGCGTCAGACCCTTGTATGTGGTTTTATAGGTCTACTGGCCAGTAAAGGCGGTTGGATAGTGGTTTAAAGATGTGGTCAAACCTTCTACACACTCTGAATAGCTTCAGAACCGTCTTTACCTATGGCAGGGGTTCTGGACATACACGACTTTAGAGGCCCTTTTGGAAACTTTAGTTTTAGATTTCTCTTAAGTTGAAATGTGAGAAAGTGTCTCGCTTTCGGGGGCCCTCAAAGTGGTGGGCCCTGGACAAGTACCCTGAGTGCCCCTATGGTAAAGACGTCATATTGAACATCTTATAAATCACGATATTGGAAATAATTTGATTGCTATGAAATTACTAATTTACTTCAGCATCAATTGTAGTAGCTGATAATAATATTCTTGTGAATACTTTTTTCCTGATTGAATACATCGGCTATCGAAGTTTTTCCCTTGAACAAGTTTGCCTTTGTCAATCGACTCAAAGGAATTGAAGTTGATATACTTTGCAAAATAATCTAGATCCTCTCAAGTTCTGAAACATCTCACTGTCTACTTTGTTCATTGTTATCATATTTCCGTTGGTTTCTGTTACCCGTGTTAATAATTTTGACGATGACAATTTTAATTAAAATAAAAATATAGGTAATGAGTTTTTATTTCCAGTCTTGCTTAACTATTTGAAATACCATTTAGGTGGCAGATAGGTACACAGCCCAACCTGATGAAAGGTGGAAAGTCACACTCGTGTTGCCGATCATGTAGAAGGGAGAAAGGAGAGGTGGAAGGGTGAAGGTTAAGAGAGTTTCTGTGCTGTCATTGCCGAAGATAAAGCATAGTTGTCGGTCTTTTCACTGGCAACCGACAACACAAAACCTCTTCAGTGAGAGTAAGGGATATTGAACTAGTGTTTGCTGCTTCAGACTTAAACTCTTTGAATATTTGTGACAAGCCTCTCACACAAAGCGTGTTTTTTTAGGTTTTTTATAGTATTATTTATTTCCAATTTGAAATTGTTTTTTACTTTATAATTAAATAATAATCTACATCTTTAAAACATAATAGATAAGTAGGTACTTGTTATTTTTATTCTATCGGTTTAACTCGTCGAATTTCTCATGAAACAGTTTGTAACATGGAACCTTCGAACATTTCAATCCTTTATCCAATCTATACACAAAACATTCTATTTACAATCAAAATATTTGAATAACAATTCTATTTTTGTCCACAGGTGAAGTTGAGCGGCTGCTTCGCGAGTACAGACAGAACCAGGAGCTGGTCCGAAACATCGGTGCACATTACTATCAGATCATATACCCCGTGCAGCTGCGACACCACGAAAAGATGGGCATATCCACGCGGGAGGTCAACACTCCTAAGGTGAGTGAGTTATACAGTTCCCACCCTCTCCTCTCCTACACAAGACAACACGTGCAGGGCTTAGATGTCACCCGCATACGGTGTAGCATATATGCAAGCGGTTCGGTGAGTCTTTCCTCTGCCACCTTTCTCTTCTCTTCTTCTTGGAATTCCTTACAAGCGCACGTGTTTCCTTCTTCCTATAGTCCCGGGTCCTTTAAGAGAGGCGTGAAATTGCTTTGCCGTAATTATTTTTCATGCTAATATGTTGTGTACCATGAGTACTACCAGGGGCCTTCGGCTTCGGGAGCGTTCCTCTTACACCCTGTATAGGTCAGGTAGGAGTTAAGTCTAATATTGGTCTCATATTTTATCATTGCCAAACATTCTACGACTCTCTATTATCACCCTTTCCCTTGGTTTTTAAAGCTTCAAGTCTCGATGTTCTAGAGTATCTTGTGTTCCAATTACTCGCATTTACGAGGGTATAAAGATCATCCAGTAAACATTCCACCCCACACGCTTGAGCACACAAAATATCCGTTCGAGAGCCAATTTAACTTAGCTCCCAACTTGTTTGAAGTTACGAAAGATTGTTCGATCGGTTCTGCCTTTTAAAGGCTCCAAGTAATTATATAAACATTCTCTTCAGTGTATTCAGAGAACTGGTTGGATTAATAAGGAAATTTTGTTGGGCGTAGTAGTGGAGATTGTTGAAGACAGCTTCCTGATAGATATTGAGGAGATTCATGTATCCGAGACAAAGTTTGTGACACCGATTTAGTTACAAATACAGCGAACTTTGCGCCGAAGAAAATTATGTTTTAATTAATAATTGATTAAACCGCCATGACATTTAGGATGAAGCCAAAGGCGCGTAATTTATTGAGTTGTGAAGTTCACGATTTAAGTTACTATGTTTAATTTCTTAGAACTTTTTGGAACTTCTGTTTGCAGACAACTAATTTTGCATGAAATCGATTTTTATATGAAACGAATGTAGTAGAAATTACGCGACAGTGTATACGAAAAAGTATTTGAGGCAAGTACAAAACAACTAAATTGTATTTTGACAAGTCTTCAACAAGTCTTCTACAAATCGATTTAAAATTGGAATGAATATGAAAAAGTACGAGTATTATACAATTCTTGTAGTGAACAAGTTTACAACTTGATTTTAGGTTAGAACGTGGGGCTATTTGGGAATATATTTATTATACCTAGGTAGGTATAATGTTATTTACATCGTTAGCCCCGATAGCATGGAAAGCTTGATACTTTGAAGCACGGGGTCCACTCTCAAATTCCAACTAACATCTAATCCCAACCCAGCGAGGATGCCTTTAAATTATCAGGATGCTCGTTAAATTATTAGATGTATCTACGGGCTTACAGGAGAGGTTGACTTGGACCCGCAGATTTTGAAGGGGCCATCATACACTCACAATATGATGTAATACATACACTTAAAGAGCATGGAAGAATTAATTCGATGATAATATTCGAGCTACTCGCCCTACTTTCCTGCTTTATCCAAGTCATAAAGTTATTAAAATTCCACGAGAACGAAGCCGTGGGGAACGCTGATACCCGCTTTAGTAATGAATAATGTTATTGTAATGATTGTTTGGAAATACATTATTATTATTCCATAATAAATATCTGCAGAATATGATATTCCACTTGAAGGTTTAGATCATTAGTCTACCCTAATTAATATTTAACGAACTGGTGTAGCAACACTAAGTTTATGGTAAACATTAGTTTAAGGTGAATCTCCTTTTGCTGAAGTCACCTTTTGAATAAGTTTGGACACATCTTACTTACGAAGTACTTCATAGCGGAGCAACTTCTTCTTCTTTATAATGCACAGGTCCTAGTACTGCAGTCTCCTTTTTGCCCAATCGCCTGCATACCAGCTTGGCTTCTTTGACACGGTGCAGCGGTGTAAAGACCGGCGTTAGGGGGATTTTGCCTCATTATGTATCTTGTACCACCTGTACAATTGAAGATATTTACACACAGGAAAAAATCTGACGGCATGTGGCTGAATTTACATTCTAATGAATATACATAAAATAGTATATTGCCCCCAAACTAGGCGTACATAACAAAGTTGCCACTAACAGAAATATTCAACGGATTATACTCCATTGAAACTTTAATGTGTGCGGGAAAACCGCCTGCATAATGGTCGAATTAATATGTCTTTTTGTCACACAGCCGCAGGCAGGGCTCCGGCCCAAAACTTTTCAGGCCCTTATCGTTATAAGACCTAGCAATTTATAGCCACATTGTTTTAGAGATTGTTCAGGAAATGGATTTAGTGGTAGAGTAAAGGTATGGTTGCGTAGCCGACCGCAGACCAGCAGCAGAATAGCCCACCGGTGATATAGATAGGAATGTGGTAATAATAATCATTGTTTTAATTAATTGCGATTTCTCAATAGGGCAATAAAATCCTGTGCCAAACCGTCTGGCTAACATATTAACATTAGGACAAAGCCTCTCGATATTGGTTGGGACCTACGTCCAAATATATAAATGCTAACATAACTCATTTATAAACACAAAAATAAGATCTATTTAATTTTTTCGAAATACATAAACAAATAATTCAATCGTAAATAAACCTTCATTCCTTGGAACAAGGCTTACAATCAATATTTTGCCTCAATCACTGCTTATGCCAATATTTCGCCACATACATAATGCAAAAGACTATCTCCGTATTATTATGTTAAGACTCGTATATATTACCAGTGTAACGATAACATGACCAAGAAAAATACAATTGAAGGACATACTGACAAGAAAAATATCAATAATATTAGGCGAAGTTATGTGACCTTTGGATAGTGTGCTGACCAATTTTATATCTCATGTAGGTCCACAATATAATCTCTTAAAGAACTTTCCTGTAAAAGTAATCATTTGAATTCGCTTTTTTTCCTCTCCTCGTTTTAATGTTATAGTTCTAAGTAAGTAAAAAAAAAAGAATGTTATAGTGAAGTTGTTCTTTTTTTCAACTTATAGTTGTTTATTACTTGTTTTATTACTTCTTTTGAAAGTATTATGTAAGAGCACATGAGTTAGATATATACTGTATCCATGGCTCTGGCCGCAATAGAATACTGATTCTATTCTTTTAGTCATGAGAATATAGCGTAAAGTAACATAGCATCTTCTACCTATGCTCAATACTTTTGTGACATTCCTGAAGGTTTCTGGCGTGATTATCTAATAAACAAAATATTTCTGCTTCGTTTCACACGAAATCTGTTTTGCTTTAATTAAGGACAAGCTATTGCCCGACATACCATGGCAAGGAATTTGGATTTCGTTTCCGTAACTCATGTAACAATTTCAGATATAAAATTAGAAGATATCTCATCATTAATAAATATGAAACTAAACTTATAAAACAACCAGAAAATTGTTTCTAGTAATAAATATGCTAACTATAGCCAAAGGCCTTTAAATGTCACTCAAAAGGTTGCTGACTGTAATCTTAAGGCACTTTTTTCTCACGTTCGTGCAAAAACACAATTCTTTGTGTGAAAATCGTTTGCAAGTAAACGTATATTTAAAACAAATAGCTTTTCGGTTAGGCCGTTTGATGCGAAAGGAACTGTATCCACGAACAGTGGAATAGTCTTCTTTTGATGTGGAAAATCGAACATAGACGAGTGAATAACACCGAGTTTTTTCCGTGAACACAATAAACTTGTGTTGCTTCGGTAAACTGAGCTACGAGTGAAACAGGACACTGAATAAATTTTACGCATAACAAGAAATTCATCTTCGGTATGAAAGATGATTATTTGGGAATACGAAGAAGTTTTTTCTTTATATACCTACTATATTTTTAGATAATTGGGAAAAGGGAAGGTAAATTGAATGAAGAAGGAGTTCTTAGGCAAGTTTTTAGTCTGCAAAATTGTTTCGAAAAAGTCCAACAAAAACTGTCTTTCCAATTTTCTGTTTTCAAGTTAACAGTGAGTGGTACAGTTGACACCTATGGTGTATACCATCTTATTTCGTCTTGTTTTGGGGTGCCTGCTCTTATTTTTTGCTCTGGAGCTATCACGGATACTTCGACCCTGTTTTATCTTATGTGTCGATCCCAACCGGGCCCCTACGTTTGACAAGGGATAGCCTTCTCAATTAAGGTAGCTATTTCTCGTAATTGTAGGTGCATGTATTCCTCTGGCTTGGCGTAGCCCTTCCCCAGAAAGCCCCAATCTTGATATGAGTATATTTTCTGAAATTAGGACCAATAAACGCATTCATTATTTTTGAAATTTTGTCCCTGCTAATATTGATATTTTTTAGTAGCTGTATTGCTAGAGAACAGGGTTGAATGTACGATTTAATATTCATATACAGAATTCAAAGCGTCAATAAGCGCAGAAACTTTCATAGCGAGATGCAGGATTTTGTAGTAGTTTGGTTTTTTTACCAGGTGGCAGCAAAGCATGAAATAGTGTAATATAACAAAACATAGAATAGTTTGGTACTCTTTTAGAATTTTGTATATTTTTTCCTAAATAAATATTAGGACACTTATACAAATATTCATATTCATGCATAGGTATAAATATTTGAACTGAGCAAGAATCGAACCCGTGCCACCTGAGTAGCTGTCGCGTTCACTGCCACAACGCCACAGAGGTCGTAATTTTTAATGTCGTATGAAAAAAAATATTAACTCAACTTATTATAATATATACAGCCGGCCTCTTCAATTCTCAACTGATGGTAAACGGTTACCAGTATATATAAATGCTTGTTAGCAACGTCATCGTCCTTTGATGTTATCTTCTTCCAATCCCTACTTAACGTTATCTCACTATTCAACGTTTTAGAGGCCAGCTCTCCTCAGCGCAAATGGGTCGTTTTGACCGAAGTGCCACCCTCTCACATAACGACTTTAGTAATAGTATGCTATATTTCGTATGTAGGTATTGAGATTCCAAAATTATTTCTCTCCTTTCAAGATCACTTCGTTGTTTATCTATCTATCTCTTTGTCAAGTTTTATTTCTTGAAAATTTGTAGAGGCATCAAGTTGTAATAGGTCTGTAGCATTTTAAAGCAGTAAAAAATGAAATTTTGAAGTCAACACTATCATATATTACGTTCATCAAATGACATAGTCGGATTCGCTAGTACCCGTTACATGCAGAACGCCTCTAACCGGTCGAATTAGAGGTCGATGGGGGAGGCCTATGTTCAGCAGTGAACAGTCCTATGACTGAAATGGTAATGATGATGAATGTGGCATACGTTCATCCGTGTGGTGTCGTAAGAGGCGACAAACAGAGAAATACGCTGATGATATCACTGCAAGAGAAGAAAACCTCGAAATAAAACCTTATACAACCCGCCTGATCAGCGTAAAAATAGTAGGCTAAAATAGAAAGAAAGAATGAAAAAAAGATAAATGTTTTATTATGGTCCTTACAATGTGTTTCTCATGTAGGTACAACAATTCGTGATACAGTTTATACATAACCATCACACTGTGTGAACCCAAATAGGGCTATCAAATAATAGGAGAAAATCTCCCAATATTAGGGGAGGCCTATATCCAGTAATAGACTGCGATAAATTTATTGATTGATTGAAGTTTGTCCCTCGATCCAGTTCTGTACGGAACTTAAAATGGAGGACAAAAGAACAACGAGACAAACCTGTGCACTGAGGTGCTTACAGCTGGCAACACATTTATAACACTTTTTTTTGGCTTGTCACATCTTTTGTGAGAGAGACTACTGCTTGACCCTCCAATCTCAAAAGAAAAGCCTGCGCCAGTCTTCTACTATACGGGCTTGAAAGATTTTTTTTTCAAAGGAGGTAGGTCACGACGGTACATCGAGTCCTTACACCGTGGTTAACAATAAACATGTGTTGTGTTCTCCACGGTGAGCACAGTGTTGCCAAATCTCACTGTAGAGTTTTTGTGCTGTCAGTGGGAAGACCACTTTGTCTCCTACGCTGGGGGCACAGTAGGTCTCTTAACCTCCATCTCCTCCTTTAACCACCACCTCTGCAAGAAGTGCATTCTAAAGTTTCTGTACGGTTGCGATAGCACGAGTGTGTGATGCCCCTGGTGTAACGAAGGTCCACTTTCTGTCACTTTCAGGTTGGCTTGTAATACGAAAATCTTGGCGGAGCACCTTTATATAGATATTCAGTTTATTCCCATTCCCAGCCCGTAAGATTGGGTAATTACACGCGCAAGATAAACAGGCCATGACGCGATTCGTTTACCCACGACTAATTTTGTTTACCTAATGTCTGGATCGCTAATGCGTCGATTTTTGTTCAACTGTTGCAAGTTTTAAGATGTAGCAGATTGGGTTGAATCTCTATTTTATAGCCAGTCAAATGTAAAACTCTCTTAAATATATAACCTATAAGAGATTGATTGAAAAAATACTTTTGAAGATATGAAGTAGTAGCCCAACGGCATCGAGTAATCGAATACAGGGACCAATTTAGGAATACAGTGAAAGGATTACGATGGGTGCCGTATTGAAGAGCACAGCTTTTTACATAATTTTATTATTACTGTATCCTTTGCCTTCTCTGTTTTCTTATCACTTCCAAAGAAATTATATTATAAGTTGTGAAAGTTTGTGAATAGGTTTGTTACCCAGTCACACTTAAACGGCAGAACAGATCGGGCGAAAATTTGGTACAGGGATAACCACGTAGGCTACTTTTTACTCCATTCCTGGATCAACGGATTAGCCCTGGAAAGTGGCAATTCGCTGGTGGTGATTTTGTGAAACCTTGGTCGCGTTGTATTTTAACCTGAAGTATGAGAATGACAAGTATTTTGACGTTTAAGACAGGTGTCTGTCAATCCCATACGTTTATCATTGGATAATCATATTCTGCCCCCTAAAATCCAACCACACGTCCTGATCGACTACCTGATCTCCTGGGGAGCGGACACACGGAAACAAATTTACTGACGTGGCTACCGTGGCTCTGGTAGACTTTTTACCCGACTGCGCGACGCAAAGGAGGGTATTGTGTTTATCAGTCTATGTATGTATGTATGTATGTATGTATGTTTGTTTCTATGTGGCGTTCTAGAGACCAAACGCGTAAGCCGATTTTGATCATTCTTACGTCAATCGATTCGTCTTGATCTTGCGAGTGTCACTAAAGACATGACAGTAATCAAAATTCACCACAGCGACAACCAGACGCCATATTGTCAAAATGAAAAAAAAAAAAAGTCAATGAACTATGTCAAGTGGGGTGTCGTTGAATAGGTAATTTTAAATCATATTTAGGTTTCTTGTACCATTATTCATTTTAAATAATAGTTTAGGATATATAACGATTCAAAGTTGCTTAACAAAACATTCATTCTTGCTAATTTTCTTACTTATTGATTTAAGTTTATATTTTAAGTATAAACGATATACAAACAAAAATATTTTTGATACAAAAAAATAACTTTTCAATGAATTGTAACTAAAAAGTATAAAATAAAAAAATAATTTAAAGAAAAACCCGACCCGACTGCGTAAACTAAAAAGAATGAAACAAGCCCAGTAGTTTAAAATTCATACAATACTCACAGTCGGGGCCCCTTGGGGAGATTTAATTGGTAAAATTTGAATGGGCCCCGACTGTGAGTATTGTATGAATTTTAAACTACTGGGCTTGTTTCATTCTTTTTAGTTTACGCAGTCGGGTTTTTTGTTTTTCTTTAAATTATTTTTTTAAAACTTGAAATTTGACATTGACGTCTCGCCATTAATTCTATAAGACGTTTATCATATTTACTAGAGACTGGTAAAATTGCGGCGATTCTGTTGCAGAAGCCATTTTGAGAAAAAAAGAAGAAGAAGAAGAATCATATTCTATTTAACAATCGTATTGCCTTGTGTAGAGAGGCAGAATATCACCTAGGCGAACCGTATCATACAGGTCTTTATCACAAGGCCTTTGTAATGAATATAATGCGTCTACGTAGTTTAATTTCTTTGTTCGCTGTTTTGCTTTCATATAAGAATATTTTTCTACATTAGAACAACGTATTTAATAGTGTTGTTAACCTATCTTTATGTTTTTCTCCGCTCCTTTTATTAAATTGTACCACAGTTGGCTCAAGGGACGAATAAATTGCGTCTCCCAGGACAATTTCCATGGATTTACAATAATTCCTTTTTTTCACATAAAGGACGTCTTATTTGCTAATTTTTGCGGCTACAGTTCTGAATGAAACTGGTATCTTTTAATACATTTTGGTGAAGTTTTGGTGTGTTTTGTTAATTGTATCATTTCCTAATTGTTTGTATCACAAAAATTGTGTACTCAAAAAATTGAGTAGGTACTTAAATATCTTAAAATTTCTCGGTTCCATACCGATCGTTGTTTTCTCCATCGTTTCTTCTTTGAATTTGCGTTACCTAAGTTTACTTTACATTTTTTAATTTCTTCACAAATATACTTTTCTGAACTATATTACCAATTTGTGTTTTGCAGAACAGATCTGACAAACTAAATAGACAAATTTTTGGTATGTTGATGGTAGGTAGTAGGTAATATTTTTATAAAAACCGTATTAAACTATTTAGAAGGAGGAATAGAAGTAATCGAACCCAGGGCTCCAAGGTGAATACACGAACATAACCAAGAACAACGTTGATAACATAATGGTGGCAAATACAATACCGGAGAAAGCACAAGTTTAAGATAATAAAGGTTTAAATAACAGTGAATCGCGAAATATTATTCTAAGCGCAAAACTCGAAGATGGCTAAACCAATTCGAATAATTCTTTTTTCATTTGTTTCTTGAACTATATGGAAAGTTTTTATGGAGCAGCGGGAACGGGATCAGAAGTCCACGCAGGTGGAGCCGCCGGTAACAGCTAGTGTAAAATATTATCAACTATAATACAGAAATAAACTAATAATTAATTCAGTAACCTTCTACCTTTACAATTTTATGTATTTACTCCAACAAAGATTCACAAAATCTAATTTCATTGAAACGAAAAAAGGCCATATTTATCTACTGCTAAATTTTAACAAACGCTGACTGAAGTACCTATCCCGTTATTAAATTTTCCTTACTTCCTTTTAAAGCTTACTGATTCGCCTAAAACGCTTCGAGTTACCGCTCTTCAGATTTTCAAACAAAAAGGTAACAGTGAAATACAGAATCAATTTAAAGTTTATAAAAGACGTTAAGGCTTGTGGTGAGAACCCCTGTTTACGGCGAAAAGTTGCCTACTCCATGCAAATTGCATTAGGCCACTGTCTCAGAAGGACAGTTACTGGCACAACTACCTAAATCTTAACTTGTTTATGTCTTACAATTTAACTACATTTCATGGAGTTTTTAACTGCTTAATCTTGTTAAGGGAATGCAAAGAGATTGTGGTTGGGATTTGGATAGGTTCACCGAGTAATCAAAAGTGTTGTTAATTTGAGGAATTTAATGAACAGTGTTAATTACTTTTAAGGATGTTGAATAAATTAGAGTTGGATATTGTTTTTCAATGTATATATTTCAGGTTGAAGTCTATTAGTTAAGAAGATACCTGAAGCCTTTACTATGATTGTGGAATCAGGTCATATTAGTATATTTACGGAATATAATTTTATGTTTTCTATAACATACAATTTAGTGGTTATATTATGCATTGAATTACATATTTACTGCGTAGTTTGTAATCAATGTATATTCAAACCTTCCAATTCCAATTCAAGGCACAAACAAAAGAAGACTCTTTCGAGAGACAAGAACTTCTATGCCTCCAGCGCAGGAGACAAATTGGTTTTCACTCTGGCTTCCCTACTCCACATTGAGAAAACAACGCCTGTTTATTATCAACCACGGTATTCTGTAGGGCTGCTCTATTGGAATGCTAGATACAATCACTTCCTACCTCATCATAACATAATCATTGCAATAAAATTCTCGTCCGTATATTTTCTTTCAAGTCACACAATATTGTATCTGTCTTCTTACCAATCTAAATATTGAAATGTGATATAACGTCATGCTTGGCTCACGAGAATGTTAGGTATACACGACTTACAAGGATTACGTTGTTCAAGTTTACTTAGTATCACTTAACCAAAGTGCGGGTAACTTTCAATTATATGTTTGTATTAAACTGTTCCTGTTGTAATTATTTTACGGTTAGGCTGAACAAAGTTGAAGCGGTGTGGAACTTTGTGTGCCATGCCATAGGCGTTAAGAAGTTATAATTTTTTGAAGTGAAAACTTCTTTACGTTCATTGAGCTGTTTTAATAGGGGAAACTGTTATTGGTGGTACCAATGATGTACATTTTCGTAGTAGAATTTTATCGATATCGTCCTTTTAGTTTTAATGACAAATTAATAAAACGTGTCTCCTTCTTTCTACAACCCTGGAATTTGAATTAAGGCTTCAAAAATCACCCGATTAGGCCTTTCAGGTGAAGGTCACCATTGTTACATTGTAAGTGTCTGTTGCCGGGCGTAGTGTGTGAGGATGAACCCCCTCTCTATGGCGAGCGGTACGATGATAGAAAGTAGGTCTGGCCATCATGTCAAACAATACTTCTGAACACAAGCCATTAAACAGGCGGATTATTGACTATTTAATTTTTAAATAAATATTATTGTTGTAATTGTTACAGGGTCGAGGATACGATTACCAGCAAGGCACGAGGTCGCGCGCTAGGGTAAGTTTTTAAATCTAAGTATAGTTCTGATGTTAACCCTTTACTAAGATGTATAGTTTTTAACTGTTACATTTACTATTATCCCCACCTAAAATAACAAGTTAACTGAAGTCAGGTTCAAATTCAATAGGTGCTGATGGCTGGTAAATGGTTGATATATAGTTGGTTTGCATCGTATAGGATAGTTAGGGATAATTAAGGATAGAAGTGCCGTGCAATTGATAGATTCATGAAGTCACCATGTAGCTTGGTAAATCTACCAAAGGCAACCATCTTCTTCTTCATGCGCATTTATATAGGCTGCTGGTCAAATGTCTGGCAATATGAACATATGCATATCATTTTTATTTTGTACGGTAATCTAACATAGCCCATAATCAGCGGACAAAAAAGCCGTTTCTTACAATGTCTTATTTGTCTAGTTTTAATAGGTATTTCAGCATTAACTATGAGGATGAACATATGAAATTACATACATGCATAGCCCATTTTTTTATCTTGCCCAAAATCCCCAAGGATACCACCCCTGCCAAAATCGGTGGAGGTGATTATGTCGGACTCGAACCGACTAAAACCTACACTGTCTATAGGTTCTTGATTGCCGGAGGTGAGATTATACAAGACATATATCCCGCACCCCGACAGACCCGGGGACTACTCTTTTGAAATTACTCCCTTCCTCTAATGTGGGGATCATGGTGTCCCTACCCCTCATCTAGCTCCTGGGTATGGGGAGGCGCAATTTCGAGCTACCACCGCGGCCTGTTTCTGCTAAGGTGACAGATAGCTCCACCCGTCACTCCCAGGCCCGCGCTCGTGGATAACGGAGGTCATTCTGCGACCTCTTACATCCGAGTCGCCTCCGCTATATACATACATAGGCTGATAAGATCATAACTCACCTTTAATTTTGCCGTAGTTTGGTAAAAATAAGCTGAAACTTTTCTCCATTTAAACTTAGCTACTATTATTCAAGATGTACTTGCTCCACTTTGCGTCCTCCATACAGGACCACACTTTGGTGCACAAATTAACACAGAGCGCTCCTCTGAGCCTGAAGCCTTAATTAAACATCTCATCAAGATTAAAGGCCGCAAGGTCTAGGAATATGGTGTCAAGGGTGTTCTCTCGAATGTACTGAGTTCGTGGAAAGAGACTGTTTTGATGTGGAGAAGGTATTGTATTAATTTTTAGTCTATTTTCGTAGAAGTTCATGTGAAAGCAATTAGAAAGTACAGAGAAAAACTCATACATATTATTATTCTCACTCCCGTAATCCCCGAAGGGGTATGCAGAGGTGTATTAAACACCCACATTTTGCCAACTTTGATTTTTGGTCCCAAGGGGCGAGCTTATTCCCGCCAATCGGGTACTTTGTAATAAAATAGGTATTCCAAAAATATATTCTTAACTGAAAATGTAGCAGCTAAATAAATTTGGAAAACAAAATTGACCCAATTCCTTTGACCAAAACGTAAGGAAGTTAATTACGTGCTTAGCCGTACAAACACTACCAATTTACGTCTTGAAGAGTATCAGACTCAGTAGGTACATTATTAAGACTCAGAACAGTGCAAGTGACTATTTAAAAATTGTCAACAACTACAAAAATACTCCAGATAATGATGAACGTGGTAATGAAGAGATTGTATCTATTTTGCGCTAGTAATAATAATTTTATGGTCTGAACACAATCAATAAAGAAAAATATGAATGTCACCAGTATTGCATAACGAACCCTAAAGCGCAACAAAAAATCGAGAACTGCGTAAAAGGATCGGAAAACTGATAATAAAAACGTTCATTTCATTCATTAATCCCATATCAAAATATACTGTACCGTAAAATACCTTTCAATATCGATGTACAGTAGAACTCAAAAGTGCAGTAGCAATCCTACGCAACTATAGCGTCAACATTCTAACGCTACTTGTGACCTTTTTCTTTTAAGACAAGCCAGCGTCGCCTCGTATTCTGTACAACATGATACGATGAACCACAAAAACTCGTTAATCTGCTCACGTAGCCACTCAACATGGAATTATGATGGGGATTGTACATAATACCCGGCTAAAGCAATATATTACACCTGGCAACAGACATGTGTATTTAGTACATCATATACTATCGTGTGTTGCCATTAAATTTGGAACTTTATAGTCAAGGCATTAGGGATGTAGATTAAGTGTATCGAAGATTATAATCGATTTGATAATAAGTGATATACGTTGTAGGTGGGGATCCCTAGAAGGGATTTTTGAAGTTACTCAAGCGCGTCAAATTATTATAAGGGAGGATACCTTAATATTGACAAGTTAATATATTATTATGGGCGTGCAAAAAACCATTCAATTTATACATACCCATCAGACTAAGATCATTGTCGAAGAGACTGACCGAGTTAGTTACTAACTAACAAGTGTAAATTTAGCTTACTTCACGATTCAATCATAATTTGGGAAGGTAGCGAAGTTACAAATACAATGTCTGTATTTACTCAAGCGTGGTCAATTTTTTTTCATTTTACAGGTAAATCATATCGTGATCATGTTAGAATAAGTGAGAAATTAATATAAATTAATAAGTCCGCCATTAACGGACTTAAAGGAGACCTCATTGCTAAACCTTCCTTTTATGTAAAGTACTCGTTATTAACTTGAAACCAACCCGAAGCCTTATTAAGCCTTCCCGAAGAGCAAAACCTATGCTCGGGCCCTCTCCGTGAGTAGCAGCACTGCTGTGAAACAAATTACTACACCACGATGTCAAATTCATCTAATTTTGCCAGTCTGATAGGAGTGGAAATGCTGTCAACTCCACAGAAGAAGAAGAATTGAAAAGAAATTTGTCTTGATTAAAATGTATGACATTATTATATACTTATTATAACCCTTTCCCTACTACTGAAAGTGGAAATATTGTAGATCCATTATTCTATCTAGCATCTAATCAAACAACAAGTTTATCATACTAGCCTCCTTTACTATTATAGAATATGTAATGATTTAGAATGAAAAATATAACCCTCAATTTCACAAAACTTCCACCTGAGGGTAATATATTCACCCCCAATTACGTGGGCTAAGATGATAATGATTATTTCAGTGATATAACAACCTTAGTTGATATACATAATATAATAATGTTCTGCAAACTACTTCAAGAAACTAGTCAAATTCTCAACAATGTTTGATTTAAGAGACAAAGGATAGTTACCCAGACAGGGAATATCTCTAAGTTTTAAGATTACAATGAACTACTAGTTCAGAGCTTAGCTAGTTATAAGATATATACGAGATAACCAAATACGTTTCGAAGATTAGGTTCTTAGTAGACTTATTCCCTAGCGTTTTATCCATTTCTAACTTAGAAGATAAGTTACGCAGAATGTTTTTGACCAACATATAGTTTTCATGAACATTTAATTTATATTTAGGGTCTTACAACCTTCCATTTATTTCCATTTTATCCACTTCATCAACATTCGCTACCGTTATACATTTATACGTTATACATTTCAAAAAGTGGCAAACTGATAAATTTTACCATTTATAGAATGTTATTGATTCCATATTTGTATGTTTTAAGGTCGTTTGTGACTGTTTTGTTCTTATTTAATTTGCCTTATGTATTTATAGTTTGATGTACCCAAACTAACTGGATACATATTTTATATAATTTTTATCACGGCATACTGTTTTAGTATCATACTCATATTATATCTATTTATAGTATACTGTTTTCAACATTTATTATTTTATAAATTTGCTATTATAAAAAAGTAATCAAGGCTACAATAAACATAAATTACATTCATTACTGCAACTAGGACATGTTTCAAATGGTATATTTGACAGGAATAATGTTATAAATTTAAAAGATTATGAGCCCAACTCATAACCCATTTATTCATAGAGCATTGACCGTAGCACGAAACGTTATCAAATTCATAATGTAAACGTAATCGAGATTTTTGGACATTGTGATTGGCGAACTTTATTAGCACACTTGTTCACAGTACTGCTCTTGCTGCCAATCGTATGCTCCGCTTTCTTAATACATTACAAATTCAATACTTTTCGTTCTAAGGACTCCTCAGTGATAATTATGATTGCCTTAGGTCCGTATTCCAGAACGATATTTAATCGTCCTATAATCAAAATTTTCAAGTTCAGTTTAGTAAATTTCTGTTAATTCGATACACGTATTCTCATCTGTATTTGAAAGATCCCACGTCTCAATATATCGAGGTTCTAGTTCACCTCTATAACGTAGAAGTACGAACATCCATTAATAACTAGCTACCTGCCTGAGGACAAAGGCTACAAGGTCTTTAGTTCCACGTGTTGTTCGACGAACTTTGCCAATGTTCTGGATCTTAGTTCCGAAGGATTTACATGTTAAGTAAAGATTAACGAACCATGCTTGCTACCTCAGCCGGCTGAAAGATACCTGACAGTGATTTAATTAATTTAAAAACTATTTACATAGCAATAGCAACATTGGCCAGCACCAAATTGAACAAATTGAACTGATATGTACCGTTTGCACTATTGAAAAAGCTTACCAACCAAAAATGTGATATTCAGTTGAAATATTTAAGCAGGAGGTACCGTTTTCATTAAAATGTTGCCATTCAAATAAAATTATACACGTATTACGTCCTCTGAATAATGTACTAATACTCGCAATCTGAAATATGATACAGTCATCTTAATTGTGTATCGTCTGTGTGAATGCGAAGCCACACAGAACTGAAATTATTACTCCAAAATTTTCCACAGAGATTTGTTAATATAAAAAGGTAAATAAAAAGGAATATTTTATATTAAACGTTATTTTAAGATAGGTTTTGATGTTCTTGTTTTGTTATCACCAAGTATGATGGCTATGATACACGATGTAATTTAATATTAGGGTCAGGCTTCAAGTATAATTTCCAGGTACAGAATTATTTAGACGATAAACAAACCTAAAAAGTAGCTGTTCATTCAACTTGCTACTCAAGCAAATTACTGTATTTAGACTAAGTAAATATTTGTAAATGGACCAAAAAAGAAAAGCCCACTGAGTTTGTTGCCGGAGTCTTCTCAGTCAGGGCCGCGTTTTGAACCGGTGCGGTGATCCATTTACTAACTAACTTATAAAATATAATTGATATTGACGTTTTGTAAGTTATAATAAAATATCTACAAGATAGTCCTCATTCAAACATCGAGTAACCTGATTATCAAACCTATTGCTTCAAAGCAAAGGAACTAGGTACTCGTTACTTTGTTTTCTGAGCACAAAAATATTACTAAGCCTATGAGGGTTCTTAAATGTAAAGCTGTCCGTGCAGATAACGCCTTTGTCGCTTGCACGGCAGTACAAAGAGCGCATCTATTAGACGTGAAGACGTCTATCCCTTCGTTAAGTGTAGCGATAGCCGTTCGAAGTTTCTTGCAACACAAAATAGCGTAAAATTTGAATTGCTAATGAAGTCTGTTCAGTTTTTACGAAAACTTTTTAACTAATCAAGTTTGAAAATACTTTGTTCTTTTTTGTAGTCGGTAGAAAAAAGTAGTAGTAGATATTTTTAGTAATGTAAGATTAGTTTAACTCCTTAGACTTAGATAGCCTCTGTGGCGTGACGATGGTGAACCCGGCTGTTACGCAAGAGGCGAACAATACAAGAGATGAGACAGCTTTGAAAAATACACTTAATATACTATAATAATATTTGTTTTGTATCTGTGGTTAGATCGCATTGTTAGATCAATCTGACCATGTCCACTCTTTTGTGTCCTTGGTCAGATCGATTTAATTAAAAGAGTCCTAGGTCAGATTTTGGTGTCCGTGGTTAGATTGCAGTATTAGACCAAGTCTATGCATGTGTCCTTGGTCAGACCGATTATCAAAATAAATATTCGTGAAGTTTAAATATTAACATAGCCCCTAAATGACTACTGTCAATGGTAGGCCCATTGTGAACAATAATGGGCTTATCCCCTATTACACTGTTAGAATTTTGATGTCACACATAACTAGAAATGTTACAATGCCCATAAAACATACTCTGCTTTAGGGGTATGCCAGCCCCACTTCGATCACATTCAAAAGCTGCCAAGCTTCATCACACGAAGTCATCAATGATTCATTCTATAAAGACATCTATGATTGAAAGTCTTTTTTCACTCCTCCCCGTCTAACAGAGGGAGGAATAATTACGACGAGGGGCTTTGACCTCCGCGGGGTGTAATTAAGGGTGAGGGGGGAGGGGAAATCATTTTCTTTTAGGTGTGTTTTTGTGCTGTATGCGAAATGCTAGGCAGAAATCTGTTTGTGCTTTTATAGGCTTTCTGTGGAGGTTTTGTGGATTAAATATTATAATTTAGATTATGAAACGTGGATTTATATTCTGTTTGTTTTTTTTTTTGTTTTCAAAGGCTGCTGTCAATGACTTGTGTGGCATAGATTGCCTCACTGTACACTGAATAGGTATCTATATATGAATGAATATATGAATCGTGAAGTATGTTGGTAAGCGCATAACTCGAAGACGGCTGGCCCAATTCGAGTAATTCTTTTTTATTTGTTCCTTGAAGTCTGCGCAAGGTTTTTATGGAGCAGCGGGAACGGGACCAGAAGTTCACGAGGGTGGAGGCGCTGGTAACAGCTAGTATTATATAAAATATTGGAAAAGTGAAAACTCAGGCGATAGGGTGAGCGCTATGACCACTGAGTTACTGGGCCACGTCTAGAATTTTCAAAATTCTCCTTTATGTCTTAACAGGCGACATTGGACCCATCTACCGATAATCCTACGAACTATCGGAAACCATGAACGGTTATTAAATCATTGTAAACTTAACTTTTTTCAATTCTCGGGAGTCTCATCATCATCATCATTTCAGCCATAGGACGTCCACTGCTAAACATAGTCCTCCCCATCGACCCTCCGACCGGTTGGAAGCGGTCTGCATCCAATAGGTACCCGTGACTTTGACTATTTCGTCCGTCCACCTCGCAAGAGGCCGTCCCACGCTTCGTCTACCAGTACGCGGTCTCCATACGAGAACCTTTCGGCTCCAACGGCCATCTTTTCTTCTTGCTACATGCCCCACCCAGAGCCACTTCATCTTGTTAGCCCTGTAGGCTATGTGGACCACTTTCGTTCGTCTACGGATCTCCTCATTTCTGATTCTATCTCGCAGTGACAAGAAACGAGTCTTGCATTCGCTTTTTCTAATAGATTTGCAAAAGTTAGCATATTAATGCCTTAAAATTTCATTATTAATTCATCTAACTTCAAAGTACTTCATAAAGAAAATTGCAAACTACTTTAATACAGTTACAAAATCTTTAGTGGAATTTAAAGCTATGCCAAGAGAATTCTGTGTGAATAGTCTTTACAATGAACTTTGTGTGTTTACGAGTCGTTAGCTTCTTCAGTAGTCTTGGCAGACATTCTATGTTGCAAATAACACGTAAGTAATATACCCGAATACACACCATTACCTGAGTAATGAAGTTCTAATAGTAGTTATGACATTGTTATTTTGCTAATATTAAAAAAAATACACTAAATAAAGAAATAATATATAAATAAATATTCTAGGACAATCTACACAACGTCACCTAGACCCATGGTAAGCATAGCTTAACTAGCTTGTGTTACGGGTTCTAGAATGCGGAGAAACATACATAGATACATTTTTTTTGTAAATACATACATATTATACATAGACTCAGATCAGTGCAGATATTCATATTAAAGCACATAAATATTTGCACTGAGCGGGAATCGAACCCGCGCCTCCTGCGTAGCAGTCGCGTTCACTACCGCTACGCCACGGAGGTCGTCACTGGATTGCAACTGAGGTTGGTTTGGTCATGCAGCCTTATACATCTTAGAAAGCAGTTTTAACATTCATATTATGTTTCATCTCTTAATATGCAGCTGATTCTACTTTCTTTGGGCAGTAAAACCCTTTTTGTGTGAGTCCAACTCGCATTAAACGACCTTTTGAAACTACACAAACAAACGTCCCCCACAAAACGTTAATCGTACTTATATTTCCTTGAACAAATTATCTTGATGCGACCGGCATTGATAGACATACAGTACCTTATTATTCGCAATAATATAGATTATGAAGACTGGAGTAAAGATAATCACGTTAGACGGATTGCTGCCGGGATCCGTTGACTCATTCGGATAATATTGCCATATCGTAATCCAGTACCGACGGGATGCATCAATTTTGTTTGTTTATGAACTGATATTACAATTATGTTTCATAGTTTACAGAAAATTTTGAAAACTAATCAATATGCTAGCTCAAATCAAATTTAGATAGGAAAAGTGATTGCTTCGACGGGATTCGAACTCTATCTTTCCCTTCATAGTTTCTCTATTATCGATCTCTTCAATTTTGTTATTATAGATGAAAATATACCGGTACAAAATAGATTTTTTTTTGCTTTAGTGTGTGTGAGTGAGGAGATGTGCCAGAGGTTACCCTCGACAACTAATGAGCTGAGACAGCCATGCGTTTTTGGTCGGTATGTATCCGACATAACTGCCCCTGCTGGTTTCAGCGCCCAGCCGAAGCCAGCAGCGGTTACCGTTTAGATTTCCGAACGTGAAAAAAGTGTGTGTATGATAGTGGTGTAAGTCGAATGTTTATATGAATATTTTCTCTGTTTACCCCATTTGGGAAACACATTGTGAACAAAACCACTCTATTTAACTACTCTGTAATAACATCACTGTATAAATTCAGTTATAAAAGTCAATTTCAGTAACGCATTTACCCTGTTTGCGTGCCAAAACTTAATTGAAACATTATGAAATGAACAAAAATTTCTGTCAGTTTTAACCTCTATTCTCCAAGATTTTATGGTGCTCCTTGAAAATATTTAAAAGGCAAAGAAAAGCGGTAGTATCAGTTTCCAGCATCTATTGTGCCGGTGGAATGAAGTTGCGTCCTTATCTTGAACAACCCATCGGTGATTGAAATCGACTTGGCCGATGTTCTTTCTTGTTCGCTCCTCTTTTCTACAATATTTTTCTAGATTGAAAATTTGTTTGAGCGACATTGAAATGCAAATATTTTGGATGATTGTATTGACCCCGATTTGAGAGCTGCTTTTTATTACGATTCAGATATGAGATGAACAAGACAGTTGATTTTGAATATTTTTCAAGATATTCAAGATTGTTCTGTATACTGCAACGTTACTTTCCAATAGCTAAGCTTATAGATATATCAATGCTATAAATTGCTGAAATTTTAAACAGTCTGTATGTAATTGTATATTCAGTCATACTTCAAGCGGGGCGTGAAAAAGCATCTGAATAGGCCGTCAAGCTAAGCGCCACCATTGTAACACTTTACGTATTTGTAATGGTGACCCTCGTTCCTGAGACTTTGCCTTGAGCTTACAATCAGGCGGGGTGAAGTCAAATAGACGTATCCTATAAAAACTCATCTCAATTTGGTAAGTTTTAAACGATGGCATTGGGATTTCTTCGAAAAAAAAAAGATAACAAATAGTAACAAATCAATCATGCGAATGAGATAATCTATGAATTATTATTTGCGATAAAATGTAACCTAGATCTTCTTTCAATTCGTAAGTTATCTACAAAAATGCAAGATATATGATTTTATCAAATTCCATCAAGTTGTTTTTGTGTAGTAAAGAATATCGATTAGTAAGTCTATTGCAGTTCACTACTAAACATAGGCCTTTTCCCCGCGCCCAATACTTCCAGCTACATAACCATTTTACTTCACTTTGAAAATTATATCAGTTCTAAAATTGTACTCCAGACTTCTCTCACAGAAATTATCAATCAGTTCCAACTCCACTCACTCTGGCATTTTTAATATTAGTTCTTTACAGACAGTCTAGAATATAATTAGTTTGAACAGAACGCTTCACATTCGAAGGATCTGGAGCGTCTCTCGTCCATCAAGCTCCCGTCAAAGACGTCAGATCGCTGCAACGTCATTTTCTGCAAGATTAAACACACGGGGACAGTGAGCGGTTTGTCTAATGAAGCTCGGACGTTACGCTCGCTCCAATAGCCCATGTAATTGGATGTGTTAACTGTGTAGATACGTCTTTAGAATTTCACTTGAATGTTTGGAGTAAATCTTAACAATGATTACGATGAGATCTTGGAGTAGACGTTCCATGGCGGAAATCTATTATAAAGAAATATATTGGGGAGGGAAGGGAACCCACCACTCACCCACAATTTCTGTGTAGCGCTCTGTAGCGGTCCTGAATATGCATCGTGTAGAAACGAAACACGTGTTTAGGATTGTTCTTCGTACTTGCAAAATATTGCACATACTAAATCATATCTTCTCGGGTATGAAGCCTTTTACTTGCATTGAGAAGTACGGTTTGGTATCACTATTTATGACTATTAGTAATATTTCAATATTGCTATCGTTGGAATTGTTAAACCTTGGGTGAATGGCGGATTCCCTTTCCTTCCACAATATATTTTCTTGTAATTTTCAATGATTGGAAGTGACACATGTGAACATTTAATGAATGAATTGGATGATGATCATCATTGCTCGTTTATCGTGTCACTAACACTGCGCCCAGATTTGGCAGTATCTATGGCAGTTTGCTTATAGCTAAAAAGGGTGCAAGAAAAAACATAATTATAGCTTGACCACAACCGCTGTACCGCGCCTTAGGTATGTGCGCGGCGAGGCGGGGGAGAGTATCGACCAGTCCGTTGTGTCAGTCGGCCGCCAGCGCTTACGGCGGTAGCTAGTGTCACTTGTAGCGGACTCTGTGTGTCGGATGCACAAGTGATTAGTATTGCAAGATGGGTCGTGCGTTATCTCGTGATGTGAAGAACATCATTTTTCAGGTAGCCAAATATTTTAAGAAAAGAAAAGCAGACAAAGAAAGTTTTGAATTTAAAAGTGATGCAAACATTGCTAAAATTGTAGCGGATGCTACGGGATATTGCGAAAAAACCGTAAGAAATATAGTAAAGGTGGGTAATTCATCAACGGAAAATTTGGGCCGACTAAAATTTAATTCTCCAAAAAAACCAAAAGTTATAAAGAAGAAATATGTTGTTGATGATTTTGATTTAGGAGTTATCAGAAGAAAAATTCATCAGTTTTACGAAATCGAAAAACAAGTTCCAAGTATCCGTAAGTTACTATCAAGTTTGAGAAAAGATGGCATACTGGATTGTGGACGAGAATACCTTAGAAAGCTTTTACACACAATGGGCTATAGTTTCAAAAAATGCAAATCAAAGAGACATCTTCTTATAGAGCAGCCTAACATTACAGAGTGGCGGAAAAAATACCTGACACAAATCCGAAACTACAGAATGCAAAACCGGGACATATATTTCTTCGATGAAACATAATTATATAAACGCCACTCATAATGTGAGTAAATGTTGGCAATCATCGTCTGAACCTGGAATTCATGCTGATATTGGGAAAGGACGGCGTTTAGTAAATTTACACGCTGGCTGTCGAAATGGCTTGGTTGATGGTGCATTAACGATATTCAAATCAGACGCTAAGACTGGCGACTATCATGGAGACATGAACGGGTCTACTTTTTACAAGTGGGTGGATGAAAAATTAAAAGATAAATTGCTGCCGAATTCTGTTGTGGTAATGGATAACGCGTCATACCACAGCGTTCAGGTTGAGAAGAAACCAACCATAGCTAGCCTCAAAATTGAAATGCAGGACTGGTTACGCAGCCACAATGTTGAATTTTCAGAGACCATGACAAAAGCTCAACTGCAACTTCTTATCAATGATACACAAAAAGAACCCCTGTACAGAATTGACGAACTGCTGAAAGCCCATGGCCATACTGTTCTCCGTTTACCGCCGTACCATCCTGATTTAAATCCCATTGAGTTGGTTTGGGCTGATATTAAAAACAATGTAGCCCAAAACCATATCAATTCTTCACTAGATGAAAAGATAAGCATAATGAACAAATTGTTTTCGGAGTTTACGGCAGAAAAATGGAAGAAATGCGATGATCATGTCCAAAAAAATGAAAATACTTATTGGGATCGTGATAGTAGATTCGACGATATTATCGACCCTTTCATAATAAATTTGCAGAATGACTCCGACTCCAGTTCCGATAGCGAAACAGAATCTATGTCAGAATAACATTAAATATCTAAACAAACAAATATTTACAATTAATATGACATTTCATTCAATATGACAATTCTCTATTAAATTTAATAATTAAATACGTACGAGTGGCGCGAAAAGTCAAAAATATTTATTAGGGAATTTTAATAATCTTAGGCTTTACACACTAGTCGTACATTAAAACTGTCAAATGACATCGTAAGATCCGTCCGACAATGTCAATCTCATGTGAACTCATGCTCTTTCTTAGCCGTCCCCCGCCTCACCACACATACCTAGGGCGCGGTATAGCGGTAGCGGTCAAACTATAGTACTTATATTCTAAAAATAAATCACAGTCGTCTTATCTAAACCAGATCGAATATGTAAGTAATAATGATTATTATAAGGAGCGGTTTTTGCTGACGGTACCCATTCATCATGCGAGCGGCTGACACGCGGGTCAGTCCAACTCCATCATTCATAGTGGTGATAAATAGAAGGCTATTGTTTGATGTGATAGTTACATTATGTAGAATAGAATGTATTTACATAAAACAGTTTTGAAGTCATTGAGAAGTTTTGAAAGTCATTAAACTAAAATAAGCTTGCTTTCTTATAATAGGTCTTTATATGTGAAATTGCTGAAATTTTCTTACAGATTCATGAGTTCGTTATTTCTGTAATTTTATAGTTACTTCCATTGTTTATATTTTGTTTGAATGTTGATTTAAAGATTTTACAACTCTGTATTAAATTTTGTTTTCGTTAAATTCGTTCTTCAAAAACAGTATTTCTTAAATGCTATCCACTTTGATGATAAATTTCGTATTACATTTTTTACAGCTGCCGCTTTTCAAAAATGTATCAAACGTTATCTCATTCATACACAAAAAAGTCATTAACTTTGAATTAGTTATTCCCAGAAAACCGCAAAAATGTTAGTACTGAAAATTGGGTAGGTACCAAATAATTGGGACAAGGCCAAAAAAATTATGAAATAATATTAATTTGAAACTGAATTTAATTTGTCCATTAATTTAATGCAATAATTCACAATAATATTATTTTAATTTACTGTACCTACCCCAACAGGGCTTCATATTGAAAGCCAAAACATCAGTTAGACGTGTACAACACATTACCGCAAATAACCAACCTTTACCTAACCTAGACAACAAAGAATCTAACCTTCTTTATTCTACAAAGTCCTGAACTATATTAACTCTCAATATTAATCAATACTGCAAGGCTGTCTCAAGTTCGACAGGAGATTACTGAAGACTTGTTATGCCAATAAGGAGCTTTACTTGATGCATTGACAAAGGCCTGTCTTAATTGGTAACGCGATTTCGTCGTACCCCGGTAATATTGAGGGTGTATAACGAAATACTCCAGTACACTAGACTGATATTGCTAATCAGATTGAATTGGATTCCCTGGCACGATAGGGCTAAAGCTGTAATATTAAGCGCAGCATATTATGAACGATAGTGCATTATAAGATGACTTTGAATATCTTAAGCCGTTGGAGCCGCAAAAGGTTCTCGAATACCAACCACATTCTGATAGATGAGGCGAGTTGATGGATTCCCGTGAGATAGATGGACGACATAGGCAAAGTCGCGGGCCGTTGGATGCAGACTGGCTCCAACCGGTCGGATTGGAGGTCGATGGGGGAGGCCTCTGTTCAGCAGTGGACGTCTTATAGATGAAATGATGCAGACATTAAAAAATTAACTACGCAGCCCGCGTGCATGTTGGTTATCTCAACCAATATGTTCTTAGCCAAGCTCTAAACTATCTATGTTACGCGTCCATTGAATATAGGACATTGTCACGCGTTACATCATGGTCCCCAGAACCAACATCAATGGAAAAGGGCTCGCTGAATGAGGCATATTTTCTCATTCTTATAACATTGTATTCAATAGCAATCTATAAATATGTACAGCAGGAAAAGTTTTATAAATAAATATACTTAGTACAAAAAATAAGTGAGTCATATTGATAATCTCGGTGTTTAGCAATAAATAATTAATCAATTATTATTATTATAAGGTTATTTACAAAAATTACCCACTTTTATCCCATATCTCAATTTTATCACGATATTAGGTAAGCCTAAGTTTTTGTGTCCATCGCATTAAAACAGACAAAGAGACAAACAGATAAGAATTCCGAAAAAAAAAATTGTGGTTAGTATATATTGTTAATTACAAGTATTTTTTTAATACCTGTACATATACAACCTCCTTAAAGTCATACATGAAAGTAGAGAACAGAATAAAAGAAAAAATAAATTAGGAATTTTATTTTACTATATCGTTACCGTTTACCTCAAAAGTTATAAAAAGGTAAGTAACAGAAAACATTACATCCCAAATTTCCCGCAGGAACGGGAAATATTTTTGGAAATTTTCCTCCCCTTATAATTAATTTCAGATAAAACCACGATGAATCGTGCTCGGGTTCACTTGGTTAAGGATAAAAATGTAATTGCGCTGCATATTTTTTATCTTCTTTTAAATAGCACTACCATAAGTGAATTCATTCAGATGAATGTGATAGTAGCTTATTTTTTTAATCCAATAACTTCGCAGTGTAAAAAAATATGAATGATGCGTCTACACACATAAAACCATTAAGTTATTTATTGTCACGTAATAAGAGCAACCGTCCTTATTACTTATTTAAAATGTCAAATTAATTTAAAAAACAATATATTTTATTGCTCGAGGCTCGAAGAGCTCGATAGGCCCCCATACGCACTAAAAATATAAGTAAAATTTTGCCGAACAATATTTCACTACCCATACAGCAAATACGAAAGAAATGCATTATCATACGTCTTATTGGATATTATTGTTTATCCAAAGGTGCTGTTATGATTGACATGGGTTCTGGCACTTTTGGTAACATGATTCTTTTATAAATATCATATATATGATATTTTATGTATAGGAGAATAGCTTATAGGTCAACGTGTTAGTATACAACGAACGTGAACACAATGCAGAAATTATTATTTGCTTGGCCAGTGAATAACAATGCGTGATCAAGTAATTTGTGTACGTATATTTACTTTTGAATTTCTGTCTATATATTTTTACTTCTCTTACTCTGGATTGTCATAATATCACTCTGCCAATCTCAAAATTATTGGTACATCTACTTTGAAAAAACAAAAATACTTAAAGACGAAAATGTAGACAGTTCAAAATAAATTCGCAATTTCAACAGGCTTTTATTGCCTTCATCTGTAATCAGCTTAATTATCATTATTAAACATGCCTAGATTATAGGAACATATAGAACCAACAAAAAGAAATGGAATTTCTGTAATAAATCGTGATTCCTCTTGTGTTTTAAAGTATTGCAACAAAAACAATTATCGTCCCAATCTCGACACCACATAAATATACGTAAACACCAAATTAATGTGCGTCCATCTATCGCTATAGGCGCGGGAATGATTTGTGCGGTCGGCTGACAATTTTTCATCTACCCTACCGCCACTAAATCATACTGACAACTTCGACCGGCTCAACTATTGGGCTTTAGTCTACACGTTAACACCCATTCTATTATCTACCTTATTCTAAAGGTGCAAGAATTCATTTTAGTTCGACACCTTTTCAGGGTACAGCTTTTAAAGGTCGTCTCCTTATATTTGATATTTGTTTACGAACGTATAATAAAAAGGTGTGTGAATTATTGCACGTTACGCTTTGTCTTGTCAAAAATGATGTGCTGGACTAAGGCTCATTTGTCTAACTCTTGTTAAAAAGGTTTTGTCACTGCCATATTTTGTGGTATGGTATGGTCGGAGAAATGGCAGGATTTATAAAGAATAACTGGTAGCTATTATATGTTATGTTTCCCAAAGCTATAATCTAGATAATTATAGAGTTAGTGCTGTACAGATTAAATGGACTATTACGCTTTGCAATTTCAAAAGTATGACCAAGTAATAAAATTATATGGTTTTTTGCTGTGTTTATTCATTGGTGTAGTTACACAGATAATGCAGATACTATTAGTTAGATTAACTCGCCGGTTAGGTTACTTGTTTTGAGATGCATGCCAATTTACTTCGTGAGTAAAATTTTAAGTGTTAAATTTAATTTTATGCTTTGATGTAAGTAGGTATGATGAAATTGTTGAGAGGAATGAACTAAATAGAATCAGAGAAGAACAATCAAATATGCAACCACTTTCAAATTTTTTACATTATATTTGATTTGATGTGTAGAAAAATTGTGTTCCGTTTCTTTTTAAGGGCAACTTTGCTAAAAAGTTATTTAAGTATGTCTGAAAATAATTTGGCGAGTCGTATAATAGAGTTTTTAGGGTAGCCAGAGCTCACTGAAGATGTTTTAATTAGTCAGTGGGAAGACCGAGACACCCTGATTTGCCTTCTGCACAGTTCAGAAACTCTCTTAACCTTCAACTCCTTCGTCCTTTCTATATATCAGCTCACATCCCACCTAATGGAAGTGATCTCCGTAGCCTATGTATGTGTTCTACACCAGGGGCATGACACTTGTACTGCTGACCTTAAAGTTCCTATAAGAACATTGTAATGTCCTTCTTAAAGAACGTATTGTGTTCCCAGTATTTCTTTATTTTTCTTGCTATTATTCCTGTTCATTTATAGTTTACAAACTTGTAACTATAAAGTAAGTACCTAACACATTAAAACTCTGTTACAAACGCACTACAGCATAAGCCACCCGCAGTTTATTTTTTATGGCTCACGGAGGCAGATGAGCAGATAAAACTGTTTTATTACACTTATTTCCTAGCAAAGTACTAGTGTAACTTATACGAGCAGACTTGTTTCTTACATTGCTTCTTCTGTGAGAAAGTTTCAACTTAACAAAGTCATTAACTTATACGATATTAGTATTATTATCATCTACATACATGTAACGCCATCTAGTGACACAAGGGGAGAAAAAGTTTACTGTGAGATCATAGAGTTTATATTACTGACGAAAATTGAGGAACTATTGCCTCAATACCGCATTTCCGAATTTAAAATGTCGGTGGCAGTGCCTTGTGACTTTTAGTATAGTGCCATTGACCTGCAATATCTATTACAGTCAAAGTTGATAATGGTGTATAAAAACCATATCAAGAATCGTATGTTCCGTCATTTTCGCACGACAATTTTAAGGTGCGCAAAATCCCTACGGATACCACCTCCAAAGTCGTTGGAGGTGATTATGGCGGACTCGAACCGACTATAACGCACCCCGTTTATAGGTATTTCGTAATACAATATATAACTCGCGCAACCCGGCAGACCCAATAATTTTTCTTTGAGATGACCCCTTTATGTGGGAACCGTGGTGTCCCTATCTAACCCTCGGATATAGGGAGACGCACTTTGCACCGTCGTCGTCGTGACTTACTTTAAGCTAGGGTTACAGGCGGCTCCACCTGTCAACCACTAGCCTGCGCTCATGAAGGATGGAGGTCATTCTGCAACCTCCGAAGCCCGAGTCACCTCCGCTACGCTCCACTTTCTCACGCCTACAGTGGTGCGAATCGACGAATCTCTATTTTATATTATATACAATAGCATAGCCGACCACAACAAATACTCGCAGTGATTATTGATTTTTTTTAATAATCGGACATTCTTATTGTTGGACATTGTTATTATTGGACATTATTATTATTACAAATTCTTATTATTGGACATTCTTATTATTGTACATTCTTATTGTTGGACATTCTTATTATTGTACATTGGCTTTGGACATTTTTTCTATTGGACATAACTGGTGCAAACGAAATAAATATTACTACGGCAGTTGTCGTGTTACCAGCACCTATGATCAGTACATCCACAGTAGTCCTCCACAAACAAAACGAGTAAACATACCCTTATACCTAATACGAATGGTCTGTGTTCGGTCATGCTTATTGTTTGGTGACGATTATTAAGCCGTTTGGTAAAATCATCGCATTAGTTCACACGTGTGTAATAAAACCTGTGTAATGTATAAATTAATTCTTTGGACCATGATGTTATGTAAAATTGAGTTTTGTTACGGTTCAGACATTTGTAGAAATGAAAATGGAAGCAAACTTTGTTAAGGTGTGTCCAGATTTGTAACATGAACAGCAGACTGGACAGCGTGACATCAAGACACGAGCTAGAGTTGTGCTGACACGGCCACCAGTCGATCGATGGTTTCATTTAAACTCAGCTGTCATTTAAACATAGCTCACGTAGCTAAATTCGCGACGGACACGCACTTCTGACATGGTCACGGTAAAATATTATCATCAATTTGATGTATTTTTCATACAATTTAGGTGGCAGACGAGTACACGACCCACCTATTGGAAAGGCATTTATAGTAACCATGGCCCATAAAGCGCAAAACACACATAGCGCGGGTGCGGCGCGGGTCGGGCCCGCGCCACACCCGCGCCACCCGCCGCGGCTGTCAGTGCCTTCACACATAGCGCGTGTCGTGCGGGCGCGGGTCGAGCGGGCGCGGGTGGCTTCTTCTGATTTTCTTTAGAGTATAATTCTTATGATACAGTAGTATTTGTATAATTGTCTATGATAGATGATTAGATAGATGATGAACTGAGTAGTGAAAACTTTTTAGAGAGGTTCCTATGGAGATAAGGAACCAAATCAAAAAATCTAAATTTACAGTAATATGCCACTTTCCTACATTTGAGCACTTTATTTAAGCCCTGAGCTGATCCTCCACCATTTTTATGCATAAAAACTCGAACTTACATCTAATTAAGATAATGAAACACTGCAAAGATATGATACTTCTGGCGTTCCATCCAAAAGCAATGAAGCCGCCCGTTTCAGTGATTGAAAATGTCGGGAAATTCGGACACAGATGAACAACTTGACCGCCACTGTGGCATAACTGTAGTGAACGAGATTGTTACGCAGGAGACGCGAGTTCGATTTCATTCAGCGCCATTGCATACATGGCAATTGTTACGTGTAGGTGAAGAGGTAAAAATAAAACAACTGGTCCAACTTTAATACTTCAA
This sequence comes from Pelosia muscerda, assembly GCA_963691645.1. Taxonomy (NCBI): domain Eukaryota; kingdom Metazoa; phylum Arthropoda; class Insecta; order Lepidoptera; family Erebidae; genus Pelosia; species Pelosia muscerda. Next base: position 1,526,042 of record OY829102.1, read on the forward strand.
TATCGCCAATGGTTTGTGGAGGTTAGATAGCAATAGCTTCACGGAAAATACTGAAGTTCAGCCAAACACGGAGTTAGACTGAAAAATGCGGATTGCTCCGAGGTCCATACTTCCCCTCCCCCTTCCACTCTCTTCTCTATATGGTCGGTGGCACGTACGTGACGCCCCTGGTGTTGCAAACCTCCATAGGCCACGGTAACCGCTGTCCACGAGGTAGGCTGTGTGCTTCTCGTCCACCTAAGTGGTATAAAAAAATGAAAAAATGATGGAAGCTAAAATAACGCTATTAGGCAAGAAGAAGAGAAACTGTTTCTATTTGTTTTGAAAAGAAAAGCTCGAAAAAAAATGGTCCTGAAACGAAATCTATAAAAAAAGACTAGAAAACGGATAATGTCATCACTTCTAGAGAATTAAAAACAAGCAAACATGTTTAGGACCATATTCAATATTTTTTCATTGAGATTCATAGCGAAAATGTACTAGTTTTTGTAAATAATTACAAAAGCGAAATGACACCCGCGCGACCCGCGTCGCACACGACCCGCACCCGCCGTATGTGTGAACGGTTATAGGAGAATGCGTACATTACGACGAAAACAAACGCCGCTAGCCCGCGCCCACCCGCCGCACCCGCGCCATGGTTTGTAAAGCGGGTGACACCCGCGGCACCCGCGCTTGACCCGCGCTTGACACGACCCGCGCCCGCGTTATGTGTGTTGTCGTCCATTCAATTGTACGGAATACAAAAAAAAATTGCCCGTCGCGGGCCCGACCCGCGCCGCACCCGCGCTGTGTGTGTTTTGCGCTTAAATGTTTGCAACACCAGGGGCGTCACACTCGTGCGGTAGAGGGTCTTTCCAGAGTGAATAGGAGGGAAGAGAGATGAAGGTGCAGAGAATTTCTGCGCTTTAAGTGTAGAAGACAACGCAAGGGTTCCATCTTATAGTGGTGACAACTTAAGTGTCCCCACTCTCAACACAAAACCTCTCCAGTAAGCTTTGGCTACCCTCTTACCTGTGCTCTTATCGCGAAAAACTATCTAATTCGTAATATAAACGTATCGAAAGAACGGAGCATTGCGATTGACAGTCTGTCTCTTGTGAACCTGTGTGTAGCCCGCCAATCATAATGCTCCGTTCTGTCGATACCTTTACATTACGAATTCGATAGTAGTTCGTGCTAGGGCAACTGTTCTTTTGAGGTTAATCCGTCACCCAAATAAAGTATAGTACCTACATTTCATTAAAGTAAAAGAGTAATTAGCAAACTAGTTTTCGTGTCTCAAAACGATAAATTCCTACTATAAATATGAATTCACATCAATAACTGGCTCTTGTCTCAAAATCTCATTTCCCTACAAAAGGTTGAACGATTTTCACAATATTCGCGTATCAAATTGCTTGAAACAGAAAAAAGGTACATGTCTACAAGCATTCGGGCCCTACCCCCACAGAGCTGATTCGGTCCAATGACCTTTTATATGGAACATATAAGGTAAAACGTGCTCATTCAATAGGAAACTAAGTATGTAGGCGAAGAATTGTGTTATTGAGTTTTTTTGCTAAAATATGCAACATTCACGTACGTTTCATATTTGAATAAATCTTTGGATATTTATTTGGGAGATTGTGAAATAGCTTGTTTGTATCGTCATCATCATCGTTGTGTTAAGCCCGGTTGCATCCGAATCTCTAAGTCCGGGGTTTGATTTTTTTCCAGTCTCACTGCTTTGTGGCTGACCGTCGATATTTTCAGATTAAGTACGTACAAGTGTGTTATCAATTATGTACTCCATATTTTCCTTGAAGCGTCTGTCATCTGACCTCCACAGCCTTTATCGATGTCGAAGTACTGCAGCTAGACTAGTTGTTGAACGTTTAGGGCCCCAACTACCCGTAATGACTGCCATAAGGTGTGTCCAGATTTGTGACATGAACAGCGGATCGGACAGCGTGGCATCAAGACATGACGTTGAGTGAGGACGTAACAACTTGTGGCACATGGGCACATAAACTAGTATTTTGCTGACACGATCACCAGTCGATCAATGGTTTCGTTTAAACTCAGCTATTACGCAGCTGAATACGCGACAGTCACGCACTTCTGACACGGTCATGGCAATGTTATTTTACGTGACATTTTACCATCGCGACGCGGCAATAGATGCTCGTATGACAACCGTGACCGACGGCTTAACGTGATCTCCGAGGCACGACCAGACCAGTGCAAATAGCCATATTTATGTATTCAAATATTTGCACTGAGCGGGGATCGAACCAGCGCGTCCTGTGTAGCAATGCATAATGTTATATCGTGGAGAAGTACAAGGTTATCAATAATGTTTACTTAAGTGATTTGACAAAAAATTGTTTAATGAATGTAATATATTCATATTGATTATTGCGTTTGTATGAAGGGAAAAAATGAATAAAACAATCATTAAGTGTTATGTAAAAAATATGATGGACAAATGACAAACTCTGACTAGTTACCACTGTACCACTATGGAATTCTAATGTTCTGAAATAAGTGTTCTAATACTATTATCATATACCTGATACGGGTAAAAATTACATCAAGAGTAAAAGCATAGACGATGGGGATTATATAGGGTAAGTAAAAGCATACTAACGTTATCAGTGAAGTAGATTTAGATATTAATAGATTTCTCAACAAATAAGATTTCTACCTTAAACATCTCATAAAAAAGATATAACTGGCATTATATTCTTATTAAATTTGATAGGCTAGTTTAGTAACAGCCAGGTATTGTCAAGCATAAAAAAGTATGGTTTCGTAGTCGACTGCAAGCCGACTGACATCAGATGTTGCTTGTAGTTAATCTATATAACATGAATGTGATAATATTGTTTTTCCATTAAATTCATTGCAGTTTCTCAATGGTGCTGTTTGTACGTCTAAAAGTTTAATAAGTAATGTAGGTCACATTATTCGAACACACATATTGTCTATAGTACCTAAAAAAAATATCAGACCCGCAATCCGTTTATTTGTCTACACATTTTCATTTTTTTCACATACATTACTTGTTTAAACTCGATATGGGCAAGCGACCCTATTAAGAAGCCACAAAGATTAAAACAAGAAACAATATTATCTGTTGCATCTGTGTTTTCTTATATTATTATATTATTTATTCATTATTAATATACAAATGACTTACATAATACATTTTCTCGCTAAACTGTGGCGTTTGATGGTGAGAGGCTCGATTCAAATACATTGTTTCCACATCTTCACCATTAAGCTTAAGACAGTGATTTAACGTTGATCTTGGGCGGCCGCAGTCACTACAGTACTAGACGTAGCTGTGGGGCCGTCATGGTGTTGTATCTGCAGCATGCGTCTGCAGTCGACGTATGCTGTCGTCTACGCAATCATACCTTAAATATAACTTCACAATGCCTGCAAAATCTTTACAGAGATCTTCTATTTGTGTAAGAATATTTTTTTTTGGAAAGCTTGCAGCCGTTTCTTAACTAACCTTCAAACTTTCAGTATACTTAGTATGGAACTCTCTGCATACGACGAACTCTCGAAGTTGGGCCGGCAGCACTCCAATATGCTCACTTATTAAAACTTCTTGCTAGGAGAGATGTACTCCTCGTGAACACGTTAGGGGAGCCGGTTTTACTTGATTCTTATTCCGCATTGTGATAGCCTCTGTTGAGATTTTTGTCATTATTTTTCTGTTCAGCTTAGCTTTATATACTTATTTTAATTCAATATCAATCAATCAATAAGCCGATTGTAGTACACTGCTAGACGTAGACCTCTTGTCTACACTTCTACGAAGGAAAAATTTTGTATTAATTCATTTGTATTTATGTGTATGTGTGTGTGTTTATAACGAATAAACTATATTTATGTATATATTATTATATACAATAAGAATTCAAAAGATTTTGCCAAGTTGATAAGGTATACTTACTGGTAATTTTTTGTTTCTATTTTTTTGTGGAACATCTAGTGACGCACAATAGATGTTTCATACTAAAATGTATAAACTATTACTGTAATAAAAATATAATCAAAACAGAAATAGTGTGATGATTTCATTACTTTCAAAGTAACCAAAGCAGTGCAGTGGGTAGGCGACCACAATTAATATATTATTTAATTTAAATTCATTAACTAGCGGTACGTGTGGTCGTACTGAGTGCGAGCAGCATAATGTCGCCATTTTGTGACGTCATTAACGGTCTTTCAATTCAATTATGTTCCATATTTTAAATGAATTTTATATTTTATTTTGTTTAATTTAATAATGTATCAAGTATCTGCCCCAGCGAACTTCGTATCTTAATATTTATTTTTGCCTTGCTAGCTGGCTTGGTTTATATTACTTTATACATATTAACCTTCCTTTTTTTTTTCAAACTTAAAGGACTGTAGGAGAAAGAAAATCTGAGCGTGACGTTAGGTCGTATATCAATGCGAGTTTGAAATGTTTTCTTCACCCAAAATTTGAAGAAATTTTCCTTTCAAAGTTTTAAATTAAAAAATGGAAATTTACAGTGACGAACCATTTCTGGACGGAGCAAAGGCCGGTAAACAAAAATAAATACTCATTACCATTACTCTTGAATTAGTCTCGGTCGCATCCGAAGTTTTCACGTCAGAGTCCGAACTTAAACAAAAATCAATACTAAACGTTAAAATATCCAATATCACTGCTTTCCCTAATAGAAACAAACTCCAGAATCTTCGCAAAACTCTGAAAATCCAGTAGACATTGACGAATGCGTAATGAACAACCCAATAAATAACGTTCTACTTTATGCTTCAGTCGAAGTTATAAACAAAAATCAATGAACGGGCAGTTACCGGGTTGAATTAAAAGTTTAGATAACAATGTACTAAGTTACTTTGTTAGACTGAGATTTCGGCCGAACAACAATTTAAGAAAATTTTATTAGCACCCAACAAGAACGGCCAGAAAATTGATTTTAGGGAGAAACATTATTTTGTTGCTATTAATGAGTTAGAACTTGTTACAGCACTAACTGTTGGCAGCGAACTTGTTTAAGTGAATTTAACGTTAAAGAGTTAGGTACAATTTTTTTACTAGTAATCACATAGTAGGCACATGCAAAGATTAAACCTTAGCTTCTTCTGTACTCTCTCCACGTATGGAAGAAGCCTTTGCAGGTTTGACCTTTGCACTTGCTGAATATTGCATATACAAAATCATAATATCTCCCTGGTAAGAAGTCTTTTTACTTCCTTTGAGGGGTAAGTTTCTTTTTCATTACTTTCAATGACAGTTAGTGATATTTTACTATTACTATCGTTGGGTTTGTTAAACCGTGGTTGAGTGGAGAGTTCTCCTCCCTGCCTCAATATATTTTCTTGTAATGGATTTCCACTCGTAACACCTACTTACGACTATTTATATAATTACTGTAAATCGATGGACTTGTTAAAACTTTTTACACAATGAATACAGTTTTGTTTAAAACTGTCTAATTAAGCCTTTGAAAATGTCATGAAGCAAACTGATTAGGTTCTGTGATATAATCAATTAATTAGCCTTTAGCAGTTCACTGCTGGACTTAAGCCTCTTCCAATATTGGAGGACTTTGATCTACTGGTTTCACGCTAGCTAGATGGGGTGAAACTGGGTCATTATTTTTTTAAATTTTCATCTCTCTCTCTCTCTGCTTCTCAGTGTGGTATCGTCTGCTTATTTTTCTGATAGTCTCTTCAGATGAGATGAAATGAGACGGAATAAAATACGGTTAAAAAATTTTAGTGTGTATACCTTTTGTACTATTTTTATATGCTCGCTTTTGCTTGCATAGGAAGCAATAAATAGTAATTTACATACAGTACAATACATACTTTTTTATATAGTGAGCGAAACTCGCGATCATATGGTAAATACAATAATTTACCTTTTGATTTTTTTTTTTTTATACCACTTAGGTGGCAGACAAGCGCACGGCCCACCAGATGGAAAGCGGTCACCGTGGCCTATGGACGTTTGCAACACCAGAGGCGTCACACACGTGCTGCCTACCCTGTAGAAACCTTCTAATGCCCTTCTTGAAGAACCCCATATTGTAGTCGCCTGGGAAAACCACGGCAGGTGATTAACTTGATACTGCGAAAGTTTAAAAGCGCATACCTTTTTCGGAATATATTTCACCGGAGAGATATTCAACTTAAATCGATTAAAATCACCCGTTGTTCCATCATATCGTCCTGTGTGACTCAAAAATGTAGTGGTAACTAGAAAAAAAAATACTAGAAATCCCCTTGAAGAAGTTAAAGCCAGCGGGTCTGATTATGTCGGACTCGCACCGACTAAAACTACAAGACTGAGGGTGAGGTTACTGGCATATCCTTAACACTCTGGCACATCTCACACTGACCGGCCAAAACGCCGCAGAAATACCAACACCCTATTATCTTTATTCAATCTACCTTCCATTTTATTGCGGTAACAGTCAGAGGTTATTTTGATAACCATAAAACTTTGGTAACGACTTACCTTGTTGTGAATTTGTGCGCTTCTATTTATGGGGTAGTTACGTGCAATGCGTTTATATGGATGTGAAATAGTAAACAAATTGTTAGTTATCTCAATGGCACAGCTGCTCATACTTTTGGTCAATCAAAGAATCAATTTTGATTATTCAGTTCAAGCAAATAAACAGCACATGTGTGAATGTCTAAGTTTTAAAATTTTATTTGCTAAAATTACTAAACAAAATAAATAAATCATTTGAAAATAATTCTTCCACCGGTTTGGTACCTAGTTGGATCTGCAGAGAAGACACCAGCAAGAAACTCAGGTAACTTATCGGTATCCTTTTTGTTTTATTTTTTTGTGTACAGGTTTGTTTATTTATAATAAACTAGCCTATGCACGCGGCTCCGCCCGCGTGGCTGTCGATTATCGTGACCTAAGCGCCATCTATGCAAGTTAAACTCTATATTACTAATCATAACTCTGGTTCTACTTAACCGGTTGCAATCAAACAAACATAAGATTTTAAGCTGGACCAAACCGCTTCAAACAAAAAGAAACCGCATAGAAATCCATTCGGTAGTTTTTGCGACCATCGCGGACAAACATAAACTTTTTACAATTACATAATAGTATAGATAGAATAGATATGTGCGAGAGTATGAGATTGGGATGAACATGCATATTTATCATTAACATACTAGTCTGCTACATAATAAACGTTTTTTTCACATTCTTTCACATTTATTTAAAACTTATCTCTTTGAAGGTCTTTGTAGCACTTTGAGCTCTTTGAAATATGTGTGCTGAATTTTGCAATGCAATTTTTATGCTGTTAATATTGTTCCAATATTGCAGATTCAAATATATTATCAATTTTAACTCAACGATATTCAATAAGTCCGCCATAGAACAGCTGAAAACGATCTTCTTTTTTATAAATTGACCATTAATTACGGGGAATACCCGGCCACCATTATCACCATTAAGTGAACGTACTAAACTTATCCAGGCTATATAAAATGAACTCGGTTTTAATCCTTTGTTTATTTATGATAACGACCGCATTGAAAATAGTTTAAAATAATTTGCAATCAGCCGTTTACCATTAAACCGTTTCGTGCAATTTTATAACGTTTTTTTTTAATTAAGGTGTGTTTTTTTGTAGATTCTTGTTAGATAACTGTTAAGTGAAATTAGTGTTGTCGATAACATGTTGGATTTATTTGACGTTACAGGTTCAAATCACTCTTTGCGTGAATTCAATTTTCAAAACAAGCGTTTTAAATATAAAGCTTAGTGGTAAAGGAGTCACCCTTACAATAGAGAGGTTCCGGGACCGAATTCTTACACTACCGATGTTAAACCACTCCTAACTCAAGCTATTGATCTTAGAACTAAAAAAAATAGATACCTTTCTTTTTGTAAACTCATATATTAGCATGGAAATACTCAGACCAATGCAAACAGATACATTCATTCACACAAATATTTACACTTAGAGAGAATCAGAACCGCGCCTTTAATCGTACTTCTTTATTTTTTCATCTTTTATATAATTTAATATATTTCGACTCATATTAAAGAATCAAAAAATCAATTTCGTTTATTCAGTTTAGGCACATAAAGAGCACTTATGAATGTCAAAAATTTTACAATAATTATGTTCCTACATTTGTCAAAAATGTTATAATTTATAAAGTTCTGACTTACCCTATATATTATTATAATTAATTATACTTTTATGTAAATTTCCAAAATTTTACCTACTGTTTAGCAAATCCACAATAACATCACCCTTTCAGAATTTCGTTACAAATAAAAACAAGAAAATAGAATAAATTAATAACTTCGTACACAAAACACCCAAATTTCAAGCCGCAAAATTGGGGTGAAAAAAAATAAAAACACATAGTTCCCTCGGGGTACATTATGTTGGCCGGTCGGACCCGAATTTCACCCAAGATGAACATTTGGCACGTTTTGCGTAAAAACACGCAAACGGGTTTGGGTTACACTTGAGGCCCAGTAAATGTTTGCCATTTGGTGTTAAGGATATAAAACGTTTTATTGTAATATTCTATTTATAATTTCTGAAATTCTAACACTTAACATATTAAATGATGAGGACCGATGGGATTATGAATTAGTAACACACTTGTAGTTCTTCACAACTTTACGTGTTTGTAATGGTGACCCTCGTTCCTAAGACTTTGCCTTGAGCTTACCATCAGGCGAGGTGAAGTCAAATTGACGTGTCCTAAATTAAAAATATAGTCAACGAAAAATCATTGTTGCCGAAACGTGACTGTTAATATATCTCTTAGGCAGAGAATATATATCCGCGTGAATATTATATATTATGTACCTAAAGAGAAGCGGTCCCGACCATCATCTTCGGGACCCTAACCTACTCTGCCCGTGGTCCAATCCTAGCTACCAGCTGACCCGCATTAGACAAGTCCCCCCACTAGACCGCCTCCAATCGGTCAGAGCGGAGGTCGATGAGGAAGGCCTATGTTCAGCTGTTGACCCCAGTTTCCTTTTGCTCTACTAAAGAAGATAAAACTTACACTTTCGCTTTCACGAATTTCGTCTACTTTTAAAACAATAACGAGTCTTTTAAACTAGTTACATCATCGCCCAAGAAGCCATCCTGAACGTCTTTACCTAATTTAAATTCACAAGAAAAAGTTAAAACTTTCAAGAATCCATTTAATAAAGATAGTGTAGAAGCTTTTTGAGCAAATTGAATTATTAGGAAAGGTTCTTTTTACAGACTAACTAGTTAGAGTTTCCAAGGGCATAAGTAATTCGCCGGCAATACAAATGAATGTGGCATCACACCATGCAGTTTTACATAACTTAACATAACATAAACTCACGCCTTTATCCCCGAAGGGGTAGGCAGAGGTGCTAGCACATTCACCAGTTTCTGTTTAGGTCCCAATGTAATAAGTGGCGAGCTTATTGCCATTAACCGGGCAATTTTAGTCATATCGAGTTCATCATAATATCACCCTTCCATTAAGCAGGAGACACAGCATATCGTTATTTAGATATATGTACGTGATAATATTGTATATAGTTTTAATTCATGCGGCTGTTCACTGGACGGTGCTGTTTATCCTTATCGAAGTTTATTAAATAATAAATTTCAATAGAAACAAAATAATGTCCGTCAGTCTTTGTCCATACATTTTAATTCTTTCATATTTAATTATTATGAAACCTCGATATGGGCCCCATTAAGACGATGTAAGGTTTTCAAACAATAAACATAAATATAAAATAAAACATAAACTCACGCCTTTATCCCCGAAGGGGTAGGCAGAGGTGCTAGCACCCACATTTCGGCAGTTTATATTTAGGTCCCAATTTAATAAGTGGCGAGCCTATTGCCATTAACCGGGCACTTATAAACCTGCGATAAATACACACATAACTTCGAAAAGCATCGAAAAGTTATTGGTGTGTGCCATGATAAACCTGGGATCGAACCCGAAACGTCGTCTCAACAGTCCATTACCCATACCACTAGGCCACCGCGAAAAATAATAAACAATATTATCATATTCAAACGTCTTTCACGATACACTGCACCTGCTGCAGTCGTCGTATGCGGTTGGTTACGGAATCATACCTTTACATATAGTCAACAAAAAAATACTAAGAATATTTCTATATAGTAATTAGGTCACATTTTCTTTGCGCACCGATTCTTGGAATCTTTACTGGCACACATTTTTCCTTCTTCCTACAGCCCTGGGTCCTTTACAAAGCATCTTATGATTACACCACTGTATTATTGTTGGTGTTTAATGGTGAACCAGCTCTCAAGACTTACCTTAAGCTTACAATTAGGTCAAGTAATGTCAAATTGCCCTATTACATAAAAAACACTAAACAATAATGAATTAGATCATATACTGTTGATTGATGGCACTTGGTAGAACTTATTGTTATATATGATTGATATTGATAACAATTAACACACTTGTACTTGTCCACTGTATTTATTTTTGTGCCTAACTGGTTTCGCCTTGCGGCATTCTCAAAGGTTTACATTGACGAAAATTAAGAATTAGTGTCACCGAATAAGTGTTAGTAAAAAACTTACATGTCTGATTTTGAAACTATTTAGAGTACATACAGTGTATATTCTATTCTAATTCTGTGATACTTTCATTTACGATAACAGTTGCGTGTACAGAGCTTTTAGACAGAGTACGCAGTAATAGGTATACATATTTCAAAATGCTTACCTAACAATTAGTGGGTGTGTATTATTTGAAAGTACATGTGGGTATTTAGTGGGTACATATAATTTATCTGATTTGGGGAGGTGTGTGACGTGCAGTGTCTATTTATCTTTATGGAATGCACGCCACTGCACGATCAGAAACATTTCTGTTTAAGCAGTTAAATAATTCTCAAGGATTGCAATTATGTTCTCACACGTCCGTCGGACGCTCAAATTGGGGCGTTTCTTGTTTCTACTGGTACCGCTAAATCTCTATGACTTATAACAGAGAGATATTGCGATTCAGTTGCAATTTTGAATTATTACACAAACGAGACCGAATCACAATGCTGCTTTTGTTCCTTGCTGCAATATGTTTGATAGTTGGACTTAGAAAAGTCAACATATATTCGAATTAGACTCTCGGCAGCGTCACATGAGCTATTTGAAACTGTTCTAATAATTGAAATTTTGGTCTATACTTATGATGGAGTAAATGATGACGATATATGCCCTTTTAAAGTCTTTATAGCCCTTAGCCGGTACACCTGTTTAGTAACGAAAGAGACTGTAGCACAGGTTTTCCTCTCAAAGTTTTTCTTTTGTCGTGTGAAAATTCTGCACACCACTGCCAGTTTCAGCTAAGGTGACATCTGTAGGATGTATCCGTTTGAGGTACCCAACGAGTCTATCGTTTAAGGGTTCTCCATGCGAATAACCTCTGAGGCCCAAGTCGGCTCCGCTCATCTTCGGCTATGCTGTTGGGGCTGGAGATTTAGATGGTAGTCGCCCTCGTAAAAGTCATGTTTAGCTAAATCAAGAGAAGTGGTAGAGTAGACCCCGGGTTCCAAAGTATGGACGTCATACATATGAAACCAGTACCTACTGTAATGATAACAAAACGTCATAAAACGAAGTAGTAGCTTTGTTGGAAGCCAAAAGCAATTCTTAGTGAATTTTGCATAAATCACGAGAAGAACAAAAAATAATATTTTTTCAATGGTTTTACATCCTCCATCAATAACCTGCTTACCATTAAACTTCCTGGCTCTCTGTATATACTCGTAGGTATATATATAACAGAAACAATGAGTCCGAATACTTTCATACATATTCCATGATTTTCCTATCAAAGGAATCACGCTTCAGTGGCATCGTTGCCGTAAATGTAATTGAAAAAAAAAATCTCGTCGCCATGAATCCTTAATGTTTTCCGGTATTGCAAATGGTTTTGTTGATGTATTGTTGTGGAGAAATGCCTCTTTTCAAATTTAAAATCAGTAGCTGCCAGTATCGTATTGCGTTACATATTTCATGGAAAGACCGTCTGCTGTAAGTACCGGTCCAAGTCTCGGAACTATCTTACTTACTTTCCACTTTACCTGAAGAAGGAATTTCTCTAAGTATGCATAGTATACGTAGGGTTGTGGCTAAAAACTGCAGGTATTTGGTTGGAATTCTGCTTCGAGTTAGTCTCAGAGAATAATTAGGTAAGACTACCTTTTTCCTGTTAAGGAATGAATTGCTGTAGATAATTCTACGTGTAGGTAGTAGACATAAACGTTTGATCTCTACGGGTAGGTAGTCAAAATCTTGTACATAAAATAGTTTCACGATACATCAATCAATTACCTAGTTTATTGCAGTCGTCTTCTGGATATAAATATCTGCCATTGATCCATATTCAATTTATCACACTTTCTGACTGAGGAGCATCTCACTTTCTCTTTGCCAAATCTCGGTATCTACACTATGACTTAATTACTCCAAACGTTTTTGGTTTTTTAAGAAGTTTCAGATTGATCAAATCTATTCACCTAGAGCAAACCTCTTTACCTAGTTTCAGCATAGTTCGAATCCCAGTAAGAAACACTTACACCTCTTCTTCAAGTGTTAGTGTAAAGCATTGTGAATATAAATCCTATCCCTCAACAAAGAGAGGAGCATTATCTCTACACATGCATTAGCACGTCCCCATATTTTATCTCTAAGTGTTTCGTACATTGCTGCTTGTACTCAGAGTAAGGCTTAACTATTTATTGCTGGCTACGCAATCTACTATGTATTCGGAAATTGTTTTCGTGTGCTTGAGAGATTTATTTACGGGCACTTTTAGTTTATTTGCTTGCTTGAAAATTCTGATGAATATTGTTTGTATATTTGTTTTGTTTATTTTTGTTGGATTCGCGAGTTGAGTGTACACAATCATAATGGCTGTTGTTTAAATATTGTGATGAATCAGGTATCTTTTTGTATTATATTTATTGCAGACAGCAATACCCTTACCTTAGAAAATAGACACATCATGCATGTAATTACTTGATGCCTATAATCCTGAGTGGGAATAAAAACCCACGATCTCTGATTCAGAAGTCTTACTCTTAACCACCTCGTTTATAACACAATAACAGATAAAAAGTATCAAAATTTAATATAAAAATCGAATATAAAATTCTAGCAATTTGTTTCTGACCTTAAAAAGCCCTAAATTCAATCCATCTTTCACTTAAAAAGCACATTTCGCTGAACCTACAAATAAGATCCCAACATATTTCTCTAGAACAATAGAAAGGGCTTGATACATAGCCTTTTTGCTAATTAAAAAGATTATGCGCACAACCCTACTTAAATCAGCCAGTTCCGGATTGTTTAGACCCAAGGGGGGACATTTTTGAATAAAGGTCTGTTTCTATTATGCCGTTCGGTTGTATGTGGCCGGTGGTTGCAGATTGTCGGTCAAATAAGGTCACGACCTTATGTAACCAAGAATTTGCAACCACTACTGTGGGTGCAATCAGTAAGTCCGGTGTAATTGTGTTCAGTCTAGTCTCATTCTGAGTTAATGAGGACATGCTGCTAAATATTTTGTGATTAAATGAAGATGTTAATGGAATAATTGAAGTCTGAGTTACTGAAGATGGAGTACCATGTTTGATTGCACTATTCTTTAGAGTGTGATATCATTAAACATTACTTATTGTTATATTATGGTGATCAAATGCATTGATAGAGTTCTTTATATTTATTTGTCATATCTTCAGTTTGACAGATCCCACGAAAAAGAACAGAATGACACCTTGAAAAATCCATCCAAAATGACTGATACAAAGAAATACTTTTTACCATCAAAATATTGCAAAATTTATGTTGCTAGAGTCTCAAAGCAAACTTTTTACTTACTTCGAAAGTTTTGGTTTGGTATAACTTTTAAACCAATTGATTTACCTTTCCTGCTGCTATTTTGGCAACTTATAAACCGAGAGTGCAAGGTAAATCCCCTTTTTCATTATAATTTTTCGCCATGTAACGCCTATATCAATTTGTTATACACCATTTCGAGGCTAACATTTCAAGAACAGCGCCCCTCATTTTTGTAAGACATAATTTATAACAGCAAAACCGTCAAGAAAAGAAAATGATAATTTGAATAAAGAAATACCAAAAGCTGTTTACTTAACGTTTCAACTTTTTGTCAAGCTCTGGTAGAAACCTTTTTTGTTCGCTGTACTGAACATACATGGGCATGAATAAACATTGGAGTAATATACTGATAAATTTTAATGTAGTGTCTATGAATTAGTAAACAAGAATAGATTCCAACACAATACCTGGTCGTCTAAAAGGGTATCATTAAATCCCGTATTTAATTTGCACTGTCAGTCGATCCTTGTCCAAACTGTTTGCAAAGGACACCAATAAAGTGCCATTTAAAGTAGCCACACCTACGGAAATAGTGGCGAAGATTTTGCGCAACTTGTGTATCAGCTTTGGCAAATGTCCGTACCGTATATATTACTTTTATCTAAGTAGATGTGAAGATTAGTTTAAATATTGTAAGCTTTGGGTGAATCTCTGTAAATCTAAGGGTATCTAAGTAATGAAATTCGATTTTAAAATTTGTTTAAGTTACACAGAGACAGAGGTAAATTAACATGTATATTTCCCCAAGTATTATATTCAACCCCACGTAATAGAGGGTGAGTCTATTGCCGAGTTCCCACCACGCTGCTGACGTAAAAATATTCTATTTTTAGCAAAAAGACAAAACTAATACTTGCATACATCATTTCACATTTTGAAGCAGTAACAGTCCAGATTATGTAAAACCCTTAAACCAATTAATATCGTTGAGGACATTTTCATAACGATGGCTAAAATGATAGTACTGACTAATGACTGACCATATTATTTGTGTGCTGGATTACGGAAACGCCTTATCTTGTTTTTTACTGCCACTGCAATTAATATAGTTAGTACCACAGTCATTAACGATAAGTCACGCGTTTGTAC
Source organism: Pelosia muscerda (assembly GCA_963691645.1). NCBI lineage: Eukaryota > Metazoa > Arthropoda > Insecta > Lepidoptera > Erebidae > Pelosia > Pelosia muscerda. The sequence continues at coordinate 1,541,071 of OY829102.1, forward strand.
TACGTGACCGAGATATTTTGAAACGCACCCTTGTTACAAGGCAGTTTAGAATATTTTACTAAACTATACCTGATAAGCTTTTTGTGTTCATATAATACATTTCCTTCTATTTGTTCATAGACCCTCTGAATTTTTGAAAATTAATAACTGAACTTTTATATTATACTTTAATTCCCAATTAACACTCGATGCGAGTTTGGCTATTTGTTTTATAATGTCTAGTATTTTTTAAATTTCTTATTTATACTTACAGCTGTGTATCTTACGCACCTACAATTTTCAAGCTCTTACTAGAAGCGGTGGGGTACATTTGCTATTACTTTGTACTAGCACTTTCTCTAGTCTCAATAAAGTTTGACTTTCCATCAGTTGAAACTAAATCTCATTCACAGCGTTTGAAGTTGTTACTGTTACATCACAAAAGATAATAAAATGTAAGAACAAGGACTTATAAAGTCCTCCAATCATCCGGTTTGTCTTTATCATCTGATGTCTCCTAATGTATCCTCTTATTGACTTATAAGATTCGCTCAAAACTATGACACCAATAATATCTTCATACAAAAACTTTCTAATCTATTTAATGACATCTATCAGCACCCTCATCCGCTAATGCGGTGACAGCCCACACTAATTAACCAATACTAATTGTGTATTAAACCAGAGACCCTCATCTCGGTGGACTGTGACACATAAATTGACAGTTTTGGACGTCCAATATTGCGAATGAATTTTTGGTCAGCGTTTCGCAGTTTAAAGTAATTTGTGTTATGGGTGCGGTAGATATCAGTTGATTTAGCTAAAGTATTATTGAGCTGTAGATTCGTGATATTGGTGTTTAAAATTTAACATTATTTGGCAATTTCGCTGTTATAGGTTTGCGTATAGATCACCATCCATTTAATACATAGCATTTCTCGGTGTTTCTTCAAATTTTCTCATTGATATTAAGCGTTTCCGCTCGTCAGTCATTTGAAAACATAAATTGAGGTTGACCTATATTTGACACATGTAATAGGCTTGTTGATTGACACACATACAACCATGCTACTGATAGTAAGAACCTCCTTGTCACAAAATTACCTGTGTGTGTGATGAAATTTTGAGATCCTTGTTAGAGATAAGAAAATATTCTTCACCACACGAGCCTCATTGTAAACGATGATTCATTTTTTTGTCAATTAATTCACAAACGTTAATATTTGTTAATTTGAATCACATTATACAACTGTTACCCCCTTTTTAAAATTCAAACGCACTAAGATTTGCCATTTTTTAATTTCATACTTCCTCTTACATTCTCTATTATTCTATACTACTGGTACTATACACATCTGTTTGAATTTTCTCATATCTATACTATGTATCTACGAAATATAATACAGGTAGATCGTACGAATAAACTGTTAAGTAAATAGCTTGAGAGTCAAATAACTAGGAGGAGATATAGTAGATTTTTTTCGTATACAAAGAGATAAAGTTTATGTTGAATAATTTACTTTCAGCCAACATTTATCAGTAAAAGCTAATACAAAGTTCTCGGAAAACTGGTAAATTAACTTTTTGACGTTGTTAACATTAACTGTTTTGACGTTCTATACCGGCTACTTCAGAAACATGCTTATCTTTCAAACTCAAACTGCTCTAACAAAGTGGAATAATTTGAACTTCCAAACAATTTCTTTAACCCCTACATTACTGATGTTGTGTTAGTTTAGTTTTCTCTTGTTAGTTGAAAACTTTGAAAATAATAGGGTCAAGAATACTTTCTTATCAAATTTTTACTCGACTGCTCAAAAAAGGCTCTTGTAGATATAATATGGTTTTCAATATTGCACTATGACTTTTATAAACCAGAACATGTTCGTTAGCGTAAAGATTTCACTAAACATTATTCCGAATCGAACCCTGAGTGGAAATAGAACCCATGCCTATTAATGTTACAGTCAGTACCACTATCGCCTGTTGCTTTAATATTCATTCTTGCTTTATGTAATCTCGATAGCATCCAATACTATCGCCTCTGAGTCCGGGGTTTGCTCTTTCTAGGTCTTCTAATTCACGGCTGAACTACGACAATTTCCATATAAAGCCATTAGCGATATCGAAGTATTGCAGTTGGATTAGTGTTGAACTTTTTAGAGCTCCAACTACCATACAGACTGCTATAAATGTTTGTATGGCGACCGGGTACGATGGCTAAACATGTTTCCCTACAGCCAAGTCACAGAGATTATTAGTTACAATATTGAATTATATCATACTTAATATATATTATTCTTTCTATTTATTATTTCTATTCTTATTAGATGCTCTCGACAGGTTGCAGCGACGTGCGGTCCGCATTATTGGGAGTCCTGAGGTCACAAAGTCCCTCGAGCCTTTGCAGATGCGTAGAGATGTTGCGTCCTTGGCAGTATTTTACCGTCTCTACCATGGTGAATGTTCTGATGAGCTCTTCCAATTAATCACACCCTCCCCTTTCCTACACAGGACAACGCGTGCAGGGCTTAGGTGACACTCGCATACGGTACAGAATATTCCATCAAGAACCAAGCGGTTCGGTGAGTCTTTTCTCTGCCGTACCATTAAGTCCTGGAATTCCTTGCCGGCGCACGTGTTTCCTTCTTCCTACAGTCCCGGGTCCTTTAAGCGGGGCGTGAAAAAGCATCTGATGAGGCCGTCAAGCTGAGCGCCACCATTGTAGCACGGAACGTGTTTGCAATGGGATTTTGTCTTCAGCTTAACATCAGGCGAGGTGAAGTCAAATTGACGTGCCATAGATTAAAAAAAAAAAATTCAACTCTTTTATAAATTACTACTTTATTTAACCCACCTGTATAACAAATTGAAATTTGAATCCTCAAACTTGTACAACAAAATTGAAACATCTCCGTGCCCTCAATTGCTTTTAAAATAGGGTGAGTGTACACAATAATTCCATTAAAATCTATAAACTTTGCATCGGTGGGTTTGGACGATAGTTTATTTTTCAAAAGTGCCCACTGATGCGTAGGTCCGTTGCTTGGAGCAACTACGGTTTATTAAATTTTGTGCTCGCTTATATTCATTATACTTCACATGTTCAGTAACACTATTTAAATTGGTATTTAACTTATTTTATTATTTTGAAATCTATTTTTTATACTTGTAATTTAGATTACCTATCGCTCTAAAACAGTGTGAAACTGTGAGATGCCATTCGGGTGAAAAAGTGACCCTGTTACCCTCTGTAACTATTCAAGGTTAACTTAACTACCATTCTATTGCTTATTATAATAATATTATAATATATCTGCGTATCCATTCAAACTTTATGGTAAATTGAAAAATGTATATTTAGATGCACAAAAACATGAAATAATGTAGTTTAAATTTTATTACCTTATATGTTATAATAAAACTTGTACCACCAGTGACTAATGTTAAAAAAGCTGAATATTTTATTACAGTTTCAAAAACTAAAAAGCTCAGTTTTGTAACAAATGTAGTTTAACTCGTTAAACAAACTAAATAATATACGAGTATATTAAGAGAGTTTACGAGGCGACGTGTTCCTTTCACAGATGTGACATTTTTCAACTGACATCACATATCTACGAAATTGTCAAGAACAAAGACTTTATCCACAGTCACACCTGAGGCGTAAAGATAAGCATGCTCAATGCTCATGCATGCAAGCCCTTTTGATCATTAATATTACGAATGTTTCATCATCTTTTGTTGTCACACCATTTACAGATTACTTTCGCCTTCTATTGTTTTTAAAGTAAGAAAAAATGCACTGGCCTAGAGGTTATGTTCAAGGTCTCGTAGGTGCGAAACTTGTTAGTTTTGTGGTAATGGATTGTTATAAGAGCTGTTGGCACTTAGCCTGGTCAATATTAGGAATATCTGGATGTAATAAAATAACTTTCCAAGTCGTTAACTGGTAGTCCTTGTGCAGCTAAGCACGCAATTAATTTTCTTGCGATTTACTTGCGAATCGGGTCAAAAAAAATCTTTTTTTTCCAAATTTATTTAGCTGCAATATTTTCAGTTAGGAAGTAATTTTCGGCATGGCGGCAACAGGCTCGCCCCTATTATATGGGGCCCAGAAACATAATTGGCGAAATGTGAATGTTTAATACACCTCCTACACCTTCGAGGATTACCGGCGTGAGCAAATGAATGTATGTAATAGGTACTTAGAACTTAATTTATCTGATATTGTTGGAAGTTTACATGATATTACTCATTATGAATATGTACTTTTTTCATTGTCTTCAGTCATGCCAAGACTATGGCTGCTGAATGTAGCCGAAACGTCAGGCTAATTGTAAATATTAAATATCATTCGTCCGATAAAACTAGATAAAAGTGGTAGTATTTCAAGAATTTAATTTATTGATAAAATTCAAATTAAGATGATTTTGCATTTAGATCATAATTCTAAATGCCAAGCAGTTTAATACAATGCCTCTATTATATTTAATTTCCTACTTTTTGATTATCAATACTCTATAGAAATTCTTGGGAAGATCCCCCAGGCGAGCATAAAACTCCATTTTAATTATATCCTAAATAAGAAACAAGAAATTCAATAAAACGCGCTCTTTATTAAATACACGAGGAGGAAATACAAGAGAAAATATCCCACAACATTCAATATATTTAGAAAGCACATCAAGGAAAACGATTAGTGTCGAGATGTTTTATACAGAAGAAAAAATTAATACTTTGATCTTTTATTACGACCAATTTAATATCTAATTTAGCAACAATTCTACAGCGGAACATTTCTGAGAACTCGCAATTTTCATAATGTTCTACCCCTTAAGCTCTTGTGATAGGGTACTTATTTGATTATTAAAGAATCTCTGTCCTTTGTACCTTTTGTTCTTGACAAAGGCGCAGTGAGCGGGTAAAATTTACTTATAATACATGGCACATCAAGAATTCTGTTTGTCAATTCATTCGCGTGATATTGTCGTTTTGATTACATGATATTTCGGTAAATAATATCTTATGGATGAATAAATACGGCTTAGTACTTATTACATTTATGATTTATTTGTGTCTGCTTTATTGGTATCATGTTATTTCGGTTTCAAGGTAATTTAACGAGTGTTATCACTCGGTATTTTTGTAAAATTAGTAGACTTACCATCGCAGATACACTTATAGATTAAATTAACGTATTTTTTGTATCTAGTACAGATCAATCAACTCAAAAGCCAGATTACTTAGGCAAGATTACTTTTCTACATCGTATGTCATTGAACCGATATGGCATTCTTGAGTGTGACTTAATTATGTTTTTCATTCTTATCAACATTTTTGTAACATGTTTAGAACTCGGGCATTGTGTCACGAACATTGATATTGTATTAATATCGTTCTGAGAATGTACAATAAATTTTTTGGTTGGGCGGATTAAAATGTTAATCTGAATTGTACTTATTGGATAATAAGCTTATTGGCTATATAGCCAAGTGTAAAGGAAAGTGCCTACCACTGGATACAATTTTGGATGTATTTTTTATTATTCAAGAAGTAATTTTTCATCCATTATATCAAATAAATGATATTGTTTTCCTGATGATGATATTGATGAGGCTACAATGTAAAAAAGCGCTTAATTTGACATAATTCATTCTATTTTACTTACATTACCTAGGTTTTTAGAAACTTTCTGAAAAACACATACAATGTTTGTTCAAAAGCATGTCTTAAAATATCCCAAATATGAGAAAAACAAAGAAAAAAAATGGAAATCACACAAATTGGGCTGGCAAATTCAATCACCAAGTCAACCTTATATAATTATGTTTGCCTCCTTGCCTTTCGTGAGACGATGTTGCCATCTGATATAGATCACGGTTCATTGAATCGTCACAACTTATTTTTGCCCTAGAAATGACCCATTTCTTACGCGTCGACGACGGTCGATATTTGAAGAAATATGAATTTGTGTTCTTTGCGAATAGACTTTTAAGGCTTTATAATTTTAATTGAACTGAAATTTTCTTTTGAAGTTTAACAGAGCGTTTTTGAAAGGGAATGCTGTGGTTTTGTGTACAGAGTATTGAAATTGTCTAATTTAATATACTGAGAAATTATGATGAAGAATTGGTGCAGAGAAAGTGATTTCATCTTCAAAACATAAAGTTTCGATTCTTTGGTTCTGTCAATGAGTTTGACTGGCAACACACACTGTAATGTGGTTACTCCTTTGTACTGTAATATTGTAAATGTGTTTTCAACCAAAAGTTCGGAACTTTATATCTCTCAATCGCTCTCCAGTGCAGTATCAGCAACATCCAAAACATGAATCATGCTGTTGTTAAGTCTATTAAAAACAAGATATTACATAAAATAGTTCACGGCTCATTAAAATAATACCCGCTTAAGCTCACCCTTTAACCTTTTACCAGAACCAATATACAATCTAAATTGAATCCAAAAAATAGTACAGCAATGATTCAAACAGGTAACGAAACTTTCAACCGAATGTGCCCAATCTCGTGTGAAATTCCTTTAAATTAGTGGACGGTGGACACTAATCCTTTATACGAGGGAATCTGACGCAACAGGGTCCACAGACAGCCTGCTAATGATGTCCTCTGATAAGGGTCGAACCCTCACTAGCGAGGCTTTTTATTATTTATGTGTTTTGTACAGGTATTTGCGGGGTGAACGACTCTTTGTTCAAGTGAAACACCTTTAGAGGTGCCGCAATGGTCAAAGTTATTGCCTTGTTTATTGACTGTGCGTTTGGGGTGTTGCTTTTTGTGTTCGGATGATAAATTCTAAAATATACCTACATTTGTATCTCTTTGTTAGGAGTATCAACATCGCGAATAACTTAGTATGTTTGAATTTGCTAAAATAACACTTATTCGATACTACATTCGATTCAACTGTAGAATATTTTTCAACTGTAAATGAAAAACTATTCGTACATTATTGATAGCACACTTGTTCTTTTCCACTAAATTTATTATTGTACCTAACAGGTGTTATCTATAATGTTTAACAATACGTTTCACCAAGTGCCATAAATCAACAGTATAAAATATGAATAACTATTTGGCTAGCGAAAGTTGGGTGTTAACGCGATCATGGTAAATACAATAATTACCTTTCGATTTGCTTGACCTTTCGGTCAGGTTGCACTATCCGTGGTCACAAGCTGACTGGAGTATGCGCTGTCACGAGTGTGTTTAAGAGCTGCGGGGAGGTTGAAGTTTCTCATTCAGCTCCCCCTATCTCGCATTTGTTACTACACACTACACCGACCGTGTCCTTGTTTGCCACCACTACGGACCGCGAAACACTAGGTATAGTTTTTTGAATCACCGGATTCCACGTCGCATCGTGAGAATAACTATATGTTTCACAACTCGATAAAAGGTGAATTTATGCCAAATGCCAGCCATTGAATGGGCATTATATTTATCCAATAAAACAATAATGTTTTATATTAAAAATAATTTCACTGCAAACATATTCGTTACACATTCTAGATGCTCCTAAAATTTAATATAAAACCAATCATCTTGAGTGTAATAAAACTTTGCAAACAGGGGCAAATTACTAACTTTTTCGTTTTCTGTGTTCTAATCACAATATTTCTACCGCAAATCGCAACTTTAGGCCTCAATCTAGGCTATTAAGGTACGCGTGGCTTATTGTTATTCAACAATAGTAGGTATATTTTGTCAAACACACTCGTCATCTAATTTTAAAAGATAAATAAAGAAGATAGACTTCCATCTTATTTTTGCACCAACCTATGCTTATCGTGTGTTGATAACATACATACATAAAGGGTAAAACGTGTGTGTAACATATTTGGTTACGGTTTGAGTTACTCCACAAACTATGATAGATTTACTGAAATGTACTGCTGGCATATCTAAACACATGGCCACCAGAGGAACTCTTAAAGTATGTAATTAAGATAGCACAATGGGTAGACAAGATAAGCTGTCGATACGAAAGAAGAAGAAGAAACGTGCACTTAAAATATAAAGTTTAAATTAAATACTGAAGTTATATTTTCTTTGTTACAGACTGGAAAACACTTTCACAGGACATCACTTCTCATCAAAGCTTTTAACCACAAGTTCAGACTGGATCTAGAGCTTAACACGTAAGTGCTAGACAATAGTTATAATAATGTTCGATTGGATATATGTGGTATTAAGACGATATAAGTATTTTAGAGACAATTCAATCTAGGGTGACTTTAAAATATAAGACTTAATTTTAAATGAAGTGCGGGCATTTTAATTTTAACTGCATTACTTGTTTTTAACATTAAAAAAAGGTAATAAATGTTTAAATTGTCAATATTACTTACGTGGTATATACGCTCGCAGTTGGTATAATATAACATTTGAATGAAAATAAATGAACAAATACTAGGACAATCTACACAACACCATCTAGATCTATGATAAGCATAGCTTAACTAATTTGTGTTATGGGCTTTAGAATACTCTGATAAAAGAATTATAATTTCAAAACATAAATTTTCCACATATTAAGAGTACAAAAACTTATAAAATATTCTTCAATGTTGATGAACAAAAAATATTTCTGAACTGAATCTCTGTTTTGACTAAAATGATATATTATGAGGTCCGTAGAGAGGAAAATCTCGAGGAAAATATCCTGTATTTAATTACATACGTTGGGATAAACATTGAGGAAATACGAGCAAACGTAGTTTCGATAAAGCAGAGTAAACATTTCTTTGTGTTTGTTGTAAAACGATATCTTTTTATCAAAACATCATAATTATACATCTCAATATGATGTATTGTATACAACAATGTACATAATCTTAGATATATAGAGAAATGTAGATAGAAATTTATATACAAAAGTAAAGTAAAGTAAAATTGTTTATTGTCACAGAAAACAGTACATTAGTTGTTTTACAATCTAGGACTATAATAATAATAGATTATTTACATTGTTCATGCTACTGGTCTCAAAACTAGGTAAGACCCTGTATTTTGGGAGTCAGTGCTCTTACGTTGTACAGTAGGTATAATATTATTGTCCTTGAGCGAATTACATCTATACACTTATAGGCTTAGAATTAAGTGACCGCGTGGTTTATGAGTATACGAAATTCTTAAAGGACTAAATACTATTTACAAATTTGAAAACTTTAAGGCTGTAAGCACACAACTATGCATCAGGTAGTGTAGCACGGGAATACTATTTGGGGAGGAGGTTTTATGGAGAAAATTACACGTTGATCTACGTGTGTTTTCAATGCATAAAGTGTTATAGCTTTCGTAAGCCCAAATGTCATATTAACTTTTGAACTTTCGCGTTCCATGATTATGATAATAAATGTAACCGGGAATTAATGCGATCATGGTATAGGTATATACATACCTTTTGCCTGACGTTTCGACCAGGTTACACCGGCCGTGGTCACAGGCTGACTGGCTCAGCTGCGCACGCCCTCCGTCGTCGAGTCCGTGAGGTAGCCGGTTGTTCATCTACCCGCACGCTTAGCGCTTTTCTGCGCGGTCGGAGAGACACCGAGCCGTTTGCTTAGAGAATAGGGACCCTGTGAGTGTGGTATGTGACGGTACCTGGCGAAGAAATAATGTACAAAATGTCGAAAATGTGCGGGTAGATGAACAACCGGCTACCTCACGGACTCGACGACGGAGGGCGTGCGCAGCTGAGCCAGTCAGCCTGTGACCACGGCCGGTGTAACCTGGTCGAAACGTCAGGCAAAAGGTATGTATATACCTATACCATGATCGCGTTAATTCCCGGTTACATTTATTACCAAATGACATACCCCACCATCTCTCTCACGGTCACAAGCAAATTATATTGACGAAGAAGCTTATGAAACAACTGACGTTTTTGCTGTTGTTACATAAAATGTGTGGAGTGCGTCATGCTTAAATAAGTTTATACCTACTTAGTAACGACACACCCTCACACACATTGCGTGATGTGGGGCAGTGTGCCAATCGCTTTATGGATATTTAATTCGGTCAGAAAATCAAAATCGAAAAAATAAATCCGTGATAAAATTATGTACATACTTCTTGTTGTTATAAATCTGATACAGCCAGTGAATTTTTAGAGAAATTCCATACTAAGGACCAAACAATCGAATTAATTGAAATAAGACTCCTGCCGTGATGCTAAATAAAAGTAAATTTCACTCGCTACATTGTGATAACAAATCGTAAAAACTCAAGGGAAAACTTCAAAAACAGTTTCAAAATACACCATAAATGAAATATAAGAGGACGAACCGTGATGGGAACTTATGGAAGTACCTCGAGTGAAAAAGACAAGAATAAACATACAGATGAGAGTGACAAGGATGAAGGAATTGTGAAGTCATTCAAAGTCTCGCTATTACGAGTTGGGAATCGTTGGATTTCTTTCGTTTATAGATAAACTGGGCGGTACTATGAAACATTCGAAAATTAGTCACACGAAATAGGAACAACTACGTCTTTCGTTCGTGTATCCATAATTCGGTTAGACCTAATATGTTGGTACCACTATGGCACTTCAGTTTTCTCATGAAAGGGTTTATGCCATTCTATGCAGACCACAGAACAGAAAAAAATAGTAGAAATGTTAAACAACAGATTCAGTAGCGGAACTGATGTTGCCAAACTCACAAAAATCACTAATAATAATTATTACTCGTACATAATATTATTAGTAAGGAATTGTTTTCATTGGTCATATTTTAGCCAAATTAGCTCAAATACATACTACAAAGCGGTTCATACCTTCATACCTTGAATCGAAAATTTTTCAAATAAGTTTGGATTTATTGCAGTGTATTCTAAGAAAATTATTTAAAACTTATGATGAAAAGTCATACTTAGCGTCTTCCACGCGAGCGTATGTGGTTTCTCCATCTATGTTTTTCGTCGTCTATTCTATTAGTTTTTTTTTGCGATGAGATCCTTAGTAGCACAAAGCGAGAAAACAATTGTCTTTTTGTAGGTATTAGTTTGCGCCTTTGTTACGCCCACTCTTTTATGCTCTCAAACGTAACTGGTATAACATTAGGTGTCTTAAGAATGGCATAAACTGTTACTAAAGAAAAGCTGCTCACTTAATTCAAATTATCGCTGTGTTTTATGGGTGCACAACGAGGGATATAAAAGAGCGGAATGCTAAAGATCTAGACAAGCTCGTTAAACATCAAAACTACACTTTAAATGCGAATAAAATGCTCTCAAAGTCGACAGAAATGAGAAGAAATGTTACCTGCTTTGTCTTGTTAAGGCAATAGTGCTACATTCACGGAAAAATAACGTTCTTGATATTTAAGTGACGTTTTGTTAACAATTCGTTTCTGCTACGTGTACTTATTTCTGTAGAATTCAAAAATGGAAGAAAATCTCATTTTATCGAAGTATATTTTGACTACCATATTAAAATATATGACCATGTAATAAATGTTTGAAGTATATCTTTGAGGATTTAAAATATTATGAAATTCCTATTCCACATGCAGAGTTAAAAATTTCCACGAAAGCTTACTTCATGAAATTTTAATATCACACCACAGTTTATCCGCAGTTTCATAGATTGACTTCAAACGTGACAAATTTTACACCAAACTTAATTAATAAATACAGCCCAACACATTCAACGATGCTCAACACTGCATCGACAAACATTTCCATCACGAAATACAAATTGAAAAATGAGAACGAACACGGTTAAGCGTGGCGCATTAATCAGTGGCTGGACATGTTGCATATCTAACAGGACCACTCGGTACACAACAGGACAACACAGGACAAAGCGGTACATTGGTAGCGGTTAACAATTGCGGAAAAAATACTGCCGTATGGACATTAAACACTGGTTTTTAGAGTTCTGTGCGCGGGATTGCAATGTTAATGTATTTTTTTGTTTGGGGTACTTAATTTTAATACTACCCACGTATGAAAGATTGTTAATTGGTGTGCGGTTTAGGATATTGAATTGTTCATGACTGTCAATGTAAACCTTTGAGAATGCCGCAAGGCGAAACCACCGAACCATTAGGTACAATAAATAATTAATAAAGATGTTTTATTTCATATGGAACATTTTATGTCTTTTATATATTTGAGTCGTCAACCGTAGCCCGGCGAATAGTAAGCTTGTTGACTGCACGTCCAAAAATTAGTATCAGTCAATATAGATGTTGGTGTCTCCGACCCGACAATGCTAGTGTCTAATTTTACCATTATTCGTTGTATAACATTTAGAATAGATATTGAGTGAGTACCTACAGATTGATACGAGGTGTAGATCAAAAACCATGAAACCAATTTCACCTGAAATTATATCAATTTCAGGTGAGGTTGGTTCGGTCTGGAAGGTGTTGTGTGGTGCTCAATACGTTAAATGGTAGACAGATGGCGAGGTAATCGCGGGTGGAAATTTTGTAGTTAGATCATTTGTCACTATATTAGAAGGCTCCAACTACCCGTAACCTAGTACAGACATGCAAAAACTGTTACAAACACACAACTTTTATAAATCAAAGTTCCTAACAAGAACATAATCACACAAAGATTCGCGCCCCCGACGTTTGTTCGGCTAACACGCTGATCACACACCAGTATTTTCTACATGTTGGCAGCAAAAATTTGATTGGCACACAAAGAGCGTCGCGGGCGTGCAGCCGCTGCGTTTTGTTTGTGCGACGGTTTTAATGAAGTTGTCGCTCGAGCTACGAGCGGACGTGTTTCTGGTGTGGTACAAGACTAGATAAATAGGCGGTTTGAGATTTTTCAATATTAAAGTTAATGCTGTATAATTAATACGCGTCCAACCGGCTTAGTTAAAACAACTGTTAATATTTGAATCTGTTTCTACAATACTTATCTTCAAAATTTACTGCCATACTAAATCTATAACAAGCTCAAAAATTGCGAATGCTTTAATAAAATTCACAATAAGGGGCTGCAAATTTGAGGGATAATCTTGACTGTTTCAATAACAAATTGAAAGAAAAAGGATTAGACAAGGCGTTTAATCTATATAATCTTAAGTCGCGATTATCCTCAAAGAAAAAATACTGTTAAAATAAGTGATGTTTAGAAACACGAAACTAAGACTAGTTGTATATAATTTATACATACTACCTACTTAGAAACATTTTAGCATCTAGGTACTTTAATTTCACATTTGTAACTTCATCCTCAACATGTAAGTAATTCTCATCAGACACTTCATTAAATAGATATGAGCAACACTTCATGAGTAAGCTTAATAAAGCAGTTTCGTTGAAACATAAATACACTTGAAAAACAAACATTAACAGCACCTTTGAAGTCATAAGATTTGTCACGCGAGTCGCGAGAGCGTGTTAGTTGCATGTCGTTTTCTCTTAATTAGTTTGAAGCGTGACAAGATATAAACAGCTGACGAGTTAAAATAGTGATTATGTCGTATGTATTTAAAGTTGCTAATGGCTCTGCATGTAAAACGTTGCTCCCGTTGCAATATATTTATGAGGCACTTTTAATGAAGTTGTCGGAAGCGGACGTGGTAATATAACAGCGTGAGTTATTAGTGATGGGCGGATATTTTTAAGTGTGATTTTAAAAGCCTGATTGCAGTATTCAATCTCTCAATTTTATAATTGATTCGATTAAAAATAAAGATTGATTTTATTCAAGTTTCAAATAAATGTGGTTGAATGCTTGTTGTGCATTGGAAAATGATACTCGTAGTACAAAAACTGTTTTGATTTTAAAATTTTCTCCTGATTTTATTTTACGTAGGTATATTATATTTTTTACACAATCAAAGAACATGTTGTTATTCAAGAAAACTACTATTTATAAATAAAAACCATAAGTTCGTATTCCCATTTTTAAAACGGAATTGGCTTAATTATATACATTTGACTTTCATAATCGTGTTTATACAAAGAACAAATTCTAACTCGCTCCTTTCGTGCCTTGTACCAAAACCCAACCTAGACGAGTTTGCAACGAGGCTGCTGCAGAAAAGCAAGGGCTTAGAATTTGGGTCTCAAATTGGAACAAGGTTCACACGGAGTTCTATTCTAATTCTAAAAAAATGCATTTCAGTCGTTTTTTTTAATTAAAATATATTTGGCTACCTGGTTATGCAAGGGTAAGCATTAAGGACCTGGTATGCATTAGTAATGTCAAAAGGGTTGCGTACTGTTGATGGTTAAATTCTTTTTTTATTCGTATAATCAGTCAGCATACCTATACATAAAAGCCACTGCAACGAACAAGGTAACTAAGAGACAAATTGATAACACTCTTGAACTTTTTCACGATATTTATTCTTGAACCTAACTTGTTTCGCTTTACGGCATTATGAATAACAATTCTTTAAAACGTGGCGTTGAAATCAACGCCAGAGGTAAATACCTCTGCCTATTACCGCAAGTATATAAACATGTTGTTACCATGTCTTGTAAATATTTTTTTTAGTATACAAATTTAATTTGTTTATTTCTTTAAGATTTGTGAAAAGATTTTAAAGAACTGTGATAGTTCTTTGAAAGCTGTTCCATAATACTAGCGCGTTTTTAGCCAACGATAAATAAAGGCAAAGAATAATCTTATGTCATACTTCATTCGAAACTTCGGGGTTAATCTCTAAAACGTTACGGGGTAAGCGTAATTCTGCAAAAACACCGGCGTGCGGCAGCCATATTTGCGATGACGTCATGCGCGGGACAAGGGGGTCGATTGAAAAACAATACAACCCCGTTCCCATGCAAATAGATAGATGGGCTGGTTCACGATTTTATTGTGTTTACTAAAAGTGGAGGCTTCGCTTTTTATTGGCCATAGATTTGAAAGGAAAGAATTTAAATGTCGCTGAAAGATATGTGCTAAAGTGCCACTCGTTTAACAATTAGTGTCTCGATTCAGTATTGAAGATTAGACTCTTAGAGATTTTGGTTTGATTTTTACAGGTTTGCTATCAATTTTGGTACACTGACATATACTTAATAATTTGGTATATCATACTTATTTTATATACAGACAGATTTAGTAGGCCTTAACCAGTTAGAAACACGAGTAGTAAATGAAAAAGAGCAAAGATTTAAATATAATAGGTATATTTCTTGAGCATAACGCGTGCTAAGTAATAATAACATAAAAATAATGAATGAAATTTCACATTCACTGGCTTGAAATCATAAACAAAACCGTAATTTGAATTAAAAAAGAAACGCTCGAGCAAGAGGCTATGCAAATTCTTCTCGTCGTCTAGTTTAAATTTCGAACATAAAGCGCTCGAAGTAAGTTCTATGAAATTTCGTATTGTTTTCCACGTATTTTTTAATTGTCATATGTTCGCTTTTATACTTGATCACTGAGCTGCACTGTCGAGTTACGAACAAAGAGGCACAAATAATGAAAACTCCGACTGAGAACCAAAAAAAAAATTGAAATCGGTTGAGTTCGGAGATTATATGTGAGATTATATATTATTTAAAAATCTAGGATGAGATATTGTTTGATCTGGTCGGCCTTAATCTTTTATTTGCGTAAAACTCCTCGGATACAACCCCCACCGGAGCTGGTGAGAGTGGTTATGTTGGACTCGAGCCGACTAAAATGAACGCCGCGCCGTCTTCCGGTCTTCGGTTGCCGAAGGTGAGATAGCAAGTGATATATCCCTCGCACCCCGGCCGATGGTCTTGAAATACTCATATTTCCTTAGTAATGCATATTTTCTTCTCACGTCATGTCTTAAAGGAAGCGAAAAATAGGTCGGCAGCACGGGTATGACGCCCCTGATGTTGCACACATTCACAGGCCACAGCAACCACTCTCCATCAAGTGGGCCATGTGCTTGTCTGCCCCTTAATTAGTATAAAAATAACTCGTTACATCTATTACCTAAAATTGAAGTTTACTGTATTTGAAAACAGATTAACCACAGAACCAAAGACACTTCATTAAAATATCAGAAATGTCAAGCATCAAAGATCTAAAGATTGTTCTATCAATCTTTTTGTCTCAAAATATTATTTCAAAAAGCAATTTCTACTGGTTTACCCATTTTCAAAATGTTACTCTTCATAATTTGTTTTAGCAAAATGTATATTACAACATAATTTTATTTTATTTTAGCAATGAAGCCCTTTTAAGTCTACGTACAAGTACAAAGCGACCCAAAAGGAAATTTAATTTGTCAACCTCTGCAATTGTAGATAGACCTGTTTCACTTAATAGCCGCCGAGTAGTTTGTAGATTCAAAAGGTCTCGGAACTATGAGATCGACAAATGAAGTTGATCAGTTTGAAATTTGTGCGACTATGACCAATTAAGTTTCAACTGATTTCGTATTCAAATTTTGAACAGTTTAACAACTAGTACTTAATGAATTAAGTATATCATTTTGAGAATTGTTAGTTTATTAATCATATGATTTGAATAAAAGAATAAAGTTGAAGATGATAAAACGAGAAACAGAGAATATTTACGTAAGTTAATTAATCTTAAATAAACAATGCTAATGAATAATGATAATGAAGTTATTCCACAATATATCTATTTGTGGTAAGAATGGTAAGGTTGTTTTAATTTGAAGTAAAACACCTAAGAACATAACATAAACTCACACCTATATCTCCGAAGGGGTTGGCAGAGGTGCTAGCACCCATATTTCGCTAGTTTATGTTTAGGTTCCAATGTAATAGGTGGCAAGCCTATTGCCATTAAACGGGCACTTGCAAACCAAATAAAAAAAAGTGTAACTGTGGTTTATGCAATCTTATACATTTATAATGCGTTACCTTTGGCACAAGGTAAGGAAGACAATAAAATAGAAAAAGGAGAGGTTCTGTGAACTGTGGACTTTAAAAGCTGGATATAGCACTACACCCGGTCAATCTGACTAATTTGAGACCTTCTCGCCTTCGCTTGACCTACTTGTAACCTTTTGAATAATGTATAGATACCACACTTTCACCTTTCTTACAATAACAATGTTACACATTATACACAAGGTTAACAATGTTCACCTTGCAAAAAAAAAAAACAAAGAGGAACTTGACGAAATCACATGAATTTGGAACAGTATTTGTCTCTGTTACTCCTATACTGACATCCTAAAAAAGAGCAGGACAACACATCGGTATGGATAATAAAGCATTTTCGCGTGTCTTTCATAATTTATTCGGAACAAGTGGTTGGCGGGCACACCGTAATGAGATGAATTCAAATTAATGCCTCTCCTTATCTTTAACAAGACGAGGATTATGCTTTGCTTAGAAATGAAATTTATTCAAAGGGAAATTTTCTGCGTCATTTTGTATATTTGTTAGTTACGGTTGTTGCTTGGAAAATATGAAAAAAATTGCCAAAATTTTTATATTTTGCAAGAGCACGTTGGTCTTGATACAGGTCGTCACGGCTTTTTGAAGAGGTCGTTCGCAAATTAGAGTGTCATTTTGTGTTTATATGAATATTATTGATTTAAGCAAGTTATGCTAAGAGTGTTTTGGTTACATTGATATCGAGTTAAAATATTGTGCACAAGATCCTCAAAACGATCCACTGGTGTTTTCAAATTTACCGCGTCTACATTTACATAACATTTACGTGCACTTTATATATTATACTTTGTCAATACAGCCAAATTCATACATACATTCATATATACGCCCGTAATCCCCGAAGGGGTAGGCAGAGGTCTATTAACACCCACATTTCACCAACTATGATTTTCAGTCCCACGTAATAGGGGGCGAGCCTATTGCCGCCAATTAGGCACTTTGAACAAAAAAATCTGAAAATAAATTTCTAACCGAAAATGTTGCAATTAAATAAATTTGAAAAATTTGCTATGCGGTGTACATCGCAAGAAAATTAATTACGTGTTTAGTCGCACAAGCACTACCAATTAATGTCTTGGAGATGGTTAGCCAAATTTGCAAGGCAATAAGTATAACGTGTGCGAAATATCTGACAGTTTTCATACCTACTCCAGACTACATATACGACATAATAATTTCAACAAATTTTGTAATATCTGATGTATACTTGACGAAATGAAAATTATAGATCTCGATCATAATAATAAAATAGGTACAATAGCCAAGAAAATTAGAATTCTGAACAACCTCTTTTTTTCACCCAATTATATTACATTCAAACCCCGCCAAGTCTACATTTTAGCTTCTTGCAAATAAACAACACAAAGAGACATTCAGAATTAAATGACCAAGTTCCGAAAAACACACAATAAGCAGTTTCACGGTGCTTTTATTTATTATTTCCGGGACTTGACTGAGTACCCTCCCCCCCTCCCTAAGAGTACCCTTTGTGGAGGGGGCTGGTATATAAATAGCCACCCCAGGTACTTTCCTCAAGGGATACAGATGAATTACGCCGTATCCTTTTCTGACAGTGTGAAGACAAAATTGTTTATTATTTTCATTACAAGAGGCCTCGCGTACCTCTTTTTTGCTTTGTAGTACAGTAACGTTTATATAATGTCTCTGGAAGTGACTCATATTATATTCAGTGACACATTTCTCGACTTATAAATTATATTTTCCCAAGATTTTTTGATATTCTTTGCAATTTTAGTATTTCTTTTTTCGTTTCAAGGATGTGCTCAATTTGTTATACAGGTCGCTACGTTTTTACAAGGTTTTATTTGATTTGAAATGTTTGTTTGTGAATCTTCAATTTTTATTGTCTGTATTTATCACTCTATCAATCAATTAGCTTATTACAGTTCAATGCTGGACGTAGGCCTCTTCCAATGTACGACATTATTCCTGATCTTCCGCCATTCCGTCCTACCTCCTGTTTTCATTTTCTCGGTCTTCACTCAAGCCCAACCAATTTCACCTTTAGTGCTCATATTTTCCGCACCATAGATCATATCAGTTAGTCTAAATTTAACAGACTTTAAAGTATCTTATCCATTGGAAATTTCTCTAAATATGTGACTTTTGCATGTACAGCTGTATAGAACTTTACCAACTCCTTTGAACTTACGCCAGCATCATCTAGCGGTCGATGCACCTGTCCAACAATGGACGAGTCCCTCCAATGCATCAACGAGATCTTAGCCTCAAGGATGTAAACAAGACCTGCCATCCCCTATAATTATTGCTCTTTAACTATTATTTTTTAATAAACTTTGCTAAATATGTTTTTGATTATATAATATATGCCTTTGGCATGTCTCTTATGCTTACCTAGGGCTATCAAAGGATGTCCACGCGGTCTGACTATAATGTCCACATCTGTCACCGGATAGGGAATTATGCCCTCTATGCGGCCTGCTCCTGCTAGGGTGACAGGCAGTCCCACGTCCGCCTTTAGCTATAGGTACTCATTTCAAAAATTCTTTCACTACACAAAATCATATCGGTATTTTATATTACTTTTTATGCAGAGGTTATGTTTATTTATATTATAAAGGTATTTCCCATTTATGGCGGTTGCTATGTGCAACTATTTACTTGGTTACTAATCAAACAGGAACAATAGAACTATAGAGCTAATTGTTCGCGTTTTTACTGAAGGTTGGCAAGCTGATAAAATGTAATATTAAATTTATAACTGTTTCTTACTACCTGACTATATCTTTCATACAGTCTTAGTGGCTGACGCGTCAAAGTTGAGGCTCAATGTCTACAGGAACAAATCCCGGAGTATGGAACCCGTATACCGTGGTTCAAACCACACTAAAACTTCATTACTGACGAGAAACCATACATAACGCAAACAATTTCGTTAAGAGAGAGAATAATAGCTAATTTTGATTTATCCATGTTCTTGAAATTCTATGTTTGATATGTTTACTTACTAGGCAGTAGATTCCCAGAAATGTGTAAAAAAAATAATAGCAATAAATATGTACCTACTTGCACTGAGCAATTACGTAACTATAGCGTTAGCGTACACCAAAAATGAATCAGTGCATCAATAATGCACTTAATTTCATGATGTTTCATTCGTGGCGACATGAACGTAATATTTTCTCGATGTAATATAAAATTGTCATCCAATAATTTGACAGTGGACTGAGTGAATCAAATGAACATCGGCATAAATATTCATGGCTATTACTTCATTGCGTTCATCTTTTTTAAATCTATCTTTATTATAGGACTGTAGTTGAAAAATAGTTGACAGCTAGGGTACATTATGAAAATCCCCATATTCTAGAATGGTACACAGTTCTAAATCTGACAGATTGTATAGACAGTATGTTAAATCTATCATTTGAAAATGTATACTAGGATAAATGAAAGGTTGAAGACCATTCATATTCTTTATTATACATTCCAAATTCAGTTGAGGTCGGCTTGCTAGTCTAACTAAGATGCGGCTGAACTTCGATATTTTCCGTGAAGCGACTACCATCTAGTTTGTGTACCTTCACCTACCTTCATAACCGAATTGGTGATATCGAAGTTACAGTGATATGATACAGAAGAACGAAAAAGATTACACCATACAATTTCCACCTGACACGTGATGGGGAATTCATTTAGCACGATCAATTTATTTATAACATTAATTTAGACGAGTCTAGGAGCTCAGATGGTCATAGCGTTCTCACTATAAGAAACCGATTGAAAGTTCAAGTCTCGTCTTCCATCTTTTTCTAAGTTTAAAGTGAAGTTTACATGCCTTTAATTTCAGTCTATTAATTTATAATTAGTTTGTGCTACTGTCATTAGCACTCTCCTTCCAACAATTCGCTTCCCGCTCCGTTCGTTACCAAAACCGAAGCTCGTGCAATAAATCATTTCATTTACTACACATTAATGATTGAAATATTATTTTGTATTCTCTTCGCCGTGTGTGACGTCATTATTCACTATGAGTAATTACTTTTAAATTTATTGTGCCACGAAATTATTATCTAAAAGTGATTTATGATTTTTATACGTTCACGATGTGTTTACTGGTAATCATTTAACTTGTAGTAAGGTTTAGTTGATTAAATTTTGGTAGTTACACCAAAATTTAATCAACTAAACCTATTATTGCTGAATTGTAGAATGAATCTATATTGTCGCAAATAAGCATAGATGAAATAAGGTGGTAGTATGGGATCTCCCATCCCAATTGAGCAGTTCGACTAGGGAAGTGCCTCCGCCCTATAGAATACCGCGGCTAATAACCATGTGGTTCTTATTTTTTCTTTATTATTGTATTTAATTGTGTACTATCTGGTTGTTGCTCGATGTCGGTTATCACGACCAAACATAGCCAATGTTCTGTCCAAAGGTCTAATCTATCTTTGCACTAAAGTGTATCAAAAAACACGTTTAGGTGTCTAAGTGTAACAAATAGACAGACAGAATTACTTTAACAAACTTGGAGCTATGAGAAAACCACCTAAAAAGAAACTAGTAATACTTTTACCGCATCAAGACATGGATTTAGGGGACTTTTGAGTAGTTACTGTCATTAGTACTGCACCCATGAAGCTCTGCAATCATTAAAATTAAACACATGTATTAAACATTACACGGTAATAAAACAGCTATCAAAATTCGTAATAGTTCACGAACGATAATATCAAACATACCACGCCCAAAATTGAATAAAAATCCAATAAGGCCTTTGAAATATTCCCACTCGATACACGCTTTAGAGCATGGTTGCTTTAATAAGGACCTATTATCATAAATTTGTACTCGATACATTATATGAGTGAAGCGTATTTCAGATCGCAACATGTAATTAAATTATAAAACATGAATATAATTGAAATCGTATGGGATTGCACATTACGCAGATAAGCCACCATCCAATACGCAACTTGATTACATTTATGGACAATGAATACGAATTAAATTATAGGGGTCACAGAGATCACCAACGAATGAATAAATAATATAAAATTTTCTGTGACATTTAGTAGCAAATGTAAATCCAAAAATAGTTGGATTGATTTCATAAAAGGGAATATGGTAAGGAAATCTTTAATTTTACAATATTGTAAGTTTACTCTTTGATCGCCTCCAAGCACTTGGGACACCTATATTATTTGATACTGTAATAGAGTAGCTAAGTTATTTAACTTATTTAATTACTTAGAAATTATTTACATTTAAGCAGTTAGGTAGTATACTAACTGTTTCAAATCGATATAGAATCCAATGACCCCCGAAGCCGCCATCTTGTCCTTTAGCTTCAAACGTTTCACGTGGTTAAGCGGTTAGAGCATTCCCCCTGTAAGGGCAAAATTGTGGATTCGAGTCCAGTTAGAAAATTCATTTTTTCCAATCTGCGATATAATCTACAACGAAACCAATGCAAGAACTGTTTTTCTACAATATTGTTTTTTTTTTTTGGAAATTGAACCGTGTCTCTTAACGTAACAACCGATTGATACCTCAAAAGATATTCCATATCTATAACCTGTTAAAGAAACTCAGGATTACCACATATACTTATAGTAGCTACTATTCAACATGACCTGTTACTTGGTAAAGGCGGGATTACACCACCCCCTGTGCTAGTCTAATCCCAGTTAAGACTTTGTAGTGTTAAAAATACAGCGCAAGAACGAAGGGGTGCTGTTTTACTAGCATTGAGTGCATTTATTTATGACATAATGGAAATTTTCTTGTGGAATACCGCATTTAAAACTTGTTTGAGTAAAATATTTCAAGGAACTAGATCTTGTCAGCGACTTCACCCACGTGGATTTTTGATTCTGTTACCGTTTTAGAGATTCAGGTGAAGTTTATTTTATTTCGGGGAACTTTTGGAACAAAAGAAAAAAAAAACCTAATCGGTCAATCCGTTCTCGAGTTCTGCGCCTAGCAAAATCAATTTTGTATAAATTATGTTTTGATTTATCTTCATTTAGCCTAATTTCAGAAGGATGAATGTGATTGTTGCAGTTCTCAATATAGAACAATCATCATATCAATACGTATATCAATCAGTTACCGGTTCTCGAAATTTACAAAATAAAACTGCCGAATGAAATATGAAAAATTTAATAGCAAATTGTAAACTTTGTTTAAATTTTCAATTATATTATACATTAAAGATTTTCCCTTGGGAGTAACCATGAATAATTACGATGCCTTGTCCAAAACATTATAAAATCAAAATCCTGATTCCACTTCCGACAAAATAAGAAAAGTAATTTACACCCCTCCAAACTTTCACAACACATCAACATGAACATAAAAACAATTTACAATACTGTCAAAATGTATCCCAACTGCCATTTGTATCTAAAAAATGTGGTCCCATAAAACGCCCTTTAAGTACACCAACCAAGAGATGCTCTTAAATATAAATATGTCCATTAATTTCATTGTACACTTCCGGTGGTATTATCGTACGATTCAATTACATAATTTCGATACTGTTTATTTTTATACTTATTTGCATAATAGTAATAAGAGGCTATATTTCTTTTTGTGCAGTTAGAAATTTCTTTTGTGTATTGATTTTAAAGCTATTACTTGTAGATTCGTGCGGAAATTCTTCATCATGAAAAGAATAATGTTTCTAGAAATAACAGTATATTTTTTTTTGTATTTCTAATTATATTATAACTGAAAGCAAAGTAAGAGAAACAAAGACAGAAAATTTATTTGTTGTAAATCACAACGCACAGATAAACAATATATCAAATAGCAAAACATCAAATAGCAATATAACCAAAATACAAAGAACAGAGATATAAAACAATAAATATTATTAATAAGTATCAAATAATTAATTTTAAGATATAAGAGTAGACTTTCAAAAGGAACATAATTTTAATACCGATAATTCTGAAATCTCTAATAATATACTCCAATATTATTATAATTTATGTATGAGCAGTAATATAATCTAGATCAGATAATTTCACTCTAAAACAAATTTGACCTGAAATATACATAGCAAAACAACATTAATATTACAAAACAACTTCGGATTTACAACGTTCAACATAACAATGTTGTATAGGAGCATTTCAAATAAAATCAGAACAGGCAATTAAAACTTTAGATGAAGTTCCTTCCATCTGCATGAGAGAGACCACACATATGATTGTTTGTATGAGTGCGATAAAGAGAAAGGTATGCGGTTTGCCTTCATCGGGGTCAATGTGTTAACTTGTAATGGCAATTAGTTGGAAAATTGAATTAATAAGTTGTATTATTATTAAGGTGTGTTCAGCAGGATGGTTAGGACGTTCAGTTTCGAAATATAAATTAATTTTGGTACAAGTCAATTGCTTCTTAAGGGATATAATATAGTATTTAAACGAAGCACATAAATAGCAGTGTAATAATGTGCAACACGAGGGGATTCATATCCATGCGGTCGACCCTGTATGAACCGATTAAGAATATTGTAGTAGCCTGAACAGGAAGATCATTTCACAGCTAGAGCGTGCGTGGGATAAATTAGCTTTCAAACTTGTTGGCCTACCAGCTCTTAAACCTACTAAAGAAGCTCTTAAAAATTAAACGACTATCATACTACCAACTGCAATAACTTAAGAGTTCATGGCACGAGGCCGGACTTTAGACTACTGAAATGTATGAATACTCTGCTTGATAGAATATCATTTTAATTTTAAAAATAATATATGAAACACTCAATTTTATTCTGTTTACCAAATCCGACGTTAATCCTAATAAGTTAGCATAAATATAAACCGAAAATATCTCTACAATTTTTACCGATAAATTTTAAGAAAATACTTTGCAAACGGTTTAACACAGTATTTCCGCATTATCTCAGTAAACTGAGTTTTCATAGAATCATCTCTCTTTAGTGCCGAGATCCGCTCTAGACTCCACTTTGTGCGGTTTTATACTAAATAAATTTTGCATATTTATCGAGAATACTTTATTTATACTTAATTCAACATGTATTTTTTTTGGATTATCACTACAAACCATACCTATAGGTGTAGTTACTGAAGTCTCATGGTTCCCAGAAGGGTAGAATTTGGGTATGGGGTGACCCCTCTTCCCATACGATGTCGTACATGGCGACTTAAGGATAGGGCTGTTTAACGTTAGACAGATATAATACAGCCCAGACTCAGCCTCAGATGCATAACTCAAGTATCCAATAGTGAAAATAGACTTACGTCCTATTTAGAATCGATCACAAAGATTGGTACCTTAGCCTCCGGGGATATAGGTGTGATTGCTAGAAAATTTCAACCCAAACCAAATTATAAAACCTTTAAAAATCTATTTGTAAAGTAGGAAGAACCATTTTAGGGACAACATCTATAATGGCAACCACTATGATGTACACTGTACCTATTTACTCGAACCGACTAAAACGCACCGGCCCATCTTTGAGTTGCTGGAAGTGATCGCAGATTGAACCTTAGTTTAACAGGTAGGGTGCGACAACCTAAATATTAAAAAATAACACTATAGCATTTTCTGCTCTTGGCATATTAAATTCTATGAGATATTATATAATAATCAGTAAATCTAAATCAAGTAGCTACTTGGATATCTATCAATACCTGGAAAGCACCTACCAGTCTAAATATAGAATTTCATTAAGTCGTGTGTATTGGTGCTCACGTCATAAATGGATTAGCAACACAAATTAGATTCGGCGGTAGTTTGGACAAATGTTTCAACAAACATTTGACCAAACCTCCGTATATCAACGTTCTACCAACGACATGCGATAATGCAATCCCTTTGTAGTGAGATGGTTGAGAGTATTAGTTCGAAACAGAATATTATGTGTCGCTAATGTTGTTTCTTCACTCATTTGCTTAATATCCGCTTCTGTTTTTGCTGTTTGTTGCTGAAATTAGGAAAGTCTCATTTATGTTTGTCTGATGTGTCGTGTTGTGTCGCATCAGCACAATATCGATTTCATACATTTAATACGGTTGTGTTCACATTTCTCTGAAGCAGTGTGTGTTTGTGTTTCATCACGTCATATGCGAGAAGATACAGAGAGCATCAAGACACAACACGTGAGACAAATTTATTCGGGCTGTGATCATCTTCATCATAAATTAGTTAGGGTATGTTCCACTAATATTTTTTTTACCCCCGACGTAAAAACGACGAAGTGTTATAAGTTTCACGTGTATATGAGTGTGCGTGTGTGGGCCAAGATGGCCGCCACTACCAAATAGTAAATTACCTTTTTTATTTACTAGTCCGTCAATATGGGTATCAAATGAATCGAAGGGCTCGATAAGGAGACGAATTTAAAAAGTATAAAAAATATTCCTATCCTTTATCCCGTATCTTAATGTTACTCGTAAGATAACAATGAAAAAAAAAGTTATATAATTATATTTTTTTCCTATATTATCTTATGAGTAACAATAAAATTTACAATCTAGTCTTTAAAGCTACTAAGAAGTACTAAGTAATAAAGAAAATTATATCACTATACTTATACGTATTTATATAACCATTAGAATAATTCTTTACAATATAAGTTGTATGACAATTCCTACTTTGTAATTTTCGTGCACGTGCCACAGCACAGACTCGTTAGTTCTTTTTTCTTATGCTTCGTTAACCCTGTTTTACCGTTGTTCAAGCCACTCAACTCAGTCTTTACTTAATTATTTAAATTAGGTCACCTTAATACTTAAAAGTTTTGCACAAAATTGCTTTGTTTACGAAAACTTAACGAGATTCGGGATAATTAATACCACAAACATCGTTATCCTTTCAAAAGATTTTTTTATAACTAATCGTTATTTTAATGATTAAGTAAGGCTTCATTGTTTTCGTGTGGAATATTTTTTTAGCGATGAAATAAATTGCTTTTTTACTTTATAATATTTTGTGGTTTTTATAAAATGGGTGGTTTCTAGGTAAAATGTTTGAGCAATTTATATCTGTTCCAGTACAGGGATAAAATATTATGTAATATAATAAAATACTGAACAAAAATAAATTATGCTGTCTTCTTTTTGCCGTTTCTGTGAAACTAAAATAACTCTCATTCTAAGAAGGTCGTTTTACTATTCGACTACCATGACCACCTTTATAAACATGAAGGGGAATTCCCTTATGGCGGTACCTTAGTTTTATAGTTCAGTCCTCATCAGCTTTTTATGTTTAGATAATGATGATTTCTCAAAGAGTAGCATTAACTTCACTGTTATATTTTGCACACTTACGAAGATGCTGACTGCAAGAATTACTTGAAATAAAATTGATAGGTATATAATACATAATGATATACTCCATTAAGGTAGGTGGGACGGACGGGATCGTCAATACTGATCACCACTCCCGAAAGGGGCCATCTCCAGAGAGATGGTGCAAGAAAGCGAGATAATGTTGGCTACTATATCACCTTCGGCAATATAAGACCCAAAGACAGCCTTCATTTTAGTCGGTTTGAGTTCGACATAACCTCCCACTTGTGCCATTTATATTTTATGTGTATATACGTTAACAATAAAGTAATTAAAAAAGCAATTGTACATGCAACTTTACACTTGTAACTGTACTGCTAACCTTTTTCCAAGGTGTACAATAAAGAATTTTATCTATCTATCTATATAAACACTACAGTAATAAATAAATTCGAAAGGTTTAATTTATTGATTACTGTTTATATACTTACTTTTTGCTACGCAAGCAAAATGCTGACAAGATTTAATAAATTGTACAAAAATCAATATACGCAATAACCTTTTTCGTATATATTGAAGTCTTCGTTTGACCCAAATACAACCTGTTAAGATTTCTCGAGTTTTGGGCGTCCTGCCTCAATTACACTGGCATATTAAAAGGTCAGATAAACCTTTAAATCTTGCCTAACAACCCACTTGAGAAGTTTTATAAATATTTTTCTAAAATAAATATGTTATACTCTGAAGAAATTAATTAAAACTACTCAAGGGATTTTATATTTATGGTTTTTTATAGATGAAGTAATTCAAAAGGAAGGTTTATATGTATATAACGCCAAGTAATGACTAAAAGGTACGGAGCAGGCATAAAGAATAATGCAAAAGATATAGTAGATGCAAAAAACAAAGTTTTCTGTAGATTTTTCATTTTTATTGCTTTTAAAAAAGCACCTACCGAGTCCTTCTCTGCACCACCTTGGTTGTCTGGTAGAGAATGCCTATGGCATTAAGTCCGCCTATGTACTTGTGCATAAAGTTTAGTAAAAAAAACGAGGAACATCTTTTGTGATGCCGACATATATAATCACGAGTCAGCTAGTATTTTTATTTAGGACTATGTTACAATGGCGGCCCTCAGTTTGACGACCTCATCAGATGCTTTTTACGTCCCGCTTAAAGGACCCTGTACTGTAGGAAGAAGGACTTTTATTTATTTAATTAGGTCAGCCATACTAGTTTATTACTTTATCATGGCTGAGATGATGATAAAAATAACTTTCAAATTAGGAACTCTAATGATGAGATGCATGGTCTTGAAGTATTTTTTTCATAGTGACAGTTTAGAGTTGTTTAATAAATAGACATAGTTAAATACTTAACATAAACTCATAAACTCACGCTTATATCCCCGAAGGGGTAGGCAGAGGTGCTAGCACCCACATTTCGCCAGTTTATGTTTATGTCCCAATGTAATAGGTGGTGAGCCTATTGCCATTAACCGGGTACTTATAAACCTGCGATAAATACACACATAACTTCGAAAAGTATCGAAAACTCATTGGTGTGTTCCATGGTTAAACCTGGTATCTAACCCGAGACCTCGTCACAGCAGTCCATTATCCATACCACTAGGTCACCGCGGCTAAAGTTAAATACAGTTCATCAATAAGAAATATGTACCCAGTAGACGCGGTTGAACACAGTTGACGTCACGCTCTCTCAGATGATAATAATATAACGTGCTGTTACTAAATTAAAACATCATTCTTAAAAGTTTAATTTTTCGTGGCAATAAAATATTTTCTTAAAATGTATGTGATCCCCATTCTGATGTATCTTCTACTTTCATAATCATTTTTTATTTACTTCCACAACAGTATTTTTCGAGTAATTGAATTTGTTCAAGATAATAACTCCTGTACATCCTTATTTCCCATCCTTCATCCAGAATTACTCACATTTGGGACCGAAAAATACTGAAATATACTTAAGAATTCTAACCAACTTTTCCAAAAATACGTCTTAAACCACAATTCACGGCAGGCTCTGTACTCCAATCCCTGGAGTATCGGAGAACAAGCTTGGTTTGAATAATGTAAGCGATCGATTCACATTGTTCATAATTTACATTTGGTGAGGTGTGCCCCAAGGCGGCGTTCTTAAGCTGGTGTTGGTTGTAAAAGAAAAATTGATAAAATTACCTCTGTGTGGTACATTAACGTCGACCTTACATTTTTTTTACAGTCTTTACTTTATTTTTACAGTTGCTGATTTCATAGATACTTCTTTCTTCTTACTTTCTCTTCTTTCTCTCTCATAAGTGCGTCGAAAGAAACTTCTACCCACGCACTCTCAAGTTGTGGAATAGTGTGGTATTTGAATCTCTGTTGTGGTATTTTCAAGAAACTATAGGGGTTCTTCAAAAAGGACATTAAAAGGTTTCTATATGGACGGTAGTACAAGTGTGACGAAGTGCAAACGTTTATAGGCCACGGTAACCACTTTACATCAGGTGGGCTGTTTCCTTGTTTGCCTACTACGTAGTATAATAAAAATCATGTCTGACAATAATGGTCACCCTTTTTCCTTTCACTTTTTATATTTTTTTATGTTTGACGATATTTATATTATCACGTAACTTAGTTTTTTCATTCTTTATCTCATAATTTCATAAATAGTAATTTATTTTGTCTACAGTCCCGGGTCTTTTGAGTGGGGCGTAAAGAACTTGTGTCCAGACCATCAAAATAAGGAATAAGGAAATTTTAAGGAAAATATCTATAATTGCGGATACTATATTCTCTGCATTGCAAACAAGCTGACCATCAAGCTACAATGTGCACATTAAATTTGCATGCAATCATAGAAGTTCTAAGATCATTTCAGTTCTTAATTTTTAGTAATCGCAAAAATCTAACAAAGCGTGCGACAGATGGTAGAGAAAGTACAAATAAACCATCAAAAGAAAGTATTTTTCTGACAGTTAAACTTTTTCAAATTTAGTTACATTTTTTCAGTCTCGAGCATTGTTTAAATGAATATGAAACACTATGTCAGCACTGATACCAGTCGATTCAATTTGTCACTAAAGATCTTGGCAGTATGCCATTTGCTGTTGAAGTGTATTTAAACTAGAAACAGTGCTGTGGAAACTTCCTTGAAATAAGGATTTCGGATGCAAAATTCTCATTGAGAGTCTAATGGAGAAAACAAATTTTAAGTAGGTACGTACCTTTTTTTGTATGTTTGTTATGCGATTAAAACACAAAAGTCGGTGCTAGAACTCATCTTTTGTTATTGGGATGCGTGCCGTGCTCTATAGCTTTCGCGGACACTTCGACCCTATTGGATCCTTTGTATCGACCTCATCCTGGCCCCTAGGTTAGAGGAGGTATAGTCATCTCTATCAAGGTGGCTATTTCCCTCAATCGCAGGTGCGTATAATCCTCTAGTTTGGGGTAACCTCTACCGAGTAGATCCATTCGATGTCGTCCTAAGGCGTGGCACTCGCACAGTATGTGTTTCATTGTTTTAACGTGACTACGTAACTACTAGCAGTGTCTGCATATTTCATCGTTTATGATACCAATCTTAGAGTGTAAACGCTCCTAGAGTGCTAGAGCTACTATCATGATCTGAAAAATTGGGCTGTTGTATGCATCAGGCTGTTTCCGTGAACCGACTGCCATCGGACCTTCACAACCAAATTAGCAATATCAAAGTTCTCTAGTTAGGTTAGTCGGACTTTTGAGGGCTCCAAGTACCCGTAACTGCTGCTATAGATGTTCGTATAGCAACTGTTACCGACGGCTTAACGTGCTCTTCGAGGCACGACCAGACTAATGCCAATGGCCATATTCATGTATACAGATATTAGCACTGAGCGGAAATCGAACCCGCGCCTCCTGCGTATCAGTCTCGTTCACTGCCGCCACGCAACAGAGGCTGTCTTTTTTTTACACTAAATACTAATAAAATAATTCAACTTTCCATGTAGTTGGGGTTAATAACGATCATATATTATAGATCGTCTATTTCAGGTTTAAAAAATGTACCCTATTCGACTTACTCGGTTAGTTTTTTGAATTGCACTACGCTATTTAATTTTGTTAATTTTTTATGCCATTTTGCCAGCATCAAAAACATCGTGGCAAAAAATTTAAAGTTGCTCTTGTAATGTATTCTGAATGCGCTGTGGTTATAACTTTGGCTAGAAACTCTATGTTCGCTTACTTTATACTGAAAACTGTTTCATAATCCATCTTATTACATGGAGTTACTCTCAGTGGCAATATGAAGACTGGAACAGTGTCTGGTAGACGACAAGAGGCGCCTCATGATGAAAATACTTATAACGGGGTTTTGTTCCACCATTATCGGGTAAATAATATCATTTTAATAGCAACCAATCTCACGAGTTTTGATAGCTTAGTGGTTAAGTCTTCACGATCGAGAGGTTTCGGGTTCGAATCCTGGTCATTACGCTACCGGGTTAGTACATAGGCATTTGTGTTATAATCGGTATTTGCACTAAAATAAATGGTTTTCTTTCTTTCTTTCTTTCTGTAGTGGTCAAAACGAATCCTATCCTCAAAAAAAACTTGTACTTAACGATGTATACATATATCTTTTGTTGACTGTACAATTTTACATCTGTGTTAATACATCAGAATAAGATTAATTGTAACTGTCCACAATTTTGTAACTTACATTATACTCAATATCTAAAGGCTATTGTGCCGTAAACGATATTACACGGCCTATTACTATAATGTC
The DNA here is from genome assembly GCA_963691645.1 of Pelosia muscerda. Classification (NCBI taxonomy): domain Eukaryota; kingdom Metazoa; phylum Arthropoda; class Insecta; order Lepidoptera; family Erebidae; genus Pelosia; species Pelosia muscerda. The sequence continues at coordinate 1,572,934 of OY829102.1, forward strand.
ATGTAAATTATGTTTTGTAGCCGTCTAGTTCCCATTATGCTAACTGGCTGAACTGGCGTCCTTATTCTTTAAGAGGGTAATTGGATTTTCAGTTTGGGTCATAAAATCAATTTAGGAATTTAAGGAAGTAATTTAATATTAAATTCTTCTATTCTATTCTATTTCTTTACAAGCAAGCCGTCCAATTTAAAATTCTTATGCCTAAGAAGATAGCCTACCTGATGGTAATTGGATACCTGAACACTCTGGCCCACAATATCATGCATATAAAAATTAAATTTAAAATTTCAAAGCCAGGGACTATGGATCGTTTCGTCGAAACATGTGGGACATCCATATTGAGGGATTTGTGCAAAATGGGTAGGTTATTAATGAGAGCAATATCAAAAACATTAAACTACTTCTAGACGTTGCTTTCAATCCTACCATCAAAAATGCTCTATAAACTCCCATACCTGAAAACCACCTGTTCCAAATTAATTAATTGTTAATGTAATAATCTATAACTACGGCTATAAAGCCCGATCAATTCAACAATTTGGAAGCTAATCACGAATCTAACTTTGTCGAACTAAATTTCTCTTCAAATAGTTGCCAAGCTCCAATGTATGCCGAAGAGCTTTGAGAATATAGATAATGTATTTCACCATTTGATTAGATTTTCAATTTTCTTAACGTTGTATAAATTGAAATAGAAGTAGTGAGTTTGATTTCCATTCAGAAAGGATTTGTAAAAGGAGGTGATTTACTGTCTCCAAATTAATATGGATTGCCTTCAAAATAGTAATAATGTCACCTAAAGAAGATGATTACATTGCTTTGTGTGTTTTTTCTTCGAGCATTAACTCAAGTAATTTACACACAATGCGAGTGTTTAGACCTTCCCCGATCTCTTGTCTCTTTGTAAAAAAAATACAGGTACTAGCCATTTTCTAAAGCTTATATTAATGTCACACTAATTCTCAACAGCCATGTTCGCTAGCTGCTAAAATTAGCCGAAACGTCTGATTAAAAGTAAATAATATCATATTTATCGCGATAAAAGTTATAAAATAGTGATTTTATTTCAATACCAGCAGTTGCCCGAATGGCATGAAGACCTCAGAAGATTCATCTTTTGGACTCACCTTTCGAGTTGCAATTGTTTTGCTGAAAACACAGAACTCAATAACAATCAAAAATTTTAACCCAACTCAGAAATATCAGTTACATTCAGAGCTATAGTTGAAGCAGAAATGAACTTACTAGTTAGCCACCGCGACAAAGACAGTCGCGTCTGTAACCTGAAACTCAACCCCCAAACCTAAAACTAAAATAATTAACCAAGTTCTCAAATGAAGGGAGGTGTAGCTATCATGAGGGGGTGTTGAACAGGTTAATTTATGTCGAGACTGTACAAACGTTCGGAGCCTTGTTTGTCGAGCTCCAATTTATTATGGAAGCTGTATTTACCGCTGGTACATGGCGCGAATATTTTATAAAGGTGTATTGATTAAGGAAGGTATAACATATGTATTTATTAGTGCTGTATATGGAAAGACAATTTTAATTAGCAGGATCCTTGAAAGGATTGAATCAGACACAGAAACTATCGAAACCTTGATCAAAATGTTTATAATGTTACCCGCATATGATGCCAACAATTTCTTTAAGAATCAAACGATTCGGTGAACCATTTGAGGTTTGTAATGGTGACCCTGTTTTCTGAGTTACAGTTACGTTACAGTTTACTATCAGGTGAGGTGAAGTTAAAATTGACGTATCCAAGAAAAAAATACATTTATAATGGCAGCCACTATTCTCTAGACCGCGCCCAAGCTTACCATCAGACGTGGCGTGGTTCTTCGTCGACCCAAATATAGAAAAAAACCTTTAATTTAAGATCCCGTTTCCTTTAAGAACAACAAAGGACGTTACAGGGCTAGACCATTACCCTTTCTTCCGTGCGCAAAATCTCGTCGGTACCGCCCCCACCAAGCTCATCGGACACGAACCGACTAAAAGGCACACCGTCTATGTGTCCTTGATTGCCGGAGGTGAGATTATACAAGACATATCTCTCGCTCCCCGGCAGACCCGGGAGAACCCTACCCTCGCTGGCGCAGACAGGTATAAAATTACCTCCACATCGACAGCGTGATTAAACTATTCACGATAACTATTATTTTTACCGCAGAAGTTCAAATATACGTCATGTCAATTAAACTCTTGTACGTTCGACGAAGCACACTTAAAACTCACTCGCTTCGGTACCAAATCATTCGAATATTTTTAATTGTAGGCCAATCAAGCAACCGATATATTTTAAGTGACGAAACACAGAAAACTATTCTATGTTATACTTTTCCAATCAATATTATATGGCCGTTGTATGTTAATTTTCTTTTTATACCACTTAGATGGCAGACAAGCACACGGCCTACCTGATGGAAGGTGGTGCTTTTTAGGGCACGTCAATTTGACTTGGTAAGCTCCCTCAGCTTGCCATGTAGAGAGGATGGTGATGATCGTTAAGAGTTTCTGTGCTGACAAAGTAGGATTTCTCGGTTTTCCCACTGACAACACAAAGCCTCTCTAGTGACCTCTGTCTATCCCACTCCCCGCTGCAAACACAACATTAAAGTTAATTATTAGGGCAGAGATAATTCCCCAGTCGGACTGCTCAATTAGGACGGGAGATACCGTCATGTCTTACCTCCATCAGATATAGTACAGTCATTATCATAATAATCATAATCATAATTAATGTTTCTATTTGCAAATACAGCTACAATTTATGGTATTACTAAATTTACCTCATTCCGTACTCCACCTAAAAGGTTATGCTAATATAAAAATTAATTTTGAAAGTAAAATACTCGTACATATTAAATATCTACTAAGTAACTCAAACAACCGATTAACTACAAAGAGAAATAATTTCAAATTAAATAAAGTCAAAGTAACTATAAAAATAATGTCCAATGTCAAATTAAAAAAAAATCATTCTCTGAACCTTTTCCCAACTCAGTTGGGGTCGGCTTTCCAGTCTAACTGTGATGCGGCTGAACTTCGATATTTTACGTGAAGCGACTGCCATCTGACCTCCAGAACCAATGGTCCAATGACCAATGGCGATATCGAAGTACCAAGTTAGACTGGTTGGACTTTTGAGGGCTCCAACTACCCGTAACGACTGCCATAGATGTTTGCATGGCAACCGGGACCGACGGCTTAACGTGCTCTCCGAGGCACGAATCATAATTGAACCTGTATTTGCAAACAGAAACAATCATAATTAATGTTTCTATTTACAAATATAAAGTCAAAGTATAAAAATAATGTCAAATGTCAAATTAAATAAATTTTTACATTAAATAACAATAGTACGTATTTATTTATTACTAGCCTATGCCCGTGGCTCCGCTCGCGTGGCTGACGGTTATCACGACCTAAGCGCCATTTGTGAAATTTAAATTCTATTTTACGTTATTATTATGATTAACTCTAGTTGCAATCCGATTGCAATCAAACAAACGTAACACTTTAAGTTCGACCAAACCCCTTCAGAAAAAATACCGCATCGAAATTCGATCAGTAGTTTTTGCGTCCATCGCGGACAAATTATGTAAACTTTTTACAATTAGATAATAGTCTAGTAATTTTAAAAAATGCCATGCCATTTTTAAGCCAAAATGTATATGGCTATACCTATGGCTTTCGCCTTTGGGAGTGTTTCCCTTATACTCCGTCTAGTTCAGTAATATATTTGGTAAGTACTATTTAATGCAGTGATTTAATTAAAGCAAAACATGGTATTTCCAGTACTCGCCGGTTGTAGTAGCGGCGGTAAGACCCATCATGGGGGACTGGCTAGAGAGGCCACACGGTAGCCTCTCGTACCGGCTGACGCAGGTGATCACCGGGCACGGGTGCTTCGGGGATTACCTGCGTCGGATCCAGAAGGAGCCAACGTCCGAGTGCCATCACTGTGATGCGAGCGAGGACTCGGGGCTGCACACGCTGACCGAGTGCCCGTCGTGGGAGACGCCAAGGCGGGTCCTAGCAACAGCCCTAGGGGTGGGAGTTGTCTCGCTCGCCACCTTGCTCACGGTGATGGTACGATACGCGAGTGCTTGGGCAGCCGCCGCCTCCTTCTGCGAGCAAGTAATGCTCGAAAAGGAGGAGGCGGAGCGGGATCGTAGAAGACTCCGGGCCCGCACTGCCCGCGATGAGCGGAGGCGACTCGGACGTCGGAGGTCGCAAAATGACCTCCGTCCCCCATGAGCGCGGGCCTGGGGGTGACGGGTGGAGCCGCCGGTCACCCTAGCAGAAGCAAGCCACGGCGATGGCGCAAATGCCACCCCATACCCAGGGGCTAAATGGGGACACCATGGTCCCCACATTAGGGGAAGAGGGTCATCTCAACAGAGATGTCCCCGGGTCTGCCGGGGTGCGAGAGATATGTCTTGTATAATCTCACCTCCGGCAATCAAGGACCCATGGATGGCGTGCGTTTTGGTCGGTTCGAGTCCGACATAATCACCTCCATCGGTTTTGGTGGAGGTGGTATCCGTGGGGATTTTGCTTACGATAAAAAAAAAAAAGTACTCGCCGGTTACATCAAGTATTTTCAAATATTTTTGACGATAAATTAGTGAGCGATATTACGCAAATATTGCGATACGAAATACTTGTCTTAGGCTGGCCTTACGCACCCGGAAAAACTCTATGAATTATTTAGCTTCCAACATTCTTTAATATTGAGATTTATCAGTAGTCTTGTAAAATTAATAAACGATTCTATGGTGTCGTATTATACGGCTCGTGGTAAAAGTCTTTATGAAGGAGGAATTAACATTAATCTCAGTCCTCTTTGCTTTGGCCACATAACTAATCCGAATTGGGATTCTGAATCTGTGTGCCGCTCAACTCAACCGCATAAAGTTATTTGCATGCCTTATGTGTTCCAATTCGGTATTTCGGACACTCGTTGTTTCAGCCTGTCAGATTGATCTGAGAAATTCATGATCTGATTTTCTCAGTGTGCCTAGTCTCTTACGAGAAGAATTCTCTAACCACTTGAGCTACTAGAACATGTTTGTCTAGACCATTTGAAATTCTCCTACACGTCTTCAGGGATGACGTAAGAGTCATCTGTCGACATTCTTACGAACTATCAGAAATAATGAACAAATTTCCAATAATTTTTGAACATCAGTTTTTTATTAATCTGTCCAAAACAAAAAAAAAACAAATAGGTACATTTTATGGAATTCCGGGCGATCGGAATTCTGAGCGACATTCCGCATGTGTGAGGCTAGTCCAAATTATGAAATGTTTTATGTATGGAGAGGTAGAATGAATTAAATAACTTTTACCTTTAGACTCGAACGCTGCCGCTGTCTTAAGGTGCCCCAAGGAAATTTGAATATGTAAATTTTATTTCTTTATCAATCTTACTAATTCTACTGCTACTAATATTATAAATGTGGAAGTTTTTGAAGATGGAGTTTAGATGTTTGCTACTCTTTCATGCAAAAATTGTTAAACGTCTCTGGAGGAAGTTCCAGAGATAGATCATATTCTGGAGTAGTGCAAATGAATGGATTTCTGTGGGTCACGGAAACGGGATCAATAGGTTCTACGGTATTGTGGTAGTGAATGCTACTGCCACGCAGGCGGGGCGGGTTTGATTTTCGCTCGGTGCAAACATTTGTATACATGAATATGGCTATTTGTACCTACTGATCTGGTCGTGCCTTGGTAAGCACGTTAAGCCGTCGGTCCCAGTTGTCTCGTAATTCGTAAGTGCAATATTTCGCAAGCGCGAAGAATAAATCTCGACAAGTATATAACCTCTACACAATATGCGTGAACAAATTTATGGATATTCATAGCGTGATATTTATCGACAAAATTTGATATACAGTGAATAAAAATTATTCACATTTTTCACGATGAATGACATAATGTTCCTATATTTTACCGATATATAAAGTAGTTTTGCCATTCCCAAAAGATAAAGTTAAGGCATTACATATTGTATTCTTTATTGTATGGAAGAAAACTACTTTTATCATCCACTGTAACAGTTTTTAGCTGCTTTCTCCGACAGTATGACTGTCTTACTATTGGAATAGTTGTCAGCTTGAATAGGTTACATCCAAAACGTTAGCTACGAAAAAAAGCTGTAGTAACAAACATCGTTCATAATGACGTAACAAAATCAACCCTTACCGTTATTAATACGACCACAATTAATTACATCACCCCTACATGGTGACGAATGACGTCAGAGGTCTCATTAATGCAACATACGCGAGTGTGACGTTAAAGTACAACCGCTAGATGACGTGGCAGCCGCAGTGTACTCTCCAAGTCACCAGCGGAAGCGATCTTTCTTTTTTTTTCGTGCGCGAAATTCCCACGGAATCCAATTCCACCGGAGCCAGTGAAAGAGGTTTGTGTTGGACTCGAACCGACTAAAACGTACGCCCTCTTTAGGTCTTTAGTTGCCGGAGGTGAGATATTAACGAACATATCCCTGAGGCTCTAGCCTAAATGCATTTTTGTTCCGAATTTACAATCATCATCGCTCTGAAAATGACATTTGTTGTCGGATTCGGATCACATGACATTTGACAACAAAATGTAGATTCGGAAGAAATGCATTTTGGCAAGAGCCCCTTGCACCCCAGCAGCCTTGAGGCCAGTAGAAGCGATTTGGCTATCTGTTTGTTTTTTAAAGTCATAGCGTGCGTTTGGTCGGTTCGAGTCCGACATAACCTCTCCAACCGGCTCCGGTGGGGAAAAATTTTGCATTTTTTACACCACTTTTTTTTCGTGCGAAACATCCCCATGGATACCTCCTATCCATAAGGATGTTTCGCACGAAAAAAAAGTGGTGTAAAAAATGCAAAATTTTAACCAAATTCGTGCTGTTGTTTTTTCGCATGATTCACAAACATACTGAATCATCCTTGCATTAATTTATGTATTATGCAAATCCATGGTCAAGCTTTCAATTTTAATCCATAACCATCGCCACAAAGTGCGATTTTCTATATTGCTGACCACGCAACGCGACGCAATAATTTTTGATACATTTACAATAACAGCCGTAAATTGCAATAACAAAAACCATTAGAATGATCCCTTGATGAAATTGCCAATATGGCGGCGACACATTATAGATTAAACTGTATATATATATGATATTACAAACAGGCTATTTGATAATACAAAAGCTAAATCATTTCCATTCAACCGTTGGATGCGACGCAGCGGTATGCAACTGAATTGAATAGTGGACAGTGCGTGGTTCGATTTACTGGCAGATTATGGTTTGATAGACTCGCTAAAATGGTTCGTTATTTGAAAATCTGTGCATAAATAGACAAAATCAAATAGTTTATGGTGTTTTGTTTTGTTTGTTGATTCTGATATTGTTCTCACAAAACTTGAGTGTGACACCGCTGGGGTTGCAATAGTCCATAGATCACGGTAACCACTTTCAATCACAGTCCCTCAGCTTACCATCTGGCGGGGCGGGTCAAATTGACGTGCCATAAATAAAAAAAACATGATCGAAATATTGAGGTTTACGAATGAAAAAGAAATAAATAAAACAAAAGCAATACATTGTGCTAGTAATCCTATTTTGATATCCTAGTCCACAAAACCATTGATATCGATAAACCAGATTAATTAACTCTTAACCTAAAAATATTGCACGAACTACTTCCAATAATCTGAGAACTAATAAAAGTAACGTATTATCTTCCAAAGACTTTCTTTAGTAAACAGTGTCTAGAAGACTTGACATAATAAGTGACCTCACCTCAGGCGATATTATTCACGCATCGATGGTCATAAGCGAGACCGTTGCCATGACAACGGGAACTATGGATATGAAACTATGTGAAGAAGTACACTATGGAATTATGTAAAATTTAAGAATGAAAATTCATAGTCGTATACTACGAGAACTACAATTTATATTCTAATAAAAGAAAAGTGGCATGTGATTATGGCAATCTTTGATAACTATTTTCTTTTATAATACATTTAGGATCGTGATTTTACGGTAGTCGAGTTCTAGTTTTTATTTAAGCTTTATAAACTACGTCAGTCATTATAACTTGGTGCGATATTTGCATAACTACTTGCTTAGAATAAACGCCTCACTTAACCCTATAATGAAATTGTTTTCTTTAACATCTTATTTTTAAAGTTCAGCACAGTGGAAACAAACTGGCGTTAAATAAAAAGCGTTGTGACACCTTTACGGTTAATGTCGTCATCCAGCACGCCACTGACGTGAACCCATTCTTATAATGCCGGGTACACATAAAGAAAACGTATGCGAACGGATAGACAACAAACAAATGCAGAACAAATTGGAATGGTATAATGATGATTAATTAAGTAGTTTTAAAATGAGCAATGGATGAGAATTTTACGTAATTATGGTATAGTTCGGTGTGGTGGTCAGTGCAGTGAATTATGAAGTCACCAATTCGATTTCTACTTGCGAAATGGGCGTTCCCATATACCATATTAATTATCCTATTACGGTCCATTACTGGATATAGGCCTATTCCAAAATTGAGAGACTTTGGCCTACTGTTTTCACGCTGGCAAGACAGATAAGTACAGGGTATTATTTCAAGATTTTCCTTCTCTCGCAGTATGTTTTGTTTTTTCCGTTACCACAATAATATAATAATAATATAATAATATATGTATATATTTCAAAAAATATGTATACTCGTAAAAATATATATATATATAATCGTAAACCCGTAGTACACACATGTTTGGGCCTAAATCGTACTGCAATCATTCACTTGCTTGCTCACCTTCTTTCTACTGATGTGTACCTAGCATCACACATAACACTAGTACTTTCAGAGAGAAACCCAGGTACTTCCCCGGCGAATATAACACTATTCACCATCCATAAACTCCAGTTTAAACCGTCTATTTTATAGCGGTATATCGCGACGCATCAAGAAGATAACCGCCTCAACAATTTGGGCATCGCCGTCACCCGGGCAAACTGTTTATGTCTACTTTATGTGCCCGCTATTATGGGCCAAAAGGATTTTTGAGCTAAGTAAGCATTTTGTCACTAAGCGTGCGTTTACGTGCCAATGAGTTTTCCGGGTGAAGTTTTTTTGTGATATATTTCGTGAGTGTGTGTGAAATGTTTAATTTAAAATTGAATAGACAAAAATATAATGGTAACATTTTATGCTCGTGGAAAGAAATATTTTGCGATTGATTAGAACCGAATTCGATCCCAGGTTTTACCATGGCACACACAATACTTTTCGATGCTTTTCGAAGTTATTTGTGTATTTATCGCAGGTTTATAAGTGCCCGGTTAATGGCACTAGGCTCGCCACCTATTACATTGGGACCTAAACTTAAACTGGCGAAATGTGGGTGCTAGCACATCTGCCTACCCCATCGGGGATATAAGTGTGAGTTTATGTTATGTTATGAATTAAGCAACAAACATTGAGTGTAAATTCACGTCATTTGGCAATATTGTGGCAAAAAAAACTTATGTAAGACAAAGAAAAAACATTATAATCGAATAACGTCCTTAAAACGAGGAAAACAAAACAAACCACCTGCAAAAGTAACTAAAGTTGGTAACTGTGAAAAAAAATTCCTACAATCGTCACCTAACTAAGTGTTTACTTAACTGATTACCTAGCGAGCCCGGGCAAAGTCGCGCCAAGTCGTGCCAAGTGCGGGCCAAGTCCCGAACAACTTTGCCCATACACGTTTGAAGATTTTCACAAACTTCTTTTTTTCAAAAGATATTTTTTCTACCGCTTCCGTAGTAGGCAACGGAAACTTTCCAGTTGATCTGATTGGGTTTACACTTGGGAATTTCGTCTTGATTTTTCCTAAAGTCATCTTAAAAAAACTTGGTTATACAGTAAGTATTCTTATTCAATTTTTCCTCTTTTGATTTGTTTTTTTCTCCCTTTGATTCTTTGCGCTTTGTGTGAGAGGTAGGAACGTACCTGTTGTGGCATAATAAACTTTTGTGTTGTAGACAAAGAATAGAAAAACGACTTAGAAAATGTTCGCATAATATTATAATTCAAATAAAAGTATACTTAAATAACAAAGGTCGTATTCCTTTGTTTAATACAAGCTCAAGTATCTAATTTACTAGCTGAGGGATAAAAATAAATTTGTGCAAAACATGCGACGTTATATTTGTTAAGTTAAAATAAGGTCTTTTGAATCAATATTATTATTATACTAGCTGTTGCCCGCGGCTCCGCCCGCGTGGAAGTCGGATCGCGCGTGTCATCGCTTCAGGTCGAAAACGATCTACAGCTTATTTTTATAGCATACATTACTGTAAAATATATTATTCCTATATAGATTTGTGTACAATTTTAGCAGTAATGAAATAAAAGTCAAAATCATTTACCTGTTTTGTATTGACCATTAAAGCGACACTTAGAAAACGTAAAAAAAATATAAAATTTATGTTTAGCAAATTAGCATTACCAATTACAGTTTGAAACGTGGCCCTGTTCTGAGAAGACTCCGGTAAGAAATTAAGCGGGCTGTTTTTGGTCTATTTACAAACATTTACTTATTCGAATTGAAATTTTTGTTTTGAGTAACATGGTTAGACAGTTCATGTTCAGCTCTTTCCTCTGTCGATTCTTGAGAACGCGCATAATATCTCATTCTTTTAGAGTTTCTTGAATTTTGGGATAAAGAAGTTCTTTTTTTAGGTGGCATGTTAATATATATATAAGCCTGCTATATATATAATATATATATATAAAGATATATAAAGAAAAGAAAGAAAAAGAAAGAAAGATATATAAAGAAGAAAATGAGTAAGTATGGATTAAAAGAATAATTGATGATCTATGAATGAATGATGCGGATTGGAAGTAAATAATTAAGTAAAGTATAAGTACTATAAGTATGGAATGGAAATACAATTATTTATAATTAGTGATTTACGATGAATGATCGCGCTGAAAAGCACCATTTCAAAGCAAGGCAAACGGATACTTCCGGATCTCTCTATCAATGGCATAAGCTCCTAGAATTCTTTAAATTTAACTTTATCAACAAAAAATTATGTTGTATGCCTGTACCTTGTTTGAAATTAAAATATAAAACTATTTTTTATTATTTATTTTAAAAAATTGAGCCATTAATCATAATGCAATGTGATAGAAATTTCATAGAAAGAAAAAGACTGTTTAATTAAACTTAAACTACAATTTATTATTAAAAGGTGTAAATTCAATATAAAGTAACTCCTCCCCTGGCTCGAACACATGCGGAGATCCTCCTGGGCATGCTGAGGATCATGTTATCCAGCATTTCCTGGGGTAACATATCCCATTCTTCAATAGCGGCTTCCCTGAGCTCTGGAACTGTCTGGGGATGTAGCTCACGGTTCCATACAGCTCGTTTAAGAGCATCCTACGCGTGCTCTATTGGGTTTAAGTCGGGCGAGCCGGCAGGCCAGTCTAATCGTGTGGTATCGTATTCTTGAAGAGCAACATTGACTCGTTGAGCTCGATGTGCGGGCGCATTATCATCGACCAGTACAAATTGGTGCCCATGGTTTACTCGGAATGGTTTGACGATATCATCAATAGCAACTGCTTTGTACATGTCTGCTGTCATGAAGCCCCGATACGGGATCAAAGGCGTTCTAGCTCCAATCATAATGCCACCTCAAAAAGACACCGTTTTTCCGCCTTGCTGAACTGTTCCAGTGGCAGTTATTTGTCTTTCACGGTCGCCTGGTCTTCTCCAGACACGGATACGTCGGTTATTTGGATGAGTGGAGATTCGGGATTCGTCAACGAAGAGTCAGTTTTGCCAAATGTTTTCTTCCTCATCTTCTTCATTTTGCCGAAGTCTAGCCCACTGCAATCTTCGTTGTTGACGTTGCCGAGAATGGAGCGGAGCTCACCATGACCTCCGTGCTCGTAATCCAGCCTGGTGCAAGCAATTGCGAACGGTCTGCGTGCTAACTTCAAGCCCAGAGGCGGCCCTGACTTTGATTGGCGTTGGTTGTGGGATCACGGGCTGCCAGCAATCTAATATAGCTCTTTTGGGCAGCTGTCAAAACAGTTGGGCGACCGCTGCGGGGTCGGTCAGCTAAATTCTCCATTCCGTGGTACCTCTGCAACGGAGCCACGACACAGGATTGGGATATAGCAAGTCTGCGTGCTATTACTCTCGTGGTGTATCCTTCTTCCCTCAAAGTTACTATTTTAGCTCGTAAAACCTCTGATAATCCTCTTGGCATTTTTTCAATCACAACTTTACGCGAAAAATATCTTGAATCGGTTATAATTCACTAAATCAGATTTCTGAATGAGCGTAAGCTAGGACTGAAAGCCTTTTTGTAAGAAAAAACAATTGAACGGTGTCATTGTTTTGTGTTCTAATTCTTTATTTTGAAATAAATAATCTAAACAGAAGAATAAATCATAATATAATCTACAGTAACAAAAAAGATTTCAGTTTTTCAAAGTGATCGCAAACTTTTTTGATGTGTGTATTCTGTAGTGTGTTAATTGCGTTAACTGCTAAGCAAGAGAAGCAAAGCATTTAATAAAAAAAATAATTTATTATATTAAGATATGAAAGAAAAGAAACTATTAAAAACAACATCAACAACCAATGCTCAGAATAAGCTGCAGTTCAGTAAGGGTGCAACTAATATATTCGCATTAATTATAAGATCGCATATCTACGGCACCTATTATAACTGCAGGTAGTGAATATCTTACGGAGAATCTTAACACCGAGTGTTGTAAAATGACGTCACTTGAGGAGCGCCATCTATTGATAAATGTTGGAATTTCATTATAATAATGGTATAACGCTATTTGAGTTGGAACGTAATTTTTTACTATAGTATTTGCACGCCTTGGTCGCAAAAACTACTGAACGGATTTTGATGCTGTTTTTTTTATTACAAAGGTCTTGCTTAGACTCAAAATTTGCAGTATATTTGGTTGTAATTGGTTAAGTAGAACCGGAGATATGACCAAAAACAACCTATAAACGAAGCGCAGGCAAAGCCACGGGTATCAGCTTGTATAAAAAGTAGCCTATATGTTGCCCAGAACTATGAACTATAATCGTACCAAGTTTGATCAAAATCCCTCCAGTAGTTTTTGATCCATGCGTGCACATACGGACAGACAGACAGACAGACAGAAAGACAAAAAAAAATCTGATTGCATTTTTTGCATTAGTATCGATCACCAATCATCCCCCAATAATTATTTTGTCAATAAATTCAATGTACAGAATTGACCTCTCTACAGTTTTATTATAAGTATAGATTGGTATGGTCTTTTCCTCTGGTGGAAGACAGTGAATGAACTGTTATGATTCAATATAAGATAAACTATAACCTTAGACTATGTACAAACTCTATAGACGCAGTGATATTTACCACATACATCCCATGACATGCACACATTGTCAGTGTATAGAAAAAATATTGACACTAACTGACATATAAAGTGTATTTCTAACCATGCATGCCATGCGCTGCAATTTGTTACTTTGTCTAAATAGCTGTATTTTTTTATCTAGGTCACGTCGATTTGACTTCCCCTCGCCTGATGGTAAGCTGTAGCAAAACCTCAGGAAAGTATGTTTGTAATGGTGACCTTACAAACATAGTATATTACAAACATGTATATGGTCAGCGGTCCCGGGTTCGAATTCTGGCCATTACACTACCGGCGTGAATATAGGGTTAGAGGGAATATTAGTTAAAAAACTCTATAACAAAACAAAAAAAATGAGTATGCAGACTCCGGGACGGATTTACGAGTATGCCTTGAATGCAATCAGGCAAAACGCTAAAGCTATTACGAAGATCTTATCCGAGGTGTTATGATTTCGTGTGAACAATATTTCGCAAGTACGAAAAACAAACCACGAGACGTGTTTCACTTCTACATGAAGCATCTTCAGGACTGCTACTGACGCTGTAATTACCAAATTATATCTCTTCGCGTAAAAAGTCTTTTTTTGTGGAATGGGGTTTAACAGTTAGTAATATTTTGCTATTGCTATCGTTATTATTGTTTAACCGCATAACCATGGGTGAGTAGTGGGTTCCCCTCCCTCTCCAAATATATTTTTTAATGGATTTCCGCCACGTAACGCCTACTGCAGTATCTTATTTCCATCCAATACTATTTCTTGCATAAACCAATTCACGATAATTTTAGATACGCTTAAAGTAACGATGAAATACCCTATCATATCAATCCATGCATTACTAAAAGAGCCTTCATTATTTATACTAAAATGTATAAAATCCCTATGGTGAATGTACCCAGCACATATTATCATTATTCACAAGACCACGAATGCTGCCGAAGCAAAAATCTTTCATCTTTCTCTCACTCGGGACGTATAATATGTTCGTTTCAGAAATTAGATATATGTAGGAACACACTCTCATTTAGTCGTACACACTGACGTGAAGTTTGGACAACAAGTGTACTTAAAATTTAAAAATATTTACGTAATATTCCGGTTTATGTAACTAGTGGCACAAAACGGAAAACTACTTCCTTCAGTTACTCATTTGAAGTAAGAGGTTTCTTTTTTCGAATGTGACATAGGTTCTCATCGCTAAGTCTCATAAATAACTAACTGCCAAATTTGGGTGCAAATTAGGCGGCAGTACACAAAACGGGATTCAAATCAGCGATCTCTCTTTAAGACGATGACAACTGTTGCTGCTATTACTTGCGATTCACATCCATTGCCGTTTTCTCAATATAGTAATTTTTTTCTTTATTGTGTAAACGGCGATATATGGCAATTCAACTCGCGCCCGACTCTCACCCGCGCTATGTGTGAATCACGCTTTAAATATGACCAGTACATAATTCGGTCAGTTTGTCATCGACCGGTTTGTCATCGAAGTGGAACTTTTTATCCCACGTCATAGAGAATAGACCTAACATGTGGACGTAACAACTTGTGACAAATGGGTACAAAAACTAGAGTTATGCTGACACAGTCAACGTCGATCTATGGTGTCATTTAAGCTCAACTATCGGACGGACATGCTCTTCTGACATGGTCACGGTAAAATGATACGTAAATGTAGATGTGGCATAACAAATACGGTATCAGGTTTGTTTTGCCACGAAATTTCTCAACAACAAAAAACTCAACAACATGCTGACTTGATTAACTGCTAGTCGGATATCAACTAAACATCAGGCCAAGGTTTTACACAGGCTTTTTTCTTAGGGTCAGGAGGATAGAGGGTAGTCGCTGCCAGAAAAATTAACAAAGCAATCAATAACAATAAGTAAACCTGTATGATTTTAGATTGACATGGTCATTTACACATTCACTATTAAATTCATCGGGATATTTACCATGTTTGTCTATTTTGTTGAATAACCGATATTTCGGCGCTGTTGCAAGCGCCATGATCACGGTGTACTGATGACCGCCGAGCTAGTTGTTATTGACCCGTAACCACCCGGTGATTCGTAAGTTCACAAAACCCAAACAAACGCCATCTTCAAAAACCGTGCGAGCCGATACAGTGAGTGTTGTGTGTCGTGATCGAGTGCAATGTGAGAACGCGGACAGTGGTAGTGGTGACGCGCGTAGTAAACGAGTAAGAAAGAGGGTAGACCGATACGGTTGGCCTCAATAACAACTAGCTCGGCGGTCATCAGTACACCGTGATCATGGCGCTTGCAACAGCGCCGAAATATCGGTTATTCAACAAAATAGACAAACATGGTAAATATCCCGATGAATTTAATAGTGAATGAATAAGTAAACCTACAAGTACTTTGGATGCATTAATAATCACAGCATTGCTAGTAAAATGTAGCTATTACAAAAGATATCTAGAAAACCGCATTATATGTAAATAAGCCGACGTCAATATTATTCTAAATTGTCAATGTGTGTATGTTTTGTAACAAAAGTAATAGTAATTGGTTGAGCCATGTTGTATTTTATGGCTACTGCTATGTCTATAGAGTTTATTAGTCTAAGGATCCAGACCCAACTATTCAATAAACATACTATCGGCAGTGGCAGTGATAAGTTGAAGTGGATTTTATTAGCAGTAATTTATGTTCGTATGCAAATACGTTCTCATTTGCTTTAACGGTGACGTCAAACATGAGTATATTTACATTGCTTCGAGTTCTTTATGCTCCTTGAATTAATTTTCAATAGTAAGGCCTCATACGCATTGTCCGGTTAGCCGGAGTGCGAACAGCCGTCCGGTTAGCCGCCAGGATGCGGTTGCAGTTGCGGTTAACCGGGTGGTGGCTAGCTAGCTTCAATGGCGAGCAACCGTAAACTAGCAAACCGCAGTGCATCCGCGTAGTGCGTACAGCGACCGTCCGGATAGCCGTCAGTCGGGCCGCAACGCTCCGAGCGACCGGAGCGGTTAGGCGGCAGCCGCATCACAGTGCGAATAAAAAATACTTTTGCGTATATATTTTTGATTGCGGTTAACCGGACGGCTGTCCGCACTCCGGCTAACCGGATGGCAATGCGTATGAGGCCTAAGAGTTATCGGGATATTTAATATGTATTATTGGGAGTTTTTTATTATTAAGGAACATGATTACAGAATAACTGAGCATTAGCGGTAAACGGTAAAAAAGTATGACCACCGTTACAGGGACAGCACCTGTAACGGCGGTCACCATGTTTTGAACTGCGCTTCCGCTTACCATCAGGCAAAGTGTGGTTAGTAAGACGACCAAAGTATATATAAGGAAAATATAGAATATTATGTTACTGTAAAGTGCATAATTATGCGGTTTTCAATCGCCAGTAATTTGATCAATATTAAACACTGTCAGTGCTTAGTATAGCAAAAACCCATCCATGTAAGCTTACCGCAGACTTAGCTTGTCAACGATGTATATTGGTTTACACTCTTACATGCTCACTGCTATCGATGCTATCTCTATCTGAAAGGATGCCCAATATACTATCCTATTCCCGTTCAAAAATTCTGTAAGTGGCCTTAGCGAATTGGCATTTTGCTAAAAAAATATCTCTAGAATGAGGTTTTCAAAACTAGTTGAGTTTGGGTATACCGGCAGCTTGTATAACGGCTTGCAGGTGAAATTGTTACGCATATTATTGATCCCTGTCAGTTTATTTGAAATTGATAGATTTGTAGATTCAAATAAGATATTGGCTCGTCACAAAAATCGCCCGTAAGTCACACCTCAGCTCTTATTTTTTCTCATGAAAGTCTTAGGATTGGAACTCAGAATGTCTTGATTATCATATTAAGTGCTGACCTCAGCATTGGATTAACATTAATGTCTCAGGTATCCTTTAGTTGACTACCTTTCCTTGAAGATATACGTATAAAGGTGTGATTCCGTAGTCGACCACTGATGGCAGTATAAGATACATCGTACCATGATGTAGATATGAATGTGATAATATTGTTTACTGTTGTATTCATTGCGGTTTCTCAATGGTACCGTTTATCTGTATCGAAGTTCAACAAGTAATGCACGACACGTGATCCAACCGCACGCATTGTTAATAGAAATAAAAAAATCAATAGCTCAATTATCTGCATTTACACATTGTAATTTTTTCACATACATTACTTGTAAAACCTCGATATATGGGTGCACGGCTTCAGTGTGAAATCACAAGTAAGTAAGATAATAAACAATATTATCAGGATTTGGAGGTCGATTTGGTCGATGATGATGATGATCATGTTTGACATACAACACTCACTGTAATATATGTATTTGTGAATGACAATGTAAAATCATACATTATACATATGGGGTATACTTGGGTTGAAGTACAGAAATCTATGCGAGTGGAGCCGCAGGCAAAAGATAGTTTTTTAATGGATGCCATTATTAGACCTTGAAAAAACATTACATTACATGACAATCGTTACATTACAAAGAGTTCTCGGGTTCTAAGCAAAGATCCATTGAAACCGGATAACCTCGCAAAAGAATGTCGTTCGTTATTTTTATGTTTTTTATGTTTCTAATATATCAACCTAGGAATCTTTCCGTTTTCTACCCAAATTTCTTATTAAATAAATAAATAAAATTTCAGGTCTCAAAAAATATATAAACTCTGGCCGCCCGGATCTTCTTTATACTGCTTCATAGATTGTGAAGTCAAAAAGCGTATATATCGTAAAATTGACTTCAGTAATGATTCCCGATGTTTAATTTATTACAGTCGCGTAATATATAAAAGTCCATCTAAAAACTTCAACCGCACTTTGGTAGAAGTTTAGCTAAATTTAAAGATGGCTGTCGCAGTAAATCGCCAACATGTACTCCACAAATCGAAGACTAACACGCATAAGCTGAAATCGCCAGAAACCATTTGTAACGAGCATAAATTTAGAGATCCAAACCTTATGCAACCTCCGGCGGTGGGAGAAAACGTGAAATATGTATGACAAGATAGCTGGCACAAGACATAAGTGGTAGCGGGTATTGCTAACTATTTTATGAGCTTAAAGTAGTTAATTTCAAACATATAAAATTGTAGTTGAATCAGGAAGAAAATGAAGTAATCACTCATTTCAAAACCGTTTTTCTTATTCAATATAAGGTGACGATTTTTGTTATACGGATACAAATCACGTGTGTATCATGCCTAGTCTGTCAAAGTTGGGTTTGTGTGATATTGTGAGAGGCAAAATGCATATATTTTCTCTTAAAAGACAGGACAAGCGCAACGAAGCAAAAAATAAATATAATCTCTTAAAAGTAGGTACTATGATTTTCATCTTATTTTACTTCAATAGTCAACGTCTGTCAGGAAACTCAGGACACTAGCTGTGATATGTAGTATACTATATTTGTTAGATTTTACACTTGACTTCAATTTACACAAATATCTATGAAAGTAAAATAAATAAGATTGAAATAATATTGCTTTGTGGATAATTTTTAAACTGTACCTAACTTTGGGCTGACACGCCCTATGCATTTGTATAGTTAGAATAAATAAACATAATTAAAAAATGAAGCGAAAATTAAATAATTCTGAAAAAATGAAAGTAAAGCTTATGACTTGGGTCACGATGCCGAAACACCTACATTTAGATGTACAAGAAAAATAGGTTGTCGAAAATTGTTTACTGCGATGCGTACACGACAGGCCGTGAAGCAAACGTTTTATTCTTTTCTTATTTTTACGCAGAATTATTCTGACTTATGTGGAAATGGGCTTAATGGTTACTAGGTGAGAGCAATGTGAAGCAAAACAATTATGTTTACAGGTGATACTTTTATGATACAACTATGCTGCGGCTTGAGGTTTTACACATATTGTTGTATTTTTTTTTTATAACACTTAGGTGGCAAACATGCACACGGCCCACCTGATGGGAAGCGGTCATCGTGGCCTATGGACGTTTGCAACACCAGAGACGTCACACACGTGCTGCCTACCCTGTGGAAAACTTCTAATGCCCTTCTTGAAGAACCCCATATTGTAGTCGCTTGGGAAAACCACGGCAGGGGATGAAACTCCTTTCATACCGCACAGTGCGCACCGTTTCCGGTAGTAGTGTGTGAGGATGAACTCCCTCTCTATCTTTCTTCTTGTCAATTTACCCTTCTTTATGGTGACGGGAAAAATCCCCACGGAGGTCTCGGGTCCGATCCCAGGTTTTACCATGGCACACACCAATGACTTTTTGATGTTTTTCGAAGTTATGTGTGTATTTATCGCAGGTTTATAAGTGCCCGGTTAATGGCAATAGGCTAGTCACCTATAACATTAGGACCTAAACATAAACTAGCGAAATGTGTGTACTAGGCGTGAGTTTATGTTATGTTACTTAAGTACAAAATCCTAAAAATATCATTCCAAATATTTCAAAATCTTTCATTAAATATCCTCTCATTATTGTATACTAGATACGACTGAACTATTATTAGATAGAACCTTTACAAAGCAAACTACGTTGCTGAATTAGAGGCTCTTAACAAGCCTGTTGTATGTTGAACGCTGCATGACGAGCACACGCCGCGGTTGTGTTGTGTTTGATATGTGAACTGAAACACAATACTGTGACACAGTTCTCTCGCAATGCGGCACATATGTGAAGTCAAAGCCTTGGTAATACGTCTGTTAGATTGTTTATGCAATAAAATTTATGTTTAGTGTAAAAAAAATATTTTTATACACGATTAATTTTCAATTATTTACCAAATCTACTATATAAAAATAAGTCGGGTTTTCCTTCCTGACGCTATAACTCCAGAACGCACGAACCGATTTCCACGGTTTTGCATTCGTTGGAAAGGTCTCGAGCTCCGTGAGGTTTATAGCAAAGAAAATTTAGGAAAAATTTCAACAGAAAAGCGGGAGAATCATTTTGAACATGGCGAAACGGAGATCGCCGGGTTTGCTAGTTGTGTATAAATTGATGAGGGGGATAGGTATTCGATAATAAACCCATTTGTTAGTCAAAAGTGAAGAGTATATTTTACTACAAATATATTCTAGGACAATCTACAGAACACCACCCTCTTTCATGAGACTTTGACTTCAGCTTAACATCAGGCGAGGTAAAGTCAAACTAACGTGCCATAAATAAAAAAAAACTTAGACCCAAGTAAGCATAGCTTAACTAGATTGTGTAATGGTTTCTAGGAAACATACTTAGATATTTTTTTTAAATACACACAAATTTAATTTTGATTCCCTTTTAGCAGGAACCGAACCCGAGACTTTCGCGTCGCAGTCGCTATGTCTTTTTGACTATGTCGTCCGTCCACCTCGCAGGAAGCCATCCCATGCTTTATAAATGAATAACAAAATAACAAATATATCTATCAAAACAGTGTTAACATCAACAATTCTGTTGTCAAACATCACAGCTCTATTAGAATCAAAGCAATACAGGTAAACAAGGCCTGACTAACAAACACGCACTATCACGGGACCTTGTTTGCGCCCGGTATGCATGCGGCGAAGCGCGATGTACCCGACGGGCTCGCAACACTGCGTTCAATGCTACGAGTATATAAGGGGTTGTCCATTAATCACGTGAGGCTTGAAAGGGGGGGGAGGGGTTTGATAAAAATCACGAAAATAACACAAGGGGGAGGGGGGGTGTAGTAAGATATCTCGTGTATTTATTTTTTCGTCAAACGCGCGATTTTTAAACAAATATTAAGCGGCATGGCAATAAAAAAAAACTTGCAACCTGGTGTAGACATTTTTATTATGGTCCTTAATTTCAGAATAAAATAAGATTATAGTTTATACCTGTATTTAAATTAAGATAATATTCAGAAAATTCTAAGATTCGTTGTAGGTACTAAAAATACACGTGATGTTGAGAAGGGGGAGGGGGGGTGGTCTTAAACCTCACTACGTATCACCAATGGGGGAGGGGGGGATAAAAAATGCTAAAAAAAGATCAAGTGATTAATGGACACCCCCTAAGTATCTGACTGTTATATGCTTATTGTGGGGAAGTATTAAGAGACGAATTTATTCGTTTTATTTTTTTGTTGGTATAATTTTTAAACGGCTTCAAAAAGGAGATAGTTCGAAATTCGATGGATAAGGATTTCTTTAAGAATATAGTAATGTAAATTACTAGTAAGTAAATTACTACTAAAGTAGCGGGGGCTGTGACTGAGGTACACCTATTTTTTATCGTGCCCAAGATCCCCATGGATACCACCTCTGCCAAAATCGGTGAAGGTGATTATGTCGGACTCGAACCGACTAAAATGCCGGAGGTGAGATTTTATAAGACATATCTCTCGCACACTGAGGTACACCTTAGCAAACAATGGATGATCTCTTATTGCGCTCGCTGCCCCGACACCTACTCAGTTGAGCACCTAATCAAGGCGACTGAAGGGTCAATCAAAGTCACTGAATTTTGAACTGACTCATTTAGCACATACATATATTATGTTGTTATTGATTCGAAGAAATAGTAGACTTATCCATTAGTTTTATAGACATATTTCAATGTAAATCTTGTCTACGTGTTCAGCGAACTTTAAGAGTCATCTGTACACAGATAAAATAATGTTCTGTCAAAGTACATTACATGTTTCTGCATTTCTCCTATCTCTAGCTTTTAGCGATCGGACACATTCATCGGAGCGCATTTCACAGCTCACAGAATCCAATGGTTTCCTTATAGGTCACGCTTACCATTTTTGATTTATAATGTGTATTTGCTGATTAGACTATTTTGTTTGTTTTGTGATGCCAGACTTGATAAAAGAAAAAAAAACTTTACAGATAATAAATCCTCTTGAAGCTGTCCGACTTTTGAATTCTGTAGACAGATGACATATAGTTGTCTCTTTTCCACAACAGAGTTCTCATAATAAGAACAAAGCATCAACAGTATAGTTCATTGTTTCTTCTTACAACGTCATCCGTTACCGTTTTTATTTTTTCTGTTAATACCTTCATCTTGTTATTATTGCATGTTCATGCGAATCTCTTTGCACAAATTGAACGGCCATGTTTTTGGCGGGTAAATTAAATTACACAATGACTTCGAAAAGTTGGCAAGTTGTTAACGTAGGGTTCACAATGTGTATTATATGTGTATGTATGAGAGAATGAATATGACATTATTTGTAATGTAATTGATATAACTTTACCCTATATTCAATACACATGTATAGCATATATAGATATACATTACGTACTACCCGCTGGAGTATATTAGCATCACTCCATCTCCTCCTAAGGAGTCCAACTGCGACGCAGCTGAACCTCAATATTTCCCAACTCTATCTGACCTCCACAACCAATTGAGGATGTCAAATTATTACAGTTAGACCAGTTATTGAACATTTTGTCTCTAACTACCCGTAACCACTGTCACTTTCTCACTACCCGCATAACGTGCTCTCTGAGGTCCGGAAATATTCAGACCAATGCCAATACATATTATCTTCTGGTCATGGTTGTTTGCCACATACGTGGTTAAAAATATATAAAGAAAGAAAGAAAGAATCATTTATTATTCACACACACTTACACTACACATAAAAAAAACAATTATCACAACAAAATAAAAAGAATAAATAAAATAAATAAATACATATACTAGGACAATCTACGCAACGCCACCTAGACCCATGATAAGCATAGTTTAGCTTGTGTTATGGGTTCTAGAATGCGCATAAATACTTAGACACTTTTTTTATTAGTACATACATATATTATTATACATAGAAACACCCAGACCAATGCAGATATTCATATTCATGCACACAAATATTTGCATTGAGCCGGAATCGAACCCGCGTCTCCTGCGTTGCAGCCGCGTTCACTACCGCGACGCCATGTCACTGAGGTCATCTCAATAAGACTGAAAACAGACATAATTATAGCAATAAGATATAAAAACAAAAAAAAATTACAGCAATTAATATACTACTATACTATACCATATCTACTATATAAAAATAAGTCGGGTTTTCCTTCCTGACGCTATAACTCCAGAACGCACGAACCGATGAGGAGGACCGACCGTGGAGGTTTTGCATTCGTTGGAAAGGTCTCGGGCTCCGTGAGGTTTATAGCAAACAAAGTTCAGGAAAAATTTCAAGAAAAGCGGGAAAATCATTTCTCACATGGCGAAACGGACTTCGCCGGGTTTGCTAGTATATATATATATATATATAAGTTATGCGTCGCCCACCAACCCGACCTCACCCCGCCACATCGAAACACCATTACATATTAAAATATTTCATTTTGTCCACAGGCAACTGCTAGCGCCCAATTTGAAACAAATGCAGTATCTGGCAAACGGTGCTGAGAGTGACATTAGATCTGTGAGTATGCAAGTTTTTAGTACTTACACTAACATTGTAAATTGCTGAACAATTGTGAAGCAACTTTGGCTAATAATAGATATCTAGGTTTCCAAGGAAGTGAGCCCGCATCACATGAGATAAAGGAATGAAATTTTTTCTAATAAATAGGCACAATAAATAGCACGAAAAACTATCGATTTCATAATGACTGGCGATTGGCGGGCTTCACGTAAATACATGTTCAAAGTAAGCAAGCCGCTTATCAAAATGCTCTGTTCCCTCGATACTTCGATGGGAATTCGATAGTTTTTCGTGTTATGGGCACAGGTATAAATTTGCAAATGACCTCTCCTGATTTTTTTATTTAGTAATATGCATGTACTCGTATCTTTTGTTAAAATTGTATTTGATTAAGTTTGTGGTTCTGTCTAATTATTATTGCTTCCCATATAGATCCTGCTTTTCACTTTTAAATTAGGTTTAATATAACAAATGTTCATTTATTTATTTGTTACATTGAAGTATCAAATTAATCCCGAATCAATACGTCTATCAAAATCCCGAAATTCATAATACCGGAAGTTCAAAATACCGCAAGTTCAAAATATAGTAGGTGAGTACAAAATCCTGAAAAGTAGATTTTTTTTATTTTCTTCACTACATAGTATAAAAACAAAGTCTCGTTCTCTGTCCCTATGTCCTTATGTCCCTTTGTATGCTTAAATCTTTAAAACTACACAACGGATTTTGATGGGGTATAAATTTGCAAACGATCTCTCCCGTCCAAACCTACTTTGTGAAATTTTGGTAACAACGTGCACTTATAACGTGTAAGATTTAAAAAAGAAAAAAAATGTCAGCCCCTTTTCTATTTTTGGTGTTTGTCAAGTGAACCACATGTGGTGCACTCACGTACACGCTATAAATCCCGTGTCCCATATATGAGCCAATCACGTATGGCCGTACGATAATCTTGTGTTTGGTATATAGAAAGCTATTTGTAGGAATAGCTAGTACATACGCAGTACTCATCTAAAAAGATATAAATACTGATGGTAGGCTTAAGGCAAAATTTAACATAACATAAACTCACGCCTATATCCCCGAAAGGGTAGACAGAGGTGCTAGCACCCACATTTCGCCTGTTTATGTTTAGGTCCCAATGTAATAGCCCTTATAACCAGGCACTTATAAACCTGCGATAAATACACACATAACTTCGAAAAGCATCGAAAAGTCATTGGTGTGTGCCATGATAAACCTGGGGTCGAACTCGATATTTCGTCTCAGCAGTCCATTACCCATACCACTAGGCTACCGCGGTACTTTAGTTTCAAAGGCAAAATTTAATTTCAATTATTCAATAGTTCGATTGTTAACACCAATTATAGCTGTTTCTCTACAATATGTTTGTCCAATTATTACATTACTTTTCCAAACTAATTCAATCGATTTGTACTATCGAATATGAATGCGAGTTATTGGGAACTACAAATAATGAACGAACAAACATTTGAACAAAATTCTAGTTTAGTTCGGCTCAATTCGAATTCAAAAATATATGAACCCATACTTCGTGCAAATATTTATATTGGAATACGAGTTAACAGAATTTTACATACGAGTATAATATTATAGTTTTATGTTTACTGCTTCTAATTGAATTATATTTGTATAGTAGGTATTATATACACTGACGGACTCATAAACTGCATCAAAGTTCAGGTTTACTCTAAAAGGATTTTTTATAATAAGTATGCAAACTTTTTACACTAAATTATATAAATATGGAAAGACTGGCTCTTAATCTTAAAAAAAAAAAAAATTTAAAAATAGAACTGCAGTAAAACAAATGAATATAGCCGGGAAAAGAAAATTTACTTGTAGTATCAGATTTGCGTGTTATTTATAGCAAAGTTTTAAATTGATTCTCATTGATTTTTTTTGTTTTGTCAATTGAATTATTGTTACCAGCATAATTGTTGGGTTAGTTTTTTAACACATCGAGAGTTTTTGAACCATAATATGGATACTTCGTCCGAACAAGCGGCACAAATTGTAGCATTGGTGCGGGAGGGCTTGGATCAACGAACGATTGGTAGAAATTTAAATTTAAACCAGTCTACGGTTTCTAGAATATACAGAAGGTTTGTAGAGACAGGTTCTTACAGGAGGAGACGTGGTACAGGCAGAACTCGAGCAACCACAGGTCGTGATGACCGATTTATTGTTATAACTTCCCTGCGAAATCGTTTCCTCACGTCAGTTAACATCAAAACCGAGCTTAATGAAGTGCGTGGAGTAAACGTGTGTGCACGAACAATAAGAAGAAGGTTAAAGGAAGCGGATATCACCCCTTTTAGACCAGCAAATGGTCCAAAGTTGTCTACAGCTCACAGACAAGCTCGCTTAAGATTTGCGCGTCATCACCTGAATTGGACAGAAGAGCAGTGGGCCTCTGTATTGTTCACGGACGAGTGTAGGACATGTTTATATGGTGCAGATGGTCGCAAAAGAGTCTATCGTCGACGTGGGGAGCGATATGCTCAAAGTTGCATTGAGGAGCGTGTTCCTTTTGGAGGCGGTTCATGTATGGTCTGGGGTGGCATATCGATGAACGGGCGAACAGAACTTGTGTTCATAGACATGGTCCGTCAAAACGGTAATAGAGGGGGTTTGACAGCACATCGCTACATAACAGAGATATTAGAAGATCACGTGGTGCCTTACATGGGATTCATAGGCGAAAATTTTACTTTAATACAGGATAATGCCCGGCCGCATGCAGCTGCACAAGTTCAACATTATTGCGAAGAGGTTGGGATACGTACAATGAATTGGCCAGCACGCAGCCCGGATCTTAATCCCATCGAGCATGTTTGGGACAATTTAAAAAGAGCTGTATATGCGAGAAACCCTTCGCCCACGACAGTGGCAGCACTAAGAACAGCACTTTCAGAAGAATGGGACAATATTCCGCAAGATCTTTTAAAAACCCTTATAAAATCTATGCGGAACCGATTAGAATCCGTAATAAGGGCACGTGGGGGTAATACACCTTATTAAAACACAAATAAACCCTTGCATAAAGTTTGTGTCTATTGTTAAAACCAAGTTTTTAATTAAACCAATTTTTCTTAAATTTCTGTTTTTTCTTCAAAAAAAGTCTTAAGGTCCTTTCCAGTACATAAACTTAAACTTAAAGATATGACCCTACGCTGTTTTAAAGTTCACGAACCAATCTAGAGGTTTCAATTTAAATCTGTATAGAAAGTATGCATACTTGGTTAAAATATTTATTTCAAAGTCGTCTATTACTTTGATGCAGTTTATGAGTCCGTCAGTGTAGAAGTTCGATGTTCGAAGTTATGTGTATATTTATCGCAGGTTTATAAATGCCCGGTTAATGGCAATAGGCTCGCCACCTATTGAGACCTAAGTTTCTGTCTAGACGGGTAATTCTGACCAACTGAACTATTTGGATATGCCTTGGATAGCTAAACTTCTCCTATGCATAGAAGCCTCTTAAGGCGCCCACCCCAAATATTTTACTGTCTCAATAAGCTGTCTAATAATTCATACATCAAAATTAATCAGACAGACAGAAATTTAATAAAAAGACAAACAGATTTGTAACAGAAAAAAAAGCTTTCACGCAAATAATTTCATTCAATCAAGTACAGTCACCGCCATAGCGCCACACCAGTTAAAAAGTCAAAAGGTGGGATTCCCCAGTTGTAACAATCACATGTTCCAGTTGGAACAGAATACGCTACATTCGAATACAAAAATGCTAAAGGATTCATTGGTCGGGTGTCGATGCATACTACCAATTTCTACCCTTTCTAGCGATACGAATACGCGTCTATTTTTACCAATACAAGCGTGGAAGCTAGGGATGGGTAGAATGTTCGGCTCAATGGGATCATCTATCAATTTGAATCAATTTCAATTTGCATTTCAATTTTGTTTTATAATTATTATGTTGTGTGTGTGATGTGTTATATATGTGTATTATGCTCTGATAAGTGGGCTAAAATTTAAAATTAATCCCGAATCAATATGTCTATCAAAATTCCGAAGTTCATAATACCAAAAGTAGATTTTTGGTTGGTTGGTATTTTTAGGTTATAAAAACGTTGCTTTTATAACTACGAAATTTTCACTTTCGGTATTTTTCTAGCACCCAACACCCAAACTAAAATTTCAATATTATGATCATTCGTGATTTTTAAATACGGTATTTTATACGTAACACGATTTCCAGTTACGCAAACCATTTCTATACATAGAATCTTCGTTATTCTATTTTCGCAGACTGTATAATACATATTTCTGATAATGTCTATATATTAGCTTTTATAAAAATCTGTAGTATTATGTAAGTGCCTTTTAACTTTCAATTGCACTTATATTATTTTATACATTCTTTGATACTATTATCAGCAGTACTACAGTACACATCTAAATAAATATAACTTTATATAATATATGAGACATGGCGCCAACGCCAGTATTTATTAAAAAACTTTTTTAAATAGTGCAGGCGATTTGCAGACAGTTCCAACTCTAAGATTAAGAGCAGCGAATGAATTGTTTCCTGCAGTAAACTTGTAAGAAAACTGCACTATAGATAAAATAGTGGAGTTGGTTGTAATTGCAAGTTCAGATACAAAGTTGGTGGAGAACGTTCAATCAAACGATGCGATAAAGCTAGAACCTTCGAGAATGAACGAACAGTGTTAGAATGTTATTAACTGGCTCATCCATCTTGTGCTTCGTCAAAACGTACTTATGTTTATTGTTAAATTACAATCTTAAAAGAATTCACACAGTCCTATAATGTGTGTAAAACTTTAAACTATAATGGTTCCTAAAAAAGGTTTTAAGTATATGATATTTCAGTACTGCTGTAAGCAATGAGCTAAGGCGATTCGAGCCACAAAGGTCACAGAATAACCTCCATCCTTCATGAGCGTGGGCATGGTAGTGATGGGTAGACTCGCCTGTCACTCAAACAGCGCAAAATGCGCCTCATCAGGGGAAGGGGGTCATCTCAAAAGATGGTCCCCGGCCTGCCAGGATCCGAGAGATATGTCTTGTAGTATGTCACCTCCAGCAATCAAAAATTCAAAGATGACTCACGTTTTAGTCTGTTCGAGTCCGACATAATCACTTTCACTGGCCTTAGTGGAGGTCAAGTTGGTGCCTGTAAGGATTATGCGCACGATAAAAAAAGTACTGTGGCAAGTGTCATATCCACGAAAAACCTGATCGTACCTCTAGCAACATTACCTATTGAACTGAAAAACTAAATAATCCATTAGGTTAGTTAACAAATGAACTTCTGGTTCGAAACGCGGCCCAGACAAGAAACATAGCGAGCTTTTGTTTTTTTGTTTTTTTTTGTTTTTATGTATTTATATCGTGCTCGTGTAAATTCCTATTAACATTATTATACAATATAAATTTAGTTTCAACTGTAATTGCAACTGAACTGTTAGTTTATACTCAACTTAAAAGATACCTGCAAGAAACTTTTACATATTTTACAATCCCAGATGCACAAGATATTTCAAGTTTTGCATTTGCCATTTCTTCGGGGATTGCAACATCCACAAACGTAAATAATCTTAATATTTTATGGCTTCGGAGAGTGTTGCTGCAGTTTATTTCCTATTTGAATTCATACATTCATTGTTTCTTTTCTATTTACTTGTTTCTGTTTTGAGATTTAGTTATGTTACAATGCATATACCGTCATTATCTTGTTGTGCCGGATAACATTTCAGGCTTTCATTGTAGAGCTACCAAGATCAAAATTTCCGTCACCTTATTTAATTCAGTAGATTTCAGTTGGTTAATATATAACAAAGAACTGACGCATACGTAATCATCTTTCATTTGTAGGATAACACGATCGCGCGTGGCTTAACTATTAATTGATCAATCGAATAAGATTTCGAATAAAGTTTTCGCGGTAGCCTAGTGGTATGGGTAATGGACTGCTGTGACGAGGTATCAGGTTCGATCCCAGGGTTTTCCATAGCACACACCAATGACTTTTCGATGCTTTTCGAAGTTATGTGTGTATAATGGCAATAGGTTCGTCACCTCGTTCGAAATGTGTTATGTGTTATGTTATGCTATGTCGAATAAGGTTATAGATAGGCAGTCTGATTGTTGCTTGCTCTAGTCCTAAAAAATCAGCGTATTAGGAACCACCTTCTTTAGAAGTGAATTAAACGACATTACCTCTTGATGCTACGAAATGTTAAAACTAAATTAGGAGCTTGGAAACTAAATCGTTGTTTTAAGTCCGGTCAAGAATTAAAAGAACCGTCATTATTTATACGTTAACTGTGCAATTTGCTACTGAATATATTTTTATCTCGATTATATCCATTTTAGAACTAATTTATTTTTATATAAACCGTTAAAAATTGGTTCAATTATTGCTGTTTTTCTTCGATCCTGAACCCTTCAATTTAAAGTCTGAATAATGATACGATATTATACCAAATTGAAATTATTTTATCATTATTTAAGTGGATAAACAAACCATTCACCTAACATTTACGTAAAAAATTGTTTATTTAAACAAAGTACACAAATCTTGATCAATGAAATCTAAGTGTTTCTTATAAAAAAAAAAACAAAAAATATTTAAAAGCACAAACCAAAAATCGCACAGCCTCATCTCATTTAAAATATAAAAAGACAAAAAGTCTGAATTACGATAAAAGAAACATTTCTTATATCCGTTCGACACAATAGAAAGCTGCTAGCATTTTGTTACGATATCAAATGCAAAGCCGCCCATTGAGGTGGTCCATTTATGACAAGTCCTTGCATCCTATTCAGGGGGCCGCAAAAATATTACAGGAGCTTTCCTTTATACAACTGTCTTATTGTGAGTCGACCCCAGCTATAAGGAAATGCGTTGAATTAGATTTTGAGATCAAGAACAAATATTTTGAGAATGAAACGTATTTATATGCCTACCCACAACCCAAAAATTATAAATCAAGTATAAATATGCAGCACTAGCGGCCTGGGAACAAACTCATATGAAAATCTGATGTATAGTGCTGTGTAAAACAAAAAATAACATAAAGAATCAAAAAATATCGTTGAAGTGGGTCACAATTTGAGCTCCATCAATGCGGAACTTTTGTTTGAAGCATACGTCATGCCAATTAAACTTAAATAAACCCATAAATATAGACATATGAAAGTATAGTGGATTTAAAATTAAATTGGAAGCTGTGCTGGGTTACACATGAAGTTGGCCTGGGCCCTGAAGAGCTGGGCAATCATAGTAACATTGTTTGTATCTGTAGTGATGACCCTTTTTTTGAGATTTTACCTTCAGATTACCGTCAGACCCAGTGAAGTGATATAGACATGTCCCATAAAAAAGGATGTTAGGAAAATGTGTGTGTGTGTGTGTTTGTATGTGCGTGTATGCGTGTGAGTGTGCGCGTGTGTGTGTCTCTGTGTGTGTTATAGATGGCGAAAATATACGCTTTATTTCAATGAAAAGTCTGATTTAATGTTGCTTCAGTATGAAGTTGCACCTACTTTTTGTTGTTCCAGAAAAGAAAAGTTTTAAAGCACTTTAGGTATGTTCTTAGAAATTGTGTTCAATTGACAAGTTTCGTGTTCAAAAGATTTAAGCTTGTTAGTTGTTTCTCACACACATATATTCATAGCGAGAGTTGATGTTTTAAAATTATATTAATAATTGATTTTCATTTGCCACAGTATTATATATGATACTTTCTAAGACGTTAATTGGTAGTGCTTGTGCAGTTAAGCACGTAATTAATTTCTTTGCAATTTACACCGCATAGCAAGGAATCGTGCCAAAAATTTTTTTTCCTAAATTAGCTTCGACATTTTTGGATGGAATTACGCATTTTCTTTTGACCAAGTGCCCAATTGGCGGCAGTAGGCTCACCCTCTATAACGTAGGACCGAAAATCATATGGTGGCGAATGTGGGCGTTTAATACACCTTTTCTTGCCCCTTTATGTATGTATATTTTTCTTTTCCTTTTTGGTCTCCCTCGGGATTCATGCCAATATGAGGGGATATGATACCACACCTGAAAAGATTTACTGAAAAATCAACTTGTATTAACTAGCTAACTTACATTATATAAACCACGAACTCTAATGTCAACAGCTAGAACAGCTAGTCGCACACAAAATCCACAACGGTAAGCCTTATTGCTAAAAAGCAATATATAATTTGATATCCTATTTTAGTTGTATACTTTTAATAACGCAACAAAATATATTCACAAAACCTGAGTGCTTTGAAATTCTGATTCAAGTTCGTTGAATCTAAAATGTCAGCTTTGCCGATATAATATTAATAAAACCAGACCTGTTGGAGACAAAGTCAGGTCAGAAGTAAACGTTGCTACAATGTTGAAAGTCTCATTAAAACATAACGGATTTTTAACTGGAGTATCACTAAGTATTACAAAGCTATTGTAAGGCTACAACTTGTATGAAATGAAAGCGATTGAGAGAAATATTTAAACAGATGAAGATTTTTTCTTTATTTTCTCGTGCTTCTCAGATTTTACATGATTATATTAGTGTAAGCTTAAAGAACGGTGATCTTGACTTGCAACAGCGCCGAAATATCGGTTGCTCCATAAAAACAACAAGCATGGTATATAACCCGAAATATTTAATAGTGAATATATTATAGAGAACTCCTATTACCAAGAACTATATATTATTGAGATCTTACTATCGAAATACCTATTGTTCCTACATTTATTTATACATAGAAACTAATAAAAACGTGTTTATAATTATCATAAAAATGCAAACCAATATTAAACAAATGCACTCAATGCAAAGTGCTTTACAAATAATCACTATTCAGTAGGACAAAGTTTGTAAACGTATAATTCAAACTTGGCAATTGCAACGGCGCGATCGCAAATGATATAAAAGCATTAGTTGCTCATAAATCCAAATTTCACTGCAAATAGTAAAGTTGACTTTATGTATTGACTCTGCGGGTCCCAACTTAGAGAACGCGATGGCGATAAGGAAATTAACAGTACGAGATTGTTCAAAGAGAGAATTCGCTTATAAACTTACTGCTTTATACGTTGAAGATTAGAATAAGAAGTTTGAGTTAACCCCCATCGTTACTAGAGAATGTTTCCACAGAAAATAATGGCGGTGTGTTTTACAAGAAATCTAATGAACTGTTCTTATCAAGTTCCATAACACGCGCAGAGAAAACTCTGGAATCGTAGAAAATAGAATAATATTCGCTTGACCATCCAATTCTAGTTTCTCAAGGAACTATGGGACAATTTTGGTTTGACCAATATTCAGATTACAAAGTTGAACCTTTTCAGACAAAGTATTGTTCAAAATGTAGCTACCGTGGCATTCTGTTCTTTGTTTTAAAACTATCTACGTTTCTATTCCGACTTTCAATGGCTTTAAATTTGTGTCAACTATCTTTTGTATCTAATCTATCAAAAGTCGCTTCCGCTATCTATGTGACCTGGCTCTCCATGAACGGCGACTATTCAAGTTAAGTGCCAAGTTATATCCAACTTGTAACAAGCTCTTTGTTTAACGATTCCAACTTGAAACAGTCGCTGTTTAATTTCAATTGTACTACGCCTTTTAGAAGCTCAAGTGTTGGTGTGGAAATTTTTAATTATTATGTCCTCTTTTGTAAACTTGTTCCAGTTTTATCAGATAACTGTTTGTATAGATAATTGCATTGAAATTGATAGTTACTTTTATTAAATGTTATATTCACTTTAATCCAATTCGACTATTTGAAATAGTAAACGCTTGAACGTTATTTATTTTTTCAAAGAGTCTCTCCTATGTACAAAATGAAATTTATTATTGCAATGAAATCTAATTTTAGTGATTAAGATCGAATCATTTTCATCTTTCATTATTCTTTACGATCGAATGGTCCAAGTTTGAATGCTGATTATTACACTGCCCATGTGTAACCACTCCTCTTCTTCTTATCCTTGCGTTCATCCCAGTCTCTCCCGATGCGTCACGGCGTGGAGTCTGAGTACGCTTTTTCCAATCTAACTGCGTTTGGCTGAACTGTGACATTTTCTATGAAGTGACTGCCACCTAACCTCTACAACCAATTGGCGATGTCGAAGTCTTACAGTTAGACCATTTGTTGGACTTTTGATGACTGTCACTGATGTTCGTATGACAACCGGGACCGACGGCTGAACGTGCTACTGAAATCGATTAATCAATATGTTTAGTGACCGTAAGATACAAATATACAAGAATTTGTTTCATCCTCAAATTGGTTTCAATTATAAACAGTAAATTTGTACCAAATTTCACAAAATTTCAGAGTTTAATGAAATACTTAAAGTAAGTTTTACGAAAATGTGGAAATTTCAGAATTATCGAAAACCAATTGACGGACCCCTCTCAATATTAATCCGATGCGTCTTAAAATTTCAAAACTCAATTAAAAGGCACTGGGATATTTTAATTGTCTACCTGATGAATGGACTAAGTTCGAACACAGACAGGTCAGATAACTGTCGGGAGAATTCGAAACGTCGAATTTATTTGATCATCTTCCATTTTGTTTTGTAGATTAAAATATATTTCATTTATATCTGAGGTGTCTTCTACCGTGAAATTTCTATGAGTTAATTGTTGTGGATTATGTTTGGAAGTTATTTCAAAGTTTGTGTTGCTAAATGTTTTTCTTGATAAGAATATTTTGGGGGTATTTTTAATGTTTTGCCATTTTCATGTCGATCCACATTTATTGCTCATAAACTGTTTTGTCTCATAGGGTGTTTTGTGGTTAGGTTAGGTTAACAGGATGAACTTATTTTGAAGATTGTTTGAACAAGGTCTTGGAATCGAGAGCCATATCGGAAAAAGCGTTTCCCAGAAAAAATCGCCAGAATCCCTGAAAAAAATCCATATATTTCGCACAGAGTTAGCCAATATGCTTGTTGATTGTGCGTTATATTTTATTACAAAATAAGTAGTCACACTACTTTTTATCTTTCCGCTACTACGATATTTGAACAAAGAAATATTAGAAATACCCAATGCACGAATCTGACCTAAAATCTAGATCTCACAACCACACCGATATAGAAAGACAACAAATACCCCTAATATCACAACGCTTTAAAAATACTGCTAGCAATCCGATTTCGCAATTAAACGTAGGCTATCCGAGCGACTTAGTCCTGGGTTTAATTAAAGCTTGGCTTGTCCCGGACAAGGTAGAGTAAATAGCCGGGGTTGTATAAATCGATGGCATAACACCGGGGTTGCTCGCTTAGTAGTTTTTCATAATGTACTGGCTTAATCAGAGCAGCGAAGATATAATCTTTGACTCGTGAAAGAAACGGAGTTGATTGGTTTCGATCTATTTTGTGTTCGTTTTGTTCTTTGGACTTAAAGATGATGAAGTCTCTTTGTCAGGCTCTGGAGTTCTCGGAAAAAGAATTCTTATTTTTTATTTGTTGTTGTTGAAGTATTTTTACGAAATGAAAAACGTTGTAACCGATTTCCGAGATGGAAGTTCTGAATCAGTTTTTTTAATTGCTTCAGCAATTCTTGTTTAGGAAGGTTTTAGTTCGTTATAATACTGAGTGTTTCTAATTACCATCTTTTGGCGCTAGATTTTTTTCATCGAAATTGCCGCGCTGCAAAGTGGGTATGCCATTTTATTACTATCGTAGTTCTTACTTCAATTGATAGATGGAGCTACAGTGCTGGCCCCGGAACAACTTTTGATTAATTGACGCAATGACAGCTCCTGACAGTTTCCTAAAAGCTGCGCGTAAGTTTTCTTTGTAAAGGAACTATACGTGTTCTTATTTTGAAATGAATTTTTGTCCGATTTTGTAAGATAATTCGACGCATTTTGGAAGAAATCTATGTTCCAGTTGTAGACTAGAAGGTTATTTTTTTGATAGATGCTTGATTGCTACGTTAGCTCTAAAAAAAGTATTCTCAGTACTTTTATTTATACGAGGCCAGTAATACAATTTCCCACAAACATGAGAAATATCGGTGCCTCAACCGGTATGTTAAAAAACCTCTATTCAGAGATATTGATCCGAATATTTGGGTGTTACGCTTGGAGCGGGAAACGACTCAGGAATCCCGTAGTTTCTCGATACCCTATGCAAACGGTGTTAGATAAGGCTGTCGTAAAACTGTATCGTTGGGCCCCGACGTGGGCTATCGCGTGGAAATGATCTAATACATTTCTTATTTAGTTTCTTTCATGTTTCGTTTAGGATTAACACCTATGGTAGTTGTTGATGAAAATGAATGATTTATCATTTAATTAAAAATACCTTTATGTTTCATTTGAAATAGGACAAATTTCATTAACATCATAACTTGTTTGAAAAGGTATATAAAGAATAATATGTTTTGAAGAAAATGTAAAGTTGGATTCACTTTTATGACACGAACAAATTAACGAACCGCTTGGCATTAGGATATGACATGAGTGTGGATGAAATAACTCATGGCCGTGTCGGCACAAACTAGAATTGTGCTGACACAGCCACGAGTCGATCGATGGATTCATTTCCGTTATACCGTTCAGACTTTTAATTAAAATTAAAACTCAAACCAAAAGAGTTTTATTAATAACTTTTAATAACAGTGACAATAACGCCTCCTAAACAAAATTCCACTCATCTGCATAAAACAAAATGGACGAAATTCTAAATTCAAACATAAAACCCGTTAAAATTACAGCGATATTTTTTTTAGAATGCAAAATTGAAAGGCCCAGATCCGATCTCTGCCGATAAATTGAGATTGTACTGAACGATTGGAGCTATCCTATTTCCCATAGGTTCCTATCGCTGGGAAACTCGTTACAAAACTTCATGTGTGTGTCGCATTTCGCTTGCTATGGCCCAACTTTGAGCAATATCCACTAAAGTGAATGTGACTGCTTTGATTTGATGTTACACGAACTTTTATCTCAATTTCAATCAACAACAATCGCAGGGCATGTGATGAAAAAATAGTATTATGACGTATTAGCTTCAGTATTATAATGGTGGCGCTCAGCTTGACGGTCTCATCAGATGCTTTTTCACGCTCCGCTTTAAGGACCCGGGACTGTAGGAAGAAGGAATCACGTGCGCTGGTAAGGAATTCCAAGACTAATGGTGCGGTAGAGGAAAGACTCACCGAACCGCTCGGTTCTTGATAGAATATTCTGCACCGTACGCAGATGACATCTAAGCCCTGCACGAGTTGTCCTGTGTTGGAAAGGAGAGGTTGGGATTAATTAGAAGAACTCATCAGAACATTCACCGTGGTAGAGATGGCAAAATACTACCACGTACAATATAAACGAAACTTAATTTTGAATAAATTGCTGGAAAGTCAATAAATTATATCGACGGACCAGGGCAAAAGCCTCACTTACCACATACCAACGCGAATGCGTTTCACACCCCATATAATTTATGTTCGCGTAAAAATCGTACTGATAAATCTCTCGTTTTCTCACGAGAATTGAAATGCTGGAGTAAGTGTGGCTTCCCGTGGACCAAAACTATTGTGCCGTATTATTTTCATAGCCTTTTTATGGAGTTCGGTCTACCACAAACTTCCATCACTATGATTTTTCAACAAGGAACATCATAATATTATACATACGGTTGTATAGGTAGCGGTCTAATAAAATTCTGATATAACTATCACATTACTGTCCATCACAAACTTGCCTGGAACAGATTACTTCTGGCGATAAAGCCGCCCATTGTACACACTATTATTTACGGGTACCTTTAATGCTTTCTCTTTTCTCTTTCTCTTTACTTTTTGGTGTGCAATAAAGAGTTATCTATTTATCTATATTACGAGTCGTTTTTTAGTCGCATGTTACGACGTGTAGCAGCAAGTCTCTGTCAAATACACATTTTATTATTTATAGACGATAAAATTGATAAAATTGAAGCTGGCCCTCGCAACTTCGTCTGCGTCACCCCGTTTTTGCAACATTTTTCATTCCTGCTCCGCACCAGTTGGTCGTAGCACGATGTTATATACATATAAACCTTCCTCTTTACCCATTCTATCTTTTACAAAATGCATCAGAATCCATTGCGTAGTTTAAAGTATTTAAGCATACAAGAAAGAAGTACATGAAAAATAGGGACAGAGAACGCGACTTTGTTTTATACTATGTAGTGATGTATTAATGAAACGTAAACTAAAATTATAATAATAAACTGAACTCTAAAAAACTACAAAACTGTTATCATTTATTACGTAACGCATTGCGCATCTGGTTTCGTAACTAAACATGCAAAATCAGATTTAACCAAAGTTTCCTCATCTCGACGGCTCATTCATGCGATCATTCCGCTGGAATCTGTTTACTTCAAGTATGGAATTCACCTTGAAGTCGGAGTGCACGAATTGACAGCGGAGACTAGGATAAATTGCATGGAGGTCCATCGAAGGACGCTCTAGAGATGAGGGAGGGGGCGCAAGGTGAGGAAATTCAAATTGGATTGAAGGAAGTTTAGATTAGATTGAATTTTCCCTCCCACCTTGTTTAATTTAGTATAAAGTGTACGATACTGTCTGTTTTGGCGCGCGTTTTTTTTTTTTCATTAATTCTCAGGTTGGGTCTGAGTGTCTGACTGAGGTGCTTGTGAAGATATCGTACAGTCAAATTACAAACGAATTGGGCTGGCATTTGGTGTTTAATGTGTTTTAAATAAGAGATCAGATGGCTATATATTTTTATTTTATTGAATTAAATTAACTCTTGGTTTTAATTTTTTGAAACTTACAGAGCTGTAGGAGGCCTGGCCTGGGACAAGGCAACAATCGTTGTGTTACCAGTTGACGCGCAACATAACGCGCCGGCTTGTTTTTCTTTAATCTGTCTATATCTAATATATAAAATTTCCATGTCACAATGTTAGTTACCGTACTCCTCCAAAACGGCTTTACCGGTTTTATCAAATTTTATATGCGTATTCAGTAGGTATGAGAATCGGCTACTATCTATTTTCCATACCCAAAGTGATAAGGGTTGTTAACCCTTAAAATTTTTTTATAAGGCAAAACAACGTTTGTCACGTAAGCTAGTTACAAAAATGAATCGCGAAATATGTTGTTAAGAGCATAACTCGAAGACGACTGGACCAATTCGAGTAATTCTTTATTTTATTTGTTCGTTAAACTTATGGAAGGTTTTAATAGAGCAGCAGGAACGGGACCATAAGTCAAAACAGCGGGAATGGGATTAGAAGTCTACGCGAGTGGAGCCGCTGGCAACAGCTAGTTATTTATAAAACTTTGTGCATGAGTACATAGGCGGACTTAATGCCACAGGCATTCTCTACCAGTCAACCAAAGGTGGTGCAGAGAAACACTCAGTAGTTGCATTCTTTCAGCGTTTTTAAGCGTCTTTGTTGGGCAATGTTGAGTGATATAATGCCCAACTATGTCGCTACTATTGGATACTGAACCTAAACCTTACTTAAGACAATAAATCTGTAAATCTACATTTTGACAAGAAGTATTTTAGACATGTTTGATAGAACAAAACAAAGTAGTTTCATATAAACCTATTCCCAATGCCAAATGTTCCAACAAAAGTTTCATTTTCACAATAAAAGCGATGTCCAAAACCACATTAAAAGAAGTTGTCTCAACTTCACACCTCCGTGAAAAATGAAACACTGGGTTGCGAACGAAATTCTTGTCTAACAAAAGGTAGGGGTGAGGGAAGAATAATTACCCCACGGTATTTACACGATGAAATATGGAACTAGTGGCGCCCCTTCAAAAATGTTTCGTAACTGTTGGACTGACAGCGTGATATTCTTGTTGATAAGTGGGCGGTGAAGCAATTAAAAGTAAGGTAGCAAGTAAAACTAGGAATAGCGCCATCTAGGCATGAAAAATAATTCAAAGCTTCGTGTGGGTAGCGAGAGCTTATCAGATGTTCCTGAACCTTTTGTTTCTTGGAGACTTAGACCCCGATACTTCTATTTTGATAGATTTGATAGAATACCGCGGCTAATAATAACCTTGTGTTGTGTTTCCAGCGGTCAGTAGGGTAGCCAGAGCTGACTGCAGAGATTTTGTGTTGTCAGTGGGAAGACCGAGAAACACATATTTCGCTATTCATCGTATAGATTGAAATAAAACCAAGATTACAGTATTCGAAAATATGGATGACATTGAGCAAAATGATCGAACTTATCTGTTTATCCCTCGAGACGTTGTTTTGAAACTTCTAGGTACAATTATATTACTCTGGAGACGCAGTTGATAAGGGTGCGTGTACCTATGTAACGTTCAGTGAATATAATCGTTCCATCACTTTTGTGCTAAAGTTTTCAGCTTAACATCAGGTGAGGTGAAGTCAAATTGACGTGCCATAAAAAAAAGTTTAAATTGATTTCTTTATGCGTTAATCCCAGTCGTATCCAAAACTATCATATCCAAGTCTGGGCTCTGATCTCCCACCTGCAAAATATCAATGTTCCAAAATATATAAATGGATTTAATTAAAAACATATGCGATATAAGAGAACGTATAAATTCCATTCGAGTATACCATTCGCATTGAATGAATGGAAACCTTTTCGATTTCTTGTGAACGCGCGGTCCGGTCTTTCATTCGTTCCGTTCACCACAGAGCGAAAAAACGTGGCCTAATTGCGAGCGAGGTTTTTACGTGGTGGCCATAAGAGCAGCGGTTTAACGTTTACTGTATTTTGCCGGAAATTCGTTAATTGCCGTATATTTTGTTTAAATTGGTAAAAGCACTTTATCTTGACTTTACAAATACACAACGTCACGTAGACCCATGGTAAGCATAGTTTAACTAGCTTGTCTTACGGGTTCTAGAATGCGGATAAACATACATAGATACATTTTTTTGTAAATACATACATATTATACATATATATTATACACTAACTACATATGTCTTGTTAATATTGTTATTCATATTTTCTACCATATACTAACTGCAGCTTATAATTTCTAATTATACAGATGCGATATACTGCAAAATTTTCCTATTTTAGTAGCAGAACTACTTTATGCAGCATGATTACTCATGCACATGAAGCATAAAGCTTGTTGAACTAGGAAAGTAGACGTTAAATAACTGCCAGAGTCCATTACGACATGCATACACTTGCACTATTAAATTCATCGGGATATTTACCATGTTTGTCTATTTTGTTGAATAACCGATATTTCGGCGCTGTTGCAAGCGCCATGATCACGGTGTACTGATGACCGCCGAGCTAGTTGTTATTGAGGCCAACCGTATCGGTCTACCCTCTTTCTTACTCGTTTACTACGCGCGTCACCACTACCACTGTCCGCGTTCTCACATTGCACTCGATCACGACACACAACACTCACTGTATCGGCTCGCACGGTTTTTGGAGATGGCGTTTGTTTGGGTTTTGTGAATTTACGAATCACCGGGTGCCAGACACTCGCCAGTTGAAAACCATCTTCCCGGTTGAAGTTTTTGTGCTTTTTTATTTCAATAGCTTCCTTCACCATTCTGGGTATATAGTGGCGTTCAGTCGACAGAATCTGTGGGTTATGCAACTCGATCCAGTGATTCGTCCCTTCCTCCAATAGGTGTTGTGCGATAGCCGATTTCTGTGGCTCGTTGTTTTTGACCGCCCTGATGTGCTCCTTAATCCGGCTTGACACTGTCCGTTTGGTCTGGCCTATATAGGAGCTCCCACAGCTGCAGTCAACCTTGTAAACACCTGGATGTTCCAGTGGAAACCTGTCTTTGGGTGTGCGTAGGTACTGTGACAGCTTTTTGAAAGGAGTGAAGATAGTTTTTACTGCGAATTTGTTTAAAATATTTGCAACCTTATCTGTCACTCCCTTCACGTATGGTAAATACGCGGGTTGTCTTTCAACCTTATAATCCAGGCGTTTAGGTGATGGTGTGCTTCAACCTCCCGAGGGGCAGTGGCAATTGCACGGCTTTCAAAGTGTTCCATCCAAGGTTAAACTATGGAAGAGGTACGTGGATGACGTGTTTTGTATACTGGAGGGTGACGAGAGTGTTGTAAAGGAGTACCTGGCACATCTCAACAGCATTCACGGGAAGATCCGGTTCACCTATGAGATGGAAAGGGAAAGAACGTTGGCGTTTCTGGATGTGAAGGTTGAGGTTAGAGAAGATGGTTCTCTGGGGCATACGGTGT
The DNA here is from genome assembly GCA_963691645.1 of Pelosia muscerda. Lineage (NCBI taxonomy): Eukaryota > Metazoa > Arthropoda > Insecta > Lepidoptera > Erebidae > Pelosia > Pelosia muscerda. The sequence goes on from OY829102.1 coordinate 1,615,048, forward strand.
ATAGAAAGCCCACTCACACTGACCGATACTTGCACGCTGACTCGCATCACCATCCGCGTCAGCTGAACTCTGTAGTGACGTCACTTACTAACCGCGCATACAGTCTATGCGACGAGGAACACTTAGGTACTGAAATTGCACATTTAAGGGGCGTTCTGCGGAGAAACGGTTACAAGGAGCGGATCATACCACCGAGAAGCACACCATCACCTAAACGCCTGGATTATAAGGTTGAAAGACAACCCGCGTATTTACCATACGTGAAGGGAGTGACAGATAAGGTTGCAAATATTTTAAACAAATTCGCAGTAAAAACTATCTTCACTCCTTTCAAAAAGCTGTCACAGTACCTACGCACACCCAAAGACAGGTTTCCACTGGAACATCCAGGTGTTTACAAGGTTGACTGCAGCTGTGGGAGCTCCTATATAGGCCAGACCAAACGGACAGTGTCAAGCCGGATTAAGGAGCACATCAGGGCGGTCAAAAACAACGAGCCACAGAAATCGGCTATCGCACAACACCTATTGGAGGAAGGGACGAATCACTGGATCGAGTTGCATAACCCACAGATTCTGTCGACTGAACGCCACTATATACCCAGAATGGTGAAGGAAGCTATTGAAATAAAAAAGCACAAAAACTTCAACCGGGAAGATGGTTTTCAACTGGCGAGTGTCTGGCACCCGGTGATTCGTAAATTCACAAAACCCAAACAAACGCCATCTCCAAAAACCGTGCGAGCCGATACAGTGAGTGTTGTGTGTCGTGATCGAGTGCAATGTGAGAACGCGGACAGTGGTAGTGGTGACGCGCGTAGTAAACGAGTAAGAAAGAGGGTAGACCGATACGGTTGGCCTCAATAACAACTAGCTCGGCGGTCATCAGTACACCGTGATCATGGCGCTTGCAACAGCGCCGAAATATCGGTTATTCAACAAAATAGACAAACATGGTAAATATCCCGATGAATTTAATAGTGAATGTGTAAATGACCATGTCAATCTAAAATCATACATAATGCATACACTTGCACTCATTTTCTTTCCCATACTGTCAATAAGAATTTCATATAAACCCGCAAATTTCTGATGAATTCTTTCTTCTTTTTTCCTGCCCGTCTCCCAATGCAAGTAACAACACGTGAGTAATATCTCTAGTATTACAAGTGTCTACAGCTTATACAAAATATAATACCCTTATCAATTATAGATAAATGTATCGGTGCACGCTGAACTCAACGAGGAAATCGAATACAATTAAATCAAATCAAACAAATAAATTTAATCGTTCATCGCAGTTTTCATGGCCCACACTCTTACATAGCATCTTTTTTTTCCTTTCTGTTAAAGGACGATACTTGTGAATGACAAATTAGGAGATCCCCCGGCGAACGAAATTGGTCCCGAGAATATTTTATTGAATTCTCCACCACCTATTATCGATGGAGAAGAACTTTTGTGTTCTTCTCCATTTCATTTTGTGAAACATCACGTAGTTTTATGAATTTATTTACTATTATAGTATTAGATAGTTTCTGTGACGTGCCGGTAGTGAACGCGACCGGTACGCAGGGAGTGCTGGTTCAATTCCAGTTAGTGCATTAATCTGATCGTAACTCAGAAAGCACGTTAACGCTGACGTTGCCGGTTGTCGTACGAACATCTATGTCAGACTTTACGGGTAGTAGGAAACCTAAAAAGTTCAATAATTGGTCTACCTGTTATGTTTTGATATCACCAATGTGTTGTTGAGGTCAAATGGTTATACAGGGCAAAACCGGACCACAGACCCGTGCGACAACGTGTCTGTTGTGTCAATTCTTCTATTCACCCTGAGTGACATAGGCTATATTGCGCAGCGCGGTGACCCATTCCCTGAAACTTTGCCCACAGCTTACCATCAGGCGAAATGAAAGTCACGTATCCTAGATAAAAAACTAGCTTATTATTAGCCGCGCTATTCTGTAGGGCGGAGGTACTTCCCTAATCGGACTGCTCAATTAAAACGCGGAGATACCCTCATATCCTACCTATTTAATTCATATTTTGTAATAATATTTTTTTTGTCGCCAGGAAATCGAACACTGCTACTATCATGGCACAGTCAAGGACTACCCGGGTGCATCAGCGGCCTTCCACACATGCAACGGGGTATCGGGCGTCATCCACATTGGCAACGAAACCTTCGTGATACATCCTTTCTACGGCGGAGATCTATCGGTCAGTGTCGCATGTTTCTGTATATCGACCGGCAAACATCTTGATAATCTACTCTAGCTGCGTGGAAAGTATATTATGGATCTTTCGTGGTTACAAGGTGTTTGAGCCACGCCAATTGTCATTAATATAGTAATATAGTTCACTTATTTTTTTTTGATTTATATAGACGACTAAGAAAATAAGTATAAACCAGTGAAAAAACGAGGTGATGTGTTCCTCCAACACACCAATAATAGCATTTTCAGGGAAGGTTGACGTCAGGTTGAAGGCATTGACGTCAGGCAGGCAGCCGATCATAACAAACAATGCCAAATCTTTTGTGTAGCATGGATGCTATGAAAAAGCACTCATATTGTGCAAACCCCAAAGAGATTTGGGACATGGGCAAAAGGGTTTTCATCCGACACAGAGAGAGGATCCTTCGACCAGGCAAAGTGATCATGTCTGGCGAGCTGCGGCCTAATATTTGTCGTTGAGTTGTTGTATATATGTTGTACCAGCACGAGAACTTCACTTTGGCGATGCAGGATTCGTAGTGACGTAGTGAACTACTACGTCACTACGAATCCTGCATCGCTTGCTGTCGCTAGATGGCACTGGATACATTTATTGTAATACATATATATAAATGTGTATTTAACTCCTTTACCGTGTGTGATGAGTGTGCATTCCCACATAATGTCGAATTTTGTATAAGATTGTGGAAAAAAAAGAAAAATAATAAGATGTTTGTCGGTCAACGTTTCTTTCTAGCTTAAATGGCAATTATGACTTGTTAATTGAATCAGTGATTGTGTACCTTCTAAACGGCAAAATTATAGGTTTTATGTCATCTGCTATGAAATGAAGAACTCTGACTTCACACTTCTTCATTTTCGAATTATATACTTTGGTTGAGTGGACACTAAGTAATATCGATCTTCGAAGAATTAAAATAATCTCGGCTCATTTTAACAAACAATATTGCTATAAAATGCTAAACCTTGATATCGAACACAGGACAGCAGGAAAAAAGCGCAAATATAATCCACAATATCTCATAAATATCTTTGTTCATTATAATTAATATTATCTCATCTCTGCAAGTTTTTAAAAGTAATCTCGTTAGGAAAGGAAAACTTTGCTCGCGTCGTAGCCAGTCGTAGCTAATGCTACGCTACTGCTACGGCGTAGATGACTGATGACGGCATCTATTCAAAGTTGGAAGTTTATACCTTGCGTACATTACGACTGTACATCTTAGCGAGGTAAGTACAGATTTATTAATACACACTTAAATTTTAGCATTATAATTGTTTTTTTGCTGACAATGTAGACGACAGCTAGTAGCTTAGTAGTTAAAGGGCCCGATAGGTCCCGGGTTCGACGGTTCCTGACTATTACACTACCGACGTGAACCCACTCCTGACACAAGCCATTGAGCTTCGCTAGGAGGATTAGCAAGAATATTAATAATTAAGATTGTGAATACGCAAACAATTGAAAAAAAAAAAAAAATTGAAGCTGCACAATCTAACAGCAATTGAACCTTGGACCTTGTACATAGCAATCTCGTTTTCTAGTCCTATCTTTGTATTCTTTGTGATCTTTTTCTTGATAGTAAATATATATATAATTATTATAAATATCTTATTTCCCCGGCACCACAAAAAAACACATACTAAAAACTTTTCAATGTACAATAGGAATAAGGAACAAATTAAGACACCCACAACGAAGCAATTAACTTTATTTTTTTCTGATCGAGAATCAAACTTTTCACCTCTAACATTGCAGTTGAAGACGCTGCAGATCAACTGATATATTTCATATCTCCTCTCTCTTCAATAATTACCAGTACTTTGTACTTAACCCTTAGCAGAAATTAGGTCCACGCCATAAAATATTTTACGATAAAAGATGTTAAAAACTTATTATGGACGCCATAAATTCTTATGTTTATTGAATTTGAAAAGTTTGCGAAACTGTCGCAAGAAAGTAGCGAAGGAAATATAAAAGGAACGCATTTATTAGAATATTATTTCAACTCATCCAATCTCAGCCACCAACTGCAGTATATTACGTACAATTTTGTACCTTCGTCTGATTACAGTTTTGCACCATAAACTCTTGGAATTCTTCACCAGTACACCTATTTCTCCCGGGGTGCGAGAGATGTCTTGTGTAATCTCACCTCCAGCAATCAAAGACCTGTAGACGGCGGGCGTTTTAGATGGTTCGAGTCCGACATAATCACCTCAACCGACTTTGGTGGCGGTGGTATCGGTAACCTATTGAAATATCGAATTTCTGTTACCCGAATCTTAAAACCCCGAAAACGGTTGGTAGAACTTTTAAAAGACAGATGTAATGAATGACAACTTTCTATTATTCCGTTTTTCATTTCCCAGATGAATCAATTTCCAGGTGCACTAAAACCAAATTTTCAAATAGTATTTTTTTGTTTTCCATAGTGTCATAATCCAAATATAGTTATACCAGATTCTCAGAATATATTTTTTTGTTTCCCATCGTACCATTTGCCAAATAAACTATTACCAAATTTTCATAATCTTTTTATTTGGTTCCCATACAATCGTTTTCCATCTAAACTATATACAGGTATAGTAAAACTCAGTAAATTTATACGATTCATTTATGGGGTAGGTACCCACAGCAAGTGATTTAGAAATATTAGTTGCCTATCACAGATAGGTTTAAGTGTCAAATTCGACTCAGCAGGTTAGGTTAGGTTAGAACTGCGACCCCCGCACGAGCCGAGCGAGCGAAGCGAGCGTGCCGCGGCAGCGGCCGGCGAGTGCTAGAAAAATTCGATTCAGTAGGTTAGGTTAGGTTAGAACTGAACCGACTCGCTATTGTTTTACTTGCCCATTACAGTCAGGTTAAGGTTAAGTACCTACCTTGTAATTTTTCCATTGGATTCATTTTAAAAAATCTGGATATTGTTTGTCTGGATATCAACAAACTGCATTTCAAAAATTTGTGTTTTAAAAATTCGGCTTTCGTGCATATGGATTACGGTCATCTGGATTTTGTGCATTTAGATTTCGTGTGTCTGGAATTCGTTCGTCTGGATTATAAAACGTCGCACAAATGAATAAATAGGAAAATGAAATTCGGAGTTGCGATTATATGGCAAATAAAACTTCGAAATTTGGAAAACCGGGATTATGAATAAATGGCCAAACGTTTTCTGGATTATGATATTCGGAATATTAAAATTCGGGATTAAGATAGGTAACCGGTGGTATCCGTGGGGATTTTTCGCACGATAACAAAAAACAAACATCTAATTAATCTAACTCTAATAAGAAAGCTAATCTGCCATACTTCAAGTGGTCTATTAGAGAGGCTAGTTATAAAAAAATATTTGCTTAATTTTCCTCAACCTAAGTGGGGTAAGGGCGGACAAGTGGGGTAATCTCAAATTATATTGCATTATATTAATTATTTGAAGCTTTGAGGATAAAACTGGAATGTTTTAAAGTAAACAGAGTCGAATGATTTGATATATTTATATTTTATACCCTTACTAATAAAAAATACACAGAGTATATACCGTCTATTAGTTCTTGATTGCCAAAGGTGAAATTGTACAAGACATATCTCTGTGTCCCCATGCAGTTGTAGGTAGATTGAATTTCTCAAATTATTTAACATAACATAACATAACAGTATTTATAGAAATTTTCACTTTTACATCCCGGCAGAGTAGAATTTGAGCCAACTCGTCTCTTCCTATGCAGTGCCGTACAGTCACCTGCAATAATATGTATACGTTTTACAACTTTTTCACATTAAACTTGTCGAATTTTACCGTTTCATGTCATAATGTTGACTTGTCATTTGTTATTGTGACATAGTTCCAAAGTGTATACATATTATTACAGGTGACCGTACAAGGCGACTAAGGGATAAGGCTGTTTAACATCAGACAGATATACAGCTTACACTCAACTTCAAATGCATGGCTCGAATCAACAATAGTACCCGAAATATAGGAATAGGCTCAACTTATATTACGTGGAACTGTTCCTCCTTCCTCTCTACATGGTTGGCAGCACGAGTGTGACCCCCATGTTCTTGCAAGCGCTCAAGGGCTACAGTAATCACTTTTTTTAAACCATGCACACGGATGGAAAGTGGTTACCGTGACCTATGGACGTTTGCAAGACTAGCGTCACATTCGTGCTGCCAACCATATAGAGAAAAGAGGGGAGTGGAGAAGGTTAAAGGAGTCTCTGTGCTGTCAATGTAGAAGACAAAAAGGGATTCTCGGTCGTCCCACTAACAATACAACACCTCTCTAGTGAACTCTCGCTACCCTACTCACCGCCGGAAACACAACACAAGATTATTGTTATCAACTGTAGTGTGGAGGTAGTTCCCCAGTCGGACTACTCTATTAGGACGAGAGATACCGTCATGTCCTACCTCCATCAACGCCTCAGTTTGTTACCTAAATGGTATAAAAAAAACTATTCAATAAAACTGGTCTATCATTTGTCCCGCTTTGCATCAATCAAAGCGAACTGAGTTGAAGTCGGTCTCTAAAGCTTTCGCTTTAATCCGGCGATCAATCTTATCGGTTTGGTATTTTGTTAGCCTTAAAAAGAAACTTTTCATCGTAAAGGTATTGGGTACAGACATGATGTATTCGTACTTGACATTACAATATTATTTTTAGTTTTTTTTCAGGTACCTTTCAAGTATAACCGTTAACTGGACATCACTATCACTGAATTATTATCTTACATTGAGCTCACAGCGTTTGTAATTGCTAGTAATCGAACTTTAAACCGTAAGGCAACTGCTTAAACATTTATTTACCGACACTCCTTACATTTGTTATTTGTATATTAATTACCAACATTGTTATTTTTCTTTTAAATATAACTTAACATAAACTCACGCCTATATCCCCGAAGGGGTAGGCAGAGGGGCTAATACCCATATTTCGCCAGTTTATGTTTAGGTCCCTAAGTGGCGAGCCTTTTGCCATTAACCGGGCACTTATAAACTTCGAAAGGCATCGAAAAGTCATTGGTGTGTGCCATGGTAAAACCTGGGATCGAGCCCGAGACATCGTCTCAGCAGTCCATTACCTATACCATTAGACCTCCGCGGCTCAACTGAATCGTGCAAAGAATAGCAAAATGACCGTTGCATACACACACATGCATGTCTGCTAGTAAATAAAGCTATTATAGCTAGTTGGTAAGGGGGATTAAATCGACAACGAAGTGAAAAATAACACGCCACCCAAGAAAGCAATATGCAAGAGTCGAGAACTTTTCTTTTACGTGGTTTATAACATGAAATATGTTCATTTTCAAAATAATGTACCGTTAATACTGTACCCTAAATTTTCGTGTAACCCTACAATCACAGGGCGAGTTATGAATGTGTTGAGCTTGTCAACGACAAATTTGTTTGCGGCCTTAATAAATTGTGCTGTGGTACAAGTTTAACAGCGTACAGGACAGTGCTGAAATACAAGCAGTGGCCTAAATTCGTACTGGGCAATCTTCAATTGTAGTCAAATACATGATAAGGGAAATTCGTATGGTTACCATACGCATTCAAGTAATCTTAATTTGAGTTCACATGACATTTTTTTTAAATTTAGGACACGTCAATTTGACTTCACCCCACCTGATGGTAAACTCAAGGAAAAGATTCGGGAAAGAGGGACATCATTAGAAACACGTTAAGTGTTACAATGGTGGTACTCAGCTTGACGGCTTCATCAGATGCTTTTTCACGCACCGCGTAACGGACCCGGGACTGTAGGAAGAAGGAAACACGTGAGCTGGTAAGTAATTCCAAGTCTAAATGGCGCGCCAGAGGAAAGACATCAGGCCATATGAGTATATGACATAAAAAAATTAGTATTTTATAGAATTCCACTGAAACCACTGAACCAATAGCCCAGAAAATGAGTTAACTACTCACAGTTTCTATCGAGGACATAATTAAAATTGCAATATATGTAACATAGGCTCATGAACCGCTCACCGCTCTCGCTCCCGCCTATGCTCAACACCAACGAACCGCAAACGCCTAACACTTACAAATGTAGAACATTTTTTATAGAAAGTAGGCACATGAAAGAAATTCGTGTCGTTAACGAAATGGTTGAGAATATATTATAACATGGGCTTTTGACATGTGTCGCATTCGTTGCAAATCTTAAGACCACGCATGTATTTGAAATGTTACCTGTAAGGGCAGTACTTCACAAACATCATAAGGATATTTTTACATCAAATGACCTTAAAATATCATCATTCCCTGAACCTTTTTCCCAACTCAGTCTAACTGTGATGCGGCTGAACTTCAATATTTTCCGTGGAGCGACTGCCATCTGACCTCCACAACCAATGGTCTAATGACCAATGGCGATATCGAAGTTCCAAGTTAGGCTAGTTGGACTTTTGAGGGCTCCAACTACCCTTCAAATGTTGACAAATCAAATGACCATAAAATAATGTCACAAATTTTGCATGTTTGTACGTCAGTTTGCCTGATTTCAAAACTTGAAAATGAGTTAACGTTTTGTACGCTTATGTTTCGTTTTTTAACATATTTGCATGTTGATAAATCACGCTGGAATGGCTAAATGGATCTGGAGACTACTTACTGGGGCATATAGCAAGAAGAACATGTAGCCGTTAGAGCCGAAAGGGTCTCAAATGGAGATTACTTACTGTTAGACGAGGCATATGACTGATCCCCGCGAGATGTACGGATGACATAGTCTGGGTCTAATGAAATTAGAATAATAATAATAATAAGAATGAAATCCAATAGTATTAAAAATTACAGTGGAATTTCTATCGCCTACTGAATATACTTACTTATACATATATATATAACTAATTTAGTTAAATCTGACACTGTAGCTAAACTCACTAAATCTGAGTCTAAGAAACACGGAGTGTTTCTCGCAAAACACACGCCTGGACGATGCACTCAGGATTTATACCGTACGACTCAGCGACTCCGAAAATTTCAATATATTTATCTCGTATATTTAAAGCTGGAGGGAGGACTAAGATACATGATGTTTCGTTGAATAATATTAGAATAAAGGATATATCGACTGCACATTTGTTGCATTATCCCATCCACTGCTACTATGTCGTATTTTTAAGTCGTATTTTTAAGTTAAGTCTTAATTGCATTTCAATTATATCAAATATTTTCATAATGTAATTTATTTTCACACACGTGAAAATAATTATATATAAATTCTGATATCAAATTACGTTACAGACCGGCTCTCGGGTAATTTTATTATAATTACGAAACGTTTATTAAGTGTAAATGTAATTTCTATTACATATATCAAGGGAGTAATTTATATCTATACTAATTATAAATCTGTAGTACCTCCACTCTAAAGAATACCACGACTTTTAATAACCTTGTATCCGGCAGTTAGAGAGGTTTTGTGTTGTACCTGTGCTGATGTGTGTGTGATGGCTGTCGCTTCACGCAAAATATCGCAGTTTGAATCTTAGTTAGACTAGAAAGACGACCCAAATTGAGTTGCGAATACACTCAGAGAATGATGTTTACTGTCCTGCGTACCTTAAGTGTCTAGCTAGAATCGTGACGTGAAAAAACAACTGTCGAGGCCGTCAGGGTGGGAACCATGTTCTGAACTGCGCCTCTGCTTACCATCAAGCGTGGTGCATTCAATTTGACAACCTAAACCTTAAAAAATCAATATTTTTTCTTTCTTTCTTTCTTTCTAATTTTTACATAACATAACATAAAATAAACTCACGCCTTTATCCCCGAAGGGGTAGGCAGAGGTGCTAGCACCCACATTTCGCCAGTTTATGTTTAGGTCCCAATGTTATAGGTGGCGAGCCTATTGCCATTAACCGGGCACTTATAAACCTGCGATAAATACACACATAACTTCGAAAAGCATCGAAAATCATTGGTGTGTGCCATGGTAAACCTGGGATCGAACTCGAGACCTCGCGTCTCAGCAGTCCATTACCCATACCACTAGGCTATTATTTCTTATTTTTGTACCAAACCAAACATTGTCTTGATTGAGCATTCACAAACGCCTGACTCTGACATTATATTTTATTACAAAATATTAGCCAAATATATACTACATCACCTATGCAGGATACCTACCAAAATTTATAGCACCCGCGCGATAAGGGTCCGGGTAATCCCGTCCCACACGTGGCAAGACGTCAACCCTGTAGTGAAGTGATGGATACTTATTACATCGCTTGACAATGAGTGAACGTTTACCCTGGTCCCAGTCGCAGGGTATAAATCAGTTACCCAGGGTTCGAAGGCCACCCTGAATCCTCAAAGCACAATAAAGGTTTTCTTAATCTTGATATATTGTTGGCTACAAAACCGGCTGACCACGTTTAAGTTAACAGAACACCAGGGGATTAAAATTTGATGTATAGTTTTGCGATAGCTATTATGTCAGTGTAAATTAATCAATTTACCCTGGCATAAATAAATTTCAATATTCCTTCGTTAATTTATTACGACTATATTGAAGTAGCGTGCATATTACAGAAACAATTAGATATGGCATACTTCACCCAAATTATATAAATTACATATACTTTCTAAATACATACTATATAAGTACATATAATTTTTCTGATTTAGATAGAGTATCTTCTTCTTTCGTCTCTCTCTCTCTTGCTTATACTCATGATTATACTATTTCAATTAAAATAAAACCTTGCCATGTCCACCGCACCGTCAGTTGCTCCATTCTGGTTGTCTTTAGTGCAATAGACAGAGGCAAGGGGTGGTGGCAGTTCCTCTCTCCATAGGGACGCTCTCATCGCAGCAGGGAGTTTGTGTGCGCGGTTCGTAAAATTGATGAAAGGTAGTATGCAGTGTATATTGTTTCTATGGTATACATGCCCACAATTACTTACCGGCGCACGTAAACACGTTTTTCCTACAGTCCCGGGTCCTTTAAGCGGGGCGTGAAAAAGCATCTGACGAGGCCGTCAAGCATTCACTTTTTCCAATCTAAACCGAACTGAGTTTATTTGTTAACCAATGAAGCAATAATAGCCAGACGAATTTTCCGAATTGACCACTATCTCGCCTGTTGGTAAGTCGAATATAAAGCACGCTTTTCGGGAACAGAGACTAAGGCTGGGCAGGTTGCAGTATTCCACATTACTGATGCTACAGCTAGCTTCTTTGCTCATATTTTTATAAAAATGAACCATTATTACATACAAATATATTCATATTCAATATAATCAATCAGTATTCATACAATATTCACAGTAATTACACAAAAAATCAGCCTGAAACCCCGTCTCATTTCAAATATGTCAATCCAGATTCAATTAATATTAATTCATGGAACGATATCAATTACTCAAAGCCAAAATAATACATTACTTGAGAAGAAATATTATGGGTTCCAAGACATTTGATGAATAGGTTTTAATATATTTGTCCCGTTCACACTCGATAATCGATCTTCAAGAGAGAGTGAGCAAGTACTGCTGCTCATACCTACTGTTTATTATTAAAAATATGTGAAGCACCAACATCCGCGTAGAGAATTCACGATTGCTTCCAATGCTTATATTGGAAGTTTGGGATCCGTTTATTAACTTTTAGGGAATTTTGATCCCGTTCCCATAATTCTTCAATTCTGTATATAATCTACTTTAACTGCACTGTTAATGTTAAAGTACGATCGTGCAACCCAGGCTTAATATTCTAGGATAATCTACACAACGCCACCAAAACCCATGGTAAGCTTAACCTAACTAACTTGTGTTTTGGGTTCTAAAATGCGGATAGATACACTCTTACGGTACTAAGATACATTTTTTTTGAAAATACATACATATTATAAGTTATTGAAATAATATAACTTTTACGAGGTGGTGGTATCAATTCAACCATTAACCGTTATTCAGTTACTAATATTCAAACATCTTTACAAACTTTCGCATTCATAATATTTACACATTTGTAATGTTGTCATGATGACGTGTTGGCCACGTGACACCTTCTATCAGCAATTTCTTTGGTCGAAGAATTTGGTTGAAAATATATATATATATTATCTCGATTTTGTATATGTCTGTCTTGCTGAGGGTATTGACATGTTATAATGCAGTGTAAGTGTGTGCAAACATTCATAGGCCTCGGTGTACTTTCCATCAGGTTGGCCGTATTCTTGTCTACCACCGTTTCGAGTTCCACGTAATCATTTTCACCGGCTCCCGTTGAAGTGGTGTCCGTAGGGATTTCGCGTACAAAAAGGTATTACTTTGGTATACTCATAACTTCATATTAGTACAAAGTTGTACGTAGCCATAAAAAGTAAATTACCAAAATTATGAAAAATACGCTGCAAGCCAAATAACAATATACCATTCGCATTTCATAATTAACAGTAATTCGCGAGGTGGCTTCGCCTTAATTTACGAGTTCACGAGTTTAAAACTGGAAAATAAATAGACCTTAACGACTTGCGGCTTGCCGGCTTGCGACAGGCGGCTTGCGGGCTTGCGACTTCGAAGTTACAGCGGCACAAGATTATGTTTTCATGGAGAGTGTTTAATGTTTTATTAGAAGGCTCCGTGTTGTGCTAATACGTGTATCAATCATTATTAACGAAGTCGCTTGAGATGTAATCCTTACTGATGTCGTAAAATTTAAAGTATGATTGTTTGTTATGCAATTATTCGGACTTACGTATTTTACGGATTTCTCAGAAAATTTGCGCTTGCTATCAGGCGCGGTAGCCTAGTGGTATGGATAATGAACTGTTGATACGAGGTCTCGGGTTCGAACTCAGGTTTAACCATGGCGCCAACTAATGACTTTTTGATGCTTTTTGAAGTTACGTATGTATTTATCGTAGGTTTATAAGTGCTCAGTTAATGGCAATTGGCTCGTCACCTATTGCTTTGGGACTTGAACATAAAACTGGCGCAATGTGAGTGCTAGCCTACCCCTTCGAGGATATAGGCACAAGCTTATGTTATGTTATGCTATCACGCGAAATATTCCCGGTCGCAGCCCGTACCTGGGGCTAGTTGGGCACTTCGTAATTCCCACAGGACCCTGGGTCGGCCGGAGTGTGACTGATATGTTACCTACTATATAAACTCCGGCAACCGTAGACCGGACACGACGAAGATGGTTCGAGTCCAATATCCCAACTCTCACCAGCTCCGATGGAAATGGTATCAGTGAGGATTTTGCGTATGAGAATAAAATCAGGAGAACTATATCTTTGCATCAGTATTCCAGTGACCCTGACCTCAAACAAGCTTACTTACCAAAAAATTAAGCGAAGACTCCGCAAGAAAATTCCGCCTGACGCCTCCACTAAAACATAATAAAAAATGGCCAACAATCCCGTTTCGGTAGGCTGACAGCGTCATAAATAATAAACGGGTGATCCTTGGCAATTTGTTAGAATATTAGGGAGGGGAGCGTCGCGTCAATTAGAACTCGGATTACACCCCTGCCAAAAGTCGGGATGGGTGAGGTCAAGAGCTGGCTGACATAATTGACGAGGAGAACCTTCAAATAGAATTACATCCATTTATGTATTTTGTATATAGGACACGTGAATTTGACTTCAATTCACCTGATGTTAAGTTGAAGACAAAGTCTCAGGAAAAGGGTCACCATTACGAACACGTAAAGAGTGTTACAATGGTGTCAGCTTGACGGCCTCATTAGATGCTTTTTCACGCCCCGCTTAAAAGACCTAGGACTGTAGGAAGAAGGAAACTTCTGCGCTGGAAAGGAATTCCCAGACTTACTAATACGATAGGCTAATTATTAAAATTAATAATAATACTAACCACAAAGCGCAACTTGTTGTTAAATGATTTATAGATCCTAAAAGATTTCTTGTGTTAGGTAAATTGGGTTTAATATGCATCAAAGGCGCCCAATATAAGGTGTGATGATAAGACAGAAACACATTATTTTTTTACCACTTAGGTGGCAGACAAGCACTCGGCAACCTGATGGGAAGCAGTCACCGTGGCATATGGACGATTGCAACACCAGAGGCGTCATACACGTGCTGCCTACCCTGTAAAAACCTTCTAATGCCCTTCTTGTAGAACCACATAATTAAACACGTAGATTAACAGTTTCATCATTTATAAGACCTGACGTTTGAGAAACCTCGCGAGGAGTAAAAACACATTGTATTATTAAAAGAAACAAATCGTATCGTCGTAACAATTTACTCCGGAGGAAGCGAAATATGATTTATTCAACATAACATAACATAAACTATATCGCCTATATCCCTTAGCACCCACATTTCGCCAGTTTATGTTTAGGTCCCCATGTATTTAGTGGCGAGCCTAATTATCATAAACCGGGCACTTATAAACCTGCGAGTAATATACACATAACTTTGAAAAGCATCGAAAAGTCATTAGTGTGTGCCATGGTAAAACCTGGGATCGGACCCGAGACATCGTCTCAGTAGTCCATTACCTTTTCCACTAAGCTAGACCATTTCATGAAAATTGCACAGATATTTTCGTACCTAAATTCCCAGCAAAAATATCCCAATTTTCTAGAACAAGCGACATTTAATAAGAATGTTTCACATGAACGTTTTCTATTATTCTGTGCTCAGTGAGACTCGGACAGAACAATGCTCTGTGCTCAAGCCTAACGAGGAGTAATACCCCCAATTATCCCACAGGACGTTTCACAAGAAATAATGTAATGGACCTTTTGATGTTTTCGAGATAACGTTATGGCCCGCTTTATGGAACAGTTTTTTTTAATAAATCTGCTACTTTCAAGAGCTTAAAAGATATTAGCTGTTTTATCGTCTTTATGAATCTAAATGAAACAGTTTTATTTATATACATTCATATACCTTCTAGATAAGTGAAGTTAATTATTGATATATAATATTACTAGCTGACCCGCGCAGCTTCGTCTGCGTCACCACGTTTTTGCAACATTTTTTCATTCCTGCTTAGCACCTGTTGGTCGTAGCATGATGTTATATACATATAAACCTACCTCTTTAACCATTCTATCTATTTAAAAAACTACATCAAAATCCGTTGCGTAGTTTTAAAGATTTAAGCATACAAAGGGACATAGCAAAAGAGAACGCGACTTTATTTTATACTATATAGTGATAATTTAAGGGAAGACAAAAATTTCAACAACTAGTCTGAATAATACTACAAGATGTTTAAATCAATCAATTCATTACCTTATCGCGGTACACTGCTTAATGCACATAGACCTTCCAATGTTGGGAGGCTTTGGCTTACTGTGTCCACGTTGGCCAGACGGGTTTTATTTCAACTTTTGCTTGTCTCGTAGTCAAATCGTCTACGTATTTTTCCATTTGTCACCTCTTACAGCACTCTCTCAACTACTCAATAACATGAAAACATTTACATGAAGTGTCACGTCACTTTAACTTTACATTCTGTATTTTTACTTACATGACAGAACAAAGGGACTTTCTTAATGCTAAGATTATATGCAAACAAATATTCAAGGACAGTTTTACACAACGCCCCCTAGACCCAAGGTAAGCATAGTTTAACTTACTTCTAGAATGCGGAAAAACATGTTTAGATTTTTTTATTAGTACTTACATAATATATAGAGACTCTCAGATTAATATGATATAGATGTAGGCGTTACCTGGCGGAAATTCATTACAAAAAAAATATATTTTTTTACTTGCTTTGAAGAGGGTGGTTTGACATTCCAATATATATTGTTGTAGTGTTGAACCGCGGGTGAGCTTCTCTCTTCTCCTTCCTCCCCCAATATGTATTTTTTCCCCAGATTAATGTAAATATTTATAATCATACTCACAAATGTTTGCATTGCGTGGGACTTGAAACCGCGCCTCCTGTGTAACAGTCGCGTTCACTACCGCCACGGCAGGCAGACACGACAATTAAAATAATAATAATATACAAGTGATATCAATAACAAAAAAAGTAAAATGATTGAGTAGAATTAACTATATCCGAAAGTGAGGCGCGTCTAAATAAATTATTCGTTAGCAATAGAACAGCTCTGAACATTAATCACTGAGAGAAGAAACTGGTGGATGCAGTGAGTCAGCAGTTACCAACTCTGAGATGAGTCTCCTGTAGCGCTACTGGAGTACAGCGTGACGAAGCACTTTGAAAGTGTTGCTACTTGTGATTTTCTTTTCGCATTTTCGCTAAAAAGAAGCCCAAATGTTCAACCTGATATACTTGGGGACGTCTGAATTGTGTTTAGTTTTTGTTACAATACAATTTTTCGATGTGAATCGTCTAATGACAGTAGGGTAAATTTTAGCAATGTTTTTATAGTTATATTATATAGGTCAAGGCATGTCCTCGTGACTATTAACCAGTCCACTGTTTAGATGTCAATGTGAATTGCAAAACATGACAATAAAAACGCATTATTTGTAAGTAAATTAATGTCAATATTGTTCTACGAGTAAACTGTCGATGATCATGTTAGCCATGCAATTTCATGTACCTACTTGCCATACATAGGTTTGTGCAAATACAATTTAATGAAATTTGTACAAGTACCTTACAATACGCAACATTTTTGTGCAAGCATATTTTAATGTATGGCTGTATAATAGCATTTTTTTATGCCGCATTGTATTGGCTATATCCGTGTTTAAATATGGCCTAAGAAATTTTCCATCGAGCTGAAAACCACAATTTTAAAATTAAAGGTGTCTGGATTGATAGACTTCTAACGCGGTGAATATTCTGATGAGCTCTATCAACTGATCACAACGTATCTATTACTATAAGTACATGCAATGAACAACATGCTGGTCTGCAACCCATGTGAATAGCATATTATACATATAGCATATTATATTATTTTATAGTATAGCATATTATATAGCATAGAATCAATACCGACTTTAACCTCAATATTTCCGCACGATACTACCACACGGTTTATAACTAATATGCTTTACCCGCATAAGTGTTCCCTTTTTCGTACAATCCTAATTAGTTTATACGGGGTTGGCTTGGAAGAGTATATCTCTATGCTGAAGAAATTCACCTTAGCGACGCTCAAAGTTGCAGTGATATTCGCAATTCAATCAAGCACGAAATCACCATCTCTTTCACAACTCTCACTAATCAAACCTCAAACTGTTCTCATTCAATCACAGATTCACTTCGTACTCAACAAAGCGGCTATATTGTCAAGTTACCACTTAATATGTAGTGGTTAGACGCGGAACTTGCGCCACTTGTCTCTCCAACTTTATCATTCCCGTTTGAATACCGCTGAGCACGTGTGGCTTGAGTCTGTGCCTCTAGTTAAGTCCGAGTTGAAAATAGTTCAACGTGCTAATTATTCTAAACGCTAGGCGACGGGGCTGGCAAGTTAGTGCCTGGTTTAGGTGCAGAAAATCCAATTATGTAATTGTTTGAAATGTGAATGTATTTTTGTATACGAAAACAACATATAGTTACAGTGAATAAGTGGAATTGTGTTTTGTTTAAAATATATGAAAAGTAAAGGACATAGAATGCCACCTTGGGGTACACCAACCATAGTGTTAAACATGCTGTACCATATATCTTCAGCGTGTATACTTTGTCGGAGACCACACTGTGAAACTAATCAGTCACCGTCGAAGATATGTTAAAAGAGTGTAATATGCAGAGCAATATTTCATAATCAACTGTGTTGAAGGCTTTGCTGAAGTCAAAGAGGGCGATGACGGTCGGCATTGGTGCATTCTGCTATTCGAGATTATTATGTAAAGTGGATGGTGCGTGCCAACTGTTGCCTCTTCCACCAATCGAGAAAGATTTGAGTATCAAGTATTGTTCTTCTAAACTGACTAATATTATAAACTGGTTGTTGCCTGCAGCTCTGCTCGCGTGAACATCTGACCTAGTTCTCGCAGCTCCATAAAACCTTTCTTAGAGCTCAAGGAATATATATAAAAAAATAAACTCGAATTGGTGCAGCCGTCTTCGAGTTATGCGTTTACATATTTCGCGATTTATTATTACTGATGGGAAAATTTATAAAACAGAACAGGAAGCACTGTCGGCTTGTCAACCGAGTACCTACGTGATATTAATAGTAAATATTTCCTACGCGCACAAGAAGGACTAAACGTAGGTAAATTACTGTATTAAAATATATTACCGTTAGTAATAATAGATAACCTCATTTCTATACCGCAAATACGTTGCCGATCATGAGAACATGCGGGACCTCGTGTAACATAAACTATTAAATGTTTTGATACGAACATATTAAATCGCTGACGGCGGTTTCTCCACTAATGAGTGCTAAACTACCGAATGAACTTCAGTAGCTACGTGTAACATAATATTAGCTTCATAGCCAACAACAACGCCACATCCCCGGCGGCACAACGCATCTATCTTTACTACCAACGAACCCTGTTTATCTAAGGCAAATACATTCTGATCAGAACCACATCACTATGGATAAAACGAGTATCACATTGCACTGATGGGGTTATGTTATAATCTAAATATTAAACAAAAATATTATTGTTACTCGTGTGACTGTCGTGTGATTATCATTTTATCTAGGGCACGTCAATTTGACTCAACCTCGACTGATGGTAAGCTGAAGGCAAAATCTCAGGAAAGAGGGGTAAACACGTACATGATTGACAGCTTCATCAGATGCTTTTTCACGCTCCTCTTAAAGGACCCGGGGCTGTAGGAAGAAGAAAACATATGAGCTGGTAAGGAATACTAAAACTTAATGGTGCGGCAAAGAAAAGACTTACCGAACTA
Source organism: Pelosia muscerda (assembly GCA_963691645.1). NCBI lineage: Eukaryota > Metazoa > Arthropoda > Insecta > Lepidoptera > Erebidae > Pelosia > Pelosia muscerda. Next base: position 1,634,096 of record OY829102.1, read on the forward strand.
TATGTAGGTGATATCTAAACCCTACACCTATTGCTATATGTAAGAATTTGGCACCAATTTGAGTTGTATCAGAAAATGGAGTACCAATTTGGAACAGTTAAAACCTATATCATCCGTCGAAAGCGTCAGTACCTTATTGGTTAAGGAGTCGGCCTTAAGATCGAAAGGTTCTGGGTTCGAATCCTGGCCATTACACTACCGACTTGAACCCACCTACTTACTCCATATTTGCTTACTTACTTACACAACTGAAAGCAAAAACAAATATCAAAATAGAACTAGCTACGAGTATTGTGTATGTTTCAAACAAAACAATTACCATCGCGCGGCTTTACGCGGAACAGTACAACATAGTAGTGAAACTAATTCCGCAAATAATATACTGGTGGGTTCTGTATGATCCGCTTATTCTAATCTCCTTGTGGACAGGACGTCTCTGCAACTGTCGGTTCGTAAATGAATTCTCGTACTGAATGCATAGTATTTTTCCGTATTTTAGTGCGGTTGTTATTGTATAAAAAAACGCCGTGAATAAATTAGTATTCTAGAACAATCTACACAACGACACCTAGACCCATGGTAAGTAGTTTAACTAGCTTGTGTTATGGGTTCTAGAATGCGGATAAATATACTAAGATACTTTTTTTTTGTAAATACATCCATATTATACATAGAAACACCCAGACCAATTGCACCGAATGGGAATCGAACCCACGCCTCCTGCATAGCAGTCGCTTTCACTACCGCCACGCCACGGAACGCCGTCTGTAGTAAACAAATATATTTAAATTCTTCTATGATATTGAAGTAACAGTTACATGACGTAAATCTGTTACAAGATAATATATTGGGGAAGGGAGGGAAACCACTATAACTGAAAATTAACAAAATGCGATGGCTTTTTAAAGTGTGCCACAAATGAAGCCGGGGCGGGTCGTCTTGTCAGTAAAAAGCTGAAAGCTGAAACCTAAATAGCTAGTACTTGGTGAATGAAGGTTCCAATATGCCTCTGTTTATTCCTTTGTGAATTCAGGAGTGTGTGAATTTCAAAACACTGTACCTCCACTAATGCCTGCAATTTTTTAAGTTGATAGCAATCAATTTGAGTGTGAATAGTTTTTCAAAAAACAACTCTATTGTTCTCTACGTATAGTGCATTTTTCATTATAAGAATATTTTATTCGTTGCCTTTGTTTGATTTGAAATTGGTACACAGATTTCCCTTGGCAACTATTCTAAAACTACACAAAATTTATGAATAAAATAGTTATTTTATTATTCAATGCTTTCAATTCACACGTCATTAGCAGAGACGTATTGTCACCCATATTTCAATAATCCATGTATGTAAAAAAGTCGTAATAATTACACTATTTATACCGTGTAGATAACTTGTCAGAATATGTTATGTCAAGGATTTGGAAATGCATTATTGCAGTCATTTACGTTTAGGTACAATTTTGTAATCAACTTTAAAATTAACCCTAAAATCATTTTGGTTGAGAACGTTACTCATAAGAATTTGCTTGAAAACATAAAACACACACATTACTTCAAACTTAGATCCTCAATCATCTAGTATAATAGCTCTAATCCCGTTCTAAAATCGAAGAAGCAACTCGACGGCGAGGCGGACCGGGGGAGTTTGCTTACCGAACTGCATTAGAGCGGCTGGTGCCCGCATATCGAGCAGGTCATTAGACGACTTCCCGTGCTATAGTTATCTTGCGTCTGAGTTGTAATGAGAGTTTATAGCGGTGGTTATAGGGTTAAAATGGGTGCTTGAGAGCTTATGTATATGTGTGTCTATGTTTGTCTGAGTGTGTGTGACTCTGTATGTTTGTTTGTCTGGTTGGGCTGTGTAGCAGTGTGACTGTGTCACTTTTTAAAATTCATTTTTTCCGTGCACAATTTTCAAAATCCCTCCACCAAAATCGGTAGAGGAGATTTTATCGGAGTGGAAACGACTAAAACGCACACCGTCTATGAGTCTTTGATTGCCAGAGGTGAGATTATACAAGACATATATCTCTCAAGTGTGTTAGAGTTAGGTAGTGGAGTCAACATAATGTAGATAATTACGATTATAATATTTATTTTTGTACAAATTATGAACTATTATAGTAGATGTACAACAAATAGGTAGGTACACAATAATAAAAGTAGTATCTAGATCTACAAAATACTCTTTTAGTACTGTTACAATCGGTTGCTAGAAACACACTCCACACACCAAGCAAATATCAAATTAACAATATTTCTTTTCCTCAATAATATAACCTACAAAAATGTACAAAAAACACAGGAGACGGCCCAACTCATAATGGATTTTTACACAAAGAGAAGGCACGATAAAATCTGATTTCAAGCAGAATAGCAACATTATACCGAGCGTGACAGCATGACCAAGTAATTTTGTAACGCGCAGAACAAACTAGGCTGTGCGGGGTAGATTATTGCCAGCGTGACAAATGTGTCCCGCGCGTGACAGGAAAACGTGTGTGTGATACGTCATAGCGATATTACACGGCTGTTTTAGGGTTAAAATGTTGGCTCAACAATTTCTAGGCTGTTTTTTGAGTTGGTTAACGGGTTATTCAAATTGTTGTGCCTCTTTGAGTGGCTTAGTAATTTGGATTGTCCAAAGTGCATTTCATTTGAAATTTATTGTTTAGAGGTACCTATTAAGCTGGGTTTTTTTTTATACTACGTATGTGGCAGACAAGCACACGGCCCACCTGATGGAAAGCGGCCACCATGGCCTATGAACGTGTGCAACACACGCGCTGACCACCCTGAAGGAAAAGGGGTCCACATTTGTGAGACGAACAAAGGATCGGACTGCGATTATTTTTCCAGGACATGATGATGAGAATGAAACAACTAACAAACTCTCCAGTTTACTTCTACTCTACCCTACTCACCTCCAGAAGCACAACACAAGGTTATTATTAGCTGCGGTATTCTGTAAGGCGGACTACTTCCTCAGACGTACTACTCAATTTCAATGGGAGATACCGTCGGGTCCTATCTCTTCGTTATTCCTTTTTAATTCCCGTTGTCACTACCAATATTCTCAATGGTTATTAATTAATGACGATAATAATCGAAAATCGTATATTAAGTCAGACGGCCTCAAAAATTTTACTTCCAAGTATGGTGATTATATCTGAAAAGAACCGACTAAATTCACCGTCTCGAGCCTTAACTACCGAGTTCTAAAGTGACCCAAGAAGACAATTCTTTTGCACTCCGGCTGACCCTGAATCGTCATTTTCGAGTGTAAGACCCCGTTCCCAAGGTTGTGCCAGAAATTTTCAAAAACTAATGTACTCATCAAGGAGTCTAACAGGTTGAGAAACATTGTGCCAGATAGGATCAATGAACTCGAGTTCATAGCAGTGTCGTAGCACTATCGTAGCACCGTAGCACATCTACGTAATGAATGGTTCGCCTCAGTCAAGACCAATCGACTGATGCTCTCAAATCACAGCTTCGTAATCCAATTTCTTTGTTAGGAATTGAATTCATCTGTTTATTGACGTTAAATTCAGATTCGTAACTGTATATAGGTTTACTTGGTAATGGAGACCTACTGGAAAAGTATCATACATGGAAATAAATTTGAATTTAATTTAACTATATATCACTTTTGGGTATGTTTCTAGAGTTTGTTACATACAAACTTGAATAAATATTTTTCAGTTAGTATAGTATAATAATGGTCAAAACACTTCTGCAACCATTTTTTTATTTTCATCATATTATAATATGGTTAAAAACTTTTTTTGTTCTTGCATAACCGGCACACCGTCAGACCCGTCACTATATCTTTTGGGATAACTCCTTACGAGCATAATGTTCCCAACTAGCCCCCAAAAACAGGGAAACGCACTTATCGCTACCGCCAGATAAATAATTAAAGTGTCGATAGTTCAGTCGGCCTTATGATCAAGAGGTACCGGATTCAAATCATGAAAATTACAGCACTGACATGAACTCACTACTAACACGACGATATATTTAAAATCTAATAAAAGTGACTATAAGAAAATTGAAGTATACATTTTTTAAATTAAATTACTCATAAACACCTTTTCTAATTCCGTTTAGTATTAAACATTATAATCCATCCCATTCAAAAACTCATAAATTCATAATTATAAGAAGATAAAATTCTTTCAAAAGAAAAACTCAATACTATAATTTAATAGAAAAACACTCAGAAAGCCTACAGAACCCGTTCAATACAACTATAGATCTTTATCTATCAATTATCTAGATTCAACGATTGCGAATAAAAACCAGCCAACAAAGACCTGCCAGCGTCCCCTATAGCTCACAAAATAGGTGAGACTGTTATAAGTAATGAAGTTTGCAAGATCAAGATACGTTGGTTATACTATCTCTCTGCGAGCAAAGAGCTTGAGTTTCTTTGTGAAGATAAACCATTGTCCTATACCATTGTCTTCAGCTTGATTTGTGGATTTTGATAAGGCTTAGTAACAGTGTGTTCACAATTGTTGGAGATTGATTTTAATTACACAGATTTGAGCCTAGGTTGCGACGGATCTTAAGGTATAATGAGTAGATAAATGAAGTGGAAATTCTTTAGAATATTGACCTTCCTTGGTAATGGTCTTAAGGTGTAGAATGCTTTAAAATGTTGGTTATTAATGCTGTTTTGTCACAAGTTATAGTGAAAACAAATGGATAATATAAAAGCCGTAAACAACAATTGTCTAGTATATCTTCATTGTACACTAGGTTGTGAGGGATATGTTAGAGTACCACTGACGTTCAACTAATGACCCAAACGATTTAGAGCGAGAACATCCGTGAGAACTTCTACACAAAAAAAAGGGTTAAAAAATGTGCAGCTTGATTTTATAACCCCTTCAACCAATAACTACTCAAACCAATAACCACTTCAACAAATAACCACTCTAACCAATAACCACTTCAACCAATAACCCCTCTAACCAATAACCACTCCAACTAATAACCTCTCCAACCGATAACCACTCCTACCAATAACCCCTCCTATCAATAACCACTCCAAACAATAACCATTACAACAATAACCTCTCCAACTTAGCTAAATTGCTTGTCACATCTGCGAAATTTGCGCTCGGGACTACTTGATCGTAAGATAGACTCCTTAACTACTAGGGTCAGCACAGATTTAGCAGCAGTTTACGAGCAATGTTTTTTGGTAATTAAATATACATGAATATAGAATAACATATATATCTAATTAACAGTTAAAAATTTTAGAGCAAATACCGCTAGTTCTGTATTTACCCTAAGCCACCGATAGTTCAGTTGCTCAATACACAATTTATGCAGGCTAATACTGGAAGATCTGTTTGGCGTATCGGTAAAGCGTCGACGACGTCTATGTCAGAGCAAAGTAAATATTTATATATTTGAATATGTATATTCGTATTGGTCTGGGTGGTTCTATCTATACTATTTGTAAAGTAAATACTGTGGATTTCAGCAGCTAGCCTAGTTAACAGCTTATTTAGGATCAACATCCACATTTAAAGTGAAATTCGTTTATTACGACACCGTTTATACTGACCAACCAACTTATTATGTTGCAATCTCACAGCGATGTTTGGTTTTCAAATGAAATCCTTTATAAACGAATCGGATCGCACAGTCGCTAATAATGACTCATTTTAATAAATTGCATCCGGTTATAGTGACAGACATGATAACTACAGCCGTCTGTCACTCGTTGTCGTTTTTTTTATACCACTAAGGTGGCAGGCAAGTACACGGCCCACCTTGTTTGTGTGTTTGTGAAATAAGTTTGTAAATCGGGTCCTTTTTTCTTGTTAAAGAGGTAATTATAATTTTCATCTTTTTATTAAAATAGTTAAAAATCTAACAATCCGAGTTAGCTTTGTAATGTTTTGAGAAAATTCATTTTACGCCGCTCGGTTAATATGACGTGTTTGTTACTTCCCTTCATTGTCATTAGAAGTGGATTCAATTGTACTTGTTACTAATATTATTTAAAAACGTTTGATAATAAAAATTACGTTCAGAGAACAATTCAAACATACAATTCAAACTAATAAATTAGCCAAATATCGTCACACAAAGGAATCCTTTGACCTTAAACGAAGTCCCAGATTTATTTCATTTTCTATTTATAACCATCCCTCTTGTACTAATCCAATATATAATACATAAGTTGGCCATTTTGTTGAATCCAAATCCACGGAATGGATGACAAAAACTTAAATTACGTTCTTTATTACAAACAGGGCCTTGAAAGGTTAAGTAATTTGAAAAATTCCATCTAGTGTTTGTTGGTTATCGTATGAAGTGTTCCGTATCATTTTAAAGTTATAATACTAGTATATTTTTTAATAGTTATTAAAAATATGAGCGTTGATTAGAAAACGTAGAGAAAAAATCATGCTTGGATGAGAAATTCCAATTACAAACTTAATTAGTCTAATTTTATTGACAGATAAAATGTATATGAAATATTTTTATCAACACTATTAAGATATTTTGATCAACAATCGAATCAAAGAAATACACGCCAAAATATGCAGTTGTTAAACTGTACTATTTAATTGTATAATTTATTGCTAAGCAATACTCAACAATTCACCTTACTTTAACTTATAAGCTAAAATTCGTTAACATGCAGCTCAGTCGGAGAAATAGCGTTTTTGTGGATATAAACCATAAAAAAGACCACAGCAAACTTTCTCAAATATTGCTTAGCAAAAAGTTTGTACAGTCGCAGATTAAAAAAATTCAAGTATACACTCAACCTCGTTAATTTTTAATAGGAATGCATCACATCATTCATTAAGCTAAGCCCCAAAGGACACACGCGCCTGGCGAAAAAAATACATCACTCTATAAAAAAAGAAAAATGTGTTAAACGAAAAGTCAACAGAGAAATTGTAAAATTGCTACGGGACTGTGGGAGGTGAAAATGTGAACGACATTTGGGAAATTGCAGACTGCAGTGCGTATTACTATTATAGGAGTATGGTGTGAGCTTACCTTTATGCATACCATATTTTGGCTACGAAATTATGGCAAGTTTCAAAAGATTTTAAAATACTTTTCACTTTTAAACTTCAGCGGTGCATGATTAATAGGTATAGTTAGTGCAACGTCGAAACAACAAGCAAATTTAAAAGTTATATAATATTGTATTGATCTTATGGTATCGTGTTAATACCCGAGTTTCGCCAGCCATAATAATTTTGGGGTTATTCAGAAAAAAATAATTATTGTGACGAAAATGTAACATCTTTGAACTATGGGATATTTTTTTAATATTTGAAAATATAAAACCTCAATACAAATAAAAAAATAAAGATATATTCCAACCTCTTTTTAGTCTGCCTAGTACTTTGCAATCACAACTAAAAAACTAATAGTATACAATCAACAAAAACTTAACACAAAAAATAAAAAAAAAAACAGATGAATTCGACTTACAAACATGTTTTCCCCACAACTAATACTTTTTTAATAACCCCATCTTACTCCGTCGCCCGATCCATCACAAAAATTCTGTCCAGATACATCCATTAGGCATCGACGCTTCGATAAATTGGAAATGTAATGTGATTCCCCGAAATAATTCAATCTTCCCCCTGAAAGTCACCGAAGGCCCTTGTAATGAGGAACACGGCTGGCTGCTAAAAAAAGGGGGGATTACCACCGGCCCACTGACAGCGTAATTGTTTCAAACGGATTATCTTTTTCGTGAATTGGAATTCTTATTTTCGTATTGTTATAATAAATACTCTATACCTCTAATACTTTAGCTGTTTACACCAACTGTGTTGAATCAAAAAATAAAAATTTGTTTTTAATTTGATGTTTGTTTTTTGTATGTATATCCATATTATTTATATATATTGTAACCGCGGTAGCCTAGTGGTATGAGTAATAGACTGCTGAGACGAGGTCTCGGGTTCGATCCCAGGTTTTACCATGGCACACACCAATAACTTTTAGATGCTTTTCGAAGTTATGTGTGTATTTATCGCAGGTATATAAATGTCCGGTTAATGGCAATAGCCTCGCTATCTATTACAGTGGGACCTAAACATAAACTGGCGATATGTGGGTGCTAGCACCTCTGCCTAACCCTTTGTTGATACAGGCTTGAGTTTATGTTATGTTATTATTTATTTATATGGCTTCACGTAGCTTATATTATCTTATGTGCGTGTTCTGGAGCTATCGCGGACACTTCGACCCTGTTGGATCCTTTATGTCGACCTTAATTTGACCCCTACACGTTTGAGGTGGGATAGCTTTCTCAATTAGAGTGGATATATTTCTTTATTGTGTGTATGTAATTCTCTAGTTTGGCTTGCTCTAGTTGTCTTCCTAAAGCATGATACTCTTACAATATGTGTTTCATCGTTTAATCGTCCTTACTCGTTAAGCGTTAACCGTCGTTCATTACACGCAGTGTATTTTGTGCAGTAGTATAGCCAGTTAACGTACCCATTATTTCGGATTTGTATCTCTGCTGATATGATTATTTTATTGATTGATTGAATGGAGGCATAAAATTCAAGCCGTTACTAAACTCTTGAAACTATTTCAGTTAGGTACCTACTGAATGATAGTCTCTTAAATAGTCCCTTGTAGTCCGGCTTTAAGAACTTCTATAATGGACTTTGATAAAGCCTCATTGACACGTACCAAGATTACTTGAATGAAGTATATTTGACAGCTACTATCATGACAAAACTGATCAGGACAACTTGGCAAATGTCTGTCAATCACTAACGCACAAGTAGCTGTCATATTTACTTTGTTCAAGTAGACTTTTATTGTGTCAACGAGGCTTTATGAAGAAATTGTGTCATCGACAATTTTTTTTAAGAAAAGAAGATAAATGTAAGTATGGTCCTTAGCTCAATAGATAAGGAGTTCGAATACCTTACGGATTCCAAATTCGAATTCTACCAATGACGGAACCAACTTGAACAGACTTGTTTATAGTATTTTATATTATCTAGAAGAGTTAAGACATAATTCCGCAGCTAACAACATACGACAACAGACCAATGCAAATATTCATATTACTGCACACAAATATTTGTGCTGAGCGGAGATCGAACCCGAGCCTCCTGCGTCGCGTTCACTACTGTCATGCCACAGAGGTCGTCAACATAACTATAATATTATATGAAACGAGATGACTGCACAATATTCATTTTATTGAAATAAAAATCCTAAGATATTTGACATTGAAATATTAACAGGATTAAGATTTGCTGTCTGCCTTTATAATTAATTACGAAATGTAAATAGGTATCCAGTTTAGGGCGTTTGTTTTGTGCCACTATTGTGAGCCGAGGGTCTGGCCGAGACAACTAATGTTAAGGTTTTAGGCGCCTTCCGTAATTGTACTATGATTTCATTGAACATTGCGTTCAAACTAAACATAGCTTTAGAATATCTAGTTCGTTTGTATGTTCAGAAACTTTGTAATTTGAATCGTGAAAGTTAGAATAATAGATTAAATGAGTACTTAAGGCATAATAGGCACTCCTGTTCCAATGAATAATAATATGAGTGATTATTGAAGTCCTCTATTGGACATATGACTGTTGAAAGACTTTGACCTGCTGTTCTCAAGGCTTTGACCTGCTGGTACAGGGTTTTATGTCGAGTTTTCTCGACTCGAGTGAATGCGACTGTTACGCTAGAGGTTAGGGTTCGATTTCTGCTCAGTGTAAGCATGTGCATGAATATAAATATTTGCATTGGGTATTCTGATGATTGTGTATAATAATGTACATACACATATTACAAAAGAAATAAATTTAAGTATGTTTATCCGCTTTCTAGGATCTATAACATAAGCTATTTAATCTATGCTGACCATGAGTCTAGTTCGATTATTCTAGACTATATATTTATTTATTTTATATATATCGTCTGCGTATTTTTCCATTGCACTATCAGTTACCCTACATATGGGCAGATAACCTCTTCGCACATATAGCCAACAATATCTGATCTCAATATCAATCTCAATAAAGAAATCATTTCACAATATCGTACTTCTAAAGCTCGACACCGAGTTCCGTGAAAATTGCATCCCAACATTCCGTTCGACGCATTACACAAATTGATTTGGAACCGAAAATGGCGAACAGCCGTAAGCCAGCACTTTGTTTAATGAAACTTTGACAGATTGATGGTGCGCTACTGACACAGACCGAGGGGTTTTTAGGACATCGCTCATAACCTCCGGGTTATTAAAAATAACCATTATTAAATACTAGTATTGATTGTCATCGGACCTCCACAAACTGGCGATATTGAAGTTCTTTAGTTAGGCTAGTCGGACCTTTGAGGGCTCCAACTACCCGTAACGACTGCCATAGATATTCGTATGGCAACTGGGACCGACGGCTTAACGTGTTCTCCGAGGTACGACTAGACCAATGCAAATAGCCATATTCATGCATACAAATATTAGTACTGAGCGGTGATCGAACCCGCGCCTCCTATGTAGCAGTCGCGTTTACTACCACCACATCACAGAAGCTGTCATACATAGGAAGGGGTAGGCAGAGGTGTATTAAACACATTTCGCCAACTATGATTTTCAGTCCCACGTAATAGGGGGCGAGCGTATTACCGCCAATCGGGCACATTGTAACAAATGGGTATTCCGAAAATAAATTTCTAACCGAAAATGAAATCGGGCACTTTGTAACAAATAGGTATTCCGAAAATAAATTTCTAACCGAAAATGAAAACCAAAATACATATGGAAAACAGTAGGTATAGGTACTAGTGTCAGCGGTAAGTAATAACCAAATAACACAACACACATCTGATATCTATACAGGTGTAAGGGGAACGCTCCCGAAGCCGAAAGCCCCTGGTAGTACTCATGGTACACAACATATTGGCACTAAAAAAATGACGGCAATGCAAATTTTTTTTTTCAATTTTTTTGTTCAATTTTTTTTAACTGTTTAACTTGCGTGATTCATTTTCAATCGTGTTAGTATAGCTGAATGAAACGAAAATTTCATGAAAAAACATGAACTCACTATATGGCGCTACCTGTTCTTTTTTGCAGTGAGATTTTTTTATGAAATTTTCGTTTCATTTAGCTTTACTGATATGATGGAAAGTAAAAAATGCAAAAAAAAAATAGAAAAAAAATTATTTGCCGTAATTTTTTTCATGCCAATATGTTGTGTGCCATGACTACTACCTGGGGCCTTTGGCTTCGGGAGAGTTTCCCTTACATTATATATACCGACAGCTAAAATCTAAAGCTGATATTTAAACCGATACAAATTTCGGCGGTAAGCAATAACCAAAAACACACATCCGATATAGAAACCGCAAGCAATATGCAGGAGCCGGCTGCAAATAGTTATTTTCTTTTATCCCACGCCAACTACAAATGTGTCTACCCTATTTACATACAGTAGGGTAACCACACCAAATGTTTGCCATAACGTTAATCCAATCCCACGAATCGCACGCTATTTAATTCAAGTGGGGAATTAGATTGGGATTCGTGCGCCATGTTTGATTTGAATTACTTGTGCGAGACGCGAGCGACATGCCTCCAATTTGTGGTGTCGAGTACGGGATTGATATGCAATGGTGTATTTGTTACTACTACATAACATAAACTCACGCTTTTATCCCCAAGGGGTAGGCAGAGGTGCTAGCACCCACATTTTGCCAGTTTATGTCCCAATGTAATAGGTGGCGAACCTATTGCCATTAACCGGGCACTTATAAACTTGCGATAAATATTATACACATAACTTCGAAAAGCATCGATAAGTCATTGATGTGTGCCATGGTAAAACCTGGGATCGAACCTGAAACCTCGTCTCAGCAGTCCATTACCATACATACATGTCATAGGTATTATTAGGTATAACGAAATAATAGATTTAGTTGTATTATTACTTCACAAACAGTTCACGCTGTATCATATTATAATATACTCTAGTGTAATTTTGCTCGGCACAGAAATCGAACGCAAGAGCTTTCACTATCTCTCCTTGTTACTTGATTCTTACCCTATATACAGTATACTCCAAAAGCTTCAGGATATCTTGAAATCTATAATCCTTTGACAGCCTAAGTCTAATTTAACCAAAAGAAACATAAATAGCGTTAATAAAATAAACTAGATCGCTGTCTGTTCATTTATTAAAAAAATCATTAAACACATGCTAGTAGTATCATAAACTTAATTACAATAATAAGTAAATCTATTCAGTAGCTTCTAAGACTAGTAATGACATCACTTCATATAAATTATAGTTTCAACTTGTCAAGGAACTTTTCTAGCCCACTGTACAACAAACCATAACTATAACATAACACTTTATGAATGCTAATCGTTGAACATTTAAAAAAAGAATCACATTCACCGTTATTTTTTATCTTTTAAAAAGCCACAATTTATGATTACCACAGAGTATTTACTCTCTGCAAGCAATTAATTTATATTCAAATTAAAGCGAAAACAATCTTGTCGCAGAGGTGGGCCCCAAAAATTTTAACGGCTCGTTTACCCACGTTCGGTCGGCCAACTTTTAGGCGGTTCACCCTAAACGCTAATCATGAGTTTGTGGGGTAAACGCGCCAAGTTCGGACAGTGTTAAGACGTGATCGCGTGACAGGTGCGACGCGTGCTGGCAATTAACATTTTGATTTAAATTTCGAATTCAGTTTGATGATTATTTGCATTCGAATTTAGAATTATAAATTAAGATGGCGGATTTGCTAATTAAAACAGATAAGTAATTATACTTGGTTAGCTTGTTGATAGGATTGTTTTACGTTGAAGAGATTTCTTCTAAAGATATCTGTATAAGAGGATTATGTTAACCTTTAAGTATGGACGTGGAGTCTCACAGGCTACTCCATGTTTTCGTTTTCTTAGTTTCACCTACTTCGTCACACTCCCCGCAGTTGAACGGCTCAGTAGCTTTTGTTTTAGTTGTAAAACTACCTATGATGGAGGAGGTTGTGTCTTCCGATGAATATCACGTGAGTAATGACCATTAAAATATTGACCGGAGCCTGTCAGGCTACACGTCCATTGTTGCCCTATGTTATATTTTATAAGGTCGATTATGTTTGTGTTAGATTTTGTAGTACAAAATGTTAAAAAACAATGAAGCCGGTAGTTCTAAATCACAATATCGTCGCTGGGGCTGACAAAAATGCTCGATTTACTCCAGTAGCCATTGGGCAAGGAGATGGCTTATGGTGTTGCTATTGTGTGTCCAAGAGTTGAGTGCCATGAATGCGTACATTTTAAATAACATGCACCAGTCTAAAACTGCGAAGAGGTAATTTCCTTGAAAAAAATTGCACGTGTGCTCTTGGTGCCTTATGTGCAAACACGTGTTATAAATACCTACACGATTGCCTAGAGAGCTGCTCGAGTTTTAGATAATGATATGGTTACTGAAGATGTCCAGGATCAAGAAAACAGTCAATGAACCAGTAGAGCATATTATAGAATTTGTCCCGCAAAAAAATATAGGACTACTACCCATGTTTGTGTTGGGTGCAACTAACCTGTGTGTCTCCAATGTTCTAGACCATTGTGCACTTACTGCCTATAAATTTATCATATTAGACTGTTGTCAAAATTTTTTATATTAGTTACCTGAAGTAGGTGTTTTGTGTTTTTGGTTTCTTATATATTATATTTAGAGTAAAAATACAAATTTTGTGATAGAAATAAGTTTGGCTGTTTTTAATACCTAAAAATGTAACCTAAGTAGATTTTCACTGAAAAGTACCATAACTTTGGATTTTTGAAATTTCTACCATTTTTGAAAAAAAAGTTGATTACACAATCACGTTACTTTATTGCTAAGTACCATCATTTTAATATTCAATTAGTTTTAAAGCGATCTAATATCAAATGCCCCATAAAAATGTGTGTGCATAGAAGAGCCTGTGAGACTCCACGTCCACAGTAGTGTTAAGAAAAAATTACGTCCACACTTAAAGGTTAACGGTTATACAAGTCTAGTCTAGATAGATAATTAGATAACTCTTTATTGTACAGAAAAAGAAACACAAAATTACACTAAAAAGAAAGTATCCCTATACGTACACGTAAATAATTGTACAATGGGTGGCCTTATCGCTAGAAGCGATCTCTTCTAGGCAACCTTGACTCAGGTAGGTAAGCTGTTTCGAAAAAATATTGTTGCACAGTACGAAACGCAGATACAAGAAGATGAGTTAATGGCCTACCTACGAGTATGTAGGTATAGCGAACCTTTTTGTATTGCGATCGATATGAGAGCTAGAAAACGTTATTTTATGGTTATAGCATCATATCGGTATGACGACCTCCGTGGCGTGGCAGTAGTGAACGCGACTGCCACGCAGGAGGTGCGGGTTCGATTCCCGCTCAGTGCAAATATTTATGTGTGCGAAATATGAATATCTGCATTGGTCTGGGTGTTTATGTATAATATGTATGTATTTACAAAAAAAATGTATTTGAGTATGTTTATACGCATTCTAGAACCCGTAACACAAGCTAGTTAAGCTTTGCTTACTATGAGTCTAGGTGGCGTTGTGTAGATTGTCCTAGAATATTTATTTATTTATTTACAGCATATATTTTTACCCGACTGCGCGACGCAAAGGAGGGTATTGTGTTTATCAGTCTATGTATGTATGTATGTATGTATGTTTGTTTCTATGTGGCGTTCTAGAGGCTAAACGCGTAGGCCGATTTTGATGATTCTTACGTCAATCGATTCGTCTTAACCTTGCGAGTGTCACTAAAGACATGACAGTAATCAAACATTACCACAGCGACAACCAGACGCCATATTGTCAAAATGAAAAAAAAAAAATTCGACGAACTATGTCAAGTGGGGTGTCGTTGAATAGGTATTTCAAAATCATTTTTAGGTTCCTTTTACCATTTTTCATTTTAACTAATAGTTTAGGATTTATAACGAATTAAAGTTGTTTAACAAAACATTCATTCTCGCAAATTTTCTTACTTCAAGGATAAACGATATACAAACAAAAATAATATTTTGATAAAAAAATAACTTGCAAATAAATCGTAACTAAAAAGTATAAAATAAAAAAATAATTAAGAAAAACAAAAAACCCGACTGCGTAAACCAAAGAACTAAAAAGAAAGAAACAAGCCCAGGAGTTAAGATTTCATACAATACTCACAGTCGGGGCCCCTTAGGAAGATGTGATTGGTAAAATTTAAATGGGCCCCGACTGTGAGTATTGTATGAAATCTTAACTCCTGGGCTTGTTTCTTTCTTTTTAGTTCTTTGGTTTACGCAGTCGGGTTTTTTGTTTTTCTTAATTATTTTTTTATTTTATGATACACCTGATGCCCTCTGAATCATGCAGTCTATAGGTATCACCTTACATTATAATGAATAGCAAAAAAAACCATACCCTTATATCAGATATTCAGTGATAAAACCAGAGATACGGCACCGTCAGGCCCCAATAAGGCCTCGCCTGGCCTATTAAAGCCAATCGCGGTCGATATAAGGCCATTTCTGATCATTCGGGCCCACTTTACGCAATAACATTCAGATAACGGGTGATTGGACAGGAATATCAGATATTTTTTGCCCCGAGGGATTTATGGGGTAAACGATAAGAAATAGGTCGGTCGTACTTTTGTTATGTATCTGTTACTGGCCATTTTAAAAGTGAAGTAATGTGAAATGAATGTATAGAAGGTATGTTATACATCTACATTTACGTAACATTTTACCGTGACCGTGTCAGAAGTGCGTGTCCATCGCGTATTTAGCTCTGTGATAGCTGAGCGTAAATGAAACCATCGATCGACTGGTTGCCGTGTCAGCACAACTTTAGTTTGTGTGCCCATGTGCCACAAGTTGTTACGTCCACGCTCAAAGTCATGTCGTGATGTCACGCTGGCAGGTCCACTGTTTATGTCACAAATCTGGATGCACCATAGAAGGATAGTTGTGACCGTATTTCTGATCTGCTAGAACTGAGGTGCTAGAACCCGCATTTCGCTAGTTTATGTTTAGGTCCCAATGTAATAGGTGACGAGCCTATTGCCATTAACCGGGCACTTATAAACCTGCGATAAATACACACATAACTTCGAAAAGCATCGAAAAGTCATTGGTGTGTGCCATGGTAAAACCTGGGATCGATCCTGAGACCTCGTCTCAGCAGTCCATTACCCATACCACTAGGCTACCGCGCCGTAAGTAGTACACATTGAAAAGAAAAAAAACATATGGTAGCCTTTAGAAAATCGCACAAAATATTTTCTCCGGGTCAACTTGGAACTGTCGCGATATCAACTTCAATCATTAACTATCCGGGGCTAACACTTTTTCCTTAAAACTTTTTCAATCAAACAACACCGAACGACGATTTATTATCCTTTGACACTACTTCTGTTCGTTCATAGATATTTTGTATGTGTAGAACGAATGGGAGCGAATGATATAGGTTAAGCGATTGTTTTTTCCCTAACTAGAGCAACTTTCTCTGCGTGTGCTTTGTAAACATGAAAATTAAGGTTATTAAGTGATATTTTCGTTTTGTAAATAAGATTTGTGTTAGGTTAGCGGTTATATAGACTCTAAACGATTAGAATATCAGTTGACAGTTCAATAGACTCTTCCTATACAAACTGTCCTTAACCAATTCTATTTACATACCTTAGTTCTTAAATATGACTTTGGTGAGACAAATTGAACATACAGTTTGTTGCCCTTATAACAGTTTTAAGCAGGGATTTAGTAAGAATAAAAGTATTATGAAGTACGTAGTGGAGACTTTACTAAGAATATATTCCCTTCTTAAATGCTTGATTAAGTGTAAACTAATCCTGAAGAGCGAGGAGTCATATTCAAGGTACTTGTAAATCTTCTCTTCTGATAAATATCTTTAAATGACTTCTTATATACATCTATAAAAGTAACTTGAAAGTTCGAATGTTCTTTGAGTGCAAATTATTTTAATCTATGCATTCATAAGATTTATTCTCATAGTCAAGATACCTATAAGCTTTTTATAATATTGTAGCTCTTAAAAGGGTTCGTTTGCAAGACAAATTCGCTAGTTAGGATGTAACCTCCTTCACCAAATTCACGTGACTAAAAAAAAGAACCTATTTCAAAATCTTTTTTATATATTAAAGAGCTAAAACTGAACTGGGCAATGATTTACAACATCTTGTAAATCTGTATAATACCAGCATCCGCAGGAGAGCAATACCTCCATAATAAACCGGGTACTTCCACTTGCCAAATTCAGTTTCGAACTGGCGCTATACCGGGTATTGTTAACAAGTTGCCAACAAAAGTAATTTACATTTACTGGGTGGTCAGTGAGAAGTTATGTATTAAGAGTCGGACCTAATTGTTTGTGGGTTGGATGTCGGATATGGGGTATTAGAAATGTGGCTGTAACGGTCGGAAGTTGAGTGCATTGTTAAATCGGTTAGTTGGGAAGTAATTAGGGACAATTAAATCTTGATACATTTATCTTAATAATGTTATTTATATAGAGTGGGTAGTGAGATTTTTAGGTAGGAAATTTTGACTGTTATTGGGGTAACTCTTAGTGAGACTCCAACTAAAATATATTTGCGATAAAATAAATGTTAAAGTTAAGATATACAGATGGGTATTTGTCACTCTATCATTCTGAAATGTCTTAACAGAATTAGATGAAATTTTCTTACAGGGATTGATTTTCCTTGGAATAACACATTTTATGCCGCGTCTACATTTATTTTACATTTTAGCGTGACCTTGTCAGAAGTGCGTGTCCGTCTGTCTGATAACCGAGTTTAAATGAAACCATCGACTGACCGGTGGCCGTGTCAGTACAACTCTAGTTTGTATGCTCATGTGTCACAAGTTGTTACGTCGACACTCAAAGTAATGTCTTGTTGCCACACTCACCAGTCCGCTGTTCATATCACAAATCTGTACACACCTTTAGGGTTTTTTAATCTCTAGCATAGGTTCTCAGAGGCACTAGAAACTGAATTATTTTCACGCAGGTAGGACGGCTTGTAAGTCAGCATTTTAAAATAACTAATAAACTGTTGGCCGGGAGAACAGGATTAATTACTTATCGATATCTAGAGAGAGCAGGACACAGGTGATGTGAAACCTCTAAAATTCAGGAGGGGCTTTGCCTCACTGTGTGCCATTAGCTAATACAGCTCTATTCGTATAACCTCGACCGAGAACTTTAATAGTCAAAATCTAGATTAAAGCAAGCAATCAGCACAAGCTAGTAAAATTTCATTTGTCAATATCAATCTCCAAATCACTTGTTAGAAATTAAACACCACTAACAAATATTTCACAGTTATCCCAAAGCGCTCTAGTATAGTCCACAAGTCATAAAAGCAAACAAAATCTAAGACAAACAGCCTAAAGTTAGCGGCTGACTCTTAAAAAGATAAAGTTATGCCGTAAAATTTTATCTTCCTAACTCCATCTCGAGGCAATTTGTGAACCTGCCATAAAGACCGAATAGTAAATAACCTTAAATTTTCGCGTAAATATTTTGCCTCGCTCCCCTGTGTCTGCCTCAAAAATATGTCAAAAGTTGACTCTATTCAGGTGGACCGGAACAAAGTCGCGAGAGTTGAAAAACGAGGCCATTACGCGGAGTTGGTTTTTATATAATCTGTGATTGGTTGAGTTGGGTTCGTCCACCACCATGGCACACCATGTTAGCCTTAAAAGACAGCCCAAATCACTTACTCAAATCAAATTTATTTCATAATAATCGTTGTACAATATTTTACATAGGTTCTTAATCTATCGTGCGTTGTAAAATGTAAAATGTAACAACATTGTGCATAAGTAGTTATCATAATATAGAGTAATATATAGTAGGTATGTATATAATAATATTTGTACGGTTAAGTGTCTTTGCTTAGGGATAATTTATTAGTTGTGTCTGAACTAGGTAATCCTGTGTTTCAGGCTGTATGAAGCGAAGTATAGAACGAGATACCTAAACCTGCATAAAAAAGCTAAGGGCAGAAGGTAAATATATATTTGTGGAGGAAAGGGAATCCACTACTCACCCATGGTTTAACCATTCCAATGATAGCAAAAGCAAAAAATACTACTTATAATGTCGTAAAAAGGAATGCCAAACCGCGCCCCTCAAAGGAAGAAAAAGAACCTCGACAAAACTCCTGAAAATGCCTCGTGTAGGCGAAACACGTATCGAAGTTTGAACTTCGCACTTGTGGAATGCACACTAAGAAGTCCTTTTACTTCTTTTGAGGGGTGCGGTTTGCCATTCTATTCTATGACAATTAGTATTTTTTTTATATTGCCATCGTTGAAATTGTTAAACCGTGTATTAGTAGTGGGTTTCCATCCCTCCCAAAATATAATTTCTTGTACCTAATGGGTTTCCGCCATGTAACGTCTGCTTCAATATCTTATAGGGGTGTATAGTTGTACTCGTAATTCAACCACACAGCGTTGGTTGTCGATCGTTGTCTTACGCTACAACTTGTCACACATAAATCTAGGTCTTAACGGACAGCGTACAACATCGACATAATCACTGGAACTAAAATAGATTAACAGCACGATGTGATTGTTGGCAAACTATTTTCAAATAATAGATCTTTACATATGAAATTGCCGAAATTTTCTTACACATTCATGAGTTCGTTATTCCAGTAGGTTGAATTAAATTTTGTTTTTATTGACCGCTTGACAAATTAAATTCGATCTTTGTAAAAACAGTACTTACTTACTTACGACCTATATATTGCTTAATCCTTGAGAAATTTACTCATATTATTCATTTTGTAATTCAGTACTTCTTTTCAAGACTATTAAGGCTTGGAACTCTTTATCTACAGAACTCGACATTTGTTTTTTCACGCCCCGCTTGAAGGAAAAACGTGTGCTAGCAGAGCATTCCAGGACTTTCTTAGACACCGCTAGCCCCTGGTGTATTGCATTATATACTTAAGCCACGGTAATCACATTCTATCAGGTGGACCGCAGCCTTATCTACGACATAAGAGGAATTAAAAAATTTATAACACTTCATTGTTTTCATGTCGGGTGTTACAATATATAATACTATGCTAATACTTGATGCTATCCTTAATTCAGTTGTCCAAATAGCTCAGAGGTCTCCGCAGACAGACTCCACAACATATTTTGTTCATAAATAAAGAAGTCCAGAGTAATTAAAACCGGCGGCGGACAGACTCAGTATCGGTGGAGCCCATCGCATATTTTTTACTCAACTCCGATAACAAAATGTCCGTTTATGCCCATGTTTATGTTCTACAATCGTTTTATTTTATCTCTTCTTGAATTTAGATTATTTATTTTTTATGAGGTTAGGGTCTTTACACATAATGTCGTTATATTTGCTATTGTGTCTTCTTAGACACAAAATATGTCCCATCGTAGATTTTTTATTCTTTTTTATTTACGGCACGTTAATTTGACATAGGGGAGCGAGGGGCTTGTTGTAGCAGGGGTAAGTAGTAACAGGCTCTTTTCACTGGGATCTTAAATTTTATTGACGTATTTCTTTGACTCGATTTGACCTATAAACCGCGCTGCATCATGTTGCCATAGCCAGGGTCCCGCCGGCCTGCACAGTAAGCGGAAGTGCGCACGCGCTTTATTTTTGCAAGGTAATATAAAATTGTACTGTCGTAAAATTTTGGTTTGAGTTATTATTATCGACTAATTTCAAACTTTTTTTATCTAATTTACATTCAAATTCATCTATCTCTGATAACCTGTAACAGTTTTTAAGATTGCTAAATTATTTAAATAGTTATCTTGATAAATGTTAAAAATTATACCATGGGGTTAGTTGTAACAAAATCCCGGGGCTTGTTGTAACGTGTTACAACATGCCCCCAGTTATGATGTAGATACTTTTTTTTCCTTTCTCCAAGGATGAGGGTGTACAAAAGAAAATCAGAGCGGGTAACACAAAGTCAAGAAGTGTACGAGTTAGCGGAAGCTGAAGTTTTGGAAAGAAATTACAGTATTCGAAAAGCTAGTCAGACTTTCGGATTATGTCACGTCTCTCTTTATAGATATATAAGGAAAAAGAAAAATAATGAAAGTTTATGAGTTGGATATGTTAAGCCTAGACAAGTGTTTACTGCAGAATAAGAAGGTAAGATCGCTTCCTACCTACTCAAGTGCGCCGAAATATATTTTGGACTATTTCCTATAGAAGAACTAGCTTACCAATGTAGTGTGCAGCTTAATGCTAAAAACATTTTTCCTTCTTGGGATCGAAATAACATGACTGGTACTGACTGATTCCAAAATTTAATGCGCAGAAATGCAAAATTAAAGTAAAAGGTAAAGGAAAGGGAAAAGGCAAAGGTGAATAAAAAAAGGAACCGTAGTGGACAGTTAAAAAAAATATTTTATGTTCAGATTCAGAATCTAAATCAGAAGAGTGGTATTATCTGGTATGTGGTGAAGCTTACACAGATTCAAATAAAGAAGATTGGGTCGAGTGTATCATTTGTAAGATGTGGGGACATGTAGGATGTGTTACAGGAGACATTATATCTTTTATTTGTATTAATTGTAACTCAGATAAAGACTGAATTGAATTACAATGAAACCTTACGTTAGATTTAAATAATTTGATTACTTACTGTGATTTAAAATTGTCATGATAATTATAAGAAATGTTTAACTAAATAAAACTGTTAATTACTTAATTTTTAGATGTTTATTACTTAAAGAGTTTATTTAACTTGATTTTTGATAAGAATTACATAATACTTACTTTAGAAAGATGTCGATTTTGTTAAAAATAAATAAAGAATAAATGATTAGAGTTATTACTTTTGTCGTTACTACTTGCCCCGGTAGACGTTACAACTTACCCCAAGCACGAGGTAAGTTGTAACACCGCACTTCTTCTAGAAAATAATTAATTGTAAAATAATGACCAATAGTTATGGTATTATTTTTACTTGATTTGGTAGAGGAAGAGTTACAGCATCCATCCAATTTTATTTAGTAGCAATTTAATCAATGGATCTCAAGATATATTAGTTTTCATGAAAATTGTTACAATAAGCCCCTCGCTCCCCTACCCAACTTAAATAAAATAATAAAATAAATAAGCTTAAATAAAACAACTCAAATAAAACAAATAAATAGCTTGATGGTAAGCTGAAGGCAAAGTCTTAGGAAATAGGGTCACCATTACAAACACGTATTGTGTTACAATGGTGGCGCTCAGCTTGACGGCCTCATCAGATGTTTCTTCACGCCTCGCCTAAAGCTTAAAGGACCGTGATACAAGGCTTGAGCTCTAGTGCGGTAGTAATCTTAAAAAAAGAGAAAGCCCTGTCTGTGCATTTACTTTCTTAGAACGCTAATCTCATCTGTTCCTTCTTTAGAAATAACTGCTGTAATAAACCGTAACAATTTTACAGAAACAAAAACACATGTTTTCTTTCGATACATACATTAAATACACGACCAAATAAACACCACCAATGTATCATTCGTCTAAGAATCATCCCCACCAAGGGTACTACATTAATTCAACCCGTTCACAACTCCAGAGGGAATTTATTGAGGAAATGAGTTCGTGGGCTCCTAGCACCAGATGTTATATAAACGAAAATATGAACTTCTAAATAAATATCTGGGTACTTTTTGCAGGAAAAATGTTTTAGATAAGATTTATGCCACGGGCAGCGGGTTATTTGTTGACTGACTGGCAATTTCTGAAACATTTCCATGTTTAACGGTACATGGAAAAGATTTCTGAATTTTCATTTTGGAGTTATATTATATTTTATTACTTATTTATTTAATTATTTGTGTGTGATACACATGATACAATTTGTTCTTACGTGTACTTCTTTTCAGATATTTAATATATCAAATTGATTAATTCTCACGTAACAGTTTTCATACATATTTAGAAAGAACGGGACCTAATCTCACAATTAAATCCCGCTATCTCTGTATGGGTAAATATACGAACAGTTACTGAAGTAAAATTTTCAATCAAAATATTAAAAAAATAAGCATACTGATATATTTTCTTTAAAATGTCATTATTTATTTTATGTGATTATTATTTAATGACTTTATTATTACAAATATTTGTATTATTCTAGTTGTGTATTCTTTTTAACTTTGGATAATAAAATACACTTATTAACTCATTTGTAGGGAAAATAACATTACCTCAAACCAATCTAATTTTAACTTTTTGCCTGAATTCGACCACAATCTCAAAAACAGAAAGTAATGGCATGAAAAATGTAACTCAATTTTGTTAGTAACTTTAACATGAATGCAATATTATTGTAATGTAACGCTGCCACAATTTAATGGCGAAACAGTAAATGTCAATTGCCAGATTTCAATAATTTCATAACTGTTAGAAATAAAAAATACAAGAAAGATAAAATATACAGCTGGTTAACTTGTTAATGTAACACTTGCGGTCTTCCAAACCTCATCCTTACACAGAAAGTTTAAACCTAAACAATTTAAAGCCAAAACACAATTACAACACACTAAAACAATTCGCGACAATCTAAACTAACGCCGACCAAACCGCGAAACTGCTATAACACCCTATGTCCAACACCCACACCAATTGTAAAACATAGAACATATTATAAATAAAATAAACAATTCAAGTTGCCCCACTGGGGTCCTCAGTGCCCCGCTAAGAGCCCCATTTACGTGAAGTATACCGTAATAAATAGTAGATGTCTCAGCCGGGCGGTTCACATTTTTCAAGCTAGTGAGCCCATGCCTTTATATTTTAGAAGCTAAGACAAAGATGGTTGTAAGCTGCAGCATGTGTTCCTTGCATTATTTAGGTTTCATAGCCTTGTTGTATTCGTTTTATTACAGTTATGAAATTTTTAAAATGTGATATTATATAGTTAAGTGTTGCAGACATTACACGTCTGCTCAAGGTATTAGAGCATGGAGTATTTCGTGTTCTGAATTCTCTCTGGATCTGGACATGTTGATACTATTTTTAAAATCAACCGGTATACAATGATGCAAATTGCATTGAAACATGCAGTGCAATTTTTTATGAAGCCTTTATGGTAAATTTCCTCATTTGAATTTGAATTAAATATAAATAAAATGTCCTAAATTTATATATACGCATGACATGGCAATCGTTACCGGTGCAAAAGTGCCTATTACACTCGCCGCGTTTTCGCGCTGGATTGCGATGGCCAGCCTCTGTGCCAGGAACGATCCGGAACAGGTGTGACCAGCCGTCTCGCTAATCTATATAATCATATATATTAAAATGTATTGCAAAATATGTAAATAATCGCAAACCTCGAAGACGGTTGAACTAATTCCAGTACTTAACGCATTTTTATTTGATTCCGAAGGTTTGTTCGGAAGTGTATTTTTTGTTTATTCCTTGAACACTAAAGAATGTTTTTATATACAGCTAGTGACAAATTAAAAAAGTATTGACTGCCATAATACTAGTTCCAATTGAAATAAAACCAATTTTAATTCCATCAAAATTTATTTAGTTGTTTTAAGTGATATTTTCTTAAACTTCCAAGAGTACGCCACAATTCAACCTCATATTCCTAAAAGTACCCTACTCCCAAGTTAAACGCTCTCTGTTACAGTAAACAATTATCAAAATTTGGAAAGAAAACGGGAATATTTCGGCGGGATTCGAGCCCACGATCTTTCCCTTACAGGGGATTTTTTTGTGCCATTCACTTTTTCCTACCTAAATTTGATTTGAACCATCAGCATATTTATTTCAATTTACAGTAAACACTTAGTAGTATGCATTTAGGAGTTCATCAATAGTATCAAAACCACGTTATTACCGAACCGAACAGAGTTTCGTTTGTACAACGTGACGTTTCCAAACTGCGTTCGGTATTTCGACATGACAGGACAAAGTGCAATTCGTGCGACAATGACAATGTTTCAAACAGCCCCGTTTGCATTGTACAGTCAGAAGGGTTGTTAAACTTCCACGAATGCAGCGCGATGTATGCTTAGTGATATATACCTCTGGCGTTTCTGAATATTGCTACGTAACTCATTTCGAAATGCAAGAAGATTTTTTTTTTAAAAAAAAAAGGTTCGTTTCAGATTTTCGACTTAAACAAGCTATTTAAAAAAGTTAATTCATAGTTTCTGGGTGTAACAGGAATGAATTTTGATTTTCGAATTTGGAACGGGATCAGATACTATAAATTATATAAATAATTATGCGTAAGCCCGTTCTTGCATTTTGTAACTAAACAGAAATTCGAGTTGACGTCGATTTTAACTTTTTAATGACCAATCAGCAGCTTTCGAAAAGTATCGGCAAGATGGCGGATTTAGGGGATTAGTGAAAAATTTATGGTGACCAAACTTCAGTTTTATTCTAGTTGCCTAATTGTAAGAACAGATTTAATTAACTTAAACTGCTATCTGTGTAGATATAGCGCGCTTTTGAATCGTAATATGTATGACATTTACAAAAAATAATGCATTGTCGCGATACCCAATTACTTGTCATTATAATAGAAGTCATTATTAATTTCTAACCAAGTATAATCTACTGTTACAAAAATGAATCTATTAATTAAAATACAAATAGATAACATTTTTCAACTGACATCCCACACATTCAGTTCTCAAAGTTGGCAACACTGTTCGCTGCCAGCACGCGCGGTGATGAAATATTTTAACTGACGTTGTTTAATTTCAGAACGTGTTTGAAATCTGTCAGGCCGCATGTGCGACTTGCGTCTCACGTCTAGAATATTATGGAGCAGCTCTAGTTGTTACGTACATTTGAGTTGAATACTGCAATATTTGTTTACGTTATTAGAGCCTTAAACAATTCAACTAATTCAACTGAAAACCTTTGATAGCCAATTCAAATTTATTTATTTCTTGAAGCATACGGTGCAGAATATTCCATCAAGAACCAAGCGAGTCTTTTCTCTGCAGCACCATCAAGTCCTGGAATTCCTTGCCGGCTCACGTGTTTCCTTCTTCCTACAGTCCCGGGTCCTTTAAGCGGGGCGTGAAATAGCATCTGATGAGGCCGAAGCTGAAGGCCACCATTGTAGCACGGAACGTGTTTGCAATGGTGACCCTGTTTCATGAGACTTTGCCTTCAGCTTAACATCAGGCGAGGTGAAGTCATATTGACGTGCCATAAATAAAAAAAAGCATAGTTTACACAAAATACGGTTAGGTATATTAATAATAGAACCAGCTATGTTGCGCCGAAGACATACAAAATATTGAAATTAAATCTTTTTCATACAAAATATATAAACATGTATATGCCAAATTCAATTACATTGGTTAATTAGGTCAGAATGTAATTTAAATACAATTAATATCAGAATAATTAAGTCCCATGAAGACTGTCAAAATAGTAATTAGGTATGTCTAGTGTCAAAATAATTAAGTCCCATGAAAAATGTCATAATAGTAAGTAAATATGTCAAGTGTTATATTTTGAGTCATTTCAAATAGTATTAAGTATAGTTTTGTAAAGATTTAAAGCACTATCACCATGGGTTGTAGACGTCAGATGGCAGTAGCTTTGTTAAAAATATCGAGATTCAGTTGCATCTTAGTTAAACTAGAAAGTCCGACCGAGTTGGAAAAAATAAGGCAGACCTCTTAACCTACTGATACTTACTGCCTATGAAGGGTATATCTATTACTCATAATATCTGGAGCGAACTTGTTTTTTTTTGTCTACCTCAGATGCATGACTCTAGTCAACAATAGTTCACCGAATTCGAGAATATAGGCTTACCTCCTATTACGTGGGACCGAATACAGTGGTTGATTAATACACCTCTGCCTACCCTGTAGAGAAATAGACGTAAGCATACTTATGCTACTCTATTACGAGCTCTACATACTTATGTATAATAAAATAAATATAACAATAAAATAATCCCCAAAATAATGACACATCGTGTAATAACGCGTTCAAAATCTCTCTATAATATACGATTATATTGAGCCCATATTTTATTTCCATTTGAAATTCCCTTACGATGGAACCGAGGCTAAATTGGCGTAGTGGAGCGGAACTTTAAATTCCTTTGTGAGTCGAATCAGACAAATCGTTCGGCTTGTTTGAGATGCATTACGACGAGACGATTCCCGTGAAATGGTACTGCGACCTGAAAAGAAAATGGAAAGGGAGGGGAAGCGTAATTTTATTATATAGATAGTTAATATGTGATATATAGTTGGAATGGTTTCTATTTAATAAGTTTAAAATAGAAGTGAAAAGATGTTTAATGAAAAAAATTATTATAAAGTAGACGAATATTTTGATGACAAAAATGCATGGTCATACTAATCTCTTGCAACTACTTATTATAAATAAACAAAACCATATCTTAAAATAAAGGATAACGATAATCTACCTGAGTTTCTTGCTAGTCTCTTCTCAGTAGATTTAACTACCGAACTAGCGAAAGAATCATTTTCAAATGATTTATTCACTAAAGTATTTTATTTATTACTAGCTTCCGCGCAACTTCGTCTGCGTCACCCCGTTTATGCAACATTTTTCATTCCTGCTCCGCACCTTTTGGTCGTAGCATGATATTATATACATATAAACGTTCCTCTAAAACCATTCTATCTATTAAGAAACCGCATCAAAATCCGTTGCGTAGTTTAAAAGATTGAAATATACAAAGGGACATGAGGACATGAAAAATATTGACAGAGAACGCGACTTTGTTTTATACTACGTAGTGAAGTGAGATTGAAATACACATATTGAGAACTCACTTGTACTTTTCCACAGTATTTTTATTTCTTAATAGACCTGACCAGTTTCGCCTTACGGCATCCTCAAAGGTTTACAATGACATGTCATTACAACAACAAATGTAACAACAAATTCCACCAAGTGCCATCAATCAACAGTATAAAGAGATTGAAATAATTTTACTTTTAAGAGGTTAAGGCCTTATAAGGGTCCTAATTACTTTTAAAATTTGATGATTTAATATTGACTGTAACAGATTTATATGCACAACTCATTCGGCATTCCAACTACGACACACAACCAACACATTATACCAACAAACACTGTTATAAACACGCCAATTTGTCTCACATAAATCTGTGTATTCCGACTTAGTCTAAGTACATCCGCGGCTAGTCTCGAAGGAAGTTATGACAAACGACTCCTCGCCTTATCCCGTAGGAAATTTACGTAACTATTGGTCTGGTTCCATTCCCGTGGTGAGGAATTTCGATGATGTAAATAGTGTAAGTACGTCCTTAAGCTGTGTTGAATTAAGGTAACTACAATGACTTTTATATATACTTGTTTAGTACTAAATAAGTTGTTTAGAATATATAACAGTGACCCTCCGGGATAGTACATTGAATTAAAGTATTGGTCAATGTTAGTAGGTTTCTTCTTCTAAGACAATTTAATATTAGGGAAGGGAGGGGAACCAATCGCTCACCAACGGTTTAACAATTCCAACGATATCAATCGTAAATTATAGGCCTTTACATATGAAATTGCCGAAATTTTCTTACATTCATCAGTTCATTATTCCTGTAATTTAAAAGCTATTTCCATTATTAATATTTAGTTTGAAAGTTGTTTTCAAGATTTTATAACTCTGTATTAATTTTTGTTGCTATTGGCCGCTTGATAAATTAAATTCAATCTTCAAAAACAGTACTTCCTAAATGCTATCCATTTTGATGATAAATTTTGTAATAGTTTTTTACAGCTGTCACTTTCAAATATTTAATAAAAGTTGCTGTTTGCTTAATTCATAAACAAAAAATCATAAAGATGTTGTTACTGAAAATTGGGTTTCTTTCGTCTTTAAAAAAAACGCAATTTCAAATGTAACAACCTATAATTACTAATTACCATAAAAAGGAATGTCATCCCGCACGCCTCAAAGCAAGTAAAAATACTTCTTACTCGAGCAGAGATGTTATCGTACCTGCAACATTCCACAAGTGCAAACAACAAACCTCGACATACATAACATAACAACACCACTTAACCCTGAAATGCAAAAACTAACAATCCACATTTAACAAAATAAACTACACCCTACTATTAAAGTACAACAACACACGCCACACCCAATAACTCAACCAGTCCATTAGAAAGTGACGGATATATAAAGCCATTGGGGCCCCGTTTATAAACTTCAATCGGGTGGCGAAGGGTTAATCCCTCGGTACAAAAGACACATTAAGACGTATCCACACGTCGGGAGCAAATCTTTGGTAATCAATCAGCCGGGTATGTACCGAGTCTCGAACATTTCTGTTAAGGCGTAGATCTATTGTCTCCGGCTATTGTTGAAACTGTCTGCTTTGTTACATAAGTGCCAGTCATGAGGTATAACGATTGATTTCCTAATCGGGATCTTCACGGTTTGTTATAGTTTTTTTATTGCGTATCGGATTTTCACGGTTAGTTTTTTTATTATTATACATAACTAGCTGACCTGCGCAACTAAGTCTACGTCACCCTGTTTTTGCAACATTTTTCACTTATGCTCCGGACCAGTTGGTTGTAGCATGATGTTATATACATATATAAACCTTCCTCTTTAATCACTCTATCTGTTAAAAAACTGCATCAAAATCCGTTGCGTAGTTTTAAAGATTTAAGCATACAAAGGATATAGGGACAGAGAAAGCGATTTTATTTTATAATATGTAGTGAAAGTGATACATATGGCCAGTATTGTCAATATATATTAGAATTACGCGAATTTGGGTAGAAACGGTAGTAATATGATATTGAACCTAAATCGTGAGAAAAATAAGGTACGCACGCGGATATGTTTAATCCTTCTTCTGTGAGTCAATGCTCCAAGTAAAGACCAGATTGAACAAAAAGTGGACTTGAACCCGCGACCAGTCCTTAAGAAGAAACGCTTGACCGCTGAGCTACATAGCTACCTCTTCAGCGCAGCAGTCGCGTTCACTGCCACGCCACGAAGTATGATGAAATTAAAATTAAAAAACCTCTAATGCAACCAAGAACAAGAGTTAGATGGCCCAGTCCCATCAGTGAATTTCTCTATTCTATTTACAATGTAATGGACTGCTGAGACGAGGTCTCGGGTTCGATCCCAGGTTTACCATGGCGACTTTTCGATGCTTTTCGAAGTTATGTGTGTAAGTTACCGCAGGTTTATAAGTGCCCGGTTAATGGCAATAGGCTCGCCACCTATTACATTGGGACCTAAACATAAACTGGAGAAATGTGGGTGCTAGCACATCTGCCTACCCCTTCGGGGATTATGCGTGTGAGTTTATGTTATGTTATGTTGTTTAATATTACACTGATAGTAAATAATTGATCTTATTGTAATTGTTTCTATGGCTAAATTACAAATCTTACTTTGGCTTAGTGCGCATGGTGATTATTAATTTTACTAAAATATTTTTAACTCGCAACTAAAAACATTAGTGTAAAAGATGTAAAGAGAATAAACAATCAGTGTAAATTGCCCGATTATAGTAGGTAATTCTAGTTTTCATTAACGCAATAATTACCCGTAATTGTGGCAAAATACTCTAAAGTGAGAACACTGATGTTGTTAGTGTTCAACAAATAAATAAAACGGTCGCTAATTTCACACGCTCGCTCGGTCCGTGGACTCGATTATTCGATTGCAGTAGCTTTAATCAAAGTGATGTATCGATTGAGATAAATTGTTGCGGCGTTTTAGTGTTAGATGTGTGTTAATGGTTTAGCTTTTAACTGTACATTTAAATATAGCTGTAGTTGCCAGATCAAAAATTTTAAAATTTCCCTTTATTTTAGTGGCAGTGACGTAATGGTAAATATTTGGAATTGAGATCTTACCTTACTTGATGTAAAAATGATTCTTGATTCTTTGATTCTTTAAATAAATGGTTGTAAATAGACCGAGAAATAAAAAGCCCGCTGAGTTTTTTGCCGGAGTTTTTCAGCGGTTCGACTCGGTGCCGATGTGGTCTATTTGGTAACTAACCATAATTCACACATAATATTAATTTTAAGTCATATCTAAATTCGAATTTTGAATTTTGAATTTGAATTTGGACCCCTTAGTAAACGTGCTGATTGAAGGAGAAGGCGAGACTGAAACTTTCTTATAGGGTTAGGAGGCCATATAAGTCATTTTAAAAAGGGGAAGAAAATAAGAGACCCTATGTTTTTCAGTTTCTCAGTTGATTTACATACAAATTTAATTTATTTAGCCACATTAGGGAAAGAGGGTCATCTCAACAGAGATGTCCCCGGATCTGCCGGGGTGCGAGAGATATGTCTTGTATAATCTCACCTCCGGCAATCAAGGACCCATGGACGGCGTGCGTTTTGGTCGGTTCGAGTCCGACATAACCACCTCCATCGGTTTCGGTGGAGGTGGTATCCGTGGGGATTTTGCGCACGATAAAAAAAAAAAAAAAAATGGCTAAACAAGTGTTTTAACACCCACATTTTGTTTTATGTCAGATTTTCGTTAAAGCTACCTGAAAACGTGATAAATAAGAAATACTCATCTCTCTCATAAGCTCACGCCTTTATCACCGAAGGGGTAGGCAGAGGTGCTAGCACCCACATTTCGCCAGTTTATGTTTAGGTTCCAATGTAATAGGTGACGACTTATAAACCTGCGATAAATACACATAACTTCGAAAAGCATCGAAAAGTCATTGGTGTGTGCCATGGTAAACCTGGGATCGAACTCGAGACCTCGTCTCAGCTGTCCATTACCCATACCACTAGGCTACATACTAATAAGAAATAAATCCTACATATTGATCAAACCCGGCAAATTAGTGATTATTTTGATCAATTCGGTCGTCAAAGGATTAATTAATGCACAAATGCGTGCGTGTTGGAGCTTTGTTTGCGTTAAGGGCACGTCGGTGTTTCGGTGATGCCTCTCAGTAGTTAGTGCGATATTGGATAGTGAGACTGACAGCAAATGACCATTCACGCCTATAATTTAATACTGTTATAGTAGTTCGGTGATAATAGGCCTCGGAAGTCCTTTAACAGTCTCTGAGAATGGTTCCTCCTCCTGTCTTTGATGTGTCTGTCAAATATAATCAAGATCAACAAATCAATCAAATTTCTTCTCCTTTTCTTCCCCATTTTTACCCCTATCAAAAAAGATTTAGACGAAAGTTGTGTTTTAAATCAAAACACACGTGAACCAAGTTTAGTGAAAGTCGGTTAAGAAATAAATTAAACATTCTCTAGTTCGGAACTGACATATCCACATACATAAAAACAAAGTCGGCAATCATCCCGCTTTACTTTGATGAGATGTTTGAATGCTCAAACGGCTAAACAGATTTAGCTGACATTTTGTACAGGGATAGTTCATAGGCGGAAAAAACCCATATGCTATTTTGAATGGGTTTCAAAGGGAGTTGAAGCCAGTACCGGTTAGGCTTATAAATGAAAACAGTTGCTTAGCGCATAACTTGAAAACGGTTACACTGATTTTTATGTTTCTTAAGTTCCACGCGAGGTTTAAAAAAGCAATCCCACATAGTCATAGCATGTCAAACCCTTTCATTTGAGATCCATATTGAGAAAGTTGTGTAAAAAATAATCCTCCATATTGTGGCCGCGGCCATCTTGTATCGATTTTCATCAAACATAGATAATATCTCTTCGACTAATTCACCTTTCAAATAAAACAAATTACATTAAAATCATTTCATCTGTTCGGGAGCTACGATGTCTCACACACACACACACACAGCCGATATGATATTTTAGATCGTTTAATTATCTCCGTTCTATTATCTTATTATAGACATATACAACAGTCGCTTTGAGATAACAGATCACTTCTTCTAAAGTTCCTAGTTGTGTTTTTGTTGTGTTGCTACTCGCTACTGTTTTAATTAAGGAGATATTCACTGTTGTATCTAAGTCGTTTACAACTATATATTGTTATTTACAAGACTGAAGTGAATATTCTTGCTAGGCAACATTGATACTTATGTAATATCAAATGTGTGCTAAACTTGCTTAATTTGACTGACGGTAATAGTTTCACTGTAAATTGTTGGCGTTGATACATTTATGTATGTATGTCTCAATGTGTTAAGAATAATATAGATCAATCAATTGGCGTATTGCAGTCAAATGTTGGACATAGGTCTCAAAATACTTAAAAGTCCTTTGCTCTCCGAAAGTACGCATCTGCATTGGGCCCACATCGGTTCATCTGGCTAAGGCCGTCTAACCTTCCATTTACCTAATATTAATATTAAATTTTATTATTATTTATTTATTGAGTTGTGTATTAAGAAAAATTATGAATAAATATTCCACAATATTTACACAACGTTATATAGGCCCAAAGTAAGCATAGCTAAACTAACCTGTTTTATGGAATCTAGGATGTAGATAATAGGACAGCGCTCCGATATGTTTTCGATCTAATTTTTTACTTTTTCGAGATACTTTCGGTAGTTAACTATTAAATAAGTCATTAGTATTCAGCCTAGCGTTGTTACACGATTTAAATTAGTAAGAAAAAGTTGGCATAGCTTCCAAATTTTTTAACGGTAATTACGCTACAAAAAAGTGGCTTCCGACTTCCAACTCGAGTGAGACAGAGTTTAAATAATTTCGTTACTCAAATAGTTTTAGTTACAGGATGCATTTGCGATTAGTTGCCGTCGCTCTCGCATATTCTAATTAGTTAGTTAACTTAAACTTGTTAGTGGAAAAAGTCTTTTAGTACGAACTACACAGAGGAAACATGCAAAGTACAAGTCTGACTCACATTTGATCTGGTTATCTTGGGTTCTTACAGTTTCGTAACTGATTTTTGATAACCAGCTACGAACATAGATTTTATTCTGTTTTGATAACTATGAAAAAGGAGTTATTAAAAATAAATTTTACGTAGCTGATTTAAACTAGTCATAAAAATGAAGGAAAAATAAATTTGTGGATATAATAACCAGTTACCGAAATGTTTATGACACTGGTTATGAAAACGATATTTCATTTCGAAGCTGTTTATCAAAAGTGTTTGATTCAAAATAAAAATAAAATAAAAATAAAGCGGTTAAACCCGAGCGGTTCTTCCAATTTCGTAACTGCTTTTTTTATATTACTGAGGTAACGTAAATAAGCACAACCCACGACCCACGTTAGAGCAGATAGGCTTTTCTCCATCTTCTTGCCTTCCCCGTATTGTAGGCGGATACTAGAAAAGGGCAAGAACCTACTACATTACTACTACTACTACACACATACACAAATTCCCATTTGTACATGATGGAAACATCTGAAATTCATTAAAATAGAAATGAAAAGTGAACTTTACTTTTGTAAAAGAATTTAAGAGTATAGAAGCAATAGCTTGAAAAGTCAAGGTTATATCCATTCAACCTATTATAACTGATCCTATTAAATAGAAGATAAAGTGCCTTGATATTCACTAATAAAATAGTATTGTTACACTAAATCATTTCTTAAAATGAAAAAGCAATCTACTTTCTTAGCTGAGAGGGTTCAAATTTGAACGGCAATTTGCTTCATGCTGACAACGATTTCTGTAACCACGGCAATTTTCAAAATTTGTATGCGTTGAGTAGCTTTTGTGGCTGAAGCCTTTGCTGTAAAGCATTCTCTATGTCACAGAGCGTTGATTACCGCTGCACAGAACTAAAGTAATTCAGGCTAAACATGGCGGACACTCGTGGAATAAGTTTAACTCTACTTACTCAGACAATTGCATGCAGCGGTTTACGTTTAACGCAAGACTTATTTGAATAGATTTTCTGGTTTAATTCTATAAGTGATTTAGTTTATTTAAACGAAATAATACACAACAAAACGTTGTGAAGGTATTTGTAGAAAACAACTCAACTGTGATTAAGGTTCTTTTTTATCTTTGTTTAAATTTTCTTTTCATTAATTGCTTAGGTTCATTAATGTCCAAGTCATACCAAATCTAATAATGTAATCATTACTTACGACAATAATAATAAAGATATTTATTTTGGACCTGAGTCATAGCGGTGTTAGTAACAATTTTCTTGCGATCTAACGTTAGTAATGAGATTATTATTAGTAGAGGGTAAAGGTATATTGCACGATTAAAAAAATAGTAATAAGGTTATCTGCTGATCCAGCTAAAAGAGTAGCAAGCGTACTATCAATCAATCAGTTAGTCTATCGCAGTTCACGGCTTGATAAAGGACTCCTAATGTTAGGAGACTATGGCCTAC
Organism: Pelosia muscerda; assembly: GCA_963691645.1. Lineage (NCBI taxonomy): Eukaryota > Metazoa > Arthropoda > Insecta > Lepidoptera > Erebidae > Pelosia > Pelosia muscerda. The sequence goes on from OY829102.1 coordinate 1,669,426, forward strand.
TGTTTACACGCTGGCCAGACGGGTTGGTACAGGATTTTATTTAGATTTTTCCGTTAGTCGCCTCTTACGACGCCCCTTACTTTTACTTGGAACTTAAATGTGATGCAATTTTTCAGTAAGGTCATATAAGCAATGAACTGGCTGAGTTTATCACAAACATAATCAATATGGAAACTCCAATTCATTTATTTGTTGTATTGTTGGATGTATTATTCTTTATCCGCCATTACACCGACGTACAAAGACACAAAGATTAAGAACTAAAGAACTAAATAAAGTTGGGTCTATTTAATCTGCATAATGTTCAGGTATATTTTCTAGCTGAACATTGCACAATATATTTCATATAACGAACCATTGTGCACAAAAGTTTGCCTGAAACGTTTATAAAATTAAAAACTATAAAAATGTACACGGCTTGCAATTTTTGCTAGCACATTTCAAGAACTTTATGTTAGCATCTGGCATTTGTGACTAGCAGTAAACTGATGCTGACATAGCAGCTATTATTTAGAAATGTTTCAACTTGCCAAAGGATACTGTATGTACCATTTTAGTGTGCATTGGTTTTATTTTGCACTTGGGATATATATTTTTAGTTTTAGTATTACTGTTTGTTCTGAATTTCTTTATATATGTGTGACCGTGACTTTGACTATGTTATCCGTCCTTCTCAGCTGGGGTCATACACCTAAAAAAAAAAAAAAAAAAAAAATACTACTGAATATTCTAGGACAATCTACACAAGGCCACCTAGGCCCGTAGTAAGCATAGCGTAACTAGCTTATGTTATGGGCTCTAGAATGCGAATAAACATACTTATATACTTTTTGCAAATACATAGAACCACCCAATCCAATAAAAATATTCATATTCATGCACACAAATATTTGAACTGAGCGGGAATCAAACCCGCACCTCATGCGTAGTAGTCGCGTTCACTACCGCCACACCATGGAGGTCGTCAACATAAATAGTCCTACAAATCAGAAAGAATCCTAATGAAGTCTTAGTTCCGTCGCGCGGCGCTTTATCACTAAACCAGCCGAGTCGTTGTCCTTGCTAAGATTTACGGTACCTTTATCAAAAGTTTAAAGTGGTTCATAATTTACGCTACTTTTACGCGACGGAGATTGTATCGCTCACTAGGAAAACAAAGGAAAATATATCAATAATTAATTTACAATATAATTGGTTCTATTTTTTTATAAAATACTAGCTGTTGCCCGCGGCTCCGCCTGCGTGGACTTCTAATCCCGTTCTCGCTGGTCCGTTCCGAGACCTTTTAAACCTTGTCTGGACTTCCACGAATAATTCAAGACCAAAATTAGCGAAATCGGTCCAGCCGTTCTCGAGTTTTAGCGAGACTAACGAACAGCAATTCATTTTTCTATATACTCATAGATTTAAAATTTTCAACTTTCCAATTAGCATTTTAGAGGTAGGATGCGACGGTATTATACACTGACGGACTCATAAACTGCATCAAAGTTCAGGTTTACTCTAAAAGGATTTTTTATAATAAGTATGCAAACTTTTTAGATTAAATTATATAAATATGGAAAGACTGGCTCTTAATCTTAAAAAAAAATTAAATTTAAAAATAGAACTGCAGTAAAACAAATGAATATAGCCGGGAAAAGAAAATTTACTTGTAGTATCAGATTTGCGTGTTATTTATAGCAAAGTTTTAAATTGATTCTCATTGATTTTTTTTGTTTTGTCAATTGAATTATTGTTACCAGCATAATTGTTGGGTTAGTTTTTTAACACATCGAGAGTTTTTGAACCATAATATGGATACTTCGTCCGAACAAGCGGCACAAATTGTAGCATTGGTGCGGGAGGGCTTGGATCAACGAACGATTGGTAGAAATTTAAATTTAAACCAGTCTACGGTTTCTAGAATATACAGAAGGTTTGTAGAGACAGGTTCTTACAGGAGGAGACGTGGTACAGGCAGAACTCGAGCAACCACAGGTCGTGATGACCGATTTATTGTTATAACTTCCCTGCGAAATCGTTTCCTCACGTCAGTTAACATCAAAACCGAGCTTAATGAAGTGCGTGGAGTAAACGTGTGTGCACGAACAATAAGAAGAAGGTTAAAGGAAGCGGATATCACCCCTTTTAGACCAGCAAATGGTCCAAAGTTGTCTACAGCTCACAGACAAGCTCGCTTAAGATTTGCGCGTCATCACCTGAATTGGACAGAAGAGCAGTGGGCCTCTGTATTGTTCACGGACGAGTGTAGGACATGTTTATATGGTGCAGATGGTCGCAGAAGAGTCTATCGTCGACGTGGAGAGCGATATGCTCAAAGTTGCATAGAGGAGCGTGTTCCTTTTGGAGGCGGTTCATGTATGGTCTGGGGTGGCATATCGATGAACGGGCGAACAGAACTTGTGTTCATAGACATGGTCCGTCAAAACGGTAATAGAGGGGGTTTGACAGCACATCGCTACATAACAGAGATATTAGAAGATCACGTGGTGCCTTACATGGGATTCATAGGCGAAAATTTTACTTTAATGCAGGATAATGCCCGGCCGCATGCAGCTGCACAAGTTCAACATTATTGCGAAGAGGTTGGGATACGTACAATGAATTGGCCAGCACGCAGCCCGGATCTTAATCCCATCGAGCATGTTTGGGACAATTTAAAAAGAGCTGTATATGCGAGAAACCCTTCGCCCACGACAGTGGCAGCACTAAGAACAGCACTTTCAGAAGAATGGGACAATATTCCGCAAGATCTTTTAAAAACCCTTATAAAATCTATGCGGAACCGATTAGAATCCGTAATAAGGGCACGTGGGGGTAATACACCTTATTAAAACACAAATAAACCCTTGCATAAAGTTTGTGTCTATTGTTAAAACCAATTTTTTAATTAAACCAATTTTTCTTAAATTTCTGTTTTTTCTTCAAAAAAAGTCTTAAGGTCCTTTCCAGTACATAAACTTAAACTTAAAGATATGACCCTACGCTGTTTTAAAGTTCACGAACCAATCTAGAGGTTTCAATTTAAATCTGTATAGAAAGTATGCATACTTGGTTAAAATATTTATTTCAAAGTCGTCTATTACTTTGATGCAGTTTATGAGTCCGTCAGTGTAGTTATACAGTCTAATTAAACAGTACGGCTGGACAAACACCTCCGCCCTACAGAATACCGCGGCTTATACATAAACTTGTGTTGTGTAATGTAAAACTCAACACGCAATTGTAATGAGAAAAGGAACTTTTACTCCACCTCATATAAATGAATAAATTAATAAATAAATATCCTAGGACAATCTACACAACATCACTTAGACCAGCAGTGGTAAGCATAGTTAAACCAGCTTGTGTTACGGGTTCTAGAATGAGGATAAACATACATAAATACATTTTTTTTGTAAATACATACATATTATACATAGAGACACCCAAACCAATGCAGATATTCATATTCAAGCACACATAATATTTGCACGGAGCCGGAATCGAACCCGCGCCTCCTGCGTAGCAGTCGCGTTCACTACCACCACGGCACGGAGGTCGTCTAACAATATTCTTTTTTACTTTTCATTTACTAACAGAAAACCGATATTTACTTCGGAATTATTTATTTCCAATAATATTGAGAAGGAAAAAATACCTACAAAGACTTGTATGAGATGAGAAAGATACGTAATCTTTTCTGTCTAGAAAATTAATTAATACATTTGATTACTCGACGTTATTAAGAGTGTATAGGTAGTTATGCTAGTAACTATGATTACTTTGATGTATCTATCTACTAATATTGCTATCGGAATTTTATAGTATAACGGAATTTTATAGAATACCCGAAGGACATGGTAGACCATGATTTGAGCTAAATATCATAGTCTAGACACTATGACATTTAGCTCAAATTAATATTAAAGTACCTTAAATACGGAATTATATATTCAAGGTATAACTCCGTAGTCAACCGCAGACCTCAAGGCTAGACGGGTACACCGTGGTCCCTACAGTCGACGACGGTCATCTCGAAAGAGAGGGCCCCGGGTCTGCCAGGGTGCGAGAGCTATGTCGGCTACTATCTCACCCAAAGACGGCGTGCGTTTTAGTCGTCAAATAGATAGTTGGTCACTGCGTCGACCTTTGCGATTGAGATTGTAAGATCTCTTGATCTGCATTTAATCAAAACAAAAGGTCAAAGTCAATAACGCGTGTAGGTGAATACGTTACGTAAATAACTTAATAAGAAGTTTCTTAATTAATTAAGTTTTAGCTGTGAGTCACCTTATTACTCATTAATAACACTTACGCAATTCGACAGTGATATATTAATAAAATTGCACTTATATGCCTACATCCTATGCCCTATATGCCCTAGCACATCAATATGTGTCAGTCTTTGCTCTGCCAAAAGCTGTAAGTGAACCAAAGGTCACCTTTTGCAGATGCCACTTCGTGTTAACATCCGAACTTGTCTTACACCATTAACAAATAGCAAATAATGATGACGCTTACAATGGTTTGTATTCAGAAGAATAATTGTTCAACATGATGCCCACGCCTACTTTCTATCACCACACTCGCCGTAGGCAGAAGAACGGCACCAGAAAAACGTTGTACACAGACCGGTATCAAAGGAATTTCGAGTTCAGCAGAGAACTGCTGATTTTTTTAAAGTACATAAGCGTTTAAAATTTGCCAGACATTCGCATAATTATCTACAAAAATCGTCATTATTATATTCATAGATGAGAACTAGCATAGTAAATTTTAATAAAAGCTAAAATAACTATCTTGAGCTCATCGAAGATCAGACTTCATCTTCCAAACATTTGCATCACATTTGTGTACGGCTCACGCAGATATGAGCGTATTTCAGAATTTTGTATTAAGCTCAAGTGAGTACGACGTCTTTGAAATACTCATATTTCCTTGCTACTTCACAATATTTCCTTCAATCCTTATGGAACATTATTACGACCTTTAGGTATATACTATTATACGTTTTACTACTATTTATAATAGGTCTTTTTTACATATGATATTGCCGAAATTTTCTTACAGATTCATGAGTTTGTTTTTCTTCTATCTTCAAAATCAGTACTTCCTAAATGTTATCCATTTTAATGATAAATATCGTATTACTTTTTTACAGCTATCACGTTTCCAAAATGTAATATAAGTGGCTGTTTGCTTAGTGTTGTCTCATTCATATACGACAAAAAAACAAAAAATTGGTCATTCCTAAGTAAAATGCAAAAATGTTAGTACTGAAAATTGGATCACTGTGATGCGAGCGAGGACTCGGGGCTGCACACGCTGACCGAGTGCCCGGCGTGGGAGACGCCAAGGCGGGTCCTAGCAACAGCCCTAGGGGTGGGAGTTGTCTCGCTCGCCACCTTGCTCACGGTGATGGTACGATGCGCGAGTGCTTGGGCAGCCGCCGCCTCCTTCTGCGAGCAAGTAATGCTCGAAAAGGAGGAGGCGGAGCGGGTTCGGAGAAGACTCCGGGCCCGCACTGCCCGCGATGAGCGGAGGCGACTCGGACGTCGGAGGTCGCAAAATGACCTCCGTCCTCCATGAGCGCGGGCCTGGGGGTGACGGGTGGAGCCGCCGGTCACCCTAGCAGAAGCAGGCCACGGCGATGGCGCAAATGCCACCCCATACCCAGGGGCTAGATGGGGACACCATGGTCCCCACATTAGGGGAAGAGGGTCATCTCAACAGAGATGTCCCCGGGTCTGCCGGGGTGCGAGAGATATGTCTTGTATAATCTCACCTCCGGCAATGGACGACGACCCATGGACCCATGAACGGCGTGCGTTTTGGTCGGTTCGAGTCCGACATAATCACCTACATCGGTTTTGGTGGAGGTGGTATCCGTGGGGATTTTGCGCAAGATAAAAAAAAAAAAGTACTGAAAATTGGGATTCCTCCAATTTCTTCAAACAAAACGGCAATTTCATATGTAACGACCTAGTATTTTGCTTTTAATTGACATTATTTACTTTAAGTTACATCATGCTTCTTATAACGTTAGAATATTCATAGAAGGCTTACTTCTCTTTTGCCAATTGTTTCAGCAACTTCTTTTCTTTGAATTTAAAATCTCCACATGGATATTAACATCCCTGTGGGGAAAGAATTTCATCACCCCATATAATCAGATCATTCAGAGAACATTGGGAGATGTCTATGCCCAGCCGTGAACTGCGTTAGGCTAATTTATTAATCGAAGAGGACTCAGTAACTGCTTGTATTTCGCGCTAGTGATCTTAGTTAAATGTACAAATCGTAATGCTACCTGAAATCCATGAGAATGTTGATATGGTAGGTGTCTAACAGACATCTAAGATTAGCTAAACATGAGTGAATGAATGGATCGGTAATAGCTTACAAACAAAAACTTATTAGATACAAATGAAGCGTGTTAAAAAACTCAAAATAACCACTCGCTAAGTGATCAAAAATAACACAGAACTTCAAACAAATCTCAAAAACAGTTGCCATATTAATATGTGTGCAAACACAATAAAGTTGTGCGTCCTCAAACAGAGCTACACAGATAATTAAGCTATCAGGATACAGAGTATAACGACACCCTCAGTTGTTGGCACAACAGACCTTAATTGGCTTCAGCAGAAACAAATACGAATATATAAATACATTTTAGAGATGAGACAATAGCTTTATTCAGCGCCGTGCAGCGAGAACTCCTAAATTGGATTCAGTATTGTAAAGAACCATATTGTATGTTGACGGCTCAATTGCATAAACATTTCTAAGCTTAAATATATTTTTACTGAACTCACGGATTTACTGAGTTGGGATGAAAATGGAGAGAGTATCACTATCAATTCTAGGACAAGACTAGATGGATTGATGGACGCGGTAGCCTAGTGGTATGGATAATGGACTGCTGAGATGAGGTCTCGGGTTCGATCGCAGGGTTTACCATGGCACACACCAATGACTTTTCGATGCTTTTCGAAGTTATGGGTGTATTTATCGCAGGTTTATAAGAGCCCGGTTTATGGCTATAGTAATGTAGTGTCACCAGCTTGTTAATCAAGATGGTGGGCTTAACAGGAATACTAGTAGCAACAGTTACTAGTAGGCAGTTATCTTTAATAAAAGGTCGTATAATAATAATAATAAATAATAATAATAAATATTCTAGGACAATCTACACAAAGTCACCTAGACCCATGGTAAGCATAGTTTAACTAGCTTGTGTTACGAGTTCTAGAATGCGGATAAACATACATAGATACATTTTTTTTAAATACATACAATATAATATGTATATTATATATATAACACCCAGACCAGTGCAGATATTAATATTCAAGCACATAAATATTTGCACTGAGCGGGAATCGAACCCGCGCCTCCTGCGTCGCAGTCGCGTTCACTACCGCTACGCCACGGAGGTCGTCAATAACCTCAATTCGTATCACTACAATACAACTTTAGGCGTAGGTGCTCGTAATTATATTTGAATACATTACCCTCATACACATTGTCACACCAAGTAAACGAATATCTGGTTCTGACACCTAGCCTCAATTTCCCCGTTCCATTATCGTGATTTGCCTTCACACGTCCTCCATAATTTTAATTCCTGATTTACATGACAAGCAACTTTACACTCGAGAGGATTCGTACAAGTTCGGCTCCAAAGCGGGTCAAATTTGCATTTCTACAATCTTGTATTAAGCAGTGTCTTTAAAATGTATAGATGTTCCTTTGTTGAAATATTTTCTACTTAAGAGCTCTCTATAACTTTTAGTAATCTATTAAATATGGTGTACCTTGAATAATTATTGTAATATTATATTCTATTGACGAATAAATTACTTTTCATTTTCGGTCTCTTTGAACTATAAAATGTAATAATACATTTTTAGATCACTTTTAGTTACTTACATAATATAAATATTACGTGTCTAGATGTTATAATTTGATTTGGAAATTCCGTTTATCCCAGCAGAGTAGAATTTGGGACACCTCATCTCTTCCTATGCAGCGTTGTACAGTCGACAAAACAGATATAGTACCACTTTTTCATATAATGCCCTATGTATTTGCGACTTCAGGAATAGGGCTGTTTAACATTAGACAGACATTATATAGCCTAGACTCAGCCTCACATTGGCATTGGCATGGCTCGTGTCAACAATAGTGCCTGGAATAGGGCAACATGCTCACCCCCTATTGTTTGGGGCCTAATACCATGATTGGTGAAATGTGGGTGTTAATTCTCCTTGGCCTACCCTGAAGGGAAATAAACGGGAGCTTAATTATGTATCGCCAACATCAGACGAGGTGAAAGCAAATTGACGGGTATATGATTAATAAAATTTTGATTTATATTTTTTCCCCTGATCTAGCAGTGATTCGTAAGATATTTCAAATGGCACAGTTACCGTGGTCTCTGAGAGAGTAATATTTCATTTGATTTCCAATCTTTTATATAATATCCATTTAGATTGGTCATACTTTTTCACCAACCCAAATATAGTTTGCCAAGAAATTCAATACGCACTATTTATCAAAGACTAAGTACTCTGCTTTTGTCAGACTTGCTTCAGAATAATTAATTTTCTAAAACATCTATCATCTGCCTACAAAGACAATTTGGAAGAACAAAAAATATTAGTGAACGGATTATCGACTTCAGAGCCTTAGTATTTTACTCCACGTTTATTTAAATTTCAACTCTATTCCTGAGAGACTAAAGTCGATATTCTTTTATAAGAATATAATCGCAAGGTGACAATAATGCGTAAAATTCGTATCCTAAGACGATAAATCGAGTGAATATCTCAAACTATTCAAAATCAGTTCTCTCCCTATAATGGGGTGGATATCGCCCCACGTAATGGACTGAAATAAATCTCGTTTACAATCATATAGAATTTTCGTGAGCTATTATTTTAATCAGAATGTAGCTTTTCTATACGTAGAAGAGGTTTTTTAGAAGGTATCTTTGCCGTGGTAGCCTCGTGGTATCTGTAATAGACTGCTGAGACGAGATCTCGGGTTCGATCCCAGGTTTTACTATGGCACACATCAATGACTTTTCGATGGTTTTCGAAGTTATGTGTATGTTTATCGCAAGTTTTCTAAGTGCCCGGTTAATGACAATAGGCTCGCCACCTATTACATTGGGATGCTAAATGTGGGTGCTAGCACCTTTCCCTACCCCTTCGGGGATAGGTATAGGCGTGAGTTTATGTTAAGTTATGTAACCATTACATAGAAAACCCCCGTCAAAAGCAAACCATATGTTATTTCGATACTACAAACAGAAATACTTAAGTTTAATTCGCTTGTATAGATTATATCTGCACAAAGAACCGAAAAAAAAATGTGTGGGATTTGAACTGGTGTACTCCAATGTTCAACTCCATAACACACACTGGTCGTTACGAAGAAAACGTTAGCATCGTAAATACTTCAAAATTTATTCCCATAATTAACAAAACCCTTGCATCGCTTATAAAACCGAACGTGAAACAAAATGTACCTCTAAACAAAGCGAACCTTAAAACCTAAGCAGCAGGGCCCTCGCAGAAGGGCCCCGTAACGAATGAGGCTAATTCGTCATTCTGACAATGATAAAAACGGGGATACGGTTCGAGAGTTCTCATTGGTAATGGCGCACATATGCAAGCACGCACACAGACATAATGTACCTACTTTGTGAATTTTAATTATAGCAATTCCTTTAACCTGTATAACTGGTTTTTGAAAAATGTGTTCGAATTCAGATTTCTTTCTTTTTAAATTCAAAGGACAATGGGTAATTTTGTATGGAACCCGTACCCACTTTGTAGCATTTTAGACTAGGTGTAATTTAGAAGAGGCCTAATTAAGTAACTCGAAAATAAGTGAACGAATGAATGAATGAATGAAAGACCGAAGTTATGATAACTTCTTTGTAACATTTTTAATTGCCAATAATCGCACTTTTTCTGCTTTTTGGACTAAATAAATAGGTAACCAGTCATTTTTTCTGTCTTAAGAGAGCGACATAGCTTCCTATCGTTGGTTTTTGGTACAGAAAAAATATTAAATAAGAACTATCAATCTTAAATAGCACAGTTTATTAAATTGTATTGTTACTTTCAATGATTATATCATCCCAGGCACTTGCCGGACCTACGAAGTTATCTAGGTGCCTGCCAACACCTAAGTACCATATTATGCTAATAGTATGGGCACAAGCACCTAGAGTTCTCATACCCGTCATGCAGGAGCTTATGCTTATGGATACGCTTCGATGGCTTCTCTGCCCTGGACATTAACCTTGATTAAAATATATGTGTAATATATTTTATTTGACACGTGCCTCGATAATATGCGGCCTCTAATTAACGAGCAGTTTTCGTTTACTAGCCCATGCTGCGACATTCTAGGGCTACGGCTCGAAGATACCTCAATATTATATATACCATCTCCACCTCGCAAATGCTCGGCAAATCAAATCAATCAAATCTCCATCAATATTATATACCGCGTTCACCTTCCATTTTTTTGAAGCAGATGAGTAATAATAATAATCCAATCGTTAAGTAATACACAAGTCCATTGTGAAAGCCGAGGTGGTAAATAAAAGTAAGAATAAAATAAACTAAGATATGCGCGAGCGCTCAAAATCAGTTCCTAACAGGTACTAACTACTGACGACACACCAACGCTAGCACAAAATAGTTCGAACTACCCACCTAACCGATAAAATAAAAAAAAAATTGAATGTGCGTGGGTTGATTTTACTAAGGATTTTCGGTATTTTCAACATCAAATATCTTTTTTCCTACATAAGTTACAAAGTTGCTCCAATACCAAAAATATCTAAGTTTTCAAAGACCTTTCGAATGGTACCAATTTCAACTTGCTACAAACTGGGTACGTTCTGACCCATGTCCTTTTTGGCTTTATCATCATTCTGATGTAGGTTTGTTATAAGTATCCACTATTATCATTACTACACTTATTACTATTATTATCGTTGATATGTGACTATTATCAACTTTATGGCTGAGATTTTACAGTTGCATTTTACTTACATGAATGGAAAGAAGTCAAAAAATAGCAATCATTTTACTATGCAATTCCTTTTTTTAAATTTGAATTTAAAAATACTAAAGAACATCAGGGATATCGTTAATCGTCAATCTGTCCACAGCTAAAATTTCTTGAGTACACAACAAATTAATTTCAAAACTTATCTAGAAGTACCAGGCAAGCATAAAAATGAACATGTTTCAATATGCAGCTTACGTAAACCGTTCCTAAACAGGCCCCTGGGAGACAATTATGCAAACTACCGGCGCGCCGACCCACAGATTCAGTGACAAAGGAGCGTGAAGCTAGGACAGAAGGCTAATGTTATGTAATCATCTTCCTTTGCTCATGTTGCCCTGGTACTCGATAAAACTTTTAGCATTTTATATTTTATAAATATCATAGGGTGCATCTAGAATGTTACATGTCCGAAGATGTGGTCCGACCCTACATTTGTATGGTGTTGCCATGCTGATGAATGCCTGGAACCAGTGCAGGAACCATCGCGTTTGATTTACAGCGATATGATTGAAGTGTAAACAAAAGCGATTGGTCATTACGCTGGATCACAATATTTCGCGGGTGGGCTTTAAAAATCCTTCGCCATAATTTTATATTATATTTAAGTTAAGTTAAGTTTACATTAACAATTTAGCAACTATTATTAAATTAACTAAAATATCATTTGACTATATTACTATCATCTCTTCTGATAGTATGTCCATACTATGATAGTCGTTCGCTTCTCAATTTTTATTTTCAAAAATAAATCATGCACGAACTTTTAATTCTACAAGTTAGTCATTTAAACCAACACAATGAAATTACCAACAATAAAATAAGGGTACAAATGTTCATAGTACAATAGGGTACAAATAGGGGGCACCTTTTGTTAGAGAGTTTCGATTTATGTACCCCAATATGTTTCCGATAAAAAACTAGCCAAGACAATGTGGAATCCGAACTGAGTTAGTTTCTATTACAGGGCCGTATTGTAACACGAGTTTTGCGAAACAGGTGCATTAGTTTGGATCTTTAACGATTGCGAAGGTATCTGCATTTAATATTTCCATTGGGTATTCGATGGTTTTCACGGATGTAATTTGTGTGTTTTTATTATAAATTTGACATTATTAATTGTCTTATTTAATCATTTATTATTATTGGTTTTCATGCAATATTGGTTTAATAAAAGCATTAAATTGTAGATAAGTGTACATTAAGAGCCAATTATATGTTAAATTTATCCGATATCCTCACAATTTGCGACACCAATCACCATTAAACGATTTACGAGATGGATGGGACAAGAATAATATATCTTATAGGCACAACAAATATCAATGTAAAAGAAGAGTACCGTCAAACTCCTCAATCTCGCCTGTGTTCCCTATATTCGCCCAATTTCAAATAAGTTGAAATTGCCAGTTCAAATTTAGACCGGGCTCTGCATAAAACAACTATTTATGTAGTATTTTTCATCTATGGCAAGATTCTGTGCGAAAATTGAATTCTTCTTCTTCTTCTTCTGCACTTCTGCACTTCTGCAAAAAGTGCACTAGTTACGAACAGCTTCACGCTGTTCGTAACTAGTGCACTTTTTTCACAGCGGGAAGACCACGTGTTTTTTTGTCGGTGATTTAACTTTAGTTTTAAGCAGTGATATAGACAAGGTAAGCTGATACTGGTAATTTTATAGTAATCCATTTTTAATCCTGTTTCATATGACAGTGGTTTTTGTGTCTAGTATGAATATAAAAGGAGAAATTTAAATAAATGTTATGAAGGGGATTTGGGAGCCATCTTGTTACCTAAAGTCGCCTGGCCTAGGGTTGTCAATTTCAACATAGTTTGACCGAGCGAATGAAGTAAGCGAAACATTTTGTATCCGTACAATTTTACTTTCGTATGTGTGTGTCTGACGTGTTTTGGGCTAGCGATCAGTTAAAATGATATAGAAACGAAAATTTTTACACGTGTTCGTTGATTTGAATGTATTTTTTTGAGAGCTTTTCGGCTTGGTTTGTGGGGGGTGGAGATTATGGTAATTATGGGCCATCATTAGTATTGGCATTTGGGCTCGTTTGTTTGTCATAACATAAAATTTAATCCTATCTAACTGGTATTCATAATTAAGTTAATTTGTTTATTTTTTGATATTTTACAAAATATGTTTCAGGCCAAATCGTTGATGGTCAAAAGTTGGTGATCATCATTTATTACATTAGCTTTTAGGCTTTCGAAAGAGCAAAATATACTTACCTTCTTAGATTCCAAGCTAAATACATTTTTTAGTTAAAAGGTAAGGTCTGTATTGTGTTATATATTTTTATACCACATTAAAAAGCTAAGTAACAAACATTGTTTTATTTTGCTAGAAACAGCTAACCACCATTTATTTTGTAGTTAGATGAATTCAAAAAATATTGACAGCCCTATCAACAATCCAACCAATGTATGGAAAAGCTTCAAAACGGACACTAAATTCGCCTATGACAGGTTTTTTAAAAAAAAATCAACCTTAAAGCGGTTTATTTAAATGTTTTATTCGTCTGTGCCTTCTAAAATTGCTTACTCTAAAGCTAGTAAGCAGTATTTTAAATAAAATGTAACGTTTTGATACTTTTACATGATGCAGGCGAATTTAAGAAAATTGCCCTAATCTCGCCTATCACTTTCAAAACCCATTTATAGGCAAATCAGCCATAAATTTGGAACCATAGATGATTTAAACGGTAGATGGAGATATGTCATTTTGTTTTTTTGACAGTATGATTTTAATCGCCTTTAAACTTTGAAGATATGTCAAAAAAGTGTCAAAACCCAGGCGAATTTAGGGAATTTGACGGTATATATGATTTTCTTCAAAAGCTTTCTGTTATTAATGAATATACGAACGTACCTCGCAAGAGGTTTTATCAATATAAATATTTGCAATACACGTTCAATAATAATGATCAACAAATATATTTCGCTCGTTATACGTCATTATAATTCTTCGACATTTTATTAGTAATATAATAACCGTTTAGTAACAACATAATATTTACCGCTCATGAGAAGATCCATAAACAAAAATTGCCGACATAGCCCACCGGGTTAGTAAGCAGAAATGGTAAGTGTAATAGAAAGCAAGGAGAACAGATGATGTTGGAGCCGAAAGGTTCTCGAATGGAGACCACGTACCTACTGGTAGACGAGGCATAGAACAGGTCCCGGTGAGATGGACGGACATAGTCAAAGTCGCGGGTATACGTTCCAACAAATCGCCTTCAACCGGTCGGCTTATATTCAACAGTAGACGTCCTATGTATGAATTGAAATGATGGCTTAGGTGGTTACTCACCCTATGAAAATGATGATGATGAAATTTATCAAACATGTAAAGACTACCATCAAAAATTGAAAGTATTAACAAGTTCTCAGTAATCATAACAAATTATTCTTGCAAACGACGTTTCAAGTACGTACCTGGACCAACCTAACATATAGAAAGGAGCCGTAGATTTAAGCGGTGCATTTGCCTCGATCACACCTGTGTCTTATTTATGACCACAGATACGACTATGTACTTGAATAAAGCAGCCTCCAGCAAATATTCTGGCATTTAGGAGTATTTTCTTTGTCTTGACATTACTGGCTTTAGATAAAGACATATACCTCTACGGGGAATAATCTGATGTACTTTACTCTGGTGGCTAAGACATTGTAAATAGATATAAAATATTTATTACTTTGAGTTACTTTTTTATTACAAGTACATGCATAAATACATACATAAACTCACGCCTATATCCCCGAAGAGGTAGGCAGAGGTGCTAGAAACCCACATTTCGCCAGTTCATGTTTAGGTCGCAATGTAATAGGTGGTGGTGAGCCTATTGCCATTAACCGGGCACTCATAAACCTGCGATAAATACATAACTTCAAAAAGCATCGAAAAGTCATTGGTGTGTGGCATGGTAAACCTGGGATCGAACCTGAGACCTCGTATCAGCAGTCCAAAATATATACACTGCTGCTACACTCTTCCATGCGGTGTCGTATATAGCTTCGTGGTTCCCGTCAGAGTAGAATTTGGGCAACCGTATCTCTTACCATGAGGTATTGTACAAGACGACTAAGGGATATGGCTCTGTCATTCTGCAAATCTGTCATTCTCCGAATTTGTCATTTTGCGACACCTGGCGTTATGCGTTTCTGTCAATTCGCTAATCTGTCAATTCGATAATCTGTCTATTCGCTAATCTGTCAATTTGCTAATCTGCCAATTCGCTAATCTATCATTTTGCGTTTCTGTCATTATACGCCTAAACCATTCCCACCAGAATAGATATATATATAGACTAGATATATACCTACAGCCCAGGCTCAGCCTAAAGCCGGGTCCAGACGAGTGTAACGTGTAATGTAATCTATCGAGAAATGAAACGCGAATCCTGTGTGTGGACGGCTCTACGAGCATTACATGTAACGCTCGCGCCGGCGCTCGCGCTGATCCATCGGCTGTCGGTTTTTTGTGCGAACACAAAGGCGCTCGCAGTGCTCGTTTGGACGGCGTTCGTGACGGATGTGTCGTGTGGACGTTCATAATGTGGAGTGACGAACAATCGCTTGAACTTATTAGTTTGTATCAAAAAAATCCTGCTATTTGGGATCCAAAATGCTTGGAGTGATATTGCTCACTCATTGGGAACAATAATTGTTAACAAATATTCAAAATCAGTAGGTGACATCCGGGTAAAGTTTTTATATTGGCCACTTATTTGCTGAGATTTTAGTTCCACAAGTAAAGAAGATCTTCTTTTATACAATTTAGTTTTCCACCATCGACGCTTCAAACGTTTCCAGTTTTCAGTTAATAAATAAAAGTAGCACCAACTATAACGACTTTCCTATTCGGCATGTGCGCAGCAAGTGAGTGGAAACAGCTCTGAAATAGATTCGCGGCAAACAATTCGCTTTGAGTTCGTGTGCCGTCCACACTATTAACGCTAAATTACGTGTAATATTACATTACACGTTACACTCGTCTGGACCCGGCTTTAAATGCATGACCCGTGTCAACAATAATACCCAGAATTTGGCAATAGGTTGGTGAAATATTGGTGTTAATTCACGTTGCCTGCCTACAGACCAACATATATATTTATGTGTACAATCTTGTAGTCGCTTGAGAAAATTACAGAAGAGAGATCATTCCACAACCTCATCGGTGGGGCAGGGACCAAAGTGAGATGATGACACTTAGTATATTTTTAAGGGTATATAATGTGTATAATATTCCTGCTAACCTCTACGGCTATACTAAATTGTTTCTCTCAGAAGATACCAGTCGTGTAAGCTACCGAAGAATGCTAATTAATTAAACATACAACATGCAAACTTAGCTTGTAGCATCTGATTAACATGCAAACTATATTCCATTCCATTATTCCCAATTATAACATCCTGTATACACGTGTCTTGAGCTCATTATTCTAGAAACACTTTTAGTGATGTTCTAAGTTCTTTCCAATTTGCATAGATATACGAAATTTTAAAGAATAAAGTAATTATTGTTACAACCCTTGGATTTTTGATGCTGATTTAGAACAAGAGAAAAGCAAATTCATACTTTAGCTTTTGATATTCTCAATTGACTATTGGTCCGTTCTCTCTGCGCACGGGGCTTTTTACATTTATACACATATAACTTTAGATATGGATAGCAAAACCCGAGTTAACACAATCATAATTTGATAAATACAATAATATATCTTTTGAATTGCTTGGCGTTTCAGCCAGGGTTGCACTGGTCGTGGTCACAAGCTGACTTTAGTATGCGCTCGGAGTCGTCGCATTGCATTAACACCCATTTCAGTAACCGTGTTCTCATTTTGAAATCCCTGAAGCGGTCAAATCAAAATCAAAACTCATTTATTCTGTATAGACCATTAAACGGCACTTACAAAACTTCAATATCAACAATATTTTATAAATTAGTGAGCAAATGGACCACCAGTTCAAAACGCGGCCTCGGCCTGAGAAGATTCCGGCAAGGAACTCCGGTGAAGAGAATTGTTTTTAACACTTTGTCATGAGCTCTTGATTTACTGTCGATTAGACAGCTCTTATGATTAGACACGGGAAGATGGGGTGACCGTATTCTATACCTCCGGGAACCAACATCGTAATAATCTATCTCTGTGTTGAATTTCAAGGATATCTGTTCAGCGACTAAGTGTGTTTGAGTAACAAACATCCATGCAAACTGGCATTTATAAAACACTAGCTGACCCGCGTAATTTCGTCTGCGTCACCCCGTTTTTGCAACATTTTTCATAACTGCTCTGCATCTGTTGGTCGTAGGATGATGTTATATACATATGAACATTCATCTTAAACCATTCTATCTATTAAAAAAATCACATCAAAATCCGTTGTGTAGTTTTAAAGATTTAAGCATACAAAGAGACATAAGGGCATGAAAAATAAGGTCAGTGAACACGACTTTGTTTTATACTACGTATGTAGTGAAGATTACTACACCATACATTTTGATATTTCACAGTGATTATTATTCAGAGTTCTCGTGTTAGAAAATCAATGTAAGCATACCGCGTGAATCACAGCTACCCCGGGGGAGGTGAAACTGTGATGTGATATGAAATACGTATAACTATGTTTGAATTTCTGCTTCCGGGGAAACTGTAATTGCAGTTTTTTCATGTAGAAAAAACTCGTTTGCAAACCCGTAGCTTAAACTTTTTATAGCACAGTTTTTAACGGTGAAAAATTCAACGTAATAAATTGTTAGTTGACGGTATTTGCGATCGTTACGTTGCGTTATTTTAACACCAGTTGCTTGTTATTTTTTGATAGATATTAATGGCGACATTAATCTAACATCTAGATGTCATCTGAAAATGATCATTTGCTTTTAACGTTGACTCGTATCGAACAAGAACAATGACGTCAGTGTAGTTTCTGTTATTCATTCTATGACATTTTTATGCTTAGCCTAGGTTGCACGATCTCACTTTAACGTTAACAGTGCAGCTAAAGTACCGGTTAGATATAAATCAGGTTGCACCATTTGACAATTGTTAAAATGAAGTCATAACTTGACGCTAACTGTAACCGGCCACGCTCAAATGTCAAATTCTATCAAAAAGCTATCTACTTTAACCGAGCTACTAAATACTCTGGTGCAACACATTTAGCCAAACCATTAGATTCAATGTAACTGTTACTGTTAAATTTGACGGAAACCTTAACCTTAACAGGTAGGTAATGCAACTAAGCCTTAGCCTTGTTTATTAAATACCAGAAAGTTACTGTCGATCAATTTCTTTACGTACTACTACTTAGCGGTTTACGCTTAAGTAGCAGACAAGCTCACGGTTAACCTGATGGAAAGTGGTAACCTTAATCTATAGACGTTAGCAACACCAGGGACATTTTACACTCGTTCTGCTTCTCTGTAGAAACCTTCTAATGCCCTAATGGTTCAACCTCTTAATAAAGCTAAGATTACATCTGACATCAAATTATTAAATTCAATAAAATCTTTCATCTGAATAATCTCATATTTCCTCGTTTTAATTCCATTTTACACGCTAATAACAGAGAAAAAAGTTGGATTAAAAATAATGGTCCTCAAAGTGGAGCTTCGAAATCATTTTTAAAGGGCTCTGGTACGAGCTTATGAAACCTAATATATTTTGACCTTTCGCTAAAGCACCGCTTTGTGTGGCTTGTGTGTGCTACCTGTGTGATATTCGTATTCGGATAAAATCTTTGAATTTCTTGTTACAATAATATTAGGGATTGGACGCGCTTTTTAGCTGCTTATGACTTAGAACGAAATGGAATATATCGTACAAGTTTGGAAATGCCCTTAGATAAGAGGTTAGGAAGAGACTTTATACATCCTTCTTCGAATAACTATTTTGGCGCCATAAACTACGGAGTGACTAAATCGTGGTTTCAAAGGGTGAGGGAGCGTGCCTATTTCCGTCAACGGGGCAATTTTTCATGTAAATTGTGTTTACGTCAGTGTGGAGAAGGAAAAGTGTAGGAAAACATAAATCACATTAGAAGACAAGTAACTCGTAAGGAAATTAATATTTTCCCATAATAACATTAATAATATTACATTGGGATCTAAACATAAACATGCGAAATGTGTGTGCTAGCACCTCTGCCCACCACTTTGGCATTTCCAAAGGGGGACTAGGTGCAAAGGTGCCAGCACCCACATTTCGCCAGTTTATGTTTTAGGTCCCAATGTAATAGGTGACGAGCCTATTGTCATTAACCGGGCACATATAACATAAACCTGCGATAAATACACACAATACATAACATTGAAAAGCATCGAAAGGTAAAACCGGGTTTGGCTCGATTCGCCCCCTGGATCTTGACCTTTGCGATTAAAATGCTCCACTCGCCCCCTTTTTATTATTTTGGTGTAGTGACTCATCCCTTGCCACGGGGCTAGTTAAAAATTACCTAGGATCGAACCCGAAACTTGTCTCAGCAGTCCATTGCCCATACCACTAGGCTACCGCAGTTCCTAATATACCTAATATTTATAATATAATAAGTAACAACTGAGCGTATAACATAATCACTGTGCCAGGTGAAACCTGGTCATGTTATGCAATATTTAAATCCACTGCTGGATACAGTAGGCCCCTCCTAATAAGCCTAACGCTTAGTCAATTCACAAACACTACCTTCCTCTTCCAATCTAAATACAAAACTAACAGTAAAATTTAAAACTCCATTTCAAATATCAACGCTCTTGAAACTACGCCCAACATTATAAATTCAATTCAATACAAAATATTTGAAAAACATCGCAAACCCGACGCCTAAGAGCGATTTATGAAGAATGTCATTCGCCTTAATATCGTATTCACCATAAAATGCTTTGAAAGCAAGCGTTATATGATACCTGGAAGTAATCTCTATCTTAGTGGCATAAGGTCTACTTTAGCTTGAAAGCTAATGTTGCTCTGTCTGCAATATTTGCAAAGCTAACCTACGGTTGTTGTGAACTTTATTATTATTGTGGTAAGGGCGATTATCACTCATTTGTTATGGTCATAAAAGGCCGTATATTTCATGGAGCCGGTTGAAATTTGTTAGGTGTGGAGGTGGAAGGACCGTGATTTATTTCGATCTATATTGCTAAGATTTGATTGAGATGCTGTTTGCGCAGCGTGGAATGAGAATTAATGTGTAGATTTGCAATTACTTTTATGTATACTAGCCTGACTATGTTTTTTCATCGTTCAAAAAGTTTCTACGGATACCCGTTGGATTGGTTATGTCGAACTCGTTATTCGTCAACGTATTGACAAGCTGAAGTGGCAGTGGGCTGGTCATATCTGCCGTTATACTGATAACCGTTGTGGTAGACGAGTCCTCGAGTGGAAACCACGAACCGGCAAACGTAGTGTAGGCCACCCTGCGATTACATGGAGTGACGATATACGCAGAGTGACGAGACTGCCGAAGACTGGGCTATGTGGCATGTCATGGTAAAAGCCTATATCCCAGCAGCTCCAGCAGGTTTATGACACTCATGACAGGAGACCAGGAACCCCGCATTACAAAAAATACTCTTAAAAACGTACTCTTTCTTGTTCAACAACTTCCACAACTTTCAGAACATGACTACATGACAAAAAACACACGACAACTTACATAAAAAAATCCAAGCAAACTTTACCGCGTCATTCAAACTTCAAGCCACGTCATTTAATATATAATTTTAAACTCGCCAAACAGCCACCGCAGAAACTCATTAAAAAACGTTAAGCGGCTGAGATGTGTAATAAAAAAAAAGAAATATATGTTCCCTGGTCCCATTGGCGAAGTTTTCTCGTTATAGAAGTTTGACGCTCACTAAGAAGGCGATAATTGCATCCAACTCTTAGCGAAGGCAATCAAACGCTCGCAAATAGAATGGACCGTTATTGGTGAACTAGTTTCCATGTGTCAGAACTTGGAATTTGATGTGATATCATTTGTCGTTAAATGATATTAATCTAAGTGGACCAGAAGGACAATTCTAGTTATAAATTTCTCGGAGGTAGGTTCATGAAGGTATCCTCTGTCCTATAAAGCAGTTCGACTGAAGGTGTATCTCTGCGCCACAGAATACCGCGGCTAATAATAACCTTGTGTTGTGTTTCCGACATTGAGAAGGGTAGCCCTTCTTTGTCTTCTGCACTGACAGCACAGAAACTCTCTTAACCTTCTTTCCTCCTCCTTCTCAATTCTCCCTTCTACATGGTCGGCAGCACGAATGTGACACCCCTGGTGTTGCAAACGTCCATAAGCTACGATAACCACTTGCCATCAGGTGGGCCGCGTGCTTGTCTACCACTTAAGTAGTATGAAAAACAGTACAAAATTCAATCTAAATCTTTGACGTCTTAACTGTCCACTGGTTATTGATTTATGATATCTATTGTTAAAACTTATGCCGAAGACTTTGGTGCGGTTTTATACATAATATTTTTTTATGCATATGCACCAATACGGTGACAGTCTGGAACTGAGAGGTCTCGTTATCTATTAGCGTAATATGCATCCATGGGTATAACATTATATTAAAAAAATATAACCGGGAGGCACGTGGCTGAATGCTTACTGAGCAGCTCAATTGATCCGGGGGCTTAAGCGTCGCTCAGTTTGTCCCCGGATAAGTGACCCATGTTTACACTCCGAGATCCCTCTGCGCCTCACGGAGCACGTTAAGCCACCCCGGATATTATGCGGATATGTACAAATATTGGAATAATCGGAACGGATATGAATCTTAAAGTATTGGCAGGAATCGTAAAGATGGATTGATGGTTTTCATTACAAGGTATTTTTAAAGTGGTTTTTTTGGATGACTGGTTGAAAATGAAGTACAATGTCTTCAGGGTTCTTTTTCTTTTTTTTACAACTTAGGTGGCAGACAAGCACGTGACCTGCCGGATGGATAGTGGCGTCATACTCGTGCTACCGAAGGGAAGGGAGAGAGGGGTTGAAGTTTAAGAGAAATTCTGCACTGTCAGTGTCAACTTAAACTCTAGGTCTTTCCACTGACAACACAAAACCTCTCCAATGAACTCTGGCTACTCACCGCTGTAAACAAAACACTAGGTTATTTTCAGCGCGGTATTTCGTAGGGCGAAAGTACTTCCCCAGTTGAAGTGCTCAATTAGGACGAAAAGATTCTTGTTATTATAACCTTTAAATTGCCTGAATTCAAATTATCGTTTGGATTCTTAAAATACATCATCACTAATGACACTAATGATAAACTAGATCTAGATGTTCAAACCTGGAATGGTTCCATTGCAACTTAAAAAGAGAAAATAGTTATTTAAATATTGAAAAGATGTTAAGCTAAAGATTTTTTTAGGATTAGTAGTGCTTTTTGTGAATTTTATTTCTTACCACATTTTTATTAGTTTCTTATGTGGGTAGTTCATATAATATGCTCACGTACATTTCCCTACTGAATAGGCAGAGGTGAATTAACTCTCACATTTCGTCGACCATTGTATTCGGTCCCACGTAATAGGTGGTGAGGCGGTATTATCATATTCCGATTACATGTTTTACTTAAACCTGCATCTTAGACTGAATCTGGGCTGTTTAGACAGCCCTATCACATAGTCGCCTTGTACGACACCCTGTAGGAAAAGATAGGGTGGCTCGAATCCTACTCTGCCGGGAAACCCGCGGCGCGGCTTAGAATTCGAAATAATTTTGAATATCGAATTAGTTTGACATTTATAAAAAACCGTAATACCTATAAAGCTAGTTTTACAACCACCAAAGTAAAAAAACTACTGGAACATTTAAAACCATCCATCAAGTAGCGTGTTCAGCAATCTAATAAATCTAGGGCACAATAAATAAAAGAGTATAACACTACCAATCACAGTCGGCAGATAACGCATAGATCTATCTATACAAATGCAGGCTACCCCATTTACCAGGGTTGGCAGGTGTGAAACGAATTACGCGCAATCACGTTCACAGCGGGAATAGTTTTGGAATTAGAATTGTGTAAGTTCAATAAATAATTAAAAATAATTTACGTCTTAATAAAGTATAAAAAGCAAACTATTTTCTAATACATTACTATTATTGTTTAATATTTTAGAGCGCCATTTCGTACACCACACAACATGGCCGCGGGTCTAAATGAAAAATGGCGCCAATTTACGCGGGAACCCCGGCTAAATTGGATATTTCTCACGGCTCAGGGTGCTGTTCCAGAGTTTGCTGTTTTTACCCTACTTTTCATTTTATTTGCAGACCACAAGGAAAACCAAATGATCTTTCCAAGTTGGAAGTATTGTCTATGAACTTTTTTATATTTATTACAACTCTAAGGAGATATTTGAAGTCAAAGAGTTTTTACTACATTAGACTTGATTAGACTAGAGATATCCTTGGTGTTCAGTAAATGGATTATTATTTTTTATTATTATTGCATTATTTTTTCAGTTTTTTAAAATATCAACACTTTTGGTAATCTTGAAAAGATATCCGATTGTAGGAATTTTAGTTTTAAAATTAGTTGTTCATTATGAGAGTAAAATATTAAAAAAGCAAATAACTATATTCCTTGAAAAGAGTTTCTTTATGACGCAATGCAAGAATTTCTACGCTTTATTGTTCGTTATCTAAATTCAAACCTCACATTACAAGTCCCTATATCTCCGGATATCTTTACGTAATCACCATCAGTGTTGATAATCTGCCCACTCAGCGAAGCTGCTGTCGTAAATATAAATAAAAATTGGAGAGCGTCTAACGTAAAACGATTTTCCACCTGCCTGCCGCCCATATTGGAGGGGAGCTCGTTGATCAATTCTGTTGATAGTTTGATTATGACTGTGTTGCAAGGATATAGAAGATTGTAACTAAAATTGTATTTTTTTTTAAATGAACTCATTTGTAATAGATTTTTTTATTTATCTGTACTATTATATAATTGTTAAAAGTTTATGTTTGTCCGCGATGGACTCAAAAACTACTGAACGGATTTCGATGCAGTTTTTTATGTTTGAAAGGGGTTTCGTCTAAATCTTAAATATCTTGCGTTTGTTTGGTTGCAATCGGTTAAGAAGTTTTTTAGTAATATAGAATTGAAGTTGCGCAGATGGCGCTTAGGTCGCGATAATCAACAGTCATGCAGACGGAACCGCGGGCATAGGCTAGTATATCTATATAAATACAAATGAATCGCGAAATATGTTGCTAAGCGCATAACTCGGCTGGACTAATTCGAGTAATTTTTATCCCTTGAACTCTGGTTTTCTCTCTGGAACGGGATCAGATGTGCGAGTGGAGTCAGAGACGGAGATACAGTGCAAATAAAAGACAAATGAACGAATTGCGATTTTTATTTCTATGTATAAATAAATAAATAAATAATAAATAAATATTCTAGGACAATCTACACAACGTCACCTAGACCCGTGGTAAGCATAGTTTAACTAGCTTGTGTTACGGGTTCTAGAATGCGGATAAACATACATAGATACATTTTTGTAAATATATACATATTATACATAGGAACACCCAGACCAATGCAGATATTCATATTCAAGCACACAAATATTTGCACTGAGCGGGAATCGAACCCGCACCTCCTCCGTAGCAGTCGCATTCACTACCGCTACGCCACGGGGGTCAAAAAACATGTAAAAAATGTGCTGTCATGTGATGGGTCGTGCATCACTTGTTAAACTACCGATAAATTGAGAAGCCGCAATGAATTATACATTAAACAATATTTGTATTCTAATATTATGGTACACCGTATTTTTCTTAACAAAAAAACAATTTCATCACAGATAATACATTTATTTTCTTATATCTAAGTCTTATATCTTTATATTTTTAGTAAAGGTCCATAAATTAAGTTAACATACCAAAAACGCGTTAAAAACTATTCACGAAACTGTAACAGCTTTACTGAAGACTTCGGGAAAAGTCTGTCAATTCCCTCTCTCTATATCCTCAAACCGTTTGGCTCTCTCGTCACGTACTATGGAGCAGTCGTATTTTATTAGATCATTAAGCTCCCCAACGTGTCTTCGCCCGCTTGGCCAGTCCATCAATACGGCATTCAATAGTTGACTGTAAGGTATTGCAAGAGAAATTAGATTACGTACCGCTAGTTTTACTTATGTTTCGGTGTCTGGCTTTGAAATAAATGGTACGCTTCTGTTCGTTTCAAATGTATTAATGGTTTGGGGAATAGGAATTTGGTATTGAAAATGCTTTAGATAGATAGATACTCTTTAATAAAATCACTCCATATTATAAAACAAAGTCGCTTTCTCTGTCCCTATATCCCTATGTATGCTTATATGTTTAAAACTACGCAATGGATTTTGATGCAGTTTTATTTAATAGATAGAGTGATTAAAGAGGAAGGTTTATATGTATATAACATCATGCTACAACCAACTGGTGCGGACGAGAAGAAGAATGTTTCAAAAACGGGGTGACGCAGATGAAGTTGCGGGGGTCAGCTAGTGTTAAATAAAGGATGCCGGGACAAGATCGCCAAGAAAAAGAGTTGCTATTTTTTTTTTAATTTAACCAATTTACCTCTAATAAACTATACTGACGATGGAATATATTTTCCAAGAAACAGTATTTAATATTTACTAGCAATCTTGGCCAAAACTGCAAGCGTAACGAATAAAAACTACCAACAATTCTGGAGATATATGGGCACAATCGTCGCGTAGTTCAAGCTCATTAGCTAGCGATGTAATATTCTGTTAATATACATACATACATACATATATGCTCACGCCTGTAATCCCCGAAGCGGTAGACAGAGATGTATTAAACACCCACATTTCGCCAATTATGATTTTCGGTCCCACGTAGTAAGGGGCGAGCCTATTGCCGCGAATCGGGCACTTTGTAACAAAATGGGTATACCGAAAATAAATTGCTAACCGAAAATGTAGCAGCTTAATAAATTTGGAAAAAATAATTTTAACCGATTCCCTGTTATGCAGTGTAATTCGCAAGGAGATTCATTAAGTGCTTAGCCCCACAAGAGTATCTGACGTTATATCATTTATTGTTGTCCATATATTTACGTAAAGTATGTAAGGTAGGCGTAGGACTGGGTGTATTATGTTTTATGACATGAATATTATAACCTATTTCAATAATCTACTAACTAATATACTTATACATTACATACAATATAGATAATGCCCACTAATTGCCTTCCCAAGTATGCAGATACATCAGCCCGTCATTTTGTTCTATCTTTAGAAGTATCACGAGCTTCCTTCACTGAAAAATATTTTTAACGTTCAAATTACCTTTTTACAACTATCTTTTTCTATCTATTATCCAAGCAGATTAAAATTCTAGCATATAACATAATAATTTACTTTATTTACATTAAATTATATTCTACAAGGCAATAATTCAACTGTTGCTTAGATACTTATACAAATTATAATTACCAAAAAGACCCCTTGAAACAAACTTGAAATTGTTTCAAACAAGCCTTAATAAGCTTAATAACCATCGAAAGTATAATAAGATGTCATTTAGAAAATTAGCTAGAATCTTTTGTGCTTGAGTTTGCCCGTGTGGCAAGAATTGTAATCAGTTTTTCCTATTGTTAAGCAAGGATCTTATTAGGAATGAAATCGTGTCCTGTGTCGTGTCGCGTTCTTGCAGACTATGTTTTCTTTGTTTCCACGTTGAATAAGCTATTTGAGTATATAAGTATGGGTATGCATAGCGCTGCATACAATGTGTTATTTATTTATTAATGTTTTGATATTATAATTATCCATAGGTTCTTTGCTAGCACTCGCATTCTTTACACACTCTTTCTACTTATTCTTTGGTAGAACTGTAAAGAATATTCTTTTCTTTGTTTTTTTATTTACTATGCGCAATAAAGGGTCAATTAAAAATTGATTTAATGACTTATTTATTTCGAAAGACCATATACTTGAATCTATGGTCCTTCAAAATGGGCTAAATTTGAAAACCAAAACAGATTTAAAAAAACTGGGTCGGTTCGGTCGGGTCGGTGAACAAACGGGTCCGTGTTAAATGGACAGATGACATAGTCAGGGTCGGGGGAACCCATTGGATGCAGGCCGCCTCCAACCGATCAGATTGGAGATCAATGGACGAGACCTATTATGAAAAACGATGATTATGATTGAAAGACTGCTGATATTATGCGTAACGTAATAATCAACAAATTACACGTACACTTCACGACATAGAAACGTAAAATTTCAATGAACAATACAATAATCAAGCTTTTGTTACACAACACTTCGCCTCGAAACTTAAACTTTAATCAGTTAAGAAAGTTAAAAGTCTTAAGCTCTTACCTATCAAACGCAAACAGCTCTCGTCTTGAATTTTAATTACTTACACAGTCTCCAAAGTCACTGAAATAGTATCGTTTCTTTTGTACATTTTCACTAACTTAAGCTAAAATCTTTAAATATAATATTTTTGTAATTCTGTAAATAATTTCAATATAAGTAGTTTGTTACATAGCTGTCAATTTAGCCAGCTAAGCTTTTATCAAGTAAATAATAGTGTCGTGTCTGATGCAAAGAAGTCCAGAAGCACAGATTGCAATGGCTACCCTCTCCACCAGGTACGATTCGGAGCGAGAGACACCAGATTTCCATCAATTTTATACTGACCATTAAATTGTCGACGTGAAGTCACTCCTATTCTCTTATACGTATTCTCGTCAATTTAATATTTGACGAAGAAATTACTTCTCTGCTTTCGGTTAAGTGATTGACTGGCTGGCTGGTTCGATTTCCACTCATCGTCTTATAGGAGGTAGGTGTGCCGGAGGAGGAGGCACAACTTTACGCCCACTACCGGTCGTGCGCTCAGTCCCTCGGGGTGGCAATAGGAGACGCGAAGGAGGCTGCGAGAGCGGCTCTATTAGCCACCCTTGACCGGGACCCCTGGGGGCGGCCCTACAAGACGGTCAGGGCTAAGCTCCGCCCATGGGTACCTCCGATAACGGAGTGCCTGGAGCCGAGAGTGCTGAGGGAGATTATCTCCTCCCTATTTCCACAAAGGGAGGAGGGTTTCGTTCCCCCAGTGATGGCTCCGGCGCGCAGAGAGAATGTTGTGACGGAGGTGCCGGAGGTCACAGCAGCGGAGCTGGCAGTGGCCGTCAGGCGGGCCCAGGAGAAAGGTGTGAAGGCCCCTGGGCCCGATGGAGTTCCCGGACGTGTTTTGGTGGTCGCGCTCCGGGAGCTCGAGGAGCGATTTTGCGGGCTGATGAGTGCGTGCCTGCAAACCGGGCAATATCCGGTCCGGTGGAAGACGGGCAGGCTCGTCCTCATCAAGAAAGAGGGACGGCCTGCGGAATCGCCCTCGGCGTACCGACCGATAGTGCTGCTGGACGAAGCGGGCAAGCTCTTTGAGAGAGTGCTGTTTGCTCGCATCGCCCGGCATCTCGAGGATGGCGGTCGCGGCCTGTCCGACGATGGTTTTCGGCCACGTCGTTCGACCGTCGACGCCGTCCTTCGAGTGAAGGCGCTGGCGCAAGAGGAGATACGCAGAGGCGGGGTGTTACTGGCGGTGTCGTTGGACATCGCCAATGCGTTCAATACCCTGCCCTGGGAGTGTATACGGGAGGCGCTCAAATACCATGACGTGCCTCCCTACCTCCGCAAGATCGTCGGCGCCTACCTATCGGAGCGGTACGTGGAGTATCCAGGAGAGGATGGCAGCCTTTACAGGTGGGCCATGTGCCGCGGTGTTCCGCAGGGGTCAGTGTTAGGGCCCCTCTTGTGGAACATCGGGTACGACTGGGTGCTCCGAGGAGCTCGCCTCCCGGGCGCCAACGTGACCTGCTACGCAGACGACACGTTGGTCACTGCCCGGGGGGCGACCTATAGGGACGCCGCGCGCCTCGCTACTGCGTCGGTGGCCATGGTCGTGCGGCGAATAACGATTTTGGGACTCAGGGTGGCGCTTAACAAGTCGGAGGCTATTTGTTTCCATGGCCCTCGGCGTGCGCCACCAGCGGACTCCCATATCGTAGTGTGTGGCACCCGGATCGAGGTCAAGCCCGAAATGAGGTACCTTGGGCTTATCCTCGATCCCCGATGGAGCTTCCGCGCTCATTTTGAACGCCTGGGTCCCCGTCTACTCGGTACGACCGCCGCCCTTCGGCGGTTGATGCCGAACCTGGGGGGACCCCAGACGAGCAGCCGCCTCCTTTATTTGGGAGTGGTAAGGTCCATGGCCCTATACGGGGCCCCCGTATGGGTCGACGCCCTGACGGCAAAAAACATCGCCGTGCTGCGACGTCCGCAGTAGGTGATGGCCGCCGGGGCGGTAAGAGCTTACCGCTCCATCTCATTCGAGGCGGCTTGTGTTATGGCGGGCTCCCCTCCGTGGGAGCTGGAGGCCCGTGTCCTCGCGTCAGTGTATCACTGGCGCGAGGAGGCCCGGGGCCGGGGCGAGTTCCCGGCACCCTCGGAGGTGGGAGAGCGGAGGCTCCAGGCGAGACGGTCCTTGCTTCTGGAGTGGGAGCGGCGGCTGGCCAATCCCACGTTTGGAAGAGGGACCGTCGAGGCGATCCGTCCGGTCCTCAGAGACTGGATGGACAGATCGCGAGGGTCGGTGACGTTCCGAATGGCGCAGGTTCTCTCGGGGCATGGATGCTTCGGCAAATACCTGTGCCGGCTGGGACGGGAGCCGACCAGTGGGTGCCACCACTGTGGCGGCGATGATGACACGGCGCAGCACACCCTAGAGGAGTGCCCCGCGTGGGCTGGGGAGCGCCGTGCTCTCATCGCCGAAGTGGGGACGGACCTCTCGCTGCCGGCCGTAGTTCTGTCTATGGTCGGCAGCGATGAGGCGTGGGCGGCGGTTCAAACCTTCTGCGAGACCGTTATCTCGCAGAAGGAGGCGGCGGAGAGGGGGAGGGAAAAAGACCCACTTTCCCTCCCACAGCGCCGCAAGCGAACCGGGGTCCGGAGGAGGCGGTACCACCAACTCCTCCCCCCTAACTGTAGGCCGGGCAGTAGACGCGGGGGCGTCTGCTGCCCTTACATAGGCCTCGAGGTTGAAGGCGCACGTCGTGTCGCGTGTGCCTTGCCTAGGCGGGCGGCCGAAGGACTCCTCTTCTGCCGCACCAGAGACGGGCCTGCCACTGATTAGCGGCGGGCGACTCGCACGGCGATGGCGGAAGATGTTGTTCCCGCCATCGTCGATATGCGAAGATGACGGACACCGTGGTGGTTTAGTGGGTAGTCTGGTAGAGGTCAGGAGTCCCACACAAAGCTCGCCCCCACCCCTGTTGGGAGTGAGCGAAGTGCGTAAATGCATTCTACCACGTAAAAAAAAAAAAAAAAAAAAAAAAAAAAAAAAAAAAAAAAAAAAAAAAAAAGGTATATCCCATCCCAATTGAGCAGTCTGACTGGGGAAGTACCTCTGCCCTTCAGAATACCGCGGCTAATAATAACCTTGTGTGAGTAAGGTAGCCAGTGCTCACTGGAGAGGTTTTGAGTTATCAGTGAGAAGACCGAGAAACCCTTTTTTGCCTTCTGCACTGACGGCACAGAGATTCTTTTAACCTTCTCCCCATGTGGCGCCCGTGGTGTTGCAAACATCCATAAGCCACGGTAACCACTTCTGAAGCCAGGGCACCCCAGGAAGAGGTCCTGGGCCCCGAGAGCCCCTATAGTAAAGACGCCATTGACTATAGCTTATATAAAAAGTTATTTTACATATACCTACTCTATTCTCGTGAAAACAAAATCATTGTCGATTCAAATAGCACAAAGGAGATGAACAAAAGGTACACGAGTGTCTCTTGGCCTGGGTCCGGTTGATTAGTCTGTATTAAGTTAACCTTTTTTGTTTGTAGGAACCTTTATCAAACGAGAATATCAGTCAAATACGATTGTGTTCTTTTTTCAAATTCTATTAACCTTTTTTTTCTTTTTTTATGCAAATGTTAAGCTGAAGGCAAAGTTTCATAACAGAGGGTCACCATTGCAAACACGTTCAGTGCTACAATGGTGGCGCTCCGCTTGACGGCCTCATCAGATGCTTTTTCACGCCCCGCTTAAAGAACCCGGGACTGTAGGAAAGAGAAACACGTGTGAGAAGTGAAGGAAAAACCTTCATTCATAATGGCAGTAAATGTAGACTTTTGTGTTGACCATTTGCTACCCTCCAATAATATAATTTAATTAGTTTTTAAGATTAGTTTTTCCATGTTTTCAGAAACTTGATTCAAATTCTGAAGTAATAACTTTCCTATGGAAGAATCCATAGGAAAGTTATTACGGATATTATAGTCGGATCTGGGAACCCACCTTTTATAAGTAATATTATTTCAATCTTACTTTATTTTCATAGTGAGATTCGAAGCATTAGCGACCAGGATGCTCAGGATACTCTAGGGCTAATTAAATAAAGTAATGTATGTACGAGTATATATAAATACAATTTTAGACTTTAACAGCATAACAGTAAAGTGTAAACTACATTGGCATTTTTTGTTATCTAAATGGTTTGACAGTGATTGAAAATTAGTTAAAAGGGCCATAGTATAATGGCATAAGTTAATGGCTCATATGATATTAAGTACATTCAACAAACTACTCCACAACCAGGTGGCCCTTGTAAATCTTCAGTACAGAAATATATCGTAAACGTCGTCTATGAAGGAACACACAAATCCCTCTAATGGCATCAAATACCGTAGTCTTACCTCAAATAAAATTTTACTACATAAAGCTCCTTGAAATTAGCCGAAAAGGCACTAACGATGCTCAAAGTCCCGCAATCCCGGGTTTATTTAATGACGTCATATTGGGCGATATTCATCATTCTCTTTTTACCCTTACCCCAACTATTTGGGGTCTGCAAAATATATGTTTTTGGCGTGGTGTGTTATGGCGGGACCGTCATATGGAAAGTGCCAAACAATGACAAAGGGTGGACCGTTTTATTTTAATAAATACTTCATTGACAATAATCCTCATCCCTTATTGCATGAAACTGAAAACTGATTATAAAATCTGGATATAAAAGGAGAAGTACCATCCTATGACAGCTATGACGACTAAAGGCGTAGTCACTATTTTTAATTAGTAGGTACTTGTTTTTTTCATACAAGGTTCTTATACAATATATATTAGGTGCCAGACAAACACACGGCCCACCTAATTAATCTGGTTTACGTGATGTAAGCCGTTGCATGATTAAGTAACTAATAACAGGCGCACTGTGCAAATAATTATTTGCTACGTCGCGTTTTTTATACACCTTAGATAGCAGACAAGCACACGGCTTATCTGATGGAAAGTGGTTATCGTGGCTAATATAGCGGAAGGAGCGTCAATCTCGTGTAAGAACCTTCTGATGCTCTTTTTGAAGAACCCCATATTATAGTCGATTAACAACAGAAGCCTCGACCCTTATTATGACGAAATCTAGGTCAAACACACTTCTGTACACCCTTTCAATACACAAGCGTGGTTATATAATTGTTAATTAATTACACGTCAAAGCACAATTACCGAAAAACATCTTCCAATGAAAATTTAAGCACTTCCTAATTTTTGGGGCAAAGTTAAAACCGTTTTTCCTCCTTCCTGAAAAATATTCGGTAGATAAGCAGTACCTCTCAGTTTTTTGCATGAATCAACTGTAATTTCTTTTAAATTAGTACGCGTTGAACCGAGAGTCATCTCAAATGTGATTAATGAAACTAATTTTAATGAAAAAAAATGGACGTATATTTTTTGATGGGAAAATTTTCTAAACTTGCTGATCCGTTCCGGTTTTGTATGAGAAAAAATTGTTTCAACAAAACTTATAACACTATTGGAGCGCCACCTACTAGGCCGAATAATAACCTTTGCACGAATTCAAGTTATAACTTTTATTTATAAGATTTGTCTAAATCAGGTGAAATGAATATTAGATTAGAAGACTACGATTAAGATTACGACCTAGTGGTATGGGTAATGGACTGCTGAGGCGAGGTCTCGAGTTCGATCCCAGGTTTACCATGGCACACACCAATGACTTTTCGAAATTAAAAGGCTAATAGACGGCCTAGAGAAATAATATCTTTTGGTTTGTCTTTAGCAATAAATCTATTTTAATAGGCTTCTCTTCTTTTAATCTAATCGTAAAGTGTCATCTTTCTCTCTCTCTCTCACGCCTTTATCCCCGAAAGGGTAGGCAGAGGTGCTAGCACCCACATTTTGCCAGTTTATGTTTCGTTCCCAATGTAATAGGTGGCGAGCCTATTGCCATTAACCGGGCACTTATAAACCTGCGATAAATACACACATAACTTAGAAAACCCTCGAAAAGACATTTGTGTGTGCCATGGTAACCTGGATCGAACACGAGACCATAAGGTATGAAGAATTCATGCAGAGGATTAAACACACAACCTGCAAACGTTGTACACATCATACACACAGTTCAATAAGAAAAAGAAATGAATATTGGCTAATCATTACTGAAGCACAGAACTTATATAGTTCACCATCCAATCAATTTCTATAACTATCGTAAGAGATAGCTCAACAATTGGTATATGGCTTATTGTAATTGCCAATTATCTGTTCGCCCTTCTTGTTTAATGGTTTTCTGGATCAGGATGTGAGTTATGAAATAGGCTCAGAAAATCGGTCCAAAAATGCTAAGCATATTTCTGGATGGATAAAGATGAGGAAAAATATGACGTGGTAATATATTAATAAAATTAGCCATTATTTTATGTATTATACTTTGATTTTTTTCCTTTGGCAATAGATGACCTCGGGGCTGTCGGAATGCGAAGGATATGTTATCTCATCTCCAGCAACCGAAGGCGGCGTGCGTTTTAGTCGGTTCGAGTCCGACATAATCACCTCCACCGACTTTGGCGGAGATGGTATCCGGGGAGATGTAACGCACAAAAAAAATCAACTATCCTGAAATTAGTTCTCTTTTTTCTGTAGGTTCACAACTGAAGTACACAATCACTGATTAATAAATATATAACATAACAGGTATATAGAGCTTGGCGTCTTACCATAAGGCCAGTTGGCCCTTTAGCCATTAACAACTTATTAACTGTTTTGAACTCATATACCGAGTAATAATCCGCCTCTATCTGTCATAATATGCCCTAAATACCACATGTAAGGAACCACACTAATCAGGCAACGTTTTATCGATTCGTTCCAGCAGAAGCACCCACATGTTATCTTCGAGGCGCGGACGAAGGCCAACAAGGGGTGCGCCAACAAGTTGGACCTCAGGAACAAGAGTCGACGCACCAAGCATGTCTCCTACGTTGAGGAACCGCTCGGTGATGACCCTGGTACCCTGTAAGTATTAAAGTTTTACAATAATAGATTTTAAACTTTCTCATTTTATGATAAACAGCTATATACATCACTATGTATAAGAGAACTACTATAGACACATCATCTATCTATCTAAAAGCGTCGGTAGCTTAGTGGTTAAGGAGTCGGCCTTACGATCGAGAAGTCCCGGGTTGGAATCCTGGCCATTACACTACTGACGTGAACCCACTCCTAACACAAGCCATTGAGCTTAGCTGGAGGGGTTAACGGGAATATTAGTAACTTCGGTTGCTAATATTCTTTTAATAAAAAAAAGACAAAAAAAAACAGTACTTAGAACAAAAAGTGTCAGTGACAGCGATAGAGCATATGCTGGTGGATAAAGAACCTATCATCTTTTTTTGCTTGGAAACCCCATGGATATTATTATCGGCAATTGGACTCGAACAGACTGAAACTGCACGCCATCACGGGTCTCTACGTCCGAGATAATTCCGGGGTAAGAGGTACACATAGACAGAATTCTAGCAGCCCTCTAAAGAGTCGCTCACTCTGCTTGGATCGGCATTGGCTATAGGCAGCAGCATCACCCCTGTGGGACCGAGTTGCTACTGTCTTCGTTGCCCAAGATGCAACCCGTGGAAGTCCCCAAACAAGAACCCTAAAAAGTTTTAACAATCGGACATTATTTTTGCAAGATTTTTGGTTGTAACTAAAGGCCTATAAATTTCCATTATAAAATAACACTAACAATAAAAACAGTAAACCCTGTATAAAACAAATCTCCATATACCCTATAAGAGAAAAATAACCTGTGACTGGATTTTCATTCACAATATTCGAAAGTGTTAGAACGAAGAATTCGTACCTATTGGCTTCGCTTTTCAATTCAAATTATTTTATTTTGCAACACATATGGGTATTACCATGTTGCCATATTTGAAGTTTTTAGTACCATATTTCAGCCAGACTGACAGGGAATTTATTTTAATATAGCAATTCATCAAATTATCACAGACACTTTTATCCAAGGTGGTTAATTCCATGGAGAAACAGCTGTAAACACGTAGCTGTGTAAACACAGGATTTTTGTTTTAAATACCAAAACTGGTAAATCTATAATTTATGGTGAAACTTTATTTCCTTACGAACTTCATCAACTGGTTCCTGATAGAAGTGGATCCGATCTAGAAAATAATGAAAGATAGTAGAAAATCAAATGTAGTCGATATATTGGATATTTAGAAAGGGACATGAATTCATCACCAATTATTTTCCAGGAAAATAGAGCTATCTGGTCCTATTATAGATATCAGGAATTTTGGTATATATGTATATGTTACCGTGGTCTACGGACATTTGCAACACCAGGATCATAGGAGTTTGTAACATCAGCGTTAGCGCAGTAGACAAATTAGTCTTCACGATGACCGCACAAAAAATCTCCAGTGAGCTCTGGCTATTATTCGAACTATTCAAATCGATTTATAAACAACTGCTTCCTGTAACTACAAAGTAATACAACAGATCGAAAACCATCGTCTTATTGCCACTTGCCAGTTAGCAAAACGACTTGAGTCTTATGTTATTGCGGTGCGTGCTCTGTAGTTTTGCGGACACTTCGACCCTATTGGATGATTAGTGTTGACCCTGCCCTGGACCTTAAGTTAGAGGAGGGATAATCCTCTCTATCAAGGTGGCTATTCCTCTTATTGTTGGTGCCTGTAATCCTCTGTTTTGGGGTAGCCCCTCCCGTTTCGATGTCTTTTGGACGAATCGCTACGAAAGGTCCCTAAGGCATGGTACTCACACAGTAGGTATGTGTTTCATCGTTTCAACGTCAAAGATTTAACTATTACAACAGGTGCAAGAACTATAAAATAAGTTTACGGACAAGTTTGTTTTACGTTTTCATTTAACAGTCTCATCCCGAGAGACCGAAGACGTGAGACAAAGTTTTTATAAGTGAATCGATTTATTGCCCGCAGACAGATTGGTATTAAGGATATCATGATTATTATTATAATCAGTAAAAGTGTGTCAATATCAATCATGGATATCATTAGGTATTAGTTCACTCTCTGCCATTTATGTTGTATAAAAAATATAATCAGAAAAACAGACTTGTTGCGTCTATCCTAATAGGGCTAGAACAGCCAGTCAAGTCTTTTAATTTTTTACCACTTAGGTAGCAGACAAGCACACGGCTCACCTGTGGTTAATGTGGCCTATGGACGTTTACTGTCTACGCTGTATGGAGAAGTAGAGGAGACCGGGTGAAGTTTAAGAGAGTTCCTGTGTTGTCAGCGCAGAAGACAAATGAGAATTTCCAACCACCGTTGAGCAGTGTCAACCAAGTCCTCGGGGTTCCCATTGACAACGCAATACCTCTCCAGTGAGCTCTGGCTACTCTACTGACCGCCAGAAACCACACTAAATTATTATTAGCCGCGGCGTTCAGTAGAAAGAAGCTACTTTCTCAATCGAACTACTCAATTGGGATGGTAGATACCGTCATATCCTACTTCCGTAAAAAGCGTTAACGCCATTATAATAAATTGTACCGTCAATAAAGGGCCCTTCCGTGAACTCTATATTTAATATCAGAAGGAAGAAATCTATCCTTAATTACCTCATCACCGGAAGAGAT
Organism: Pelosia muscerda; assembly: GCA_963691645.1. Lineage (NCBI taxonomy): Eukaryota > Metazoa > Arthropoda > Insecta > Lepidoptera > Erebidae > Pelosia > Pelosia muscerda. The sequence continues at coordinate 1,706,524 of OY829102.1, forward strand.
AAGGTGGTGTTATTTTTAACCTTTACAGGAAATCTACAAAACTGTAAATAATTTGACATTTAATTGGAAGAGAAATTGTCAAAATCTTTTGGTAGGATTTATAAGGTGAATTATTTTGAAGGTTGTTTTGTACGGAAGCTAATTTGTAGAGTACGATGGAGTAAACGATTTTATGGGTCTTTGGAGCAAATTAATTGACTTTATTGCGAAATGTTTCGCCTTAGAACGGTTTAGTTGTTAATAAAATTTAATAAATGAAAGCGTCTAAGAAGCCTTATGAACGAGAGGTCTCGGGTTCAAGTACCGGATCAATTATCTTATAACGTGAATATATTACAAATAAAAAATTTGGTTGAGGCAAAAATATCAACTCAGGTTACCAAACTGACGATAAAAATATTTACTTATAATCATATGAGAATTTGATGTAACGCCAGTCCGCCGATAATTTAAGATTATTTGACAAATATTCGATCGGATTGAAGGTTGGGGAGGCCTATGTTCAGCAATGGACTTCCTAAGACTAAAATAATGATTTTTCTATTCCACCAGCAGATTTGTACACACATGTGACATATCTATGAAGTAAAACCTTTTTAGACACGTGTGAAGTACTCGTAAATACTTTCTATGGCAGACTATTTCCCCTCCGGTCGCAACTAACACAATTTTATTTGAATTAGACGTTATAATTCTTAGGCTGAGTTGTACCATCTTACTTGAACTTTAACTGTGCAGTAAAAGTACCGGTAAGGTATAAAACAGGTTGCACCATTTGACAATAGTTAAAGGGACGTCATAACTTGACGCTAACGCTCGGCCGGTTACTGTTAATTATTGTTAACGTCAAATCCTATCACAAAAGTAACTTAAACCGAGCTACTAAATACACTGGTCACATTTAGCAGAAACTATTAGAATCAATGTTACTGTTAATGTTAAATTTGAAGTAAACGCTTACTTTAATAGATAGTTGGTGCAACTAAGGCTTAGTAAAATGTACGTTTTGATGAAATAACGTATTCATAAAACCCCAATGGTTACAATTTTCTAGCATGGTTGCAAATCATTCATTGTAACCAAGACTGACCGATTTATTCAAATGACCAACCAGGATTAAACCCTCTCCTAATCACTCGAGCATCTCTTGCAGACATTGAACAGTAGATGCCTATCCTCTCGACTGAAGTTTGCTGAATTCATTGGAGTGTATCCTAACACAATGATCACAGATTATAATACACTAGCTGACCCGCGCAACTTCGTCTGCGTCACTCTGTTTTTGCAACATTTTTCATTCCTGCTCCGCACCTGTTTGTTGTAGCATGATGTTATACACATATAAACCTTCCTCTTTAAACATTTTATCTATTAAAATAAACCGCATCAAAATCAGTTGCATAGTTTAGAAGATTTAAGCATACAAAGGGACAAGAAAAATAGGAACAGAGAACGCGGCTTTATATTATACTATGTAGTGATAGTGATTAACTTGATCTCTGACCCAGTAATATTCTTTAACTGATTTCGATGTATTTGATTACTACTCCGCTTTAATGGATACTAGCGTGATGATATATTGATAGGCCTATGAAACTCACAAATAATGTGACTATCTACTGGTGAAAGAATTTTCAAAATCAGTTCAGCAGATTCAAAGATTATCACTACAACCTCACAAAAACAGAAACTAACAAACTACACGTATAATAATATAACTTTTTTATAATATACTAGCTGTTTCCCGCGGCTCCGCCCGCGTGAACTTCTAGTCCCGTTCACGCAGTCGAGCATTTGCATATTTATTCACCTTTTAAACCTTCTCTGGACTTCCACAAATAATTCAAGACCGTAATTAGCCAAATCAGTCCAGACGTTCTCGAGTTTTAGCGAGACTAACGAACAGCAATTCATTTTTATATTATATAGATAGATATAGGTAACAGCAGTTTTTTGGGAACTTAAAGGAGGGAAAACAATCTGTCATCCCAGTAGCAACAGGCCACGGTGGCGCCGCAAACTGTAGCTCCTCATACCCGAGAGACGCTGTTGTTACCACACCAGCAAGTCCGACATAACCACTGTCAACGAATCCGTCAGGTGTGGCTCCGTCTATTAAATCGTCTCTGCCCATTAAATTTTTCGAGATTAATTTGAAATCAAATAAACTTCTACCTTTATGATATCGAAATAAGTTTGGACGTATAAGATTGCTCCGCTAAAAGAAAGTAAAAAGAACTCTAAAGCCACGAGAATTATAATAGGATTGTGCGAAACGAATAAGGTCCGATGTGATGGCGGTTAGTTTTTTTTTCTTTCAAACACACACAGTGAACTTTTTTTATGAATCCTATTTGAATTTGTTCGAGAAAATAATTTCAACTTCGGCTACAAAGCAAAATACTTTACTTATGTAGTTTTTCCAGACATTTTTTTCGTTAGTTTCATTTGATTGAGTGACAGAAATAGTTTTGTGATATTTTGTCGTTTCGGAATTGCAAATACAGTATAGGTATTTTTCATTGTTGAAGTTTTCATAATGTTGGAAAAAATATGGTGTATTTGAGTGTATATTCGCGTATGACCAATACTTTCTTAGTCTTACACCCCGTTTTCAACGCTAAAATTAACTAATCAACTGTTAAATCTCTTGTCAAGTAGCAATTGGGTTGCTAGAAGCATGATTAAGGCTTAGTTGCACGAACTATCTGTCATGGTCATCGTCAAAGTCACGGTCACCGTCAAATTTAACAGTTTGATAGTAATGGTTTGGTTAACTCTATGGTTCGTACACAGAACAGAAAAACTAGTAGAACTGCGACGCGATAGCTGCAGTAGCGGAACCGATGTCGCCAAACTCACACACATAACCGTTAATAATACCGTGCTCTACTAGTAAATAATTGTTTTTTTTTTGCCTAGCCTTTCCGGGATATAGGCGTGAGTTTATGTTATGTTATAATACATTAAAATATTAAATAATTTAAATAAAAAACATGGTTATTCGTTTTACAAATACCTTTCAAATTTAGCTTTTCGAAATTGGACCTTTATATTTTAAAGAACTTTCTAAAGGACGGCCAAGGAATAGAGTGCAGATTATGTAGTTGGAAAGTTCATCGCGGAACAATTCTTTTTAAAATCTATGGTTGGCACTGTTTATAGAAAAAATAAAAAATATATATTAAAAAGTTACTTTGTCTCACGCAGTGGGCAAAATCGCATTTTGCACACTGTTGTTATGCAGTAAAACTTACTTGTTTGAGCTGCCGTAGTGAAAAAAGTATTTATGGCATTTAATACTTTGAATTGAAAAAGCTTGAATATTTACGAAAAAGTTTAGACGTATTCTTATCAAAAACGTTCATATTATCGAATTTATCCTTCGTAGCATAAATACGCCAACCAATGACACGCGTGCACCGACTACATGCCGTATCCACTTATTTTTGTTTTCCATGATTTTGTAGCTCTGTTTTTGACAGAATTTGACGTTTGAGCGTGGCTGGTTATATTTACAACCAAGGCTATGACGTTTTATACCTGACCGGTACGTTGACCAGCTTTGTCACGGTCAAAGTAAGATCGTGCAACTAAGGCTTAGTTGATCAATGATTTGACGGGCCTTTCAGCCACTGGCGGTTAGATACATACATACATGTGCTTAAGCTATTTCCCTCTGCCTCGATGCAAAGACTGATACTGAGGTATCTGAGGATAGTCCACAATCCCATACTCACAGGTGGATTAGAACCTTTCAGTCTCAGGAATTTTTCCTCGCTGTGTATGTTTTACCACCTGTACAATAGTTTGTGTTTAGAAGGACATGATGCCCACGCCTATATTCTAACATCGCACCGCTCACCATAGTCAGGGAGTTCATCCCCACACATAACGACTGAGAACGGTGCTTCTTACTATGCGGTATAAAAGGAACTTAATCCTGCACACGATCTAGAACTCCATGCTGTGGTTGTTACAATAGTTTGGAATTCCTTACCGGCGCACGTGTTTCCTTCTTCCTACAGTCCCGGGTCCTTTAAGCGGTGCGTGAAAAAGCATCTGATGAGGCCGTCAAGCTGAGCGCCACCATTGTAGCACTGAACGTGTTTGCAATGGTGACTCTCTTTCATGAGACTTTGCCTTCAGCTTAACATCAGGCGAGGTGAAGTCAAATTGACGTGCCATAAATAAAAAATAAAAACAAAAAGTTTACAATATAGGGTTCTTTAAGAAGTGCATTGGAAGGAGGAATTTCTATACGCACCTAGTGTTGCAAACGTTCATAGGCGACGGTGTCCACTTTCTATCACGTGAGCAGTGTTCTCATCTGCCATATAAATGGTGTAAATAAATTAAAGTTGTATTTAAGTGACAACACTGGTAATAGTATCTCAAACACAATACAAAAATCCCGTTGGTGAAGCACTTTTATTAACATACATAACATAACCTCACGCCTATAATCGTCGAAGGGGTACGTTGTGGTGCTAACACCCACATTTCGCCAGTTTATGTTTAGGAACCAATGTAATAGGTGGCGAGCCTATTGCCATTAACCGGGCACTTTTAAACCTGCGATAAATACACATATAACTTCGAAAACATCGAAAAGTCGTTGGTACGTGCCATGGTAACCTGGGATCGAACCCGAGATGTCTCAGCAGTCCATTACCCATACCACTAGGCTAACGCGGTTGTTTTGGGTGTATACACTTTTGTTAAATAAGTAATTTATAATAATTTTGCCGGTTAGGATTATGGATTATCTACAAATTAACGGCAATAATTATATCCATACCACATTCATACAATATGATTATATTCATACAGATATATTGTATCACAAAGGCATGATGTTCATGACCACAGCCGGACGGTTCGTTAAATCGCATTAATTATTGACACTGATGCGGCTCACACTTGTACTGACAAAGCTTATTGTACATCCTATGGTTCTCAAACTGTGGCCCGCATATTCACACATATTAATTAGCCTCTCGCAGTCCACTGGTGCAGACCTCGCCCAATATTCACACATTAGCGATTTGAGAACTGTAAAGTACAGATGTGCTTAACCACAGCCCTGCATTAAATCTTCGTACTGAAAATCAATGATCGCCCTTTCAAGAATTTCGGTACCGAGTCAACTTCACCTGCCAACCGGTATACCTACTTGTTGATCGGCAGACGATTCTCGGATATATTTCCAGATTTAACGCAATCTTTAACTTGGTTTTAAAAGAAAAACATCAATATGTTTCTCCATCCAGCATTTGTATATACCACTTAAGTAACAGACAAGCTCACGGCCCATCTGATGAAAAGTGGTTACCGTACCTATGGACGTTGCAACACCAGTGGCATCACACTCGTGCTGCCGACCATGTATAGGGAAATTGCGAAATTACTTCATGATGATAAGACTCCTTTGAACCGCGGGCGGGTAGACAGAGCTCATTGGAGACATTTGTGTTGTCAGTGGGAAGACAAATTTTATCTATTGCGTTAGCAGCTGCTGTGCCGCCCCCGCCACCTGTCCTCTAACCACTACCTCTTCAAGAAGGGCATTGGAATATTTCTATAAGGTTGGCAGCACAAGTGTGACGCCCCTGGTGTTGCAAACGTCCATAAGCCACGGTAGCCACTTTGGTTCAAGTGGGTCACGCGTGTCACCTAAGTGGTATGAAAAACAAAATGTTTGACTATCGCTGGTCTAGCATACAAAAGGTCGGTCGTCAAAAAAATGGAGAATTGATAATAAAACTACACAGAATACCAATATAATAAAATTGTAGACCACAGAGTAAAAAATTGTAGACGTATATGATTCTTTTTTAACTTTATTTTTCTCCAAAAGGAATAACGAAGATTCACAGATTCACATTATTTTAACCCTTTAAGGATTGTTTCTTTCATGTCAAAATTTATAGTACGTATTTAAATAAAAGTGCCACTTGCCAAAGGGTGAATCGGTATACCGTATAATAGATTGAGTGGAATATTTTATTCGAAGCTTTTATGTTATTTACAAACATCTTCCATAAACAAACTCAAAAACCTTCTATTTAAAGTATAGAACAATACGTAACTGATCTATTAAAAGGTTCCATTGTGAAGCTTCCACCTCATAAATCATTCTCTCGAACCCAATTTGTCGGCGCCATGACGAAAGCCGTCCCTGAAGGGCCTGTGCAGGCAAGCTACTTTTTGTTACTCAATCACAAGATTCATGCTTTTTCATAATATATATTTAATTGCTGAATCACCTAATTTGTAGCTAGTAGACACTTGGTAGACGCCTTATATTAGCCTAATGAATCGAAGAATCAATTTCATTTATTTAAATCTCAGCGCATTTGCCCTAGCATATATTATCATCATAAGTTACAGAAACAAGATTAAAATTGTACACAAGGGAGAAATAGAAAATAGCCTACTAAAAAGCCATTCTTATGGAGTTACATAATATTTATACATAACATATTCACACCTACCTACCATCAAGGAAATATTCATATTCATATTCATATTCATATTCATATTCATTTATTACTTGCAAATATGGGTTACATAAGATGTTACATAATAAATACATAATAAGTCACTGAGATATCATAATAGCAATATGAACATTCAAAAAGAGCCGTTAAGCGAATGATTTGGAAATGATTCGATTTCTAAAAGTGGATGAACGAACTGAATGAACGAACAAGGCTAGTGATTGAAATGAATCCGTTTTGAAGTTTTAATTAATTACCTACCTCGCTTTTTGTTTCGCTTGGAAAGTTGGCAACAATGGCACGAAGCTATTTGGATGACAATAAAATTGTAATTACGAATTTAGAAATACCAATAGTGTAATTACAACACATTTTAAAGCGTGGGGTAAGAATTGTTAGTAAAAAAAGGGTAAATGGTAAATAGGGTATGCAATAAATGGGATATGGTGTAAATGGGATCTTATAGACTTTACCATATTTTTTTTTACTTTACCTACTTACTTTACTTCACTACTACTACTACCTACTACATGACGTTTATAGGTGGATACAGATTGTTCAAGGTTTGGTGGAGGAAGGGAAAGTGTAGACAGCAGTCACAGTCGTTAAACTTTAGTGAAGCGTTAGTGAAACTGACTGTTTTGTAGGGTAAGCGCGTTCGATTCCTGCTCATACAAATATGGCTATTTGCTCTGGTCTGGTCACGCCTCCTTACAAGCTGGCATTTGATATCAAACACGATATTTTATTTTAGTCGAATTGCGTCCGTCCAAGTGAAAATTTCCACACGAAAAAGTACATAGTTAAAGTTCCAAATTAGAATATTTCTGTACATGTATCGGAGGCATATGAATCGAAAGCCTATGAACAAACACATTCTTTCTTTTATTTTCTGTCTCTGCACTCTGAAGGGCACATAGTTACCCGTGCTCATTGGGCCGAACATTTAGGTATTTTAAATATTCCACTAAGCTCCTAAGCCGCTCGACCCCTGTTCTAGCACGTAGTTTCGCATTTCGCATTTGATAAGATTAATTACCCCCGTAGTGTTAAAGCGTTTGTCTGCAAATTTAAAGGTCACGGCTTCGATTGCCATTCAATGTTAATGTTTAATATAAATATATCATGTTTATTTGCATTTGTCTACCCTAAGCACTTTCCATCAAGTGTGTCGTGTACTTGCCTGTCACCTAAGTAAAGTAAAGGTATAATAAGAGCTATGACAATAACATCTGGTTACGTTTTCAAGAGTTTTATCGAAATATCTGATCATTATTGTAACTTAATAATGTTCTTACGTCTCATTGCTTGCGTATCATTAGGGAATGTATACCGTATAATATCACCAAGAGATAAACCTTTCATTTTTATCACTAACTAGCTGTTGCCCGCGACTCTGTACGAGTGAACTTCTGATTCCGCTCTCGACGCTCTATTAAAACCTTCCTTAGAGTTCAACGAATAAATTTAAAATAGAAATTACACTAATTGGTCCGAGTTAGAGTTATGCGCTCCACAATATATTTCACGATTAATTTCTATTTATATATATGTATAAAAGTATATTTGCTGTCGTTGAAAACATAACTTATGATAGAACATTATGATACGAGCGTGTAAAGTTGGTGATTACTATTTGACTGCCATCAGACAGCCGAAATTGATAATTGGTGATAACCAATTTCGGCTGTCTTACGGCCCTCGCCTATATACGACGTTTGCCTTGCCTTTGCCTTATAGGTTTCTTTTTTTTTAGTTTTAGAGGCATTTTAGTTACGCAAAAAACACTAAGTTTTTACAGAGAAAGTAAAAGTTATAATTTGAGTAATGTTTTGTTTATAAAATCTAAATATATATATAAAGTCACAGTTTGATTATAGGTGTCATTACATGCCTAATTGCAGTGAAATAAGAGCCACTTTATGAGCAAGTATGTTGAGAAAAGTATTTCCATGAGAACTATAATACTCAGTTCAGAAAAACGAGCCAATATATACGAAAGATCATTAGATTTCTATTTACAATAGCGGCAATCGAAGTTGCCGGAAGCAATCGACCCACGCCGGCCCGGGATATTTCCCTAGTTCCAGTAATAAGGGCCTGGAGAGGATGGCTTATAAACTTGATTAAGCATTGGCCCACCCGCGAGGGGAGATAAAAACTTCTTGCTACCTTCGAACCGTTTTTAATACGCAGTTTTATAATCTGTGTATTGTGATTATCTGTGACTTGATATTTGCCGCTTTATTTATAATAAAACGCGTCAATTTTTGATCCCGTTCCCGCAACCCTAGGATACATTTTCCCGGGATACAAAGTAGCTTATATGTTATTCCGCCCTATCTCTGTATCAAATTCCAACCAGATCTGATATAATGAACTAGCTGACCCGCGCGACTTCGTCTGCGTCACCCCGTTTTTGCAACATTTTTCATTCCTGCTCCGCACCTGTTAGTCGTAACATGATGTTATATACATATAAACCTTTCTCTTTAACCATTCTATCTATTGAAACAAACCGCATCAAAATCTGTTGCGTAGTTCTAAAGATTTAAGCATACAAAGGGACAAGAAAAATAGGGACAGAGAACGCAACTTTATTTTATACTATGTAGTGATTGTAGGTAAATATTGTCATGACATGCATATTTGACATTAACAATAACATTTGAGTCAATAACATTTTGCAACTGTATTTGTAGGCAAATAGTCATATCGTTCATTTAAGTGAAATATTCGTGTCCAACAATTGTATAATTTAAAATACTCGTAACATACCTACTACAAGGACTACAACAGTGTTAACATTTATTTCATAGCTCGTTTATTATGTCCATTTTCTGTTTTAACGCTTTTTGCATTGGTAAATATACTGGAAAACTAGTACGCACGTAACATTCGAATTCAATTTATTTATGACGAATACAAAAGAGGTTCCCTTTCAATTCGTTTTATAAAAACCTAGTGTTTTGATAAAAACAAAAGAGGTTGGATTACTGGCTGTACACAATTTAAAAAGAATGTTTATGTTTTCATTTTTATTCTTCATTCTATAACCTATTTTCCGAGTTTTGGCGCCAACGAGGAAAACATCTTGAGGTATTGTTTCATTTCTTAAAATTAATATTCGTGAGTTTATGTGTAAAAATAGTGAATTTTTGATAATACATCTTCAAGGACAATTAATAGGGAAAGTTTTTATATTTGTTATTCAATCACTCGCTAAAGATGCTCTAAAAACAACGGATAGATTGAAGTCTGGAAAAATGCACAGGCACTTTATCGTGGAGAATAGGATCATATGGGTTACGAGATCGAAATGTAACCATAATTATAAAGATACCAATTCCCCCTGAAATGTTTTAATCTTAAAGTTTGCTTTTTTTATCACAGTGGTTCTTCACCCCGTGCCAAAGAGGATCGTGCGTGGCGGTGGTGGCAGGATGCTGGCCTGCGAGCCCTGAACAGGCGGAGGCGTGACGTCAGAGAGACCACCAAGTACATAGAGACTGCCTTAGTGATAGACAAGGCGATGTTCGATAGAAGAAACGGTAGCACCAGGGCCGAGATAGTCCATGACGCGATACAAGTTGCAAATATTGCTGATTTGGTAAGTTTTATGACATTTTAAATGGATGTAGAGCTAGCCGCGGTAGCCTAGTGGTATGGGTAATGGACTGCTGAGACGTAGTCTCGGGTTCGATCCCAGGTTTACCATGGCACACACCAATGACTACGATGCTTTTCGAAGTTATGTGTGTATTTATCGCAGGTTTATAAGTGCCCGGTTAATGGCAATAGGCTCGCCACCTATTACATTGGGACCTAAATATAAACTTGCGAAATGTGGGTGCTAGCACCTCTGCCTACCCCCTTATATGGGGATATAGGCGTGATATTATAAAAAAAAAAAATTGATGTATAGGAAATTATAGTTACACCAGTTCCATCTGATACTCTCCAAGACGTTAATTGGTAGTGCTTGTGCGTAATTAATTTCCTTGCGATAAAAATCCCATATTTTCACAAAGTGCCCCATTGGGGGCAATAAGCTCGCTCCCTATTACGTGGGACCAAAAATCATAGTTGGCGAAATGTGGGTTTTCAATACACCTCTGCCTACCCCTTCGGGGTTTTTAGGGCACATGTATGTATGTATCATGAACCTTTTTTTACGCGTGCGGAAATCATCAAAACCGCACGGCTGTCTTGGGTCACTAGGTTGCCGAGGGTAAGGTAGCCTCTGGCATGTGCCTCATATGACCTAGAGGAAAATCGCAAGAATTTACATGCTTAGCCGCACAAGCACTATCAATTAACGTCCTACAGTCCCGGGTCCTTTAAGCGGGGCGTGAACTGAACTGTAGCACTGAACGTGTTTGCAATGGTGACCCTCTTTCATGAGACATTGCCTTCAGCTTAACATCAGGCGAAGTGAAGTCAAATTGACGTGCCATACATAAAAAAACGTCTTGGAGAGTATCAGATGAAACCATGATACATATTACATCATATAATCGTATAAAACTATAGATCAACAACAAGATACAGCGCAACCCCCGCAATTCACCCGCAACTCATTTATCATTTACTCATTTGTGTAATGAGAATCATCACAGCAGGCAATAAAATTTACACTGCAAACAAGATTACAAACAAGTTTGCTGGTACAATTACGTGTGACGTGCATAATTTGGTGTCATGCCACCAAACTGAATATCACTGAGTCCCATATATTGTTCGGAGTGGCAATTTGTTTGAACCGTGTCAAAATGGGTACGCATGTAATAACTGTACTTGTATTTATGTTAAAGTAGATATTAAATAGTAAATTAATGCCTCTGGTGGTGGGGTTAATTTTAAAATTGCGTGTCAAACTATGTAGCGAGCAATGCTTGAACTTTTTTTTACGGATTCGCAATGAGATCATTCGACAAAGAACTAAAGTCACGTACACAGCTCGCAAAATAATTAAGGTGGAATAAGTAATGATGGTGTAAGACGGGAATACGTAAGGTATTTTCACATGTTGTGCTACCAAATATTTGTGATCATGTGTGTGGGCAGTAAACTCGTAAACTATATGGCCAGATTCCTTAAGTAGATTCCCTACGTTTGTCATTTAAAACTACTGAGTTAACTGTAAATGTAGGAGCTATTTGTTTATCAATATAATATTTATGTTAATTCGTAACAATAAAATTGTGGAGTAAGTTTTAAAACAACAAAATTTAACAAAATTTTAAATCGCGCAGCGGGCTATGGAGCCATCTATGTTTGGACTCCCTTTTAAGGATAAAAATCGGAATGAGGTCATCCGACAAAGAAGTAAAGTCTCCAACAGAGCTCGCAGAAAAAGTAAATTGAAGTGGCAGTGAACTGACATGACTGTCGAAGGACTGATGGTATTGGAGCAAACGAGTCCTAGAGTGGAGACCACCAAAAGGTAAACGGAAAGTGGGACGACCTCCAGTCAAATTAAATGCGACCTGAAAAGGTAGCTGAGGTGGACTGGATGCGAAAGGCTGAGGATCAAGAGCAATGACGCATATTGGGAGAGGCCTAAGTCCTGCAGTTAACTGCGACAGGCCTATTGTTTTAAGAAAAATAAAAAATATAGAAAACATTATATTAAGACGTTGTGACTAACTTTTCATATCTGGCTCACAGATAACGTTACAAATGGCGCACCATTTGTAACGTTATCTGGGAGCCAGATATGAATGTGTCTATGTCTATACAAATATGTGCCCAAAAATAATTTTCGTGACTTTTGACTATGATCAGACCACTAAGAAGAAAGAAAAGCCTGCGTACCTATATGTAGCTGCAAAACCAATACAACAGAATATCCCTCATTCTAAATATATCCACTTCATAGACAAACATATTCTTCAATTTACCTATACCCTTGAACATCGGTAATACAGTGTGACAATATAATTTTGACACCCTCGTCTCAGTGGCATGTGTCATGCGAAATTTCTGACATCTGCTGTCATTCGTCCGCTTTTTATCGCATTTGTCAAACACCGTAATTAAATTTAGTACTTATTTTTATTTTCAATTCCCAATTGTTCATTTATGATATGGTAGACACAATTAGATTTATATGCATAATTCACCATTTTTAAGGCCACCCAAAACCGTGTAGTTAATGAGCCTTCTTAAATAGAAAACTTAATAACGCTTTCGATGACTTTGAAATCGAACCCAGGACAGAAATGCGGAATAGTGAAACCAAAGGTAATTGAGTACCTTGTGTACTCACATCACAATGCGTCCCTTAAAGAATATAAGCAGGGGTAAAATGATGGTGGTAATAGGAATTTTGGGATTAAATCTCAATTGATAGCAATACACAACAAGAATCTTATTTCCATAAACTTAAACCCGTTTAAAAGATATCAAATTCTGCAACTCCTTTCTGACTTAATTTTCTCAATCTATTCAAACAGTATACTACAGATGTACAAACACAGGAGTCAATTGAAAGCAACTAGGCAGTCTCCAGTAATCTCCTTCATTAATCAAATCAACTGAGCCCATTTATTTCAACTCACGCTGTTGAATTTTCATTTTATTTTAAAATTTAATTCGAGACGGATAAACCCGGTATTATTCGATAATTTGTGCTGCAGACACTGTTTTGCGGATATTAATTCGATGCTTTTTTGTTTATGATTATCCTAATAAAGTCAATTGCTTCGAAATTCAAATATAGGATCGTAGTAGAATACGAACCAACATTAATGTAATGTTGGTAAATGTTGTATTGTAGTAATTATACCTATACCCAACTAATTTTTAACTACCAGGGAAACTTCAGGAAATGATATGGAACGTATAGGTATACCTACCTACGTTTATATCCGGGAATACAAAAAAATAACGTTTTTAAAACCTCAAAACCAGCTCATAAGCCGTCAGGAAATAAGTGTTCTGTGCTCATAAGTTTTCCCCTTCATGATATCTTACACATGGTGAGTAAAAAATATATCAATGAATGAAATACGATAACAAATAAATTTTGCAATGCATCGTCTATAAAGTCAAAGCCCTTTATGTGATTGTCTGGTAGATAGGTACATACGTACTACAGAACTAGGAATAACTCAACCGGAATAAATGCTACTGAGTATTACGTAAACTTCTGCGCTGTGTAATAATTATACTCAATTTAATATAATACCTATCACCTCATAAATTTTTTATGGTATAGGTATAAAAATTATTCGTGTAACATAACATAACATAAACTCACGCCTTTATCCCCGAAGGGGTAGGCAGAGGTGCTAGCACCCACATTTCACCAGTTTATGTCTAGGTCCCAATGTAATAGGTGGCCACCCTATTGCCATTAACCGGGCACTTATAAACCTGCAATGGTAACCTGGGATCGAACCTGAGACCTCGTCTCAGCAGTCCATTACCTATACCACTAGGCTACCGCGGCTTACTCTTATCTTGTATACATCGTAATAAATATTCCCCATTCTAAACTATGCTATCTACACCGAAAATAAGCATATCTAAGGTTATAGTTACTTATTTTTATGTTCAATACAGTTATTTATATCGGTATAAAGTAACCCTCCATAATGGTAACTGACAGTTAAGAGCATTTTGACAGGCGGAGATATGAAAGTGACAGTTGATAAAGTTGACGTCAGATAATTGAATTCAAATTATATTGATAAACTTTTGCAAAGGACAAAAGATATAAACTTTATTTCGAAGTTAGTCTTCTTCTTTTGTCGAATCGACGATATTTGAGTTGACATCGTGATGTAGTAATTTGTTTCACGGCAACGTCGCTACTCGCGGAGAGGGCTCGAGTATAGGTTTCGCTTAGAAGGCTTCCTACGACCTCTACTTCGAAGTTAGTAAAATATAGAGAATAAAATGTTCTCATTTCTTGATGTTTCTTCTTCTTCTATCGAATCAACGGCATTTTGGAGTTGCCATGACGTGAGTAGCGGCGCTGCCGTGAAACAAATTACTACACAATGATGGCTTGATGTTTCTAAGGGAAGACGAATCCCTTGTCCGGTATATGACAAGCTAATTGCGTTTGAGCATTTTAAGTCCAAGGTTCAAATACCGCATATATTTGAATGCGTGAATTACTTATTCACAAAAATAAATATCATAAGTTACATAACATTCTAAAATGAAGCTACTTGCACTGTGGAGTAAAACTGGATTATATTCATTAGAACCTTCAGTAATTCAGCATCTAACTAATATACCTACGCGATGTGCAGGAAAAAGCAACAAAATTGCAGGACCATGCCAGTACCTGCTTTTATACAATATTCCCCACATATCGAATTCTTGCGGTCGCTTTTTGACAAAAAATATTCTTAACTTTTTTTATGAAAAATAAGAATATTAGCAACCAAAGTTACTAATATTCCCTCTAACCACTCCAACTAAGCTCAAAGGTTTGTGTTAGGAGTGGGTTCCTGTCGGTAGTGTAATGGCCAGGATTCGAACCCAAGACCTCTCGATCGTGAAGCCGTCTCCTTAACTACTAAGCTGCCGACACTTCGACTTCGTTTTAATTCAACCACAATTGGTACTTAAATTTTTAAGTATTCCCTACACATGCCATTAGTTAACAAGCTAAAAGTCATAAATAGAATATTGGATAAACTTTACTTACCTATTTAGTACCGACAAAAGTTTTAATGAAGTTATGAGGGCCAATTAAAAAGTTGGTGGTGTTGAATTATAATAAATATGTTGCTTGCAGAGTACGAAATTAGGAAATTAATATCTTGACTCACGTGAAATAAGGCTTTTCGCACACACTCAATTAAAATTAACAAGAAAAATGCATACTGTGAAAAATAATTTATGTGTCACTTAAAGTCCTAAAATCCTAAAACCTCTTTATTTAAACAATTAATCCCTATAGCACATAAGTTGCTTTTTATAACACATACGTAGTCCGGTCATCTACTTTTAGTGGCTTTTATTTTTGGAAACATAATATGAGCACTTTCAAATAATCATACCCTCTCTCTTCCCATAACATCACGTGCAGCACTTAGATGTCAGTTATCACCCTAAACGGTGCAGTATATTCCAACAAGAACAAAGCACTTATTTCTATGTCGCACCATAAATTCTTGAAATTCTTAACAGTGTTTCCTTCCTTCTAGAGTCCTGAGTCTTTTAAGCAGGGCATGAAAAAGCATGCACCAAGCTGAAGGAAATCGTCGCGTTGTAGTTGTCTATGTTGATTATGTGTGTCTCTTGGACTTTTCTTCCAGGGCACCATCAGGCAAGGTGAAGTCAAAATTATGTGCTATATACAAAAATCCTTAATAGTTTTTTCGTCATCGTGGTCATACTATTATTGTAATTCCTGTTTTCACACCCTTTACCATAGCTAATCTAATTAATGACGCAACTAGATAATTACACGAAGATTATATCGAGATTAGCCTAATCCCACGGCTGATTATATAATCTAACGTGTCAATTGATTCATTGATCTTAATTATTATTGTTGGCATAGTGCATAATTATTAACAGAGCTAGAACAGATTGTGCAACTTACACAACGTAGGCAATTACCGTGCATAATAATTAATTATAACTTATTACGTTTAGATTAATAAGATAACCCCACCGGTATAGTTAAAATACGGTTTATGATTGCCTCATCTCGTCCGAAGGGTGTCATAAGAAGCGATAAACGGAATATACCTAGAAGATAACATAACTACAAGAGAAGGAAAAATCGAAATATAATCTTGAACTAACCCGTCTGGCCAGCGTGTGAACAGTAGGCCAATTCTACCCAAAATTGGGAGAGGCCTATGTCCCGCAGCGTACTGCGATAGGCTGACTTATTGATTAATTGTGTTTATAACATAACATAACACAAACTCACGCCTTTATCCCCGTAGGGGTAGGCAGAGTTGCTAGCACCCACATTTCGCCAGTTTATGTTTAGATCTCAATGTAATAGGTGGCGAGCCTATTGCCATTAACCGTGCACTTTTAAACCTTAAATACACACATAACTTCGGAAAGCGTCGAAAAGTAATTGGTGTGTGCCATGGTGAAACCTGGGCTCGAATCCGAGACCTCGTGTCCGCATTCATACCACTAGGCTACCGCGGTGCTTATACTGACATATAATCCGCCTATTTCCCTCCGGGGTATACAGACGTAAATTAACACCCACATTTCATCAACCATTGTATGCAGTCCCACGAATAGGGGTGAGCCTATTACTGTATTCCGGGTACTATTGATGACGCAAGCCTTGCATTGAGGCTGAGTCTGGGCTGTATATCTATCTGATTTTAAATAGCCCTTAGTCGCTGTGTATAACACCGCATGGCATAAAATAGGGTGACCCAAATTCAAGCCAACCGGGAAATTTGCGGTTAAAAATATTTGTTAAACATTCAGTCAGTAGGTATATTTTAAGTCACTATTATCCTTACAGGAATTTTCCTGTTGCGTCTTAACTTTACACTATGAATCATTCATTATCTTTGCTTGCTATGTTAGGTTCCCCAGGAGTGTCTGCCATATGACCTCCCAAACTCGAGAGAAAAGCCTTACTCTATTCAGCAAGCTCCAGTGAAGTTGACCTATAGTTGGTGATAGCACTTTGTATAATCTGTTCATATCAACTATCGCGACTAAATAGTTCTTTCACTTTCAGTACTTCCGGACCCTCAACACGCGCGTGTCCCTCGTGTACATCGAGTCGTGGCAGTCAGCCGACCAAGCAGACATCGATCGAAAGCAGGACATCACCAGAGCCATCCACAAATTCACTGATTATACCGCCAGAAAGTTGTTCAAGATTGAGAAGGATACTACACAGTTACTAACGTGAGTATTTGTGATGTAATTTTTATTTTATAAACGAAAATATATAAATAAAACACCAAAGATAATAAAGATAATTTATGAATGAAATAATAATATATATCTAGTGAAGTCTGCACCACTTTACTGAGACACAATCTCACTTGGTACCTACTGTCCATACATAAAACATGCATAGTACTCTAAAAATCACTAAGAAATTCTGAATATGACGCGATCAAATTCTGCCAAAATCATAGTGGTACTTAGGTATGTGTAGGAAAAATCATTGAATTACATTCCACATACGTATGTTTACTTTGTTTCGTGTTTCTTATCAAAATATAACGCTTCCTTTTTTGACAGCGAAAATTTTATTCTTCATAAATAACGTCACGCCACCAGTGACAAACGCAATCACCGAAATTTTTTGCGCTTCTGTCGATGTTTTCTAACAATGTGTCCATATTTTTCTCTAAGCATATTTTCTCGAATTATCTCCAATGTAGTGCCAAATATTCTGAAACATTTCCAAGTAAACTGGATCTGAAGAATCAAATAATGACAAAGCAGTCTTATCATAACCGAAGTTATTACCCATCTACTGCTGCAACTAAGTTAAATTGTTATTACTGTTCCTAACAGTGAATTCCCTCCGTAGCATAATAACTAATGTAAAAGCACATTTATAAACGTTCCAAATTAAGTAAAGTATGAATTCCTCATAAACGGAACTATTAAACTAGTTACAATTTCATATTATATCAATAACATAAATATATACACAAAATGCAATCATACTTCAGCCTTCAGGATCTATAAAACCACTCACCCATTTCAAAACAAATTCTATCATACATCCATTCTATCTCACTGAAGATAGAGAATATATTCTTGAGTGTTTCAGCTCAGTAATACTTCTTATATTGCATTTTATTAAAACATCCATCCTTGCTTGCATTTCGTAAAGTAACACAAATATTTCACAAGAGACGTCGCTCGCTCCGCAAATCTCCTTACACAACCCTTTTCACTTTGAACCGACGGAATTGCTAGATAGACAGTTGCCACTGTGCTAAACAGCTGGAAATTAATCTCGAAAACGAACCGAGGTCGAGAATTAATTCGAGCGATAAAGGAATTCGTCGAAAACCGTCACACCGTCGACCTCAGCTGTAAATTCAACCATAAAACTCTCATTTTTAAGCTTATATTTGAATGTAGATATAGTTTCACAAATATCATCAGCTATTATCGCCCTAATTTTACAAATTACTTGGATCTGCGATAATGCTTCCGACAGGCTGTCATCGTGTCATAACTTAGGCGTCAGCTGCAGGTCTACATGCCAATATCTTCGAAACATTACTGTGTCTATTCCGTTTCGATCTGGTAAAGGCCTTGTCGCGTGAATGATTGATGTCTATCAAATATTTACGAGTGCCTGTAACCTAAAATAGCGGGAATCCTTTGGGAAAGAATGCCGGATTCGAGTGACAACCAAACAATACGATCTTGGCATTTATGGCAGCAGTTTTCTTAGGTTATCTCCAAAATTTACATATTTATCCCGAGCTTTGCTGGCGTGAGAGAAGGGTTAAGAAATAATAAACCAACGATATGATCTGAAATTGAGTCAGAGATCAGATTACTTTAGTAGAATATTCTTCATATTAAAATTTACTACACTCCATAGCGTACTATAACGATGTTAGTTTATTTTATTGCTCAAATGATATACTAGTTAATCAAATTTTATTAGTTCCATCTTTCGCCAACACTTGAGAAATAGGAGAACTGGAAGTTATAGCAAAAATAGAACAATGGATGTGGTTAATGTCAGTAATATCTAAAGTTTCTTTACGAATTAAAAAATTACTGTCAGCATCAACCCTAGCAGAAGAGTTAGTTATTCAGAAGGTGTACTGCCTTGAAGATGAGGTTGATTTGAACTCCAAAGATCTTGATGAAGCCCAATGCACAATTTAACTAAAATAATTACTATCAACTTCTACTTATTTCAGTTCTCCACTCATATTTCATTTAATAGTTCAACTAGTACCAGTTCGTGTGTATTAGACAATTATCGTAAACTGATAATAATATTAAGACATCAAAAAGAGCAAAAACGAACGCATGTACTTAGAAAGTCAATTGTAATTAAGTGAACGTAATCAATGTTATTAATTTATATATTTCAGTGAGGCCAGCGCTCGTAGGGTCGAAAACAAACATCGTAACGTAATAACAATTCGCAGTCAAATCAAATAGACTGGCCGACATAGTTATGTAACCCGCCCTCGGGAACGGCAAATACAAGAAATTTATCTAATTTCTCTTTAGTATGTGAGATCGGGAGGTTGCTAATTGGATCAAAAATGTTGGAAGTGAGCAAAGCAGTTGATTCCATGTTTGCGATCATTTGATTAAAAGTACTAATCGTACCAAGGTATCATGTCTAGACATCTGTTTTATAATCATCATCATCATCTTCGTTTATATAATCGTATATATGATATCAATGGTTAAAGAAAAAGAAAGACGTGATAAAGCTATATAATGTGTTTCTAAAACCGACATCTATCCCAAGCCAGAACCAAATACTAATACTATAGAATAAATAGTAATAGTACTACGCTAATGCCAAAATACCAATAATAATATATCTGAATGTTGGTCATATTTTGTCTAGCGCCCTAATATAGTATATTATTTATGCATCACACACACAACTGGACTACTGAAATCCTAAGTGATTGGTTCCTCAAAACGTGACGTGACTGGAATCTTATCACAATAGTTCAACTTTATAGCGGCATTTTGACCTGAGAATCTTCGAAATGACCTGATTAGATGGGTATAAAGTAAGAGTTTTATACCTTGGAGTACCTTGGTGCAGTAGTATCTAAAAGCATTCGGATTTGTTAGGGACTAGCTATTTCTTCACAAGCCACTGGCACGTATTTCCAGGAGTACCTAAAAGCCTATGTATATTCCTGGTTGTAATTTATCTTTTAGTCAAATTTTCTCCAGATCCATCAAGCTGGTTTAGCATGATTAAGTAACAAACAACCAACTATAGGGATATATATTGACGACCTCCTACGCAGGAGGCGCGGGTTCGATTCCCGCTCAGTGCAAATATTTGTGTGCATGAATATGAATATCTACATTGGTCGGGACGTTTCTATGTTATATGTATTTACAAAAAAATATAAGTATGTTTATCCGCATTGTAGAACCCGTAACACAAGCTAATTAAGCTATGCTTACCATGGGGCTAGGTGGCGTTGTGTAGATTGTCCTAGAATATTTATAATTATTATGTTTATTTATTTATCCAAATTTTCTCTTAGTAGTTACCTATTTTTCGGTTTTATCACACTATACTGAGAACATGTTTCAAATAATTCAAATATCTGTTGTTATAATACATATGTATATCTGTTAAAACTTATAAATAATAACTTCTTGTCTGATAATACTAATGAGAGATAAAATTCAAAATTTGTGTTAATAGGAGTTATTTTTTGACGCAAATAATGAAGCATAATGATGATATTTCAATTGCATTATAGCATTAACAGACATGGCGCCTAAATATTATCGATAAAAACTGACCAATAACGTAAAAATAATAACAGCCGAACAAAAATCAATAAGAATGTCCGATACATTTTCTCTAATCATTATCTGTCGTCACTGTCAGTTACAAAAGGATCCAAGATGGCGGCCATGACGTCAGCGCTATCGCTTGTTCCCGAAGTAATTCAACTATAATTTCCGATATCCGAGTCGAATCGGTTCGGCGAAGTATATACTCTCTTTGAGTATCAAGTGTACCTTTGAAAGTTGCTTCGCTTACTTCGTACGTTGGTGCAAATATATGGGTTCACATTTGAGCTAGAAACGGTGCATTCATAATTATCCTTTTATTATGCTCTTGCATCTTGGCCTTTTTGAGAAAATGACTAATGAAAAGCAGATGTTACTTCGGCTTCAAATAATATAATTTGTGTCTCTAAATTGGAGGTATTTCAAAAAAACTTTATTTACGTACGCAACATTAAATTATTTGGTTTGTAATTCTTGCCTCTTTGTTTGTTTATCAGCAATGGACACGAAACTCTTTAATGGATATATGCGGTTTTGATCAGTGCTAAAAATTTTCGCAAGATTTATTACAATTGGTTGAATAGAACCGGAGATTAGACTAAGGTGTGGGTGGATCCATGTGAATACCCTAAAAAATAAAATAACAAAATAAATCACGAGTAAAACCAATGAGAAAAATATAAGACTGAGGAAAGGATGGAAGGACGGAGTTCTCCAATCGGATCTTTTCTCAAGACGAATAGGCTGGACAAAATGTTATTTGCTTTTTCTGTTAAGAATTGTCGGTGGAGTCTCAAAACATGGCTTATATTATGTGGGAGAAAAATATGTAGCTATAATATAAGTATGTCTTCCAATCCCTTCCGATGAGCATTTGAAAATAAATTTAGAAGACCAGATTACGTTATCAGCTAGTGAACAATCGGACTCAGTCACAATATCCACCTGTATGTTTCCAACAAAGTAATATTTCTACAAGTTGTGACGTTATCTCATCTCGTTACCAAGTTTGTCAAATTCTCCTTCGATTTGAAACTCGATAAATGATCAAACTGATCAAGAAAGCGTTCAAGTGATAATTTCTGTTTTTCTTTTTAACTTTATGTTGGAATTAGGGATTAATTAAACAACGAGAGTTCAACACCTCCATACTGGTTCAAATGAAATGCATTCAGTATTTTATTTATTGTACCTGCCGTGGTTGTAGGCATTGAATTTCCATAGAGGTAGGAGATGACGGTATTTCCCATCTTAATTGAGCACTCAGACTAGGGAAGTACCTCCGTCTTTCAAAACACCACGGTTAATAATAACCTTGTGGTGTATTTCCAGTGGTTAGGGTAGTTAGAGCTTACTGGAAAGGCTTTGTGTTGTCAATAAGAAGACCTAAGGTTTAAACTTTCTTAACCTTACTGATGAACGAACCTGTGCAGTCTTTCACCCGCCGTTAGGTCATGTGGCAGTCGATTCAATAAGAGCAAACTGCTTCGAGGTGAAATACGAATACATCTAGGAACAAAAATAGTGTTCGTATGAATAAATTAGAACTTTGAAATCTGTGCCTAAACCGATCTATAATGTCGTAAAAGTGTCGAGAGAGTAGAGCAATTCAATTGGCGGGCTCCACGCTTACACATTTTCACACAAGGTAAGCTCTGCATCTTTACGTTCTGCTCTCGATATTATGTTTTCATTACAAACTCGATAATTTTTCCTGCTCGGGGTATTGTTTGCATCCATATCTTGTAAAAAATATTTTAATTTCTTTTAATACATGACCTTATTTAATTATAAATTAACCGCCTATTAATATAATGTTAGGGGCTATTCCCGGTGCTTTAATGTTGTAATATATTTACGAAGGGAGCCCCACATATGTGGCTAATCTACCTCGCGATGAAATAATAATCTGAAACGCTTGGATATTATACTTTTATAGCCTACCAGTGGCAACTAATTGTGCTTTAGAACTCCCAAAATGATAATAAGGCGTGTGTTTGCAAAATCCCTTAATTTTAAAATGGAATGTTAATTAGGTAAAAAGAGGTTTTAAAGTGTAATTAGAAATATGGATTGTGAAATCTATCTATACTATAATATAATTTTCAAAAGTTTATGTTTTTCCGCGATGGACGCAAAAACTACTGAACGGATTTCGATGCAGTTTTTTTGTATGAAGGGATTTGTCTAACTTAAAATCTTACGTTTCTTTGATTGCAATCGGTTAATTAGAACCAGAGTTATGTATGATTAGAATGTAGAATTTAAGTTGCACAGATGGTGCTTAGGTCGCGATAACCGACAGCTACGCGGAGCCACGAATTTTTCATGTAATATTGGCACGTGACGATCATGTCTAAGGTGACGAAAAAATTAATAGACATAAACATACTCGTACAAGTTCGTTGACCAACGCTTGCACTTGAGAGCCCAGAACCTATCCTATTCATGTTTTTGTAAACCACTTAGGCGGCCCTTCTTGAAGTAGTGGTTTGGTGTGGTGAAGGTTAGGAGAAAATTTGCCGTCAGGCCAGTAGACTAATTGGCCTTCTCACTGACAGCACAAAAACTCTCCAGTAAGCTCTGTGCCCGGAACACAACACAACGTAAAGTTATTATTAAGAGGGCAGAGGACTTCACTAGACAGACTGCTCAATTAGGACGGGCCATCTGACCTTCCAACTATGAGCGCAAAATCGATACTCGGCCTCATCCGTCATCCAGTAAATGTCAGGCCAATAATATAATTATAACAATAATAAATTAATGTAAAGAAATAACAACAGAATGAGAGTGTTAACTATAGAAGCAGTTTCACAAGCTAGTTTGCACCTTATTACATACGTATAAGTTGCATTTTACTTAGCATATCTTTCAAGACAAGCACTAACATTAATTCCCTCGAGTATACGTTTAAAACTAGTTCAACATACAACATTCTGTCTGCAAATATACATTTCAACTTTACTACAGAAATTTAAACATGTAACTGTAACTGTGGAAAGGAATAGTTTTGTATGAATATGCTTGGAACTTAAACGTTTCTACAAATATGAAATTATACATCCGAGCGTGAATACCCATATCTACGTACGATATAAAAGAGGGTGGCACTTGACGAGACGCAGTGCTTCAAATAAGTTTTATATATTAAATATTCTGTTATATGACGAACTATATTCTTTCTTGGAAAGCGAATGACTCATCAACCGTTGAAATACCCTATGTAGTGCTATCAAATTATGTTCATGTCATTTGAAATAGATACTGTTTATGGGTAGAAATTCTTTACAATAGATTGAATCTGAGAATATCATATATGAGTGGTAAATGTGGGTAGAAAGGGTTATACAAAGATACACAAAAGAAGACATGCTTATGTCGAGTTTGCATGGTGCATTTATGCCCTGTATAATGTATAAATGTCCTGACATGGATGTGTGTCCATGTGTTATCAATCACTACATAGTATAAAACAAAGTCGCTTTCTCTGTCCCTATATCCCTATAGTAGGTATGCCTAAATCTTTAAAACTACGCAACGGATTTTGATGCGGTTTTTTTAATATATAGAGTGATTGAAGAGGAAGGTTAATATGTATATATCATCATGCTACAACCAACCTGTGCGAAGCAAAAGTGAAAAATGTTGCAAAAACGGGGTGACGCTGACGAAGTGGCGCGGGTCAGCTAGTAATGTATAAGAATAAGTTCCACCAAGTGCCATCAATCAACAGTATAAATAATAATAAGACCTACTTATTAATGTACTTGTTTCATTATTTTCTTATAAAGAAACAAGCCATTGATCTAGTTTATTTAAATAGCGCTATCTGTGTTACTGTTGTTTAATTAAACATAAAACTGTCAAAGGATTATAGATCTTAAGGTGTCCAGAAATTTTTTGGAGCCCACTGTGTGTGGAAGCTTAAGAAATGTCTACTCTATAAATTCTAAAGCCTATTTCGCTTCAAAAGTCCGTTATCTACACATGACATTGTTGCAGTGGGTTGTCGTTCCCCGGGGGCGAATCCGGCATATCGGTGCCGGACACGCTGTGCACACCCAAGTCTGTTGGAATATCAGTGGACACAAACACCTACGAGCCACATCTGCTCGCCGGCACTATGGCACACATGATTGGACACAATATCGGTAAGTTGCTATTCAGTTCTGTGACGATGTATTTTTTTTGAAAATACATAAACATTACTTTTGTGATAGGTATATGTCTGTAACAATTATAGATTAGATAATTTATGCGTACAAGGCACTAAAAAAACAACTATTATGTATATTACGACTAAACTTAAAATGCGTATGAATCGCCTCTTGTAGTGAAGTTCCCAGAAGACTGGTATCGTTACCAAGAGGTTGTATGGCAATGGTTATTCTTTTCTCTGTCCTAGAACGAAACCAGCCTTATAGTCACGAGAAGCGTTTTGTTAAATGATTTATGATTTTACTCTATATCGTTTGAGAGTCTAAAAGAATGCCTACAAAATACCGAGGGATGATATTTTTAAGCTCCCAGAGTTAAACAGTATTGAAGCCCGCGTTGAAATGAATGAAAAATAAATTCGAGAACTTTGAAATATAGAAATATACAAAGATTTTGGAATGGATTTTAATGATAGGCAACAAGCTAGTAATAATAATATGTTTGCTAAAAAGCTAAGGTGAAAATTCAACTATTTGAAATTATAAGAGAACCATGTCTCATGTTGTCATGTTAGAAAGAGACACTCCTAAGGATCTTGACTGTATACCTAAACTGAGTTCTACGATGATAGCAGCATTGAAAACGAAATAAATGAAACTAAAACACACGTTAAATTATTATCATTTATATACACTCGTATTTTATATTAGACCTTCTAAATGTTTTATTACAATACAATACAGAGACATTTGCTCACATACCACACTAATAATATCACTACAATATAAGTCTTAATATACAAACTCATTCCAACCAGGCATGGGACACGACGATGGCCGCGAGCAGTGCTTCTGCCGCGACTGGCACGGCTGCATCATGGCGCAGTCCATCGTAGGCTCGGACAACGTGCAGCCGTACAAGTTCTCCGACTGCTCCAAAAACGACTACATCAACGAGCTCAGGATTGGACAGGGACTGTGTCTACTAAACAAACCTAATGAGGTAAGTCGAACAAATAATAAATTTGGATACCTTTCGAATTTTGGAGCATTAAAATCTTTCATGATATTTAAAATCTGAAAGGAATGTTACAATATTTCATTGAAATGATATTTTTGGCATTAAGTAGAACAGTAATATTTACTTCCTTCCGATAGTGTATTCTCCCAAAGATCTATTTACTTGGTAGCTACTAAATTACATTTGAGTATATTTGCATGGCAGGTGATAAATTCTTACACAGCTATAACCTATATATAGCTTTTCCATTTAGGACTAAAGGCTTCACCCTAAGCTCAAATTTAATCATCGTTCCTACACTCCAACATTCGACGGACACAGGTGTGCCTTAATTCCACAAATAGGATTTGCAATATTCAGCTTAAATGCATCTGTTCACTGAAAATGGCTCCAATATGGTTGGATCCGAAGTTCTCTATATTGAACGCGATTTTATCTTGAGATTGTATTACAAGTATTAAGTATGTTGGATTACAGTGGTTACTAGGGAAAAAAATAACTCATGTGAACATAGATGAAAGATGTTATATCCAGGATGGACTTCAATATTTAGATCACTGTACGCAGAAAAATGGAAAAGCACCAAGTTATGCCGACCTCAAATGAAATATTATAGAAGTGCAGGCAGAAAATGAGATAATGTAGTGTTTCCCAAGCTTTAGACACATACGAGTCATATAAATAATAATTAGTTCCCTTCAATTTCAACATGAAGGTCAGTTTGAACATTTCACGCTGAGATTGATTCGGAATAAACTTTCAATACTGAACCCACAATGCATTCTAATCAGATTGACGAATAAATCTACGAGTCTATTCCAATCAATCGGACTAACTGTACAAACATACCTATTTAAATTTTAATTAAACCTGAATCGTAAACTCAAATCCAGTTCAGTGGAATCTTCGCGTGAAATCACTTTAAATTCTCGATTAAAAACGACAGGGCTGAGAGGCGACTCAACACGCCCAGCGACAAAACCATAAAATGTAATTCGACAACTGCTCAATTATAGGTTTAGTCACCGGCAACCTAACGACAGTTATGGTGACGACAAAAGTTTCCGAAAAGTTCCGAGAGCGTCATCGGCACACCATTCCAACTTATTACCACACCAGACTTCATTCGAATTCAAAACAGATTTTCACGTTGAAAATTAATCAGTGGCTGTCGTATTGTTTGTCGTCATCCACGTTGCTAAGGCCCACTCCTTTAATAAAAGTTATGGTAATACGGGCTGCCCTCGCCTCTGAATTATCTCTTCGTTTGCGAATATATAATAACAGGAACGAAAGCCAGGCACGGTTTATTGGAATAAATTTGCATAGTCAGGAATGATAATGCCACGCCCCTGGTGTGCTCTCCTCTTCGATTTCTCACGCTTACATATTTATCGAAGGATCATTGTTAGTGAATACCTTTATTTTTTGGCGTGAAACATCTAATGGTAAGGGTAAAAATATCCAGATGTCACGTCGCATGTAGCCATTTGAAGCAGCTTTGGCTCTTGTTAGTCGAATTACTTTCATAAATGGAGCTTCAGCAACAACGTGTTCAGGCGAACAAACAGCCCCAAATTCAAAACGTCAGTAATTAGTCAATTTAAGCGTCAGACTTCTAAATTATTCGCCCTACATGTACCTACCAGCTCTAAGTACTAAAAACACACGACCAATTTGCCTGAAGCCATCAAATCTAAATCCGCCGTCAAAAACAAACTACACGCCAGAATTCTCGTATCGACACGGTATAGTATAGACCACTACAGTATACGTACCGCAGTGAACCTCGATTCGCGATGTAAATTCAATAGCTCGGATGCGTAGTGTGTGCGTTTGCCTTTGGGTTATGTAAAAATATTTCTCTTTTTCCTCTGATGCCGTTTTGACTGGCTTTTGGGTTTTGGGATGCTATTATTTATTGATCATGCCTATGTGTTTAGGCAAAGTTCGTCGTAGATTGGAATTGGATTGAAAGTGGTTATGTTAGATTTTGCCATCACGAATAGAAAGTATTTCTTGATGAAGTAAGTGTAATATATTGTTACTTTATATCGAATTCAAGTAGCAATGTGCTGTGTAGAGAGAGAGAGAGAGAGTGTGAGAATACTTCAAAGTGAATCTCAAGCTAAATGTTTTTAGTTTTTCTGTGACGACACCACAAAAAACTGTATTTGGTATTCCTATATCAAAGGGAAAACATAAGTTATAATTCTAAACTTTACGTTTTAAAAATTTGTTTTTAGACCCAGTTTATTAGAGATTGAATCCATGGGTCCATATTGACTCACCTAAAGTTCTTTATCCGAAATTGTTCTTCCTAACGATTTGTAATCCGAATGATCACTCCTCCTAAAATTTTTCATCCTAAAGTTTTTATTCATACTATTTGTAGTGCTACCGTCGATGTTCATAACACTCATGTTTCCGAAAATTGTTATCAATAAAATCGTTAACATACAATATTAAAGCTACTACTGTTTTTTATCCTAACGTTTTTATCCCGAAACATAATTACCATAATATTGTCACTCATACTTAGAAAGAAACATTTATCTACCAAATATAATAAAAATATATGTCGGTAGAATTATATTTTATTTATGGTTTTAATTTTTTTTTGGTTATTTGTTGTTACATACTTATTATTATTAATTAGATAACTGTTTAGAATGATTAAAGGTTGTTTCACAGATTTTTTGGCTTAAATGAATGAAAATCATAAAATACGACTGATTTACGGTTATATTTATGACCTTTTTCGTTTTCGATTCGTTTATGGCACTTCGCCGGCCGCTGCCGCGGCACGCTCGCTACGCTCGCTCGGCTCGTGCGTTGTGTGGTCACAATTCTAACCTAACCTAAACCAAGAACTATAAATATGACCGATTCGTTTCTGGAGCTTGGCTGAATGACCGCAGCGAGATTGTACGTGTAAATAACTAAAACTATAAAAGTTACGCAAAATTAATGTAAATAATACTGATTATTATTAATAAAAATAAATCTGAACAAAAAAGGTATGACTTTCAATAATAGTGTAAAAGATGGTTATGTTGACAAAATATAGGAAAAGAAATAATAGTATAATAGATGTTTATTGCTACCGACATTATGAGGTTGAATGATTCGGAATTAAAACATTAGAGACAGAGTAGTTAGGAATTGTGATTGTTAGGATGAAAAATGTTAGGAAGAACATTTTCGGAGTTCCAATTTTCGGAGTTGAAAATTTAGGTGAACTTTGGCGAACCCGAATCCATGACATTGTTGTGGAACAATCACTTTTTACTTTGATTACAAATTGATTTCAAAGATTACGTCACCTTAGTGATTACTAAATTAAAGAAGTTATTACACTGTTAAACCTTTTCATATAATGTAGGGGTACTCCAGCATTCATAGTTCCATGTTCAAATAGAAAATGATGAATAAATCTATATATTGAACGTACATTTGCGAGTTTCAAAATTCAAGCCGATATTTCATTCAACTATAAATTCTGACAACAGATAAGCGTACATATTTCACTACAGTCGAAACATTATCGACATCGTAATTAATTGTGTTATATATCTACTGACTAAAGCTGTACTACTGCTGGAAGAGAGACGTTTTGACGTTATATACACCACAATTCATATATATACACATTTTATGTAATTCCGCCTCACTGCTTGATTTATTTCTGAAGACGAATTTTCCTGGTAAACATTTTTGGGATAGAAAGTAAAAATATAAGTTTGTTCAATTAGTTAGACGGCCCATTTATTGACGAAGGCTATAGGTTAAATTATAACATTATGCTAGTACTCAAGTGAACCGACTGGTAACTATAAGTATCAACTAATACGATAGATTTTCATACATTATTTGAAAATTGTGAGCCACGGTAGCCAAACGTACGCCACATGTGAAGCCAGGGTGGGCCAGATATGATATTGCAGACCATAAATCTATCCCTACACCAAATTTCATTCAGATCCGTTTGAGCTTGATTGAGTACCAAACATCTAGACACTTGACAAACTTTCGTATTTACAATATTAGTAGGAAGTCGAATCATCAGCAGCCCACGGCAGTCCACTGCTGGACATAGGCATTCGGCTGTCCTCCTCCACCCCCTACTAACCACTCAGGAAGTCATATAGACTTCTATCAGGAAACCATGGTCTTGCTGATTGCTTTGCTGACTTACTAGGAGAACAAGCAATTTCTAACTATCGTTCATTGTTCTTTGCACAGTTGGTGATCCATCACCAATGTGGCAACGGTCGCCTTGACGAGGGAGAGGAGTGTGACTGCGGGACCATTACCGAATGCCAGAGCAACAACTCGTGCTGTGATCCCTTCACCTGTAGACTGACTAAAGAGAGCCAATGCGCTTCTGGAGAATGCTGCGAGAGATGCCAGGTAAGATTAATAACTTCATATTGATAATCTTGATTTCTTAATAGAGTGTTGTTATTTGTCATTGACGTAAATTCTACTTTAGTTTACCACCAATTCGTAGACGCTAACGAAAGGAACATAGATAACACTAATGTAAATATAGGAAATAACATTATAGAGATATAGACAGATACAGATATACTAATAAATTGTTGGTTTCATTTTGCAGCATTAACAATGTAGATGATATTTAACCCAGAATTGAAATTGGGGCACTTTTACGTTTAGAACATTGCCTACACTCATAGGTTATTAATAATAAACTTTATATTATAAGCAAAGTATCTTTTAACCGTATCAAGAAGTAACCAAATTAAAATTCTTACAGAGCAAGATAACTAGAGTTGGCTCTTTCAATATATTTTTAATGTAGAACACAGTCGAAGTTGACAGATAGAACATCTAGATTCAACTCCAGTCTGGCACCGAAACAAAGCTTAAAATTTTCTTCACTCGGAGCTTGTTTATCACATTTAAATACAGCCTCACAGTTCAAACAGCATTTGCATTTTGTAGCAAAGCCAAATGTATTCAGAATTTACAAGAAATTACTTAGTTTTGCTGATTTATGTCCTGGCTAGTCCAGGGCTGCAATGTTTAAAGTGTAAAGTCAATTTTGGAAAAAGTTTTGACAACTATGCCAAGTGGGTAGCTGAACGAAACTGCTCATTGAATTAAAGATTAAGGAGATAAACAGATATACTGATAAAGAAGATCCAATTGTCCATCCTTTTGTTTGATTTATATATTTTTTCGTAATGATGATTTTGATTTGAGATATGATTGCATAAATAAATATATAATGCACAGTCATCGAAAAAATTTATTGACATATTAGTATCATATGATAGTTAATGTCATATTTACTAGCCTTTTTTACTTTCGAAAGCGAATAGGTATTTTTAGAATACCCAGAGATAATAATTTTATGTGTGATTTAAGAGCTTTCTTTTTAAGAGATTCCACTATGTTACAACTCAACTAGTTACTGTTCATTGATTGTACTTATTGAATCTTTATTACTTACATCAGATTCAACCACATTAAATGTTGACTACACTACTGTTACATTAATGTGAACCGTACCAAAAATACATCTAAAATATTTGTCTCCAGTTAAAACCTCGAGGCGTTGTCTGCAGAGATGCTTCCAATGAATGTGATTTGGATGAAACCTGCACTGGTCAGTCTGGTGCTTGCCCTCCAGACGCTCATCGTAAGAACGGAGAGCCCTGTGAAGACGGCAAAGGCTATTGTTTCGCTGGGCAATGCCCTACGCTCTCTCTCCAGTGTGAAAGGATCTGGGGCCAAGGGACTGTTGGTGCTGATAAGGAATGCTTTGATCAGTTTAACTCCAAAGGAGCCGTGACAGGACACTGTGGGAAAGATGGCAATGGACATTTTCTGAAGTGTGAAATTGAGTAAGTTTATTTTATTATATAGTAAAAAGTGTATGCGTTTAAATAGGTACGACCAATCAAAGCAATGATTTACTAGTAATGCACGGTATTATTAACGATTATGTATGTGAGTTTGGCGACATCGGTTCCGCCAAATATTTTTCTCGCGATTTCGTGTCCGTTGATTTTCAGTGATCATCTTCATGAGTACAAAATAAATTCATAATATTACTATAAGATACTTTTACAGTCACCTGCAATAATATGTATACGTTTTAGAACCTTTTCACATTAAACTTGTCGAATTTTACCGTTTCATGTCATAATGTTGACTTTCACTTATTATTGTGACAAGGTTGCAAAGTGTATACATTATTATTGCAGGTGACTGTACATTGTAACCGCCCTGTTTCTTAATTGAGTTGTCAATGTTCATCAAATAGAGTCCATAACATTAATAACTGATAATGGACTCAAGAGACACATAATAGAATTTTGGTCAATTAGAAATAATTCCAACCGTTGAAAATTTAGTTATTAACTTCGATGTTGATATAACTTCATTATATCATAACTGAAATAAACGAACGCGGTAGAAATCGATATTGATGAAACATACAATAGATAATGTTTTAAAAAGGGAAAACTGCAACAGAAGTGGTTGAAGGCCTGTTTGAGCTTGATGATTTAGGAGTCGGGCTTATGATCTAGTGATCCTAAGTTGATAGTATTCTTTTGTAATAAATGAGATCCTTATGGGTAAGAATAAAATAGAATAAGCGTATTTAGGAAGAAAAAAGAACAAAAGGAACAATGAAAGATGAAACAAAAGAAAAAAGAAGAGAAAGAGAGAAAGAAGGAAACCGAGAAACAACATAGATAAAAATATAGAAATTTTAGTTTCTGAAAATGTGATTTGTTCCGCGTTCGCCTCACGAAGTTTCGCCCCACATGAAAAAATCCGTATTTTATACCTTTTTAGCCCCAAACGTAATATTTAATAAACTGGTATCTAATTTAATATGTGTATTAGGAATGTTCGCTGTGGGTCACTGCAGTGCCAGAACGGCAACAGGTACCCGATAGTGAGCGGCATGGACGAGTACTACACGAGGACCGTCATCAGCATCAAGGGCAGCGAGTACGAGTGCAAGTGAGTCATAACTCTTTTTAAAATTGAGCACTGTGGGAACAGATGGACTTAATTTATTTTTAGCAAATTTGTGTCTGCATATATTAAAAATGATTGGTAAAGTCTTCTTTCTGATTTTGATTGTATTTGAGTCATTGTAATATTAATTATTGTCAATCCATTAATTTGCCTGTTGCAGTCATTGATTTACAAAAAGCCACATACACTTAGTCTCGAACAGAAGTAGCATTCGAATCTGTTCGCAATCACACATAAGTGGTTATAGTTATGTTATAAACATAATTTTCTTACAAATTCAACCTTACGAGCATGACTTAAAGCTCTTTTTACAAAGCAGTGTACAAAGTGCGAGTATGAACAAGAGCGATGCGAGACTATTTGAAATGAGCGCTCAATTTCAAATTGAGAGCTCATTTTGATCGGACAGCTATGACACCCTGACTGTGCATCTTGGGTTTTTTGTATATCAATGGTTGCAGTCCATTACTGCACATATACCTCCCCCGACCTGCCTACCGATCCAATCCATCCTTCGCATCCAGCCTGACCCTGCCACTTTATTCAAATCGTCGCACCAGCAGGCCTCATGGTTTACATTCATGGTGTTACAAATTACTAAACTACAAAAACCAATTATTTTATCTATCTAACCTGAATGAATGATATTTTCCAGAGCAACGACCGGTTTGCCCAAACACTCAGAGATAGCGCCACTAGGCCTCGTCCGGGACGGAACCCCCTGCGGGGACAACCTGGTCTGCGTGAACCAAACGTGCATGTCCATCTTCCCCTACATCGACCACACCAAGTGCCCCACGGATGAAAATAACAACGAGTGCTCTGGCAAAGGGGTGAGTACATTTATCGATGTACAGTAGAACTCAAAAGTGCAGTAGCAATCCTACGCAACTATAGCGTCAACATTCTAGCGCTACTTGTGACCTTTTTCTTTTAAGACAATTTACGCACACATGTAAATTGTTCTTCTGTAGGCATATTTTCAATTTCGTTACAAACAACTATGTCGTCCGTGGCCGAGTGGTTCTGGCATAAGGATTACTAAAATGCAAGGTTGATGGTTCAAATCCTACGATCAACTATAACACTTTTTGTGTTTCATTTATAAATTAACAACAGGTTGATGAATAAAATATTATGTTTCTTGTAGAATTTATTATTTGTTAAACTTTAGCAAAGATCAACATAAAATGTAAAAAGTATGAAGGTAGATTTGAAATAAAATGGAATAATTACTGACTTAGAGAAAATAAAATGGCGTTGTTGTTTTTTAGTTGCTTGTTATGTGCTTGTTATTTACGTGAATCGATTCAATATTAAGTTCAACATGTCTACAAGTAATATAAGTATGGAAGTCAATGCTAATATTATGGCTTTATATATGAATGGACTAAATATAAGTGAAATAGCAAATGAAACTGGCTTATCCGTAAGTATAATAATATATCATTTTATTTTTAAATTATACTAGCTGTTGTCCGCGGCTCCGCCCGCGTGGATATCGGTTATCGCGACCAAACATAGCCTATGTGTTATTATATGGTATACATATAAGCTATATTATTATTGTAAAGTTTCATTAAAATCTATTCTATCTATTGCTTACATTAATGTGTAAAAACTTCTTTTTAGAGGAATACTGTGAGCCGCTGGGAGAAGAGGTTTGAGGACGAGGGTGCCAATGAGTTTGAAACATCATTGATGACTGCTCGTCGCGTACTTCATGCCGAAGGCCTGCATCACCGGACGCCAATAAAACAGTTTTAACGCAACGGCATAAAGACGAAAGGTTAAGTTTTGCCTGGGAATACCTTGATTTTAACTGGGAAACGATTATAATCTCGGACGAAAAAGCCTTTTAAGTCCTGTCAGAAGGGAAGGATGCGGCTGTGGCGTAGGAACAATACACGCTGGTCTGACAGTAACATTGTTGTTAACACGAAGTCAGGCAGAATAAGTGTTAATATATGGGAATGGATCAGCGCGCCAGGACAGGCGAAATGGAGTTTATTCCACCGCGAGCGAACAGCAGAAGTTATATGGACTTTTTACATACGATAATGTTACCTACAGTGCGCAGTGTTTTTCGTCATAGTTCGCGAATGGCTTAGAGAACATGCAGAGGTCAACGGCCAGCACGATCCCCTGATTTAAACCCTTTAGAAAATATATACGGGAATGGTCCAAAGATGTCCTGAATTATTAAAGCAACATTGCATGCAAATATGTGACATTTACGTGGGACAGATATTTATCAGAATGTTGTGAGGTCTATGCGCCGACGTCTATTCAGCGGTACTGAGAACAACGGAGGTCATAAAAATATTAATAATTATTAGCACAAAAACTATTATTAAGTAATTATTAATATTATATATTAATATTCTCTCTGAGCCTATTCCCAACTCAGTTGGGGTCGGCTTTCTGGTCTAATTAAGATCCGGCTGAGCTTAGATATTTTCCATGAAGCGACTGCCATATGACCTCCACAACTAAATTGGCGATATCGAAGATCTACAATACTAATTATACCTACTTAATTGAGTAAGTAATTGGAAAAAAGTAATCCTGTTGTTCTAAATATTAAATCTGTAAAAAAAGAATACTTTTGTTACATAACTTACAAGTAAGTAAACTATACTTAATGATCTTAAAAATATATTGAATAACCCAGTTAAGCAGGAAGTAGTTTTGTGAATTTGGTAAAAAGGGGACGTGCTGGCTATAGGACAATTTAGTTTAAGATTGTAAGATTGAGGTTAAGTTTCAATCCTCTTTTCCTTGAGAAAACGAATACTTAAGCTATAAACCTCAATAAAATTTACACTGAGTAGGCAGGTAGATAATAAAAATGAAATATATTTAGTTACGAATCAAACACTTTGTATTAATTCTTATTATAACCCCATAATTACTTAATCACATAAATAATAATTAAACTTCGTGCAAAATTACTTTATCAATATTTAACATTATATTTATGTCATAAATATAAAAACTCTAAAAAGCTGGATTCGAACCACAGCCATCTGTAATCACTGTAGTGTCTTAAGCCACTTAGCTATCAGTTAACTCACCAATCTAAGTGAATTACTGTATTAGTATCTAATGACTCACAGCAGTCGTAAAGAATAACACAGTTATGAAAACGAATATATTATTATACCTATCGTCATCTTTCTCTAACACGTCATATTTTGTTGTCTGTCCTTTACGCTATGATGCGTCGCGTCGTGTAGACGCACGCACACATATAAACGCGATGGCCCGAGACACCCGCACTCTAAACCATTTTGAGCCTTGATGTGCTACTGCACTTATGAGCTCTGACTGTACATAGAATAGTTGGATAAGGATCATTTAAAGTAATTATTATAGTAGCCATGAATTATAAGGCATAAACAATGTGTACCTTTTTTTTTATTTATGTCACATCAATATGACTTCACCTCGCCTGATGTTAAGCTGAAAGAGGGTCACCATTGCAAACACATTCAGTGCTACCTACAATGGTGGCGCTCAGCTTGACGGCCTCATCAGATGCTTTTTCACGCCCCGCTTAAAGGACCCGGGACTGTAGGTATACTTAGCTAACCGAACGAAGTGAAGATATAAAACGATTAATGAATGTTTGCTTCGATTATATTATATTATGCCTTATAATATGGGACGCAGGAGCAGACATCTATCGAGAATGACTTAGCAAAGATTTTTTCGATTTTAGAAAACAAGGCAAAGATTTGATTTTAGAATGCTAGGACGCACTCTAAGCTCTATTGAGACTGCCTAAACAGATTTGTTTTTCGAATACTTAGATAGATTTGCATGAGTTATGTCCAAAAGGAAAAATGTCCAAAGCCAATGTACAATAATTAGAATGTCCAAGAATAACAATGTCCAAAAATATGAATGTCCAAAAATAAGAATGTCCAATAATAACAATGTCCAACAATAAGAAGTCAAATAATAAGAATGTCCAATAATAACTATGAGTATCTGTAATTGAATTTTATTAATTAATATTTCATTCAAGATTATTATCAGACGCGTTATTATTATTATAAATGATGAAAAAATCTTATGTTTATAATATATTTACTTACGTAGAATATTTTAAGTTAACAAACTAAATGAGGCCAAACTGGAAGATATAATCTTTATAATATTCCCCAACTTCTAACTGCACAAGAGTTAAACAAAATACTGCATAAAAAATATACAATCTCCCTTTTTTTAAACTGGTTAAAAAACCGTATACGTATCCCAAGCTCTAGTTGACATGTTTCAACTGAAATCATATAAAATCCAATATGTCGGAGCAAAAATTGAATAACACGAGTCCCGTGTTGCCACTCAAACTATTAAAAAGTAACTGCGCCTCTCTACAATATTCATATGACCTAGAAATATATTACATACGGGCTACGCCCCTTGGTTTTGTCTCTAGCCTGCAGCTCATTTTGTTAGAATAAAATGTGATCATCATTACAGTGCTAGCCTGTTCTTAAACCCTTTTTCATTAGGCAACTCAAATGAAACTCGTGTTCTCAACTAGAGGTTCCACGATTGGAAATATAAGTTTCGCACCTACATTTTATATGGCGATCGTACACACAAAGTCACGCGAAACTGGAGTTGTCCCGCAACTCATGGTTTGCATCTCAACAGCCAATCAGCTGCTCTCAAAAAGTATCGACAAAATGGCAGACGCCGCGGATTGATCGTCAAGAAATTGAAAAAGTACAGTCGTGTAATGTACGAATCTCGTCAAATCCATTCGCGTTTTATGGAAACGACGTAACCGAAAGAAAGGTGGAGTTTCGTCAACTAGAATTTCTGCCATCCATCCCCAGAATCTACTTTATGAGAGTTTCTGATTTTTTTTTGAAATATCAAATTTGAGTTGCGGCAACTTGAAGTTCCTTTGAATTGCCTAATGTAAGAACAGGCGTAGTGTCGATTGCATTTAGGTCAGCTCTCGTTCTTTTGTTACCTAACTTATTTTGGCTTTTGTGGAAACTGTTTGATTCACGAACCCTAAGAGGCAATGTGTGTTCGCGTAAACTTGGACAATATTAATTTATAATGGACCTTTTATATCTTGACCCGAGTCACGTCAGAACATTATATATTATTTATGCGCAGTACATACGCATTTTGGGTGTCTGTTGAGGATAGCATAGAATCCACTTATCATATTTTTATATCAAACCAATCCATTCTCCTAATACCACGTTACTCTCGCGACTTGTGGTCAAGCCATAATATGCCAAAGCAACTATTTTTATGTCATCATCCTTGCGTTAATCCCGATATCATTCGAAGCTGTTACCTCATAGTCCGAGGTCAGCTTTTTTCCAGTCTGTATTACGGCTGAACAAATCCAATCAGGCCTCCACTATCTATAGTTATAGGCGATATCAAAATACTGCATTCAGACAAGTTATTGGACTTTTTAGGTATGGATTTCGTTGACATTAGCTATTGGTTACATTGTCTCGCTGTGTCAATTAAGTTCATCGAATATTCACTATAATAATATACATTAGTTCAACCTAACATGATTTGAAATACTCCGCGCATTCTATTGTACCAACTAACAATAGGACAGCCCAGTAGTGCATGCACTGGTTTCGGTTTAGATCGTTTCTTTGTGTATTTGTGGATGTAACTAGTTGCTTATATTTGATTTGTTATTATTTCAATATAACGAGATTTGAACTGATATGTGCCAGTTATTTGCACTTGTAATAATTGACAATAGATTTGTTAACTGCTAGATATAATATATACGAATTGTGTGACCAAAAAGTTCTCAAAATGCGCTCTACGTAAATGCTCAGTACGTGATTTTGGGCTATCTTTTGAAGATAGCATAGGGTGCAAAGATGGTGGACGAATTAAAAGTCTAGCAATTTAGATTATTATAAAACAATCCACGCGCGCCAGGGCTTGGTATTTTCGCAACTTAGTCCAGGACTTGAGTTTGGTTTAGATTATCTCGTTAATATTTTATAGAGATTATCTTTGTTTTCCATTCGATTTTCAATTTTGATATCTGTTCAATTACCTTCTTCTTCTTCTTCTTAAGATGGCTTCTTTTGCAAGCAGATTCGTCAATATCAAGAGGAAAATGCAATACAAAATTTTTAATGGCGAGACGCCAATGTCAAGTTTCTCAAGAAAATCTTGCAGAGCCACGTTAGCCATGACAGTAAATTTGATTCCGTGTGTTCCTTCGGATGCGACTGGGAACGCTAGAATGAAGCAGAAACCACATTTTAAAAAATGAAGATATTAAACCTTGAAAAACCGTCTGAGGATGAGGATCAATATGATTAGTAGTAGTATACAAGTAAAAATCATCGCTGAAATATTACACAACAGAATTAGACTTCTATAGACCCACAAGTCGGTACAACACATCATACCTCAACAAAAATAGTTGAGCCCAACTCAAACAGCCACAAGTCAAAAACAAACTTGAGCGGTACAAAACGGAACATTGTTCAAAGTTTACGCGAATGTTAAACAGTAGTAATGTATCCCGCGGTTTCATTTACTGTATTCTCGCTTATACGGGCGCCCGTTCGCTTACTGCCTTTTTGATATCGTTTTCTTGCCCTGTAATGCCGCGTCTACATTCACGTAATATTGTACCGTGACCGTTTTTCATTTATTTATTTACTTATTCATTACATATTGATGGCCTCCGTGGCGTAGCGGTAGTGAACGCGACTGCTACGCGGGAGGCGCGGGTTCGATTCCCGAGTGCAAATATTTGTGTATATGAAATATGAATATCTGCATTGGTCTGGGTGTTTCTATGTATAATACATATGTATTTACAAAAAAAATGTATTTAAGTATGTTTATCCGCATTCTAGAACCCGCAACACAAGCTAGTTAAACTATGCTTACCATGGGTCTAGGTGGCGTTGTGTAGAGTGTCGTAGAATATTTATTTATTAATTTGAAATATATAGGTTTCAGAGCAGTTTTTATAGACAGTGGATACAGTTTCACCATATTACACCATTAGGCATGCAATTTTGGTGGCTAGGTTACATAATAATACATTGTCACATCATTGCAAATCTCATTTCAAAAGTCAAAATACCTTAAATTTCAATTAACAATGTCAATAGTATTAGCCGTGTTAGACATGCGTGTCCGTTGTATATTCAGCTGCATGATAGCTGAGCTTAAATGAAACCATCGATCGACTGGTGGCCGTGTCAGCACATTTTCTAGTTTGTGTGCTCATTTTAGTATGTAGTTTGTTACGTCCACACTCAACGTCATGTCATGATACCACACGTCTAGTCCACTGCTCATGTCACAAGTTTGGACGTTCTTTTAGAGCTGTAACATACCAAGATTGTATATATCTTAAATACACTCGTGTCTATTTCCCTCTGGAGTCGTTAGAGAAAACAACCCACCAAGTGATTCTATCCTTACATTTATTTTTTTTATACTACATAGGTGGCAGACAAGCACACGGTCCACCTGATGCAAAGTGGCCACCGTGGCCTATGAACGTGTGCAACACTAAGAGTGTCACACACGCGCTGCCCACCCTGAAGGGAAAGGGGGAGAGCTGGGAAGGGGTGGGGAGGCTAGGAAGGGGAGGGGAAGGAGGGGGTATAGTGAGCTCTGGCTACCCTACTTACCGGCGGGAACACAACACGATGGTTATTATAACCGCGGTCTTCTGTAGGGCGGAGGTACTTCCCCAGTTGGACAGCTGTCATCAAACCTGTCATACTAGCCCGTCGGTTTCTAGTGCTTCTGATCTACCCTTAAATTGTAAAGTTACTTTTATTCCAGGCTATATTTCCACCTAAAGTTTGCCGCTAAAGTGTTTACTCCACATATATTAACAGCAGGTCCATAAATTGAGTTTCAACTGATTAATTTTGTTGCCGTGTAGAGCGAAATGCTTTTAAAAATATGGGTAATTAATTAATGCGGGGTGTATCGTGTAGTAAATAGGGTTGTAACAACATATCGATACGCTGATATATCTTAGCAATATTGTCGATATTTCTATGGATATTCAAATCAAATATCTTTTCATGTATGTCACAAAGTAACACGTAAGAACATCATATGTGACTAGTGACAAACATATCTTTACACAAAACCTGTATAAGAACGTAACAAAGTATATGGACTGTGAAACGTTTTTTTTATAAATTTATCAACTTGTAAGGAATAGGTAATCGGCTTTTTCCATGAGCGCGCTCCTGGGGGTGACGAGTGTAGTCGCCTGTAGCCCTAGTAAAAGCAGGCCGCATCGGCGGCGCAAAGTGCATATCCACATATACGGGGGCCAGATAGGGAAAGTGTGGTTCCCACATTAGGGCAAGGGTGTCATCTCAAAGAAATGTCCCCGGGTCTGCTGGGGTGCGAAAGATGCGGCTTGTATTATCTCATCTCCAGCAATCAAAGACTCAAGACGGCGTGTGTTTTAGGCGTTTCGGGTCCGACATAATCACTTCCACCGACTTTGGTGGCGATATTTAATGCTACTTGACATTTTAAATTCGTTAATGCGATAACGAGGAGATTAGCTCTATTTACGCTAGTAATAAAACTTTATGGATGAAACTTATTACATTTATAGTGAGATTTTAAGGTAATGGATATAACCAGTGCGTAAAGAATCTGATGATATTAATTCACGGTCACACTTTTCTATGTATTATTTAATGTACATACATTAACTGAGAAGGCAGTCATTACATTTTTTTTATTAACTACTACTAATCTATGTATTTTCTGGGTTCTGATATTTTTTTCTTTCGTACTATAGCGACATTGAACGGCGTCAATATAGTAGTTTCTAGTTTTCGCAGAAAATAAACGGTTACAATAATTGTCTTGTATTAAAATTGTGGTTTTGTGTTCTCTGGGAATTTTCAATATAAATATGTACCTACTAATATTT
Organism: Pelosia muscerda; assembly: GCA_963691645.1. Taxonomy (NCBI): domain Eukaryota; kingdom Metazoa; phylum Arthropoda; class Insecta; order Lepidoptera; family Erebidae; genus Pelosia; species Pelosia muscerda. Next base: position 1,748,644 of record OY829102.1, read on the forward strand.
GTATCGATATTGAAATAATTCTACATCCCTAGTAATGAATGATGATGTATGAGCATTTCGGTGGAAATTTGTGTCTTTTTGCTTCATTAGCGAAGTGATTGGATTCTTTTTAGGTCGCATTCACGACATATCCTGATTTTTACCCACAATTTGCCGTAACGTAAGCTAGTTTGGTACATTTCTAAACTAAATATGTATTATTCAGTACAATTAATTATGTGATTATAAATATTTCCGTGGTGTCATATGATTAATTTAGTTTGATTCAAATTTCTCGAAATGATAACTTGACTCCTAAAAGTCATAGTGTGATGCCACTATAGTCTTACCTATACCAGCAATAAACGAAAAACAGAATTTTTGTCAAATGTTATATTTCCTTAAATTCTCAAACTACGCTAATATAAATTATTAAGGTGGTGATGTTCACCCCTATTGTATTAAAAAATTAAAATATATTTGTAATATAATAGCAGCATATATTGTATAATTGATTAACAAATCAATTATGGATACCAAAATTGATGCCCATAAAATAATGCATCAATGTTTATGATCACATTTTTCGAGACGTAAAATTTTATGGCTATGCAAAATCTCTTTGGAAGACACCTTTTTGGTGTCTATTCACTAGGCCTTCGTTTTACGAGCGAAAACGAAACGTAGCCACATTTAGAATAAAGGCACCGGGATTATGTTCGCTAATGGTGAGTTTTTGCCATCGTCACTTTTTTATGTTGATACTTACAATATCTAATGGGGTTAGGTGCGCGCAAGTAAGCAGAAAAGTCGTATTACCGTCAATTGATACCTTTAGCCTGAATTTGAGATATATAACTGAGAAAATGTTAACAGAAAACCCCTATCTGAGATCCATTTGTGTACCGAAGATGTTCTGAGATACTTATAAATTCACAAATATCACGACTATAATATAATACGTACATTCCCCGGCTTTGTAAATAGTATTTACTACTATTTTCAGTAGTACACCACACTTTTTTATAGTCCAGCGGTTGGGACAGTTATGTTGAAATCTAACCGACTAAAACCGTACGCTTTCTCCGGTCCCAAATGATGAAATCTAAAATGAACCAATAACGTAGTTTCCTTGCACCCCGACTGACCCGATTTTGAAATTACCCTCCTTGGTGTGGGAATCACGGTGCCTCCAACTTGCCCTGGAAAGAAGAAATGCGCATCGTGTCGCCGTCCAAGCCTGCTTATGCTAGAGTCACGGCTCCACTTGTTACGCCCCGATCCGCGTTCATGGATGCCCAGTGCAGACATAAAGAGTATGAAAATAGATCATAACATAAAATAAACTCGTAAACTCACGCCTATATCCCCGAAGTGGTAGGCAGAGGTGCTAGCACCCACATTTCGCCAGTTTATTTTTAAGTCCCTATGTAGGTAATTGATGGCGAGCCTATTGCCATTAACCGGGCACTATAAACCTGCGATAAATACACACAAGACTTCGAAAAGCATCGAAAAGTCATTGGTGTGTGCCATGGTAAAACCTGGGATCGAACCCGAGATCTCAGCAGTCCATTACCCATACCATTAGGCTACTGCAGCAGCAGATAGATCACAAGGCATGTAGAAAGCATATCGTCATATTTTTCTGTAAAACTTTCAGTTAATGAACCATAAAATATAAAGTGTCGGTCCGCTGCTTTAAGTGGGTTTAACTCAGCGATTTGCTACAGCAGAGTTTTAATTCAATATCATTTAATTGGCCGCCCTGCAGTTTGGACCTCGTTAATTATAACTTGTGCGATGTACTACTTTCCTAATTATTTGCCACAAGTTGTGACAGGCCGGCGAGCATAAAATATCCCTACTTTGGCTTTGTCGTAGACGGGTAAAACAATTGATTTTGTAATGACTTGGTCTACATCCCGGGTTTTTAGTATTTTAGAAAGTACATACATACATATTGCTCACGCCTATAACCCCCGAAGAAGTAGGCAGAAGTGTATTACACACCGACATTTGCCTGCTTAGCCGCACAGCACTACCAAACGTCTTGCAGAGTATCAGACAGATTTAGCAAAACAAAATTCAGAGTTGAAGATGAGAGTTTCAGGTTTAACCGGGGATAGCACGAAAATAGTGAGGATGATTAAATACAAGTTATGACACCCTTGGTATACCCGTAGATAGATTACTCTTTATTGTAAACCAAAAAACAAAACTAAAAATTAATACAAGAAAACACCAAGGACAAGTAGTGAGAGTTACAATGGGCGGCCTTATCGCTGGAAGCGATCTCTTCCAGGCAACCTTGGGATGGACAGTAGTGTGATATAATGGAATATCTCTAATGATAACTCAATGATACAAGCTATCAAAAACGTTTAGTACTTACACATGCTTAAAATGTTATTTGTTATTAAATATAAGTAAACTATTTTAAATTTATCGCTAAGTTTTACAACTTAGACTACACGAGATACCTTCGTACTCTTTGGTAATTAGCCGAGCGCAGTGAATTTGTAAAATTGCCAGCGACGCCGCATCGCGCTGGCTTTCACGCCGCGCCGTACTGTGTCCCGCTCGCCCCTCGACGCCACGTTTACACAAACAATGTAGTTTTAGCTCAGCGTAGGTAATGCATTAATATAAAAATTGGGAGCCGTAGAGGTTTGTCAACACCCACGCTTAACCAATTCTTATAATGTCGACAACGCGCATATGACTGCGAAATAACAATGGCGACATATCATTAAAATATTTTTTTCATTATAATCCTAATCTGGCTCAAAATTCGAAAAAATCAAAATTAAAAAATCCTTTTCTGTATAGACCCTTCAACGCAACTTACAAAACGTCCAAACGTGACGAGACTGCTTTTATGACGGCCCAATTTTAAAAGGGAACCTTTCCCCAAAATAAAATTTACTAACTGGTTTCAATACAAAACTTTACAGATTTTCTTCCATTTCTACTTTCTTATTTATTATAAGAATATTAGAATAAACAGTAATAACCACATTTCGGCAACTACGATTTTCAGTCTCACTTAATAGGCACTTTGTCAAGAGCTGTATATTTACAAACGAGAACATCCCCATCCCTAAGACCTAATCCTTTTAGTTTTCTAAATGTTGCGTAATATCAAATTCAACATGTTAAACAGTTAAAACCATGTTTCACTCGCTCGCCGGTGGCACCGTTAACTGAATCTCCTGTGCTCGTGTGTCGGTGTTGAGGCAACTCTCGGTCAAATCGGATTGGCCGCACAGCCGTGCCACGAATTCTATTACGACCTCGGAATAGTTGGGCTAAGCACGTAAATAGTTTAAATACTACCTCTGCACAGTGCCGCATAATGCGCTAGTGAATTTGTGGCGTGTTTTATCCAAGCTTATAACTATTTTGAAGTTGTTTATGTGTAACTGTCGTTTATTGACCGTAAACAATATGTAATTTTTTACATGATTCATTGAAGGACTCTTTGCTTTGATCACTATTATTGTATTACGTTCGGCGCGCGATGTGACAGTGGAGAGATCGATTCCATTTCAATTTTGATATTATTTACATCAAATTTATTTGAATAATCATCAATCTCTTAAATCCTTAATAAGTTACCAGGTATCAGTAAAAATCTTATTCTTTTACAAACTCGAGTTACGAATTTAAAGTAATTATGAAAAATTAATTAATGTACGATGATGATAATGGCTCAGGCTTAGAAAGGAAATATTCCATTTTTATTAAATTATTTTAATAAACAAAACTCCCTATTTAAATATTTTTCATTTCATTTATTTCAAAAAGACTAGCTAGAACCTTGAGTACCTACGCAACGCACACAACCAGCAATCAGTATTACAGTATCATCCATCAAAGACCGAAGCAAAAATGAAACTTTAGTCATGAATAAATTTTAGTAGCTATAAAGTTTGATAATTGTCCTTCCATCGTTCTTTACTTCCGTTCGGCGGAACTTCCAATTCGTCGTCAAATCGTGCACAAACTCAATCCACATAGAATTGACTCATCCTTGAAACTCGACACAAACTCACTTTTAATTCGTTTGTTTGTTTCATTTCTAAATTATGGAGAAATTCAACGGGTTTATTTCTACCTACATTGGAGATTTTATGTTCATTTAATGAGAATTTCTCCTTGAAGTTCGTTTTTCCAAAGGAGGAGTATAACATGCTGTTTTTTTCGTATTTCTTGGAAATTATATCATCTGTAGACTATAAAGCTAGCTGGTAGAAAGAAAAAAAATACAGATATATAAAGCAGTATGACCTTAAAGAGAATGGAGTAACAAGAATTGGAAAAGAAATGCCGAAGTGGAATGGTCATATAGAATGAATAAGTACCTTATGAGCGTATGACACGCTTAATATTAGAAGCAGATGAATGTAGTTAAGTGCTACGTTAGTTGGGTTCAACTTCGCAAATACTGATCAGAATCATTATGATATTAAAAAAAAGAAATCAAAAGCGCTCTAAACTGGCGGCCTTGCATGAAAGGTTTAATTATAGGGGAATACGGACACAAAAAAAAATCCTCAAAAGTCTGACTAGCTAGACTATAGAACTTCAATATCGCCAATTTCATTGTGGGAGTCCGATGGCAATAGCTTCACGGAAAAATATAAAATTTCAGCCGTATCTTAGTTAGACTAGAAAGGCAACCCCAACTGAGTGGGGAATAGGCTCAGAGAATTATGAGGATGACAGATACAAGAATAACACATACAATAAAATAACATATCCTAAGAAACAGTTTTTTCTGAATCTTACCTTCCAATTAAATGTCTTAATTTAATTGGAAGGTCAGATTCTCTACAATTCTATACACGTCAAAGTTGCCTTGTTAGTAGAATTTTCGCTATAACCAGGTACGGATTCAATTTATATTCGTCCTGAATGTGCCTGAACGTTAGGATGCAAATGTGTGTATGTGTATACACGTTCTTCCCAACTATATCTTTTGACTGTACGTATAAGGGAGTGAACCTATTACATACCACCGAGTATTTTATTGTAACATCGTATACTTACAGAGAAGTTTCTTATAGATAAACTCTACTAAATATTTTCTCCTCCAGGAGTCGAGACTGCGGCTTATGTAAATTCAGGTCGTCGAACTTTTAACATATTTTTTCCATCTTTTAGAATTAAACTAGCCTATTGACGGCCTATTATATAGCTAGCCTTATTATATATATTAGATAGCCTATTAAGTTGAACCCTATCAACTCAAAAAATCGAGAAGTTAAAACGCAGTTGTATAATACTGACATGATTTTATTGTGATTTCGTTTAGTCTCCAACCAAATGTCCCCGTTCTGAAATGATAATTAATTTCCATATTCCTATAATCCCAAAAGCCTCGCTCTTACCAAACCGAGCCAACGAACAATAGTACCCACTAGATTCCAATTTGCGTCAGTTAGGTAATACCAATCGATTGCACTACCAAATTAATTTCCTTAATATCGGTGAAACTTGTCTAAGTCCAAAATTGATTCGATAATTCTAGTTGGAAGTTGCAGATCCGTTTGTGCTAAATGGGTTTACTTTTATATGGGCTAGCTTAAACTCCGTTGTAAGTTTGGTAATTGAAGAACTAGAACATAATTACTTCTTCACTGTTAAATATTTCGGAATGTCTGCCATATTTGTTGATTTTATGATTTGTTTTCCCAAATGTACTTTTTCAATGGACTTTGACCTTTTTCTTATTATTATCGTATCAATTTAAAACTTAAGTAAGCACCTTTATGTGTTCAGTGTTTATTCATAATATCGAACTAACTGAATGATGAATTTTAAATATAGTTCGTGATAAATCCGTCAAGTTTGGACTCATTTAGTTTGTTTTAACGTGTAGGTATTTGAAGTTACGTTTATGAGAACCTACAGCATATTCTTTTAATAAAAATAAATCGCAATAAAATGTTAAAAATAATTTTATTTTATTAAATAATAATGCATTTGGTGATCACTTTCCAGATATGCTCAAACCTAAACAAATGCGTTTGCAACCGCGGCTGGGCAGGGCCGGACTGTTCGCAGCACGACGCTTTGCCCCCCTCACCAACTCCGTATACCCCTGATAACGCCACAAAAGCTGCCTACAACATGACCAAGAAGGAAACACCGTATGGTGAGTCGCAACCAGTTTTGAGAGGATCAACTCTCACATCACATGTGTAATTGTGTATATGACAATGTAAAATGTATTTGCAGGTGTAAATGCTTTTATATTACAAAGATGATATGAATAATATGTCTTCTATCGAAAAAGGAGGCTCATTTATCGACTTCAAAATATTCAAGTAGAAAGTCGATCTAATTGAAATAAGTAACGAGACAAACACTCAAACTACCCAAAGAATTTTGCTCACTTGAACTTATGATATTGAACTAAATATAAAAGCATTTAACCATTTCAATATGTTAATAATAAAATCTACTTACAGTTTTAGGGTTACCAATGCTATTGCTTAAGATTTTTTTCTCTATTTTCAATTATATTTTTTTTAACAAATTTGCTAGGAATGTAAAATACTTATGACTTTTTTGAGGTTAGAAAAATTTATGCAATGACATTATAATCTCTGTGTAGTCCGGATTAGAGCCCTAAATTCGGACCTGTTTGGGTGTAATGAGCAGTTGGTAGCCCTAACTCTGGCTAGGCTGTCACCTTTTATGCTCTTGGTGTTCGGAAAGTTTTCGTTCGAAAAACAATAGTACGCAATTAAATTCACAGCAATGGACGCAATCCTGATATACCTACCTATTTTAATGTGCGCAAAATCCCCACGGATACCACTTCTGGAAAAATCGGTGGATGTTATTACGTCGGACTCGAACCGACCTATAGGTCCTGGATTACCGGAGGTGAGATTATACAAGACATGTCTCTCGGTATATCTACCTGACCTGGGTATCTTCTTTTGATTTACATTACATACATTTTTAAATGGTTCTTTTATTTCGATAAACGAGAACGTGCTTCAAACAGGGGCATTTGTGTTAGCCAGCTAAACAAAGGTGGATTAGTATAACCTACAACCTTTGTAATGACTGTGATTAGACACGTTTCCAATCCCAATAATACCGCTGGTTGGACTCGCCGTGCTCATAAGCTGACTGGGAGGTGATCATGATGTCGGAGGCGATGTTAGATGGTAAATGAAATTTTTCTTACCTACTACGCTTCTTATCCTAGAAGAGGGTTTAGTTATTGAAACTAGCACAACTTAGTAAAGATATGCATAAAAGGTAGCCCGTTTTGAGTCGAACTGCCTTCAATCCTGACCTAGTATTTGCGAACTACCCTCCAAATTAATATAAAATAAACAAAATGAAAACTTTCCTGTTTTTGTATGATTTACCCCGTATCTTCGTCCTACGTATATAACCTAAATACCCATTTATATAATTTTAACATTTCTACTATAATTGATTTCTATGTTTTCAGGTGTTTTATACTGTATCTATTAATATTCCCCCTACTTTAAATAAACTATTAATACAGTTCCGAGCACTGCTTTTCAAAATTACGCTTCCCAAGAGTGTAACCGTATCAGATACATTTACATACAATTTAAAACAACAAATATTAATATTCAATTACTGTGAGTCTTGTGTGGGTTGATAGTGATATCAGTGGTAAAAATATTACGTCGTAAATTCAAAATTTAGTTGGTCTAAAATGAAAGACTTTCAACTCGCACGAGTCGCACGAGTACAGTCCGCGTCGCGAGATTTGGCCGCAAGTGTGGAGCAGTGCTCGGACAGGCGCTAGGCAGCGGGCGGCGCCGGCGCACTAACGGGCGGGACCCCTCTCTTGCAGGTGAGCACGAGGGGAATAAGATGAGCACCATGAACATGGTGATATTGTTGCTCGGGGTCGTGCTGTCCGTGTTCGTGGGGTTCGCCTGGATGGCGTACTGCTTCAGGTAACGGCCGGTAACATCGGTGTTGTCATTGCACTGTGTCTGTCGCTCGTGCCTGTCGTGTCGTGTCCTTGTCGTGTCGTGTTGTGTCACGCCCATCGCGAACCCCGCCACGGCGCCGGCGCCGGCCGCTCGCCCTCGCTGACGTCACGCGCACTCTCGTGACGTCACCGAGCGCGCCGGCCGCCACTCACACCCTTCTGTTTGGGCGCAGAGAACTACCACGGCTCGAACACGGTTTTCCTCGTGGCGGTGCTCATGTCTGTGGTAGGGGGGGTATTCATAGTATTTGCCCTGAGCGCTCTCTGCTACAGGTCAGTCGTAGTACACAAAAACTTCTCCCTGTGCCTAAGGTTAGTGAGCAGAAAACAGACCAAAGGTAGTCTTTAAGAAGAAATTTAAATCGTCACCTTCGTATTACTTGTATGTTTATTTTAGACGTTAGCGTTGGTGTTTCTGTTCGTTTTTACGTCGGCGATTGGTTTTCATTTACTTTTTATTTTCTCCTTTTGGACATACGTTTTTTATGTCGTTTACTTTGTGGTCGTAGAGTTAGAGTTGGCGGGTGGCGCGTCGGCTAGAGTCGTCGCGCCACAACTGCATTTGATCTGTGGTTCTGTGTCCGCGTCGGCGGCCGGGCCGGCGTGCCACCTACGCCGTGACGTCACTCGCACGCGCACCGTCCCGTCCGGCCGCCTCGCTGCATGCCGACAAGGCTTTCCTCGTTGTACTCGAGACACCTCGACTCAAACCCTTAAGATTCTGGGCTCTTGGATGTATGCATTGGCTTATGTGAACTGTGACTCGTTTTCGTTTCCTTTCTTGGTCGAAGCGGCGTGGCCGGGCGCCCGCGACCGCGACCGCGACCCGGCCGCCGCTCGCGTCTATATCTTCCTACGTATCGACTACATGATCAGTATTCGCGAATCACAACCGGCAAGCCGGTAGACCGGTACGTGGTGTCGAACCACCCCGAGGTATGTACTGTGCATTTGTATGAGACCGGAGAAGATATAGATCGCGCGACTTTACGTCACCAATCACTACCACTACCACTAAAATTCTATTAACTTTTGCACGAGAAGCGAATGTGCGATGCACGGATTCTTCTTTCAAGCAGCTGTCTATCTAGTTAGCAACGCCTAATGTTACATTTAAGACTTACGGGATCCTTCTGGTAAAATAAATCAAACGCCTACTGCCAGTAGTAGTAGTTCAGTGTGTCAAGTATCTGTGCCAACAACATCACGCTATTTTCTGGAAGGATTCTTACTATCATTAAGCTAAGATCGATCTCTTGAATTAATTTCCATGTGACATCAATTCCCATGAGGAATGAAACGAAAAGTTGAATCTAGTCCAAATCAAAAATTTAATCAAACAATTTTGTCTGTAATATCCAAAAGCACCAGTATTTGCAGTCAAATCAACATTTCAACTTTTGAGGAACAAAAGAGGATTTATCATAAATCTTCCAGACTTAACAATCTATTATCAACAATTGAGGATTATTTTCGTTTTTTAAAGATATTCAGGTAGTTTCCAAAAGTTTTGAATACTGGATCCTTTGTTGTTTCTCGCCCGTGGTCGACAGCACCAGTTGTCGGACCGTCGCACACACTCTGGTAAACTTTATCGATTGATCTGAGTGTGCGTTCCCACGCCACGCCTGCACCAGGAGAAAGAGTACGGCTCGCAGCAAGTACAACCAGGCTTACACCACCAACAACAAGCCGATGATCAAGACCTTCACTGCTGGCTCCACCACGTCCAACAACTCGCAGGAAGACATCTCGGATGCTGGCGGAAAGCATTCCTTCAATAATGCTTTCAGGTAGGTCTCGTGGACTTAGGGGCGTTATAAGAACTTAATATCGTCATTTATGGATCAGAAAGCCAAATTTTGGAGAAAATTAATACAGCACTCGATTTTTTTGCTTTGTAGCTTCATGATCAAATAATTCAATCAGAGGTGACTAGAGAAGACAATATTAAGTTCATTCAAAAACGCCCTTAAAATTTATATTTTCCAACATCTTGATGTCTATAATCCTAAACTATTATATTCAAGATAAAGAATACATTTTATTTCCAACACTAAACTGAACGATTAAAATAATTTTGTATGTTTTGGAACCCTATAAATATATTTCTTAAATAAATGCGCAGTTACTCATAAATATGCTCAATTTAGTGAGTTGATGACTTGTATTACATTCATGACAATTTAAAAAATGTAAAGTCTACATTGAATTAAATTCTATAGTAACGTATTTTCCAATAGACCAATGGGTAGCTGCGCCATATTATTTCCTCAAATTAAAATTTTCTTTCCTCTTTTAAACGGAACGCGTCTACTCAGAAATCTTTTAAGGTACGTCGAAAGCTTCGCGTGGATTGAACTGCGCACCGCTGTTTATTTCCGCTCACACGATTTTCGCTTTTATATATCGACGCTTACGTCCCAAAGTGCTTTGGACTATAGCAGACCCTTGAGCAAACTTTGCTATTTTAAGTTCCAAAGAGAGAGCACTCCCACAAGCGACACGCTTTCGTTTTGGTTTTCTTTTTTGTTATAGAAATACAATAAATAGCACATAGCCACACTCTGCACTTACATATCAAATTGTACATCAGTAAAATAATAAACACCTAGTTTCCAGGTGCAAACTTGCTAAACTAAGTAAATCTTGTCTTTATATAATTTGTCTAAAACAGACAAACGTATTATATTAGACGCTTTAGGAGCCTGTGCCAATAGTCATCAGTAATTTAGAAAACTCATGACAATAGACTTGTTTAGTTTGTATTGATATTTGTATCAAATCTAATAATTGTGTATACTTTTTTACAGAAACACTTGTAAATATTGACAGACCGTATAATAAAGTAGTCATGGGTTCAATTCCCGCCTAGACATTCACTTTCTCCAATTCCAAAAAGTTAAAAAGTTGGAAAATTGAGCCCCAAAATTTTATTAAATTGGCAGAATATTTTAAAACAAAACTACTGGACATAGGCCTCTCCTAATGTTGGGAGGCTTTGACCTACTATTTCCACGCTGGGCAGACGGTTGGTACAGAGTTATATGATGGATTTTCCTTCTCTAGCAGTCATATTGTCTGTGCACATGACAGTAGCCATAGATTAAACCAAACAATTGTGTGTGATACACCCTGTAGTCCTTTCCTAGACTATGGATAGCTTTATAGATGATACGAAATTTATACGAAAACCAGAAATAGTTAATCCTTAAAATACATTTTGATACATTTGAATAAATGAAATCAGAAAAAAATCTAACCTAACCGAAAAGTTAACCTAAGGAAGCTAATGTTACGGATATAGAAAGTTCCTCAAAACATATTAAATGTTCTGATTAATTTCTATCACCAGCTTTTGAAATGGAGATGAATGAAAATCACTTAAATACACAAATGCGATACAATAACAATTAGTTAACAGCTCAACTAATCAAACAAATATGGCGTACTAATAGTTTTGTTGTATCCAGCCGCGGAGACTCGCAGCGAGTTATCTTCAGACATGGCAACCACATGTCCAGTTCGAGCAGCTCGGGCAGATACTCGTAAGTAGATTGGATATTATTATCTTAAATCAGTGGCAGTAAGACTTTGCCCTGTTTGTGATTTATAGTTCTCATCGTCGCGTCCATTCACAAGCAAGTTAAAAAGATGCATTTTTTTCGGAATATCAAATTGTTTGTTGTGAAGTGTACAATAGTTATTTGTGCAACAAGTGAGCAAAATTGTTGTTTGCTGCGAGTGCTGATTTTGAATCCCGAGCACGCGAGGGATTCTAAGATTGAATCACGAGCGTAGCGAGTGATTCTACTGTAGAATCCTGAGCGTAGTGAGGGATTCAAATGCACGAGATGCAAATAATTTTGCTCTCGTGTGGCACACATTACTTTTCACTTCAGCAGCGAGAACACATAAGAAATATTACTTAGAAGATAATGCAACACTTATTAACAGAACAGAACACCTATTATTAATTAAAATAATGCTGAAAATTCTAAAAGTTAATAATTAATCTAATTACTTATTGCTGTTCTGCAAATTTAAAGTTGAAAGTTAAAAGTTAAATTTTATATCCGTTATTTTTAAGGTGTGTTCAGAAACAGCGTACGTGACATTTTATTTTTCAAATGTTGATAATAGTAATCATTATAAATACTTATGCATTACTTATTTTGGTATTCAATAACATTACATAATTATTAAATAATGTAAATAAAATACATGGTTATTCTTTTACAAATATCTTTCAAATTTAGAATTTCGAAATAGGACCTTTGACGTGCCATAAATTAAAAAAAAAACCTTCAAAATACTTGTGTTTGTCGCTCTAACTTTTTTATGGACGGCCAAGAGACAGAGTGCAGTGTATGTAGTTCGAAAGTTATTCGCGGAACAATTCTTTTTGAATCTATGGTTGGCACTCTTTATTGAAAATTAAAAAAAAAAAATTAAAAAGCTACTTTGTCTCACTGAGTGAGCAAAATCGCATTTTGCACACTGTTTTTACGCAGCAAAACTCACTTGTTTGAGCTGCTGTGGTGAAAATATTATTTTTGAGAGTGCCTAACTGGCTATTTTTGTATACCTAACACTTAGGCAGACAAGCAATCGCCCCGCCTGATGCAAAATGGCTACCGTGGCCTATCGACATTTGCAACACCAGGGGCGTCACATTCGTGCTATAGTCACTAAATGCAAGGTCATTTAGTGTGGTAACCTTAACCCCCCTTCAAGCCTTTTTGAAGGGGGGGGGTTAAGGTTAAGAGAGTTTCTATGCCTCCAACAAATTACAAATGACAAATTGCAGATGACAAATTAGCCTTATGGTCTTTCCACTGAGAGCACAAAAACTCTCCAGTGAGCTCTGGCTACCCTACCGGGAACAAAACACTAGTTTATTTTGGCGTTTTGTAAGTTTTCTTTTACGTTGTATACAGAATAAATGATTTTTGAACTTAGAATTTTATTATTAGCTGCGGTATTTTATAAGGTGGAAATATTTCCCCAGATGGACTGCTCAATCGTAATATGTTCTGAAATATGCTCTTTCATCTTTTACAGGGACCACAAGTCGAAGCGTATACACTCTGGCAGTGAAGATGAACCCATAGGTTCAGGTCAGTATACTATTAAAATTATAAATTAAAATAATGATCAAACAAGTAGTAGTCCCATTTAGCTTCTTTATTACCTTCCAACTAAATATTTCGTAGTTTTACATTAGAAAAGTAAATGCCTTGACCAGACTTGAACTCGCGAAGGTTCAACGGAAGTGCTAAATTGTTTTGAATATATTTCATACTCAATGCTTCAAAATTTCATTAATAAATTGTCATAGTTATTACTTCCTTCCAATGTATGTTTATTACGAGAAACTTCGACTAATTGAAATAGGAAACTGCATTTACTCATATAAGTTTTCCACTAAGTTAAACCATACTTCCAAAGACAAAGAACAGAGTGCTATGAAATGCATTGGGAGTGACTTGTATCCACTAGTGAATGGCAATAACTTAATTAATTGGATGACTGAAAGGACTTGAAATAAGGTGCTCGGTTTAAAGATACTCTTCTTCTTTCTCCTATATTTCAATCAGTTCAAAGACGATGATAAATGACATGACGAGTTGTCCAATTTTTCTTTGTCCATTCCTCATCACGTTACGCGGAGTTTGTTAATCTTTAAGTGTCTAATCCGCTGTGTGGCATCGTCGAATGTAAGTCCACATTCCTTCATGTCCTCCTTCAACCAACGTTCCAAAAGATCAGCATCCAAATCGTCTTGAAAAACACTTTATATCGGTTTTGCAGGAACCAATAATATGAAAACCTATCCAGGATTCTCTCAACCAACCCAACCTTGTTGGGATCAACTTTTCAGTCTAACTCTGATGCGACTGAACATTGATATTTATCGTGTAGCGATTGCCATCTGACTTCCACAACCATTTGACAATATTGAAGTTCTGTTGGGACTAATTGGACTGATTCGAACTATTCGTGACTGAAAAAAAAACGTATTCTTTTCCAGGAGAAGAAGACATAGCGTTTATAGACGTAGCTCCAAACTCAATGGCCAAGCTTCCAGAGAAGGGCATCCTGAAGAAGCATGGCTACGGCGCCGTGGATGGCAAGGACAAGTGGGGTGACGACTCCCAGTCCGAACAGCTGGAGGCGGGCTCGCAGTCCGACGGACAGGAGCCTTCGGGGGCTGTAGCCGATATGGAGTATAAGTTTAAGGTAAGCTTTTTAACAATTGTGTATCTACCAATTGGGGTTTCTGAACTCATGAGAAATATTTCTGTAAGGATTATGTTGAGTACTGGTTGGGATCTCTTTCGAAGTTATTGGAAAACATAATAGTAACAAATCGATGGCGTACATTTTAATCTGATTAATATAGGTAGATAATCACTTCTTCCTTTGAGTATAACGGACTGGGCTTTTGAGCTTAGCCAACCATATTCTACAAAAATCAATACCTGTTTTATGAGATATTGTACCATTTAGAATGCTAACTATTGAAATTGATTCCATTTGATGCTATTTCCAGGATTTAAATGGTTACCACGAGAATATAATCGTGGCTCTAAAGACTGCGGCCGCCCAACGTGCTAGCGCGGGCGGCGCGAGCGGCTCGGGCGACCTTCGCGCGCTGCAAGAGTACGAGTACAACAAGCGGGAGAGGGCACCTTCCGCAGAGAAGATCCATGAGGCTGATCTCCGCCGGCGGGCTGATGATGAGGAGGACGAGCCTCCGCAGTGCGGGCCCATCAGGATCAGGAACCTGGAGGACTTGATCCGGCAGTTGGAGCACCACTCCAGCAGACACATGAGCCCGTCCGGCTCCGAGGATATCAGGATGTCGGAGACAGAGGCCGATAGACATTATCGAATTGAACCAGGGGATATTCCACCGTGAGTGCTATTATGTTTTTATTTCATTTAATTCAACAGTAGAATATAACTATAACATTCAACTAAGTAATATTCTTCGTCGTCTCCGCGACGACGCCTTATCAACTAGTAATTTTATTAATACAAGTGATATTATTGATAACATTGAACATGATTATTAGAGATTGCATTTTCAGAATATTTTGACGACTTATTCTGTCATCTAATGTGAAAACACCAACTTAACTGCCACTGCGTGGAGTGTCGTGAGTTTAATACTTACATGAGAGAGTCAAATATATAATGGGCAAAATGTGATCTAGATATTACTCGATGCACATTCAGGGAAAAAAATCTAATGTAAAAATAATTTACTAAAGTTTTCATCAAGTCACCTTTTTTAGCTACGATTAATGGATTACATGTTTATTTATGATTTAATCAGTAGAATACTCTGGTATGGCTAAAACTTGTCTACTTAACTACTGCAGGCGATGCCGCGGTCGCAGTGAGGACGCGGGCTTCAACTACCCGCGGTTCCGTGGTAGCGGGCGGCACCACGGCCGCATGTTCTCGGAGGCGGGCCCGGGCGGCGTGCCGGTGCCGCTGCCGCCGCTCGCGCCGCACGCGCCGCACGTGCCGCACGCGTCGCACTCGCCGCACGCGCGCGTACCGCCCGACGACGACGCGCTCTACGAGACGGCGGACGCGGAACGACTCCGCGACGCACCCGACAGTGAGAGGTGAGATATGACCAGATTCACTGCTTCAAGAGCTCAATTGGTTAACCCTTAAGGTTTCCAAATTCCTATTAAACACTTATTGCTCATAGCTGAAAGAAATATTAATGCTTACTGTAACGCATACCGCTCAGTCGGGTTTCCCGTAATCTGATATTGAATAATATAATCATTTTTGACAAGTTTGTATGATTTAGAAGATACATAAAGTACAGATGAATTTTGTGTGGAATTATAACCATGTCGGTTACGGGTGCCCGCTGCAGCCCCACGCCACACACGCGAGCGCCCCGGCGGGCGAGTCCCGCCGGGAGGTGCCGCGCGTCGCCTCTCCGTTTCTCTTCTCTATCATTTTCTAGTGATGACTTTATTCAAGCTCAACAACAGTTAGCGGGGTGGGCGAGTGAAGAGGCGCTCGCGGCCGGCCGGCGCGGCTACCTGCCGTCGCCGAGCAGCTCCGCCAGCCCCGCGCCCGCCGCCTTCCCCGAGTACACGCACTGACGCCGCCCCGCCCCGCCCCGCCCCGCCCCCGCCCCCGCCCCACCACTAGTCGCCGCTATGGGCACTGTCTGCACTCCTAGGGTACTCACTTAACGAATAGTCTAACCGTTAGTATGGAACACAATAAATTTTCTCACTCGTAGATAAATCTTAATAAATGATAGTGACTCTGAGAGAGTAGAGCGGCCCCGCGCGCCGCGCTTGTGTATAATATAATAAATAAATGTAGAATTTATAGAAATTGTACATATAAACAAAACGAAGTTTACGTTAACTGCACAGTAATTAATACATTAATTGATATGACTGAACTATATTATTGGACGATTAGTGTAATCGGATAAGTGCGGTGGAGTGTCGCTGCCGCGCCGCCCCAGGGCGAGTCTGTTCAGTTTTGGGTCCCCATAATTACGTACGTTGTTCCATTATTGATACGCTTTATAACTCTTATATCTGTTCGATGTGCTCCCTGGCGGAGGTGCGGCAGGTTGTATGTCTAAAATAACTATAAGTAAGGTCGTTGTATGTATAATACGTAAGCGTTGTACGGTGCCGAGGTCCTGAGACGTCGAGCTCGGCCCCCAGCACTTCCGACAGACGAAGCTCAAGTAGCTTGCATATTAGATAGGCGTTTAACAAATTGGGCTAATTAATAAGCGAAGCTTTAATGTAACCCACGGTAGCGGGAGACCGGCGAGTTCGACGTCACGACACCTCCCTCATGTCTAGTGTGTATCATTTCTACCGCTGTCATAGTTTAACTTGTGTCAAGTTACACGCGTCTGTCGCGCGATCCGTCGCAGTGGGAAGGAGGGCGAGATGCAACCGTCCCCGGAGAGAACTCAATCGCTTTCATACTGTTATCACCTCTCCGAATATGCGCCCAACTTCATGGTTCACTCGGTCACACACGCGTCGCTCAGTCGACGAAGCGTCGTCGCCGAGACGACGGAGGAGTTACTTAGTTAAATGTTATAGTTATGTCGTGTCGTTACGTGCGTTGTGTTGTTGTCGGTCCGTTGCCCGTAGAACATTCAGCGATCTCGTCTCACCGTGCACAAACAATGTCATTATAATTAGCCATAACGTACACATATTCTAAAAACTTTGATGTGAATAAAATTACATATTTCGATTTTATCAGAATATCTATTTATTATTGTATTGACTTAACGAATTTACTCAACACTATTACGTGCAAAGATGTACTATGTTAACGTTACCTGTTATAGTTTTCAAGTTTACTTTATTGTACAATTTAGGACGTTATCGTTTCATACACGTTTACGCTAGGCTAGGTGGCGCGGCCACGGATATATTCGTAGTAGTTAATAATGAATAACTCAGTGCGGACAGCCGCCCGGCCGCGGGCCCCGGTGAGACGCCGCTGGCGCTACCGTTTCCCAATTACTCTCTAGATATTCGTTATACCTCTAATTAAGTATATACTAGTACTATAACACGTACAGGGTAGATGTGAATGCAATACTCTGTGACTGGGTGTGGACGCGCTCTGTCCGCCCGGGCTAGCGTTAGCTCGTTGCTCGTGTCGGAGGGCGCTGCCCGCACCCAGTAGGCGGCGCGCGCGCAGGCCTATACGTCAATTGCGAACGGCGCCGAACTCCGCCATTGCTCACGGTAGTGCTCTGTTCTTGATACGAATTCTCGTAACGTATATTGGAGTTACTGACCGTACTGTGCTATGACGTCGCGCTGGCCGACTCGGGAGTCGAACCCGCGTGCGTGCGACGGCTCACACCAGTTGTCCCACTGCGCGTAGTCTGTACTGTACTGTTGGATGTACCCTACCATAGCACAGTTGCGAGTAACCTGTAGCATGTATGTCGAAGGTATCAAATGTGGAAACACTAAAATTGAATGTTTTGTACTTTAAGTATAACGTGTGAACAAGTTATAAATGAATTATCGACTTGCTCAAATATTACATTTTTTCGGTACGATGATTCGTAGAAACTGTTCAACACTACTGAAAATTACTGATTTAGTAATGTTAAACTTAAGTGATATTATTATATAAAATAAAAATACGAATTTTAAACGAAAAAAAAACGTTGAGACGTTGGTAATGTTTCCGTTTGATTTTGTCCTTGTAAATATATTTGCTATATGATTTACTAAATGAATGTAACATATTATTAATGAAAAATAGATGAACACAAATTTTTAGTGTTGTTTTATTGTTTTTATTCACTTCCATTCGTTAACCCGAGGTGTGGGACGGCCCCTGCGAAATGGACGGACGACATACTCAAAGTCGCGGATAACTGTTGGATGCAGTCTTATGGATGATGATGATGATGATAATGATTCGTTTTTCAGAGATCACTTTTCGAGGAATATGGATGGGATAACATTAGACTGGAAAGCTGATCCCAACCGAACTAAGAAAAGGCTGTGAGAATAATGATGGTGGAATGGGGTGTATATAAAATATTTGGAGTACTTTTTAGCGGTATCTATTTGCATCACCTAGCTGTCTACGGTGGGCTGCAGAAGTCCATATGCTAAGTTCTCTTTTACGCTACTCATCTATATTTTCTTGGATATCGAAAATAAAACATCAATTTTGATAAGACTGTATATTAGTAATTAAATAACTAGAACAACATTTGCAGTACCACTTTCTACCAGCAAAGCTTACAAGACTCTAAGACAGCAAATATTTAAAGTTATTATTATGATAAACAAAATATATTTTACTGACTTTGATTACTAAATTACGACTCATCAATGCTTCCACTTTTACGTTTAATTAAGAATTTGGC
This sequence comes from Pelosia muscerda, assembly GCA_963691645.1. Taxonomy (NCBI): domain Eukaryota; kingdom Metazoa; phylum Arthropoda; class Insecta; order Lepidoptera; family Erebidae; genus Pelosia; species Pelosia muscerda. The sequence goes on from OY829102.1 coordinate 1,767,552, forward strand.
AAAATCATCTTTCTCTGGATCGAAAGAGCATATCTTTTCACACTGAGCCGCAGTGGCCGCTTGCTTAATCTGATCTCCAAATGCCTTCACATCATCTCTCTTCTGTTCCACCATATACTTCCTGGACTCCATCAGAACTAGAGCATCATCCCTCGCCATCGACCACACACTTGGCTTCACACGGGATGTCATATTGTGTCCAACATACACACCATGAAATAGCCCCTGAAACTGGGGCTTATGTGGAAAGTGATCCAAGGCGGATAACGATAAGAAATGTATTTTACCATAATCTACATTAATATAAGTGTCACGATCTTCACGCAGTAGTAAAGGCGCTTCAGGTCCACTTTCAGATATTTTAGCATCAATTTCACTTAGCACAACCATTCCTAAATTCTTTTCTGTCTCTAAGTTCATGGCTGTTGCATCAAAACTGTCTCGGTTTTCTAATTCATATAACATTCTCATCACATTACGCTCAGCTATATCCGTAGCACGCTTGTAGTTCACACCGTGAGAAGACTTCAACATATCTTTGTCCTCACAATCTAATCCATAACCGATGTAAGGCGAACTCACTAGATCTCCTAAGTATCCCCTATGAAGGTATCTATCCCCACACTTGTAAGCACCAGCTGCAAAACTCACATTTGGGCGGCAAACTTCAGTTTCCAGCCACGTGAAAGCAACACCATGTTCTCTAAAATGCTTGTATTCAGGGTAACAGATGCTGCCTCCAATTTCCTTCAGTCTCATATGATAGTCCCAGTCGTAGACGCCCGTTCTGTGGTCATATCTTGTACCAAGGCTGTGACGCAAACGGTGTTCCCAAAGCTCACAAGCATTGAACTGATTAGTGTTACCAGTAGTCCAAAAATTCATGAGGTTTTCTATATAGTCTCGTTCACGATACTTCATCTGTTCTATAGACACACAAGGCAGAAGGCCATTCATATAGTCAGGGTTGGTCACCATTCCAACCAGCTGACGAGCCTTGGCAATCAAATACCTGGAAGTAGGAGGACGCAGTAGAAGGTTTCCATATATTTCAAGGTAACGTCTAGTTTTTTCTAGAAGACCGCATCGTGTAGTTTTTTCTAGCGCCATAGATGTGAGGAGCAACTGCCTGGCAATGAGTTCTGGACATCCATCGACGACGAATAGGTTCATGTAACGTCTGTTATGGCGGTACGCTTGAGAGAGCGTCTTGAGGAGATGTCTACCATCGCAGCCTCCGATGATGAGGAAATTAAGCTCGTAGGCATTTTCATCGCCACGTTTTAGGTATTCTTCTTGTAAATCGACAGCTGGGCTGATACCCCAAAACATTTTGTTGTATTTTGTCTTGTATCGACGGCTCGGCTGACTTTTATGGAATGAAGCATAGAGAATGAAGCTCATTGTCATGGCGACAGGTAATGAAGCGTGTGAATTCAGCGAATAGGGCGTTACTATGGTAACCGTTTATTTATGCACTGTCCGAAGGTTGATAGGCGAGTGACGTTAAAGGACACAGTTTATATACACACGTGAAGGTTCTAAATAGTCAGTCAAGTGAGAACAATGTGGGATATTGATTATCTCAGGATGCTACTTTGATGTTGGTGGGTATTTTTAATACTGAATTATGTAAACTGTAAGCAAATCTACCATAAATATTTGAGGAGTAAATCTAAAACGTTAATGGCTTTACTTGCATTTATATTAATTAATTATTATATAGTAATTTTACTTTAGTAGGTACCTACTACAAGCATTGACCATCACCCACACCCCTCGAGTGCTCGTTTGCTACTTAAGTGGTAGATGTTTATTGGAATATTCAACTGAGTACTGTTAGTCGCGAATTCAAATTAAAGTTTTTTTTTTTTTAATAAACTAATTATTGTAATAAAATTAAAACTAAAATGAGGAAGTTAAACAATAAAGACAATAAAGACTTCGTGAAATTCCTCCGCATCGCATGCCTCTTGTGGTAAGGTTCCCAGAAGACTGGCAGCATTGCCACGTTGTATGGCAATGCTTATTCTCTGTCCTAAAAAGAGGCCAGCCCTCTGGTCACGAGAAGCGTCGACCATACGCTTCGCAATGTCTCTGAAGAGGTTGCGGGCGCTCGGACCCCATGATCCGAACGTTTCGACTCCAAACGGCACAAATTCGTAGTCTCCGATGAGATTGGAGTATTTGCGCCGTTTAAGAGTCTCTGCAGAAGCAGCGGCGGCACCGGCACAGCCAGACGTGCTGGGTATATGGGTAGGAGCAATGGTGTCGACACAAGTAGCGTCCCACACCAAAGTCCTACCCATTTTCCATGGCATTAAAGACATACCGTCCGGTCTCTTGCCATCGTCGCGCGCCAATCCGTTTGGTTCAAGCACAGCTGGCACACCGGCGGCGGCAAGAGCACGGCGGATAATGTCATTGAGGCTGGCGTGCCTTGGGATTCGCCCAGCGCTCCTGCAGCACGATAAACCATGGTGTCCGAGTCGGTCAACGGCTTCTCCACAGCGGCATTGATGCGGAGAAACACACGGCGCACCTAAACGGAGGATTAAATTAAATTAAATTAAAGTTTTATGTTTTAAAAATACACAACGCCAAGTACCTATACCCTAAGTTAGTATGGTCTAATAGCTTGTGTACAAATAATAAAAGATAGAACTAGCCTGACTAAGTGAATAACAATGAAAGTGTTTAATAAAGCATCAGAACTGATATATTTTAATCCAAGAGAGCGGTCTTAACTGAGAAAAACTAAAGACCATAATGACCAAACTAATAACCTAAAAGATGAAGAGGTAAGTGAAAACAAATTAGATATTATTTTTTTGTAAATACGGTAGATACAATACAAGTAAAATGCCAATACAATTCAAATTCATTGACAAAATTTGAAGTTCAAATAAAAAAAGAAACAAAAATGTAATCTTAATAATAATTTATTACATAAACAATATATAATAGTAAATGCCTCTGTGCTTAGAAGTAACAAGAAGTTATAGTAAAATAGTAGCAAGCCTTACCGTGAAACAAATTATTACCTAAGTAACTAGGTAGTATTCGAGCACAAACTGCATTTATATAGAAAACACAATTTTATATTTTATGGAACTTAATTTGGGTAGTGACTCAATCTCCTGTTATGGTCATATAATAATATTTTGTTCTTATAGACAATCCTCTATAAATATTTACACACATAAAGCCACTATACACTCATTAGGTACCACTTAAAACATAAGCTATGATATTTCTCATAATCTATATAAAGACTACTGTCCACTGAAGTGTAAACTTCGAATCAGTGAATCATATAATCAAGATTATCATAATTATTTATTGTGGCTTGTAGGTCTTATGGCGTGAGTTTGAACTCAATCTTATGTGTGATATTGAGGTTAAAAGATTTACACTCGAAAATGACAAATAATTTGTTGTGCCCTTCAGACATTTTAACAACTGTAATACGTTAAAATTTTACATTCTGGTAGATGCACAAGATATATAATATTTTTAAAATACACATTTTATCAATACACTTCAGTGAACAGTCGCCATGATAGTTTTTTAAAACATAGTTACAATAAATTAATTCGAACAAATGATTCGATTCATTTAATATTTGGTATCATCAACTAGACTAAGCTTATTGGAAGATTTAACTACAAAAATAAAAATGACAACGAAGAAATTGTGGAAGATAATTTACCTATCCACTGGTTCCAAATTCCAAATATAATTAAGACTCGTCAAAAATAAAATTTGATGACAATCAACATAGTGTGTCCAATTCAAAAGAGATTGCTGCATCTCTCTTGTCTTTTATATCATCTTTTACACGATTTATCTATCTTTTCTTCTATTTTTCTTTATCTTTCCTGTAATTACATTAACACTCCTCACTATTTGAATCTTATCTTTTTATAATATTCAGTATGTTGATTGTCATCAAATTGTTCACACTACAGCACAAGTAATATGCCAAAATAGAATTCTATTGAATAGAACGTATATTGAATATACTATATTGTATATTCAATATACGTTATATATATTGTATTGTATATTCAATACTATATTGTATATTCAATATTCAATATACGTTGAAAATTTGATGTAGTTATGATAATACTTACAACTTTTGATTATCATTAAGTTTGGTTTTGTAGTCTCACTTCAAATAATAAAATGTTTATTTCTACTATGAACACTAAATTATTTAGTTCTAAAATTTCAATTTATTTCACTTAACATATTTACTATATATACATCTACGTTCATAGTATTTGAAATTAAATTTCTATAGATAATATTTTAAATATCTAATATTTAGTTTTATTTGGTAACTCTCTTTGATGCTTACCTTCTGCGATCACTTCTATATTAAATTGATTGATTCTTGAATGAAGCTTAAACTAAAATATATTTATTATTGCATGAGAAAGCTTCTTTGGCTTACAAATACCAACCACATGAATTGCACGTGAAATGTAACGCATATTAAATAGAGACTAGATTGAGAAAGGAAACATGACAGGGACCATATTTAAATTGCTCAATTGAAGGTGGATATGCTACAACATAATATTTATAAAGGTATATTGTCAGAATTGCTATGGACACTCAAATGTGCCTAACTGACAATAATGGATAAGATAGAAGAAAGGCAATATACTCGTATTTTACCTACAAATTCTGTGAAAAATAGGAACATATTTCAGAAAAATAATGAAGAGCGATCACTAACTGAAAAATATCAACGTCGATGGTTTTAAAATAATGAACAACGTCTATCGATAAAAATGAATGCAAAATCTAATATAATTAATTAAAAGGGCAAACAACAAAAGTTTGGGTCGAAAGGGACAAGATAAATCTTGTGAATTCGTTAGTATCTATGCCATTCAGAGTACTAAACATGACAATAGTTCAATAAAATGTAATCTTCAATTGAGACCAACTCAAGAAAAATCTGATTTTATCAAATTTAATAAAAACCATTTCTTTAATACACAGTACACAGTTGCGTGAAATCCCCAATATTGACAGATTTACTATATATTACATATCATATATAACCTTCAACAAGTGAAGATGAATAGATAAAAACGAGGAAGGATATTCGCAGGACAGAAGTCAACAGCAGTATGATTAAATGGTATGTTTTAACACAGACATAATCCGTTCTTAGAAAGAAACTGCAGTTTCGTCAACTCTAATTCTTTTCTTTCGATGCTTTTTGAGAGTTGCCGATTTCTTGTCCAGATGCAGCAACTCCAGTTCACAACTCGAGTTTCATTTAAGTTACATAATGGAAGAAGGGGCTAAGAGACTCTGAGATCATTGCCAAGAATGATGACGATTAATGAAACTATTAGCAGCTTAATAAGGAAAGTCAAAGGGTGTAGTAGGAATATACCACGAAATTTCCTTAGAGGTACTCTTTCAGGGTCGAATCATTTTTGATCGTCCACCTTTTTGTCAAGAGAACCTGCCATTATCAGAATTCGTTAAGGATCTGGGCTTAGAAAGCCTTGCTTCGACAGATCCTGGAGCCCCTCCTCGCCAGCCCGGTGCAGGCCCAGTACTGCGATTTGTATACGTTGATGACGTAACTGGCACCTTCAAAGTCTGTTTTATCTTCAACTTGTTCAGCCAAAGATCTCTAGTCTTTTTGTTACCCACTACAAAGAATATGAACAACACGAAGCCTTGGAAAGTAGCCGTCATGGAAAAGAAGTAAGCAGCAACTACATTCGTCGCAAACAAACCGAAAACCCAAGGCAGGCCAAAGAGGAAAACGAGGAGACAACTAACAGAAGCACAGCGTAGAGCTTCGTTAGTGTCACTCCCATGTCTTTCAATACCTCGAGGACCGAACACCGACCGGAGGATCAGTACAAACAGCGTCCAGTTAGCTAGCAGCATAACTGCTATAGGAGCATAAACGGCCAACCATAGACCTAATCCCGAAGGGTAACAGAAACTACTCGTTGCAGAAATATCCTCAAATTGCTTTTTGTATGAACCTGGAGACGAAGCAAGTAATATCCCGACCACAGCAATCGGTAATCCCCAGCCAAACGCTGATGCTCTGAGCAATTTATGGGTAGCATCTCGACTGAACACCATCACTAGTCTCCTATAAGACAAGACAGCGGCAACTAACATCCAACAAAATGATGCTAAAACAGAATAATGTAATATAATTCCTAGCATCATACAACCTAAGTTGGGAGTTTTGAATTTGACAAACACAGTGATTAAGAAACACAATATTAGCAGGAAGATTGCTATACATAGTTGTAACCAGACTTTGTTGTTGAAGTCCCTACGCCAGGACCTGAAGAGCACACCAGTGATTCCTATCATGGTAAGACCGAAGATGGATAGGCAGCATCCGATGACAGATAAGATTTCTAGGATCTTTTCATCTAGGTCGGAAAATACGGTTCTAGAGACAAGGATTTCTGCGAAATGTGTGAGATGTGTACATTGACAAGTGTCCAGCCTGCCTGGTGCTGAGGCTGGAATGAACTGACATCCCTCCGTGGACCAGGAGCCTGAGCCTGCGCTCCCGTCCTCGTTGTGGAATTTCCAGTACGCGCAGGTTCGAGTTTGGTTGCGGTTTGGTTCGCCCATCACCGGTCGAAAGTAGAGGTTTATTACCTGTAATACCAACCATGATCAGATAATAGTAATGAATATATAAGATATTTCCGGGATAGAGAGTAATCGAATCTTAAAACGCAGTATAGGATTACTAGCAGTGCCCAAAGCAAGAAAAACTATCAAATTCGTAAACGTATCGAGGGAACGAAGCATTATGATGGCTTGCTTCACATACATATAGGTTCACAGTGTAGGCAGGATGCTGATCGTAATCCTCCGCTCTCGATACAATTACTTTACGAATTCGATACTTTTTCGTACTTGGGGCACAGAAATAGGAGCTCGATCGAAGAACAAATGTAAAATTATTACATACAAATTTTAACTAGCGCCAGCGCGTGGGAATGCAAGTGACTAAAATTGATATAACGTTTTTGAAAATATTAATTTTAAATGATGATTCTATCCCAATTTACAACTCAACATTTCCAGCTATTGTCACGTGGAGACTACTCGTAGTTGTCTCTCATACATAGGTATATACGTAGCTACAGGTGCTAGTACCCACATTTCACCAGTTTATGTTTAGGTCCCAATATAATAGTGGCGAGCCTATTGCCATTAACCGGGCACTTATAAACCTGTGATAAATACACACATAACTTCGAGAAGCATCGAAAAGTCATTGGTGTGTGCCATGGTAAACCTGGGATCGAACGCGAGACCTCGTCCCAGCAGTCCGTTACCCATACCACAGGCTACCGCGGTGTCTAGGTACTAACTATCTAACTAAAAGATAACTTTAACATACCTCTCCAGTAGGAAATTGTTCGACGTCCTGAATTTTGATGCTAAGGACCCTACTGTTGACGGTCTCGGTGCTCGTGTTCGTTTGGAAGGCGCGGTCGTTGCGGAACACCACGAAGCTGACTCGTCTCGTGGAGTTGGCCACCGAGCTCGGCAGACGCACTACTGCTTCGCTCGATTGGCTCGATAGGTGATTGCAGTCTATGTCGTCTGTAAGAGGATGATTTGTGTTTAGCTTCGTAACAGTCAGCTAGGCAGTTACCTGTTCTCTAGTTCTTAGAACTAATCTTCTACTATATAAAAATAAGTCGGGTTTTCCTTCCTGACGCTATAACTCCAGAACGCACGAACCGATTTCCACGGTTTTGCATTCGTTGGAAAGGTCTCGGGCTCCGTGAAGTTTATGGCAAAGAAAATTCAGGAAAAATTTCAACAGAAAAGCGGGAAATACATTTTTCACATGGCGAAGCGGAGTTCGCCAAGTATAGAAAAGTGCAATTTTGTAATTGGATTTATGGAAGTATTTATTTACCTAGGACATACCTGGATCAAATCGCGGAAGTGTTAGAAAAGGGGCAGGTCAGGTGTACCCTAAACCGACGAGCATACATGAAAACGGTAATGAGAGTGAATGAAGCGAGAGTAGTATGTAATCGTAGCAAATGGAGATCCGTGATCTCTGCCTACCCCTATGCCTATGCCTACCCCATAAAATCATGCCTGCTTCCAGGCATGATTTTATGTATGTATATATCTCGACATCAGAGGCATTAGGTCTGATGTATAGATCCGACTAAAATGACCTTTTAATATAGGGGTAATACGTTTTTGTTTCTCTTTCTACCAAACTGACCCTGGTATTCCTATCTCTTTTTATTGACGAGTTACATGCGTGCATAAAGTCGGATATACGGACTTTTTGAATAGCCTGGGAGGTATAAACTTTTATCTTTACTTACACTTTTATGCACCGAATTATTATTATATTAAGTAGCTGTATTTTAACTTAAACTATTATGCCTCGAAACTGTGCGACCCCTTACGCTAGGCTTATCAGCAGATACGCATTTATGCATCTAACATTTTCATTCAAATATAGATACGTATCATCACAAATAGCATTATGCTTGTAACAATGTTATCTAGCACTGTTAAGGCATAAAGTCGCATGTCAATATGAGACTGTCTTGCTGTAATAACAACAATTTTAATAAATTTTTGTGTAAATTTGTGGAATTCTAACCTTATGCCTCCAAAATTAAAGTTAAATACCTCGTCGTACTTGGGTGGTAGTTGAGATAGTTCGGATATTCCCGTACCGCATCGTTGTCGTCCTTGAGACACGCGGCGCATCGGCAAATGGCGTGCGACAGAATTATAGCTTGTTACCGCTAGAGTGACAGAGACCGGTAGTGAAGCACGTGCCGGCCGCTTGCACAGACCGACCGGCCGGTCAAATAATTACAAATTTCATAATCAAAACAAATCAACACGGGCGGACGACGGGAACGAACTCCCTGCCGTGGTTTTCCCAAGTGACTACAATATTGGGTTCTTCAAGAAGGGCTTTAGAAGGTTTCTACAGGGTAGGCAGCACGTGTGTGACGCCTCTGGTGTTGCAAACGTCCATCGGCCACGGTGACCGCTTCCCATCAGGTGGGCCGTGTGCTTGTCTGCCACCTAAGTGGTATAAAAAACGGGCAATTTGCTTTTATTTTTCTTACTTCGTTTGATTGATTATGTGAAAAAGTTGTGATTGTGTATATTAAGTACATACACACATCAAAAAAAGTTTGCGATCAATGGCATAAGCTTCTAGAATTCTTTAAATTTATCTTTATCAAGAAAAATCTATGTTGTATGCTTTCTTTAAATAGGAATACCCTGTTTGAAATTCAAATATAAAACATTTTTTTATTAATTATTTAAAAAAATTGAGCCATTAATCATAATGCAATGTGATAGAAATTTCATAGAAAGAAAAAGACTGTTTAATTAAACTTAAACTACAATTTATTATTAAAAGGTGTAAATTCAATATAAAATAACTCCTCCCCTGGCTCGAACACATGCGGAGATCCTCCTGGGCATGCTGAGGATCATGTTATCCAGCATTTCCTGAGGAAACCTATCCCATTCTTCAATCCAGTCTTATCGTGTGATATCGTATTCTTGAAGAGCAGCATTGACTCGATGTGCGGGCGCATTATCATCGACCAGTACAAGGTGCCCATGGTTTACTCGGAATGGTTTGACGATATCATCAATAGCAACTGCTTTGTATATGTCTGCTGTCATGAAGCCCCGATACGGGATCAAAGGCGTTCTAGCTCCAATCATAATGCCACCCCAAAAAGACCGATTTTCCGCCTTGCTGAACTGTTCCAGTGGCAGTTCTTTGTCTTTCAAGGTCGCCTGGTCTTCTCCAGACACGGACACGTCGGTTATCTGGATGAGTGGAGATTCGGGATTCGTCAACGAAGAGACAGTTTTGCCAAATGTTTTTTTCCTCACCTTCTTCATTTTGTCGAAGTCTAGCCCACTGCAATCTTCGTTGTTGACGTTGCCGGGAATTGAGCGGAGCTCGCCATGACCTCCGTGCTCGTAATCCAGCCTGGTGCATGCAATTGCGAAGGGTCTGCGTGCTTACTTCAAGCCCAGAGGTGGCCCTGACTTCTACTTTTATTTTAGTGGCGTTGATTGTGGGATCACGGGCTGCCAGCAATCTGATATAGCGCTTTTGGGCAGCTGTCAAAACAGTTGGGCGACCGCTGCGGAGTCGGTCAGCTAAATTCTCCATTCTGTGGTACCTCTGTAACGTAGCCACGACACAGGATTGGGATAAAGCAAGTCTGCGTGCTATTACTCTCGTGGTGTATCCTTCTTCCCTCAAAGTTACTATTTAGGTCGTAAAACCTCTGTTAATCCTCTTGGCATTTTTTCAATCACAACTTTCCGCGAAAAATATCTTGAATCGGTTATAATAAGCGTAAGCTAGGACTGAAAGCCTTTTTGTAAGAAAAAAACAATTGAACGGTGTCATTGTTTTGTGTTCTAATTCTTTATCTTTAAATAAAGAATCTAAAAAGAAGAAAAAATCATAATATCGATCGCAAACTTTTTTTGATGTGTGTACATACAGAACGCTGTAAAAGACATAATTATCACCTAATAAAAATACAACTAAATCGCCAGTAAATGCTGAGAATACTTCTGATTTAATATCAATAGAAGATTTAGGTCTACAAATAATTAGGTGACCAAAAACCCCTCATACCATGCCTGATTTTGACGAATGTTTTTATACCCCACCCAAGAAAAGGCCACGTTTAGAAATACCACTGATTCACATTTTTGAAACTGGTCAATTAAGTAATGATTCCGATACGCCACGCACTCACGAAACAATATTTTTATCTCCAAATCCAGATAGTTCAAAAGCTTTAGTTTGCTATAAAAATAATATGTCAATATAAAGCTTACATTAAACACCTGAAATTGCAAGCATAAGTTTGGATCTAGACATATGCTTGCAGTTTCAATTATAAATCCATAATATTTCAGGCATAAGGTCGGATGACAACAATTAAACAAAAAAACCTTTTTTATTAATTTATTTTAAGTGATATAGTGATGCTTTTCGTTAAAAATGAAAGTTGCAATTGTCTGCCAAATAAAAAGTAATAAAAGTTATTCAAATACGAATAGTTTAATAAAATATGAGCCGATGAGTTCGTCAATTTTATTTTGGCTCTCCTGAAAAGTTGGACTTTTGTACATCCGACCTTATGCATCTGATGTCAAGATATGTATTTATGGATTTTTGGATGCTTGGATTGGCTGAGCGGTAAATCCAGAACATTTGGTACAGGCCTGGAATAACACACATCTTTATCTAATTCCACGTGGGGGGGGGGGGGGGTGTTCCGATGTGATTTCGATAAAGCTAGTTTATATAATGATGAAGCTAGTTCATAAATAAATTGTGAATATTGAATATTCGCTACTCAGAGGGCAGTTAGCAAAGCGCAGGACGTCGAGAGGCGAAATGAAAGTTCAGCAAAGAACGTCTTGCTATGGTTTAGGAAGGCATTTGATATATTTTAGATAGTTAAAACCGATACTTAGTTTTTGTTTTATAAATACAGTAAATTAACTATTTTTATCAATCATCATCAGTATCTATCCTATGTCCTTGCGGCATTCTCAAACGTTTACCTTTACACTAAAGTATACCTAACTGGTATCGCCTTGCGGCATTCTCAAAGGTTGACTTTAGTCTAAAGATAAACCTTTGAAAATGCCGCAATGCGAAACCGGTTAGGTACATTAATAAACACAGTGGAGAAGTACAAGTGTATTATCAATTATGTATAATGTAAATTCAATACTTACCTCGTATAATCTCAAAGGCTTCACTAGTAAAAGTATCCTTTGCTCTGGTAGCTATCCTGAGCCCATTCACAGGCATGCTAGGGTCGGCATTCACCGCTACCAAAGCGACGTTGTTATGCACTTGCTTGGCACTCTCTGTTCCATTCAACTCTAAGTTGGTGCCAATCCGGTCAAGCAATTCAAGAAGGCGACCAGGAATCTCCAAGTGATCGTCCTCGGCGAGTAGGTCATCAACCTGGAGTACAATGATGTTACTGATATAGTTTATAGGTATAATTTTCAACATTTAGTTACACACTCAGTAATTTTTATCAATCCTACTGATATCCTTGTGCAGGAAGTAATAATCCAGAAAAATCACACGTGTTGTTAAATCATATTTAAGGGATTAATTTCCACTAGTGAATCTGTCACTAGTGAATTTCAGAGTCCGGACTCATTGTCACACCAGTGTGACTGTCAGGAATTTTTTTCTTGTTTGTCACACCGCGACTAATACAACACCTTTTTTACATATTAATTAGTGCGGATGCTTATTTATCGATATTTCATGATGACATTTTATGCAAAGACATTATTTAGCCTAGTGATAGCTTTTTGTTTATTCCTCTCTTCTATCACTGGATTTATTATCATATTATTATGCTTTAGACATCTGGGAAAGTGTATCCTAGAGAAGGAGGAGAATGTATGCTTTCATTAGAGATGACACAACACGGTTTTAAGAGTACAGGATACAAATGAACGGTACAAAGGTTAAACTTACTTGTTGAAACGGCTCACTGATGTGATCGATGGACACCGTATTTTCATTATCCAGTAGTTGTTGAAGATTATCCATCACCTGTTCCAGCTGTTCTTCTATTGGCTGAAAATATGGAGAACAATATTTTTATTATTTCTGTACATATTGTATGTCATGTATATCTTTTTTTGTTATTCTAACAAGAGAAAAAATGTTTACAATGGATTTTCCTCAAATTGAAACTTATACAATTTCGATAGAATCGGGTTTTATTAATTTGAATACATTTACCAAGATGTCCATGACGCGTTTTAATTTTTATTAGTATTTTGTTTATTTCTTTCATTTTTAGTTTAGTTACTCATTGTTTTGTAAATAAAATGTAGATTTTAATGTAGATGAAATGAATATATTATATTTCTTTTATAATATACAAATGCAAAGTGAATATAAAATAGAATGTTGGGGATAAATTGATGAATTTTATGACACTTTAGAACCATTGTAATACATTATTATAATCATTAAAATCAAATTTAGATCGGGAATAGTGAATGCTTCGACGGGATTCGAACACGCGATCTTTGCCGCTTTGACCGCTAAACCACGAAGCCACGTCTGAAACATTCAAAATGCTCCTATACAACCATTTTTGGGGCGATGGTATATCTTTGGGGTGTTGATGTCGAAGTATCCATAAAATTGATGTAGGATATGCTTTTTGATATAATTCGAATGTACCTACGATACTATTTTTATTGTCATTCATGTGTATGCTTTTTTGTGCATAGAATCATTCCAATGTTGTCAAATATTATATTTCATTTTGACTTATTTCATACCATAAAACCCTAAAATCCAATTATTTTATGCTACTATTATTATTTATTGTTATTCTGTTTAAGTCAGCAGTCAGTCAGAAAAATAACTCTCGTTGACTCCTCACAACTAACATCATTTAAACATATATAATGGATAATGAGTTACCAAAATCTTCTCATGGTGCAACCTGGATGACAGTATTATCTTCTTTTTCTAGAGCTTAATTTTATAAACTCAATTGCAGTTTAGTGTTCTTCTGATTAATGATCTACTGAGGTGGGAAATCTATATATAATTTGGCGGATGAAATACTTTTAGTTCTATGTATAATTAGTTATTATAGATTCTAAGTTTAAAGTAAATTTTAGGTTAAAAAGATTATAATTCTACCTATATGAGTGATAAGTTACAGATCCAGCGTTAAATATACACTAAGTGCACGGACATTATGATAAACAAACACAACATATATTTGACGGCACAAATAGACTTACTGGCAACGGTGTAGTCGTAGTAGTAGTAGTAGTAGTAGTAGTGGTGGTGGTGGTAGTAGTGAACGGAGGTAATGTCATTGTTGATGGCAAGTCTGGCGAAGCTGTCGCTATCGTATCAACTGTTGTTGTGGGAGGAGGAGATGTGGATGGTGTTTCCCATTCGGTCGTGTTGAATGGATCCGTGGTATCATTCCATATTGACGACTGTGTTGGGTCTGAGGCCTCCTCTGAACTCTCTGGCGAGTCGGTCTATAAAGTGTATTTTATGTAAGCTTGTTAGTTAATGTTAAAAGCAGCAGAATTGGCATTCAAGGATCTCTAAATATTATAGATAAAAATATATTTGCATTAAACAATAAAATCAGCAGCTGTTTTGGGTCGCTTCATAATGGAAAGCGAGGTTGTTGTCGACAGCCAAGTATTTTTATAGATATGTTAAAAAAAGCAAACATCAAAAGTAGTAAAAACTACAATTTCATCTAAAACGGTGAATCGTACCTAAAATCTTATACAAAGCAATCACAGTCACTGCCGTTGCAGTTAACTGATATAATTAAATAATTATATATATATATATATATATATATATAAATAAATAGAGTTAAATAACTTAAAAAATAGAATCGAGCGTTTTGTATTAGTTTATCTCGATTTATATAAAAACATACTGCATATGACTTGACAACATATTTCTAATGCATTATAACAAAGCTACGTAATCGCAATAAGTAAATGAAAATAATCTGAATGTATGTTATTGTTAATGATTAATCGTAAACATGGAGATGCGTATAGATTATTCATGCATGAAATGCATTCTACAAACGATAACATGAAAATATTATTTGATTTTAATTTTATTAAAATTTACAGCACAAACAATAGACAAATGAACTACATTTTTCATTTTAAACTGAGGGTTCTCTGTAATTAGATCAAATCTACTTACTCTCAAATATAATTAAAAATATTGAATATCTCGGCTGGGTTACCCGAAGAATATAAGGACAATTTTATGATTTTTTGGTAAAGGGAACAAGACAAAAATACTAAACTGACGGGCTTAAGAGAAGTGGATGGATAGAAGCAAAAAGCATGCCGTTGTCTCTGCCTTCTCTGGAGACAGACCAGCGTCAGTGTATGTACAATCTCCCACAAAAGTAGCATAACACATTTCAAGTAATCGATCCTCTTAATTATAAATTAAGAATGACGCACATAACAATAACAATGTTACAAATAAATCCTCAGAAAAACAAAGATTTATGAAAACGTCACCGGTTGTTGCTAATAAAAATTTAATTTATCGCAGGATTCACTTTTCACCATAGTCGAGGAATCGTTTTCAATCAACGTAGGGATCGATTCTGAATTTATGTATGACACAACTTTTGTGGGTGAATGTATTGTTTATTGTCATATTATCTTTATTTGAACTCAACTGTTTGAAGGAAAGTGACAGTATTCAGACTTTCGCAATCAGTGGGTTCATCATTATCTTAGAATATTTTCTGCTTTGAATGTAACAAGAACGAAAGCTAAGTTAAGAACATTAGAAATTAATACTTTTGTTAAAACAGATTACTTACCCTGGGCCTTAATGGAGCTTCTGGCATAATGTCTACGATTTCATCTAGAGATCTCACCTTCGGCTTACAGCTCGGGTCGTCGGTATCTTCGATTACTATTTTCACTCCTTTATTGAAATCGCCAACACAGGAATTCATTTTGCAGTCTATTTTTAACTTACGATTTTGTGCTGAAAAATGAAAAACATTTCTTCCTACACGAATGTTATTATTAACTCGGATGGATAAGTATGAACCTAATACTAACGTTTAGGAAAGCATGACTGAGGTAGATGAAACCTCTGGAGTAGCAGCATGGCACTTAGCAACCTAAGGCCTCATACGCATTGTCCGGTTAGCCGGAGTGCGAACAGCCGTCCGGCTTGCAGGTTGGTTGCGGTTGCAGTTGCGGTTAACCGGGTGGTGGCTAGCTAGCTTCAATGGCGAGCAACCGTAAACTAGCAAACCGCAGTGCATCCGCGTAGTGCGTACAGCGACCGTCCGGATAGCCGTCAGTCGGGCCGCAGCGCTCCGAGCGACCGGAGCGGTTGGGCGGCAGCCGCATCACAGTGCGAATAAAAAATACTTTTGCGTATATATTTTTACCCGGTTAACCGGACGGCTGTCCGCACTCCGGCTAACCGGACAATGCGTATGAGGCCTAAGTTGCCATGGAAACATTTTAGCACAAAATGGGTCATGTGCCACACCTATTAATATTTTAAATGTTTTCTAAGTATCTTTCTATAAGTTTCAACATAGAGAATAATTTAATATAAGTTCCCTGCCCCCCACGTCAAACCTGTCGTAAATAAAGATTTTATCAAAGGATAACTTCCTTAATGAGTTTGTATTTAGAGTAATTTATAGTATACTCTAAATACATATAGATAAAACTGATAGGAAGGTAAATACGGTGAACATTGTTCCCTAAAAAATGAACCAGTGAGTCAAAAAGGGGAGCTAATAGAATATCAAAAAATGGATGAACTCAAACACTCCAACAAACCGTACATAGCAAACTACACGTTACTCCGAATAGTTTTCTTTAATATTGGATAAAAGTACAATTGCACAAGAAAAATCATTGTTCTACCGATATATACCTGAACAGTAATTATAATAATAGCACCAATTATGATTAAAATAAAAACACCAGAATACCATATAGTTTATATGCAGGTAATAAGCTGAATCGTCTGACCCCTGCCCTTACTAATTTACATATATATGTACATGATATTAATAAGATACCTAATTCTAATCTCGTGACTAGCACCTACATATACGAATACATGCGACATTTTTCTTTACCTTTCTTGAAATTATAGCTGTATCTTCAAATTTCCTAATACTATTTGTAATTTGATGTGTAAATTTAGATTTTTTTAAAGAATTGTAAAATAATGATGAATTATCAGCAATTTACCCTTTGGATGTTATTAAAGAAATTAATATTAATTTCTATCCATATGAATACTACATATTTGGAACTTGAAACACTTACCAAGAAACCGGTTTTCTAGTCGACAATAATGTACAGGCTTCATATCAAGAACTGTGATATCAACCCACCGGCCTTGCGGAAGAGATTTCATCGTTGGACCTAGCTGTACGTGCACTAAAGCTGTCTTCCCATCTAAGTACAGTTCCTTCAGTATCATATCGTATAATATAACATCTTTTGGCAATTTCTCTGCAGCATGATCTATTTTATAACGTTTTGTTGCTATAATTTCTTTGTAGCCTTCTCTTTCATGTGCTTCATCTTTTGTACTGTTTCCTTTATACATTGTGTAATAGTAAACAAAATCTCGTAATTCCTTTTCCCAAGTTATCATAGCTTCTTCTACTTTTTCTATTGTGTATTTTTCTTTTAAGCTAAATTTGATAGCATATCTGGTCTTGAGAGAATCTGCCACTCTAGTCCAAAGAAATTTGTTAGAACGCGACACTTCAAATCGCTTCGAGTCATTGTGAACACACCAATAATGTCCATCATTTTTTGGTTCAAGAATATATGTATATGTAGAATTGTTATATATAATTTCTACTCGTGTGGGATAAAAAGTAACGGAGTCAGTGTAACATAAGATGTCACCAACATCAATTCTTTTGCTTGGTCTTAAGGTCATCTGAGCAGGGACTCTGAAACATAGGTATACGAATGATAAATGTCTTGAATTTAGAGAATTGTGTGAAATAAAGCTATAATTCCAAGACGGTGCGATATCAGATTTTCAGAAGCAGAAATTAAGTTGCGAAGCTGAATTTACGGGATTCAAGCGTAAACCTATCAAGGTAAAGACATTCAACTTTTTTACTTTTATAATATTATTAACAACTCTATATCTATATCGGGCGTGGTATATATCCTGTAGTGGATTGTAATATACAAATTGATTGATTATTATAGATTCTTAGAGAACTAAATTTTAACAAGTACTCACAAAGGGCTTGCTTGTATTACTAATGTGACTTGCTCCAATTCCAACTCTTTCTCACAAATGAGTTCATGAAATAGGTAAGAACCATTTACTGTTTCCCAGACACTATCATTCAGAACACCATATGAGTTTTCTTCTGAGGTAGTATGTAGTCCTGGTGAACTCGTCTCTGAAACTTCCTAAAAATTGAAAGATAATTCGAATAAGTCGAGTAAATAAACAGCTATTAACTTGTTTCGAACATTTATTTCATGTTACGGACCACATACTAATAATACCTAATGTACCAAGCTGAACAACAATATTATTATATTTATTTTAATAATAACGTCGTCGTTTTTATATAAGATATGCTTGTGATTCATTATTACGGGGCAGAAGTAATTACGAAAGTCGTTTGAACGACTATTCCTCTTAAACCTGTAACCTCTAAAGATTGTAATACTGTTATCAACGCATAAACACAGTTAAAGTAAAAAAAACAGTTACTATGATTAAGTCACACAAAAAAGCTAGCAATAATTAAACCTCCTTTCTTAATTAATAATTTAATATAACACATTATTAGCACAATTGTACATTAATGCTTAAATGTATAATAACAAATTGAAAGTATTTGACAAACACACAATGTAGGTATTCAAACACTAAATTCTAACTTAAGAACAAAGCAGAATAACTTTAAGCATTTTAACTATTTCTAATATAGTTGTTACGAATGCTTAAAGTATGTTAGACGTTGCATGTAATACTAAACACCGTAGCGTGATGCATGATGATGATATTGCAGGGTGTTAAGTTAGAGAATCTACTCCTACCTGAGATGCAAATTATGGTGTAATTAAGGCATTGCTTTATATTACTATTAGCATACTGAATATAAAACACTAACTACTGTAGAAGAATACTGTAGACCATATGATTCCTGTTGGTTATGATTAAAAATGAGTGTCCATTGATCCCTTGTAAAAAACGAAAAACAGAACTTACATTTTTATTGTTAGTTGTCGAGAAAATAAAATCTAAATTGAACAACTAAAAAAGACTACAAAATACGCTACTGTTAAAATCTAGTTATTAATTTACATGCACATTCAGGCGCGTATAGGTGCGCAGCGAAAGCGATATTAGTTACAACAATTTTAAAAACGTGAAATATAGAAAATTGCACACCAGTGGCGCTATCACAGTATCATAGAAACGCTTTTTTTCATGTGTGTCGACATAAGTACAAGGATGCGTTTCGAGTTCATCTCCTCGTAACTTCACAGGCACCCATTCTCCACAGAACCATTTCTATATGAAACACAAATATTCTAAAACAGGAACAGTCAAAGAATCAAAGAATCAATTTCGTTTATTCAGTTTAGGCACATAAAGAGCACATATGAATGTCCAAGTTTTACAATTATATTTGTCAAAAATACTGAATAATTTATACTAAATAAAATAGTAGGTAAATAAATCATTTGAAAATGATTCTTTCGCTGGTTCGGTAGTTAGATCTATTAAGAAGAGACCAACAAGAAACTAGGAACTAGGTATATTATCGTCATCCCTTTTTTTCTTTTTAATAATTGTAGTTTTGTTTATTTATAATAAATAGGTGCAAGAGCAAGAGATTAGGATGATCATTATTTTTATCATCAAGATATTTGTCAACTTTATCTAATCTTCTTCCATTAAACATCTTTTCACTTCTATTTTACCCTTAATAAGTGGCAGGTCAGCCAAATCCTGAGGAATTTTAATAAATATTATTATACATTTACCTACAAAACGAATTACCGACTTTATGAAGCCTGAATTTTGGCACCGCACGTTTTTTTATATTTCGCGTATTAAAATTATGTTTGTCCGATATATTAAAATGTACTATTTTTAAATGTACTATACGTGAAAGAAAATTTAACAATAATCTTACACTACTAATGTAATAAAGAGGAAAGATTTTTTTGTTTGTTTGTTTGTAACAAATAGGCTCCGAAACTTCATGACTGACTTCAATAATTCTTTCACCTATGAAAAGCTACAATATCTAGGAGTAACATAGGCTATATATCATCACACTACCATCCAAGGGAGCGGAGCAATTATAATAAATCTCAGTAGATCCGGTAGATTTCTAAACATTGGCGCTAATATCGTTAACTATTTCCATTGTCATGACAGCAAGAAGAAGTAGTAGGTATAGAGAGTCAAGTAGAGAATCGAGTAGAGTCGTACAACGCGATAATCGACATCCACGCGGGCGGAGCCGCGGGCAACAGCTAGTAATAATAATATATGTATTTATTTTACACCAAAGAATTACATCATGATATGGAAATGTAGATTACTAGGTACATACGATGGGCGGCCTTATCGCTCTGTGGCAATCTCTTACAGGCAACCATGAATCAATCTTATGAGAGTTCTCACCATAAACAGTCTGAATGAAGTCAAAAAATGCAATAACCTGGATCTCACTATCGCTAACTTTAATTTTGTAAAAAACATCACTTACCAAATCATCCCCAGTAGAAAAATTTGAATTGTAAGCAGGAACATACGTCACACGCAGAGGAAATATATTGGTGTGCCTAATTTGAAGATCTGGATGGTTCGAATACCTCCATCCGTTATAAAGAATTTCACCACCTCTCTTTACACACAATTCTTCAGCTTGCGTCCACGTTGCTCTCACCCCGGTACTATGAGTTCCCGGAACAGCTACTAAGCACATGGGTCTTGGAGACCAAAACTTTACACCACCTTCCAATAATTCTTCACATTTAGGCAAATCATGTTCTGGATACGGCTCCACAAAACAATACCTGTAGTATTCTTTATCACATCTCTCTGCCGTATAATTCGACGCTGGATCCTTAGCCACACATAGCTCCTCTTCAATTCCAAGATGCATATTAGTTACATCAAAACTTGTTTTAAGGAGGGATCCTGCTGTGTTTGTAAATGAGACATCAACAAAGGGTCCACCAGGGTATGCAGATCTGTATTCAGTCCATAACGTTAGTTCTGTACGATTATCTAAATTCAAATCCTCATATAATTTAGCTGTATATAAATTACCGGTGCAGTTACTGAATGTATCTGTGAACCTCTCTGGTCCTTTTAGTCGATAACATATCGGTATGTTGTTGCTTCTTGTGTAGGCTAGATGGAAACCTAATGGGCATGTTGGTGTACTCTTCGCATCAAGTGATACTTGTAATAATAAAATGAGTATTATTGTAAATAAGGTGGTTATTTGACGAGGCAGGATCATCTGGAACAATAAAGACGAAAATTCAACTACATTATCATTGACCCCGAAATTAGGCGCGTTTGTCTCATGTTGTAGGTTTGTTATAAGGTTGTTGTTTTTCCAGATTTCCAGCTCCAGCTCAGAGTCCAGATAAGTGAAGTTTAGGTGATTACTGAGCGGAGGACAAAAATCACAACGCAAATACAACCAAAGTAGGGGCATAAAAACAGACTATTAAGATATTAGTCGTCTGATACTCTCCAAGACTTAATTAATTTCCTTGCGATTTACACCGCTTAACAAGGAAAAGGGTCAAAATTTTTTTTTTGTTTCTATTTATTTAGCTGCAACATTTTCGATTAGAAATGTATTTTCGGAATTCCATTTTTTGTTTCAAATACCCGATTGGCGACAATAGGCTTGCCCTCTTTACATGGGACCGAAAATCATAGTTGGCGAAATCTGCGTGTTAATACACCTCTGCCTACACGGGCATTCGGGGATTACGGGCGTGATTATATGTAATGTAAGATATTATAAAGGTGTTAGTTATCAACATCGACATGTGTTATTACAGACCTTTGAAGACGAATGACATAATTATTATAAACTACTTTGAACTTTTAATTTTAATCATAGCTAACGCACTTATAATACTTCTTGATAATAACTGGCTCTATAATAATATAATTATTGATACTTGTGTCTATGAGACGGCTATTTAATAAAACAACAACAAACAAGCTTCCTACTCAAACAATAAGCATAATGAATATCTTTGATCAGTGGATAAAAATATGGATGCTGTTTTATTATTAGAGCCATGGTATTTGATGAATTCCTTTCGCAACAACAATAGATCTGCATAGCTCATATTGATTGTTTGGCTTAATTTTTTTTTTCTTTCGTTTAATACCAGGCGGTGGTCGTGTTCGGGATGACACATTTATCATAGAAAATGTGCCACAACTATTGATCATTACTTCGAAATACAATGAGAAGAGATGAAGAAAAATAACAAACAAGAAGAAACAAATTCCTAGTAGAAAATTAACAACAATAATGCAAATGACAAAACAATGAAATGATGAGTATCGTAAAAAAATTAAACAAACTGCACCATATATATCTAATAAAGATGAGTCACGGTCTGAGCCTCTACTGTATTTATTTCACAATACAGTGAAGAAGTACAAGTGTGTTATCAATTATGTATAACTTTTTTATTTCCTTCCCTTTTTCTTGTTCCGTCTTTTGCACTGGCGGTAGATCCTCACAACCTCAGGTTTTTGCTAGTATCATATTATCTGTTCTGTTCTGGTAAACAACTAATCTACGCAGCTTTTAATTGCGAGTGTATGTATATGTCAAAATTTCACGCCAGTTACAGGACGTACCTACTTCGGTAATAGCGTTTAATTAAGTGTTCGATATCAGAGATATGTCCAGATATATTAGTTAACAGATTAGATAACTGTGCTTAAATCTCGCAAAAAATGTGACATCATGTTTACACAAGAACTTATAGACGAACGCGAATTAATAAAAACTATTTAGCTGATGAAATATAGCCATAACAAACAAATTCATACATGATTGTAAAGGGGTAATGGAATAGCCGTGGAAGCCTAGTGGTATGGGCAATGGACTGCTGAGAGGAGGTATCGTGTTCGATCCCAGTTTTTACCATGACACACACCAATGACTTTTCGATGCATTTCGAAGTTATGTGTGTATTTATAAGTGCCCGGTTAATGGCAATAGCCTCGCCATCAATTACATTGAGACCTTAAACATAAACTGGCAAAATGTCGGTGCTAGCACCTCTGCCTACCCCTTTGGGGATGAAGGCGTGAGTTTATGTTATGTTATTATGTTATGTAACGGGGAAAAATTAAAAACATTATATTACATATAGTTGAATAGTATGTTTGAGATCAGTTACCTGCACGAGGATAAAATATATTTCATTGCAAATAGCCAGTTATATTCATTAAATCCTAAAATAGATTGGGGTAATCCCAGGAACTTACAATCATCAACTTCTTGGCAACATTAACAATGCACTTAATATATATCAATCGCAACAATACACCTAAGTACAACATCGTGTAAATACCATGTGTTATATAATTTAAATGATCTTCAGAATGTTCGTAAAATATTGTGCATTTAGCACCAGTCTAACGACGTATACCTGCACTAATATTAACAGATGTCTTAGGCATGTGGTGAATCGTTTTTGTGACATTACCTGGCTTCGTGTGACATTATATCAATTTTCTAAAATGTATATATCTATTATATATATAAAAATGAAACCCGTTTTCCGTTGTCACGACATAACATGAAAACGGCTTGACCGATTTGGCTAATTTTGGTCTTGAATTATTCGTGGAAGTCCAGACAAGGTTTAAAAGGTGAACAAAGAGCAGCGGGAACGGGATCAGAAGTCCACGCGGGCGGAGCCGAGGGCAACAGCTAGTTTTTAATGAAAACAAAATTAATGGAGGAGGCATATATGTCCAGCAGAGTTCTGCGAGAGACTAATTGATTTATTGATATCTGTATGATTGCATGTAATTATAACTGTAGACATGTACCATAGGGTCAACGAAACATGAACATTATTTTATTTGTACAAAATTGGGATCATTTTTCTCAACTTTTTCATTTTCCAAGAACGTTTTCTCACGCGAGAGCAAGATAAATACATGTATCCATCTAGTACCTATATAATCTTTATTTGATCGCACAGTTTCGTGATTCTTATACCTACACCAGAATAGCTAAGTCATCATTATTATTGTCAAAGACAAGTGAGTTTTTATATCCATTTTAATAACTAGATTGATGTAAACATAATCATGTCGCATTGAGATATTGCTTCATTTCAAGCATTGTGTTTTAGTATTTAAGGATTCAACTTACGAAACTTAACTTTTAAAATATAAATTGAATAAAGATACAATATGAACTGAACATGTATTTTATCAACGTGTAAGGTAATTAATTAATTCTAATCTATACAATAATTTTTGGAGGTTTATTAAAATTTCGTAGCGCCTACTGTAATCTTTACAATGTGCGCAGAAGACCAAATATAATGCGAATCTCAGACGGTGATAGACTCAAATGGGATTGACAGATCGTGACTATTATAAAAAGAAATCAAAATTTAACGGTAATAATTCCTAAGCAAATCGATGCAAATGCATTCTCGAAAAGTTAACCTAAAGTTATGCATCTATGACTATTCTCAAGTGTATCTAAATTGCAAAATAAATGTAAGATAGTAATGTTGTATGAGCTATTTTGAACCGGCTAGTTAAGGTTTAAAGATATTTATTTTCAAAAAGACAAATACATTGCCACTTACATGAAAACATAATTTACAATATAATATATTATGCTATCTGTCGTTGAGAATTGCCCGTGGACTAGACGAAATTAATACTGTGAGATTACCAAATTAATTATGTTCGGATAAGTACACTGATAATCGTGACTTAAGTTCTCAATTATCACATACATACATACATATACTCACACCCGTAATCCCCGAAGCGATAGGCAGAGGTGTATTAAACACCCACATTCGGCTAACCATGATTTTCGGTCCCACGTAATAGGGGGCGAACCTATTGTCGTCAATCAGGCACTTGGTATGCCAAAAATAAATTTCTAACCAAAAATGTAGCAGCTAAATAAATTTGGAGAAAATTTTGACCCGATTCCTTGCTATGCGGATAAAAAAGATACGTTTACAATAAATGTTATTTATTCATTCAATTCTAAATACTCGTCTCACCTTTTGTGTAATCATCAAAAATTAGAAGAAAAAAAAATGTTATAAATTGAATTCGCTCTGGTTACATAAACTGTGGATATAACAGTTAGAGTTACTTAATTATCTTCCGTGGCCTTCGTCGCACAAGTGACAAGGTTTAACTACCATTGTGTTCAATCAGACTGTTTGTATAAATGTTCGATGATGTGAAACACTGTACTTAATCTGAAATCTGGGTGTTTAGTGTTTTTTTGAAAGATCTGCTCCGTTGAACATGACACCTTATTTTTCCTTCTGTGAATACTGTATTTCGTCAATTAACACTAATTACAGAGGAAAGATTTGTTTCTTTGTTTGTTTATAACGTTTGTTTGTTTGTAATAGGCTCCGAAACTACTGGACCGATTTCAATAATTCTTTCACCTATGAAAAGCTACAATATCTAGGAGTAACATAGGCTATATTATCATTACGCTATCATCCAAGGGAACAGAGCAATAATCACAAATCTCAATAGATCCAGCAGATTTCAATACATTGGCGCTAATATCGCTAACTATTTCCGTTGTCATGACAGCAAGGAGAAGTAGTATAGAGAGGCAAGTAGAGAATCGAGTAGTCTTACAACGCGATAATCGACATCGCTGAGGGCGAAGCCGTGGGCAACAGCTAGTGTTATTTAAAATACTTTAATGTTATTATCTATTACCGGAAGGCACATTTTTGTGAGTATTTACGCTATCGGAGAGAATAGCAGTAGATAGAGCAGCGGAAGCGAAATCAAAAGTCCACGTGGGAGAATGTTGTACTACGTGATTGGTGTATTGCTCTACCAGAGTCTATGGCTGCACAACCAATCAAATATTGACTATATGTAGGAGCATTTTGTGTGATATTTTGAGTGGTCCCAAGAAAGAGAGAGAGAAAAGATGTCCCACCAATGTCGCTGGTGTCGAACACACACATCCTGTCATAATCCACAACGCGGCGATGGCGAGGCAGTCAGCACTCCTTGGGTCTGCCCCTCCTACCAGGGCTCGCATAGCAATATGTCTCCCTACAGTCCCGGGTCCTTTAAGCGGGGCGTGAAAAAGCATCTGATGAGGCCAAGCCGTCAAGCTGAGCGCTACCATTGTAGCACTGAACGTGTTTGCCTTCAGCTTAACATCAGGCGAGGAGAAGTCAAATTGACGTGCCCTAAATAAAAAATAAATATGTAGAATGTTATAGAGTATTTTCATTTTTTAATTATTATTTGGTACTCGGATAGAAAATGACTAGTGACTTTTTTTTTGGATAATAATCCATGACATTACAAAGCAAATTATTTCACAAAATTGTAATTTCTGCGTAAACTGTCACGATTTAAAACAAATTAGCAAAAAAACTCACCTCCATCGCGTTTAAGTGATCTGGACGTAAACGTTGAATGGTTCTCCGTGGTCACACATCGTATAACCCCATTTAGCACTTTATCTTCAATGCACTAAGGTGCAATATCTCATAGTCCGTATCTGTAAAGATTACAAAGTGTCATTAATGTGGGCACTTAACCTTTTGGACTTGGTATGATATGTCAAGATCGAGTTAATTGGGGCCTTAACTTTTGAGTCCATAAATCATTTCTGGACGATACTTTACTTGAATCATTGTAATGTAGAAATAATTACATTAACAATAATATATTTAAGTTTATTGTCATTTTAAATATTGTTTCATTTCAATCCTTGACTTTTGATTCGAATCGAATTCAATTTTTTTAATGTACTCTCGTTCCATATAATAAGAAGTAAATTAATTACGAATTAATTTTGAAGTATTTACCACACCTTTTTTTCAATGTTAATTGCAAGGACTCAGGTTTGTATCTACTAGTTCATTCTGGCTGGAATAGGTAGTACACTCATATTTTTTCATATACTATTGTATAGGTACTAGTAGTTCACTTTCATATACCTACAGTATTCTATACTAATATATTTCTTCATATATCAGCGTAGTTGTTCATAAAATAATTATATTATTTTATGAATAATTATATTATTTTATGAAAAACTACGCTGCGCCTTAGATGTGGTTTTAATCATCTTAGATAAAAGGCAGGCCTTAATATACTAAGTTAAGATAATATTTCGTGCAGTTGAATTAATAATTAGCTCATTGTTTTGTATGGAGTTCGATATTAGGCCTGTTAGGTACAAAGTTTTTTTATTGAGGTGTTTTTTTCTGATAATATTCTAGTTACAACATGGAATCAGGCAAAAGTGGCCGCTTGATATAATAAATTTATTTATGGTACTGAAAACGGCAAAATATCGTGTTTTTTAGTATCCACTTATGTAATATATGCAAAAAAAATCTAATATTTTAGTACCTTACAGTTTACCGTAAAGATTCCCGCTATTTTGACATTAGAATTGACGATTAAGCGTCGTAATTACTTTTTGAGCATATCATTAACTATGTTTTTAAGGTGTCACAAAAAATAAGTACAAAAAGTGTCATTGCATATTTTTGTCGGTTGACTTAAATGTTTTGTATTTATCTCTTAGAAAATTTCTCAGTAAATTTTTACATAATATTCTATAACTTGGGTTTCAGTGCTTTGTAATATGTAGAAGAACTCAGAGATTATTTCTTCTACTTTCTGTGCAACTTTTTGTTACTCTCATACAGATTTTGATTCCTTTATTTTTTTCCGTGCGTAAATCCCCACGGATACCAATCTCACCGAGCATCGTCGGTGAGAGATATAACCAACCATGTCAGACTCGAACCAACCAACACGCTCGCCACCCTTGGATCTCTAGTTACCGGAAGTGAAATAGGAGTTCACCTATCTCTCTTACCCCGGCAGACCCGGGGCCCTCTCTTTAGAGATGACCCCTTCGGGTATAGAGTGTCCCCCAGTCTAGTCTCAGGGTATGGGGTGGCGCACGTTGCACTCCAAGGGCCAACACTAGGACCCACCTCGGCGTCTCCCACGTCGAGTACCGTGTCAGTCAGCATGTGCAGCCCCGAGCCCTCGCTCGCATCGCAGTGATGGCACTCGCACGTTAGCTTCTTCTGGATCTGACGCAGGTAATCCGCATAGCACCCGTGTCCAGTGATCATCAGCGTCAGCCGTGTGACCTCTCTAGCCATATATTCTTGCGTTTATTGTAATGTGACACAATTATTGTTCCATGCAGTTTACTTAGTATACCTCTATAGAAGTAATTGCTCGGTACGTAATAGTCCGTGATAACTATATCTATATTATACTCGTATGTCCATAAATTAATATTAAGTACGAATACGCTAATATCTTATGCATACTTATTGCATAACTTTTTATACAGTTTTTCAGTAATAAATTAGCTGTTCGTTAATGCAACACAGAAAGAATGCTTTAATCATTGCGTGACACTGGAAGAAAGACTTAAATGTATGAAGTTAAAATTCCAAATTCACTAACCGTTTTGACTATATAATTGACTCGGCTCGTAAACTACCTACATTTCGCTGGCGTGATTAAGAACAATTAATCTACGGAAATTATTGCTAACCTTGTCATCTGTTTCCATTAGATAACGACCAAAATATTAAGTAAACCGGCGGTCTAGACTAGTATTTTATTCAAGTACATTATGAGTAGACCTACTTAACGGCTCGTGACGGATGACTTGAACTGACTTATATCTAAATCAAGACTTTTAGGCACAACATTCAGAATGTAAGGCACATCGTGTAAATGGGCAGGTAATCTGGGGTCGACTTACAGAACATAGACTAAACAAATGAATTTATTCAATAAAGGGAAGGACAGGAAGGACTCGAAACAGTTTAGGTGGCAGACAAGCACCTGATGGAAAGTGGTTACCGTCTATAGACGTTTGCAACACCAGGGGCGTAACATTCGTGCTGACGACCATGTAGAGGGGAGGGGGGAAAGGGATAGAGGGGGGGGGAAGGTTGAGAGAGTATCTATGCTATCGTCAGTGCAGACAACAACAGGGTTATAATTTAGCCGCGGTATTCTGTACGACAGAGGTACTTCCCCATTCGGACTGCTCAATTAGGAAAGGAGATACCGTCTTGTCCTACCTCCGTCCTAATGATAGTACATGAACTGCCTAATACGTTGGACTAATACAATTAATCATGTCTACTAATGTTAGTGACGTGATTCACTCGATGAATGTTCATACCTACACTAATTATGAAAATATTTAAGTACTTAATGTCGTTGACTCAAAATTATAATTGACAAAGCATTTTTGTGTCAAGATATAAAAATGTTTCGAATACAGATTTAAATTCGGTTTTAACGATTCGGCGAAGTAGTAAAGACAACGTTAGAAGATAATTATACTAATAAAAGTTTGACCTAATGTTTCCGATGTGTTTAGCACTAGTATTTATAATCAATTTAGAAAATCTATCTTAAGTTAGTTTGAAATATATTTTTATCAAAGAAATATAAATAATAATACTACTCTATCTAACTATAATAAGAGGCGACTAACGAAAAAAAACGATAAAATCGAAATGAAAAGTCGAAAAAAGGAACACCCTGAACTAATTAACCTGACCAGCATTGAAACAGTAGGTCAAAATGCCTGCCGAAATTGGGAGAGGCATAGTGCGCCAACTACCCGTAACGACTGCCATAGATGTTCGGATGGCAATCGGGTCCAACGGCTTAATGTGCTTGCCGAGGCACGATCAAACCAGTGCAAATAGCCATATTCATGCATACAAATACTTGCACTGAGCGGGGATTAAACCTGCGCCTCCTGCGTAGTAGTCTCGCTCACTACTGCCACGCCACAGTGACTGTGATCGATATAGCGTAAAAATAATGATACATAAATTTAATTTATTGACTCTAAAATATCATATTATAATAACTTTGTGTTCATATGTATGGTCATTTTGATTTCACATAAATTATATTTTTTTTTATACAACTTAGGTCGCAGACAAGCACGAGACCCACCTGATGGTATGTGGGTACCGTGGCCTATGGGCGAGTGTAATACCAGAGGAATAACACTCGTGCCGCAACCCCTGTAAGAACAGAGACATTTTATGTCGTCAGTGCAAAAGATGTAGGATAAGCCTTTGGTTTTCCCACTGACAACACAAAACCTCTATAGTGAGCTCTGGCTACCCTACTCACCACCGAAAACACAACACAAGGTTACTAAACGGCGATATTATGTAGGGTGGAGGTACTTCCCCGATCGTAATAATATAACAAGTACCTAAATAACATCTTCGGTTTAACAAGCATTCATAGAGACCAATATTGTTATGTTTATTCGTCAAAAGAAATACCCAGATTGAATTCAGTATTACAAAAATATTTATAAAGTGAACACGAGCTTGTGATTAATAGATGGTTTTCTATAAAAAACATGTCAAATACACTTTCGCACAATGAATTTAAAATGCAAGTCATATTTTCACTTCTTCGAGTCAATTAAAGCACTGGATTAGCTCAATTTCAATTTTTTCCCCACTACATTATTTTGCTAACAGAGTGTGGGTTTATACATTTACCACAAACACACTAACAAACACAATGGTGACCCTCTTACATGAGACTTTGCCTTCAACTTAACATCAAGCGAGGTGAAGTCAAATTGACGTGCCATAAATAAAATAAAAAAAACAAATGTAATAATGTTAACTAGGTATCATGATATAATGTAAGTTTGATAACCCAATAAAAGAAAAAATATCATCGTTATGATGACGCTTTCCGTATCCGGTTTCCAATTGCATCCGAGGCCGTGGTCTTAAGGTCCACATTCCGGCTTTGCATAGGCCCGGGCGTCTATGGTGGTGCGTCTATGGTTCCACGAAATCAAGTGGCTTCTAGGTAAATCATATAATCTAAACAATATATCAATAATAAAGATATGGAAAATCTCAAGGATTTTGACGGTATTTCCTACACCATGAGGTAAATAAGTGATATCAAGTAAACAAGGACAATCTATTTAATGGTGAATGAATACCATGACCTATGAACGCTTGACGTGGTTTGAACTTGAACTGTCTGAGACGCAATTTTTATCTAAATAAATATAACAGCATTGGAGGACCCATTTAACGAGATATATTTAGTTTAGAGCTGATTCTAGAATACTACTACTGATTCTAGAATAATATTCTAGAAATGTACTTATTTATTCAGTTATTTTCAGATTCAATGGATGTGGATATAAAACACTGTACTCAAAAGGTACCTATGTAAATTTCGGGAACCATCACAACGAAATGACTCCTGGGCTAATTAAGATAGGTAAACCCATTTGGGTTGGGCCTCAAGCGATAGAATATTCAAAATCTTGAATTTAGATACTGAGAAGGGTGCTACAACTCAGTAGTACTTTTGACAAGACACTAGACGCTCAACAAATTCGCTCATAATCAAAACTGATCCCAGATAGCATTAGACAAAAGAGGAATATTTCTGTAGTCCCATAGTTTTCAACCCTTTTTTTTGGTTTATTTGTTTTTTAAAGAATATTAGCAACCGACGTTACTAATATTCCCTCTAACACCTCAAGCTAACCTCAATAGTTTGTGTTAGGAGTGTTTTTACGTCGGAAGTGTAATGGCCAGGATTCGAATCTGGTAGCTCTTGATCGCGAGGCCAACTCCTAGCTTAGTGGTTAAGGAGTTTGTCTTAAAATGATACACTGAAAATAATTATACCATCATCGTAATCTGTGCAGATTAATAAACAGTTACTACGTAACTTGTTTCAAATATCGATTATAATTTCAAGGTATATAAAAATACTAGCTGACCCGCGTCACTGAACTTCGTCTGTGTCACTCCGTTTTTGTAACATTTTTCATTCCTACTCCGCACCATGATGTTTACATATACCTTCCTCTTCAATCACTCTATCTATAAAAAAAACCGCATCAAAATCCTATCCTGTCTGTGGCACTTAACTATGCCTACCGATAATGAACTGGAATTATTAAAATAAACTTTAACGATTGCACCCGTGGATTGCACAATTATTTCATTCGGTTCTAGTGCTTGAATTTTTATGGTACACGATATAATTACATTTTTTTTTGGCACGTGAATTTGACTTCTCCTCGCCTGATGTTAAACTGAAGGCAAAGTCTCATGAAAGAGGGTCACCATTGCAAACACGTTCAGTGCTACAATGGAGGCGCTCAGCTTGACGGCCTCATCTCAACATTAATATATATTGCTAAGTAACAGCAAACCCTGAAATTATAGGTACAGGAAAAAATAATATAACCCAATAGCATTTGTATCACCTATCAAGTACAATAGTCAAGATATCAACTATCCAGGATCCGATGCTTTTAAAACATATAGAGATCGATGGGGAGGAATATTTTGATGCCTAAAGTTGCAGTCTCTCTACCTTTTGTATTTTATTTCTGTATTTATATTATAATTAGTATAGATGTGTAAATATTCTGTATATAGTTATTAATATTCTGTGTATAAAATATAATAGTGTAGATAAATAAATAAATTTATTGAAAAAAAACATTGATAAGCATAGACATCGCTTCATCGTATACCTACATTAATTTTTAACCAACACCAGGTGTTTCTAATTACGTGCTTCTTAGTTTCAAAATAATTTACTTCTATTTAACCTTTCATTCTTTACTTTAGACATTAATTTCCAAAGCATATTCCTTTTTTGTATTTCCTAAACTGTCAAGTCTACTACAAATGTTTTAAGAAGAATCAGTAAGTCCAGGCGTGATTGTATTGAATTATGAGTAGACGAAGAGAGTGTGAACTCCAATAATATGCATCCTGAACTTAATATGATACTTGCGTGTTCAATCTCGATATATAACGAGATGAATCAGTCTGGTGAACATAGGTTTGTTCGTAAATGATAAACGTCATGAAACAGTAACAAACATATTTATATAACAGCAAACAAGGCAATATAACGGTGACAGATTGAGTGAGAGGATTGTTTTAGAATAGTGATAACACAATGATTATAATTTGTGCTTTTAATTGTCAAACATAATGTAGGCTACAAAATTAATGATATTTGTGCTATGAATTGTCAATACTAAACATAATGTAGGCTGCAAAGTTTATGTATGAACTGTAAATGCATTATTGGTAATGCCTAAATCTAAAGATACTTATCGGACAACTCATTGGAGCCTATTCCTAGAAGTATCTGTACCTAATAGCAATTTTAGCCAGATTCGTTTAGAGCGTGATGGCCTAACAAACATCCAGACATTATAACATCTTTACAAATATAATACAACTTCACATTCAATGATTGGTGAACGGCTTACAAAACGTCAATATCAATAATAAGTTATATACATCATTGAGCGAATGGACCACCGCTGCACCCGGTTCAAAACGCGGTCCCGGCCTAAGAAGATTAGCGGGGTTGCCTTCTTTGACCTATTTACGAACATCGATATAAATACGATTACACATATTGAGAACTC
Organism: Pelosia muscerda; assembly: GCA_963691645.1. NCBI lineage: Eukaryota > Metazoa > Arthropoda > Insecta > Lepidoptera > Erebidae > Pelosia > Pelosia muscerda. The sequence goes on from OY829102.1 coordinate 1,800,968, forward strand.
ACTTGTACTTTTCCACAGTATTTTTATTTTTTAATAAACTAAGGTTTACGATGACATATGTCATCGTGAACCTTTGAGGATGCCGTAAGGCGAAACCGGTCAGGTCTATTAAAAAATAAAAATACTGTGGAAAAGTACAAGTGAGTTCTCAATATGTGTAACAACAAATTCCACCAAGTGCCATCAATCAACAGTATAAATAGTCTAAATACGATTAGTTGCATATCAGTACCTATTTCTACACTATGTACATTAGAAATAGACAGGAGACGTGTCATCGTTAAACAAATTGGGTTCGGAAAGTGATTAATAATTAATTAAAGGTTTAAGATTATTTAAACCCTTCTAAATAGCGGAAACGTACCTACCTGCTGCAGTCAATATACCTACTACGTATAAGAAAATTCACTTATAAACTGTATTAAATTTATTCAGAAGATAATTAACAAACCAATCAATATCTCCTTAATCACAATAAAGAAACTGTTCACTTGTATCACTTTCACAAACTTCTAGAACCAACGATTATTAGTAAAAATATCTGATGTCTGCCTAAACGCTAAATGCACGTGTGTGCTCCTCTAGGTAATGCCATGAACATTGGCCATTTGTAATATTTAGTTCGTCGATAAAATAGATATGGAGAGTTGAGGTATGTAATATTTATTTAGCATGACTAAGAGACAGAAAGTTACAAGAAATTATCAGACAAGGACTTCCTTTGCTCTGAATAACAACGTAGCGTCACTAAATCACTGAGTTCTCAGTAGGTGTTATTTTATTTTATTTATTTATTTATTTATTTATTTTAACTTTATCAGTGTCTAACAAAGTAACGATAACGTCACCACTCAAAGTAAAAAGGCATCTAGAATAAACTTGTTTCGTCAGCTCCACTTGCGATTCCAGAAAACGTCACTGGAGTACATATGTGATTGGACTTTTTCAAATTCTTGTATAAATTGAATTTCAACGATTCTGCGGCATCCGATTAGTTGCCTATACTTTTAAAAGCCGCTAATTGGTTGGTCTAATTGTGGGCAACTCCAGTTTCGTTATGGCGGGTTTCTGTTTCAAAATAGTCACGGAAACTCGTGACTCCAGTCAGTGTACGAGTCGCCATATAAGTGTTGCACACGTTCATAGGCCACGGTGGCCGCTTTCCATCAGGTGGTCCGTGTGCTTGTCTGCCACCTACGTAGTATAAAAAAAATATATAAAAGTAAGTGTGAAACTCTAGTTTCGAATCGCGGCAACTCCAGTTGACAACTCGAGTTTCGTTTGAGTTGCCTTATGTTAAAAACAGTCATGCACAGCAGCTGACTCACTGCCGATGTGTTACGAGTACTAATGTGTATACCTACCATTATTCGATATTATTCGGTTTTTTACCATACAGAAAGCTGGTTCATACATTAACCAACAACGCGTGCTCACATTAATACATATCTTTTTTATCTAGCGCGAAATACCACCTTCGCCAAAACCGGTGGAGGTGATTATGTCGGACTCGAACCGACTAAAACGCACGCCGTCTGCAGGTCCTTGATTACTGGAGGTAAGATTATTGACATATCTCTCGCACCCCGGCAAACCCGGGGTATACATACCTATCAGCATACGAGGGTCTCAACTTCAAGCTTACCTAGCCAGAGCGAGTGAATTCCCACACATGTGAATAAGTGTGCGTGTTCGCTCGTTCCACGAAACTGTAGGTACATATTTAGTACTCCTATTTATCTTGCAGCAAAGAGGTGTCGAGACTATCTCCTCACGTCACAGACAAGTACCAAATATAGATACCGGTGACAGTGATGATGATAATAAAACATTAGGACATCCAGTTAATTCTTCCGCATTCGGTTACAACGTGATAAATATGACTAATTTATACAGGATGTTAGAGAAAGGCTCATGATGTTATTGTAAGGTAATTTTTTATACCATTTAATTAGCATTATTTATTCACCATAATATCAGTAAAGCTAAATAAAACGACAATTTCATAAAAATGTCACTTAAAAAAATGGCGCCATTATGCAATTGGATGATTTTTTATGAAATTATCATTTCTTTAGCTTTACTGATACGATAAAGAGTAAATGCTATAAAAAATAAAAGTAATGTCTATGTGTGTTTAATGGCAATATGTATGTACCTTGTGTACCTACTACCATGTACCATGCCTTTGGCTTCAGAAGCATTAGGTACCCTATGCAAGAGATATGTCTTCTATAATCTCACCTCCGGCAATTAAAGACGGCAATCAAGTCGCTTGAAGTTGAGATCCTCGTATGCAGATAGGTATGTATCCCCCAGATCTGTCATGGTGCGATAAATTATGTCTTGTATAATCTCACCTCCGGCAATCAAAGACCCATAGACGGCGTGCGTTTTAGTCGGTTCGAGTCCGAGATAATCACCTCCACCGACTTTCGTGCACGATAAAAAGGGAGCTTTTCGCTATCACCCACACAACAGTCACAATATTTAAGTTTTGTTTTTCTGTATGTGCAAATTTTTAAATTAAAATAAATAAATAAAAAACAGTCGATGACTGTACTTACTGGAAATATATAAACCGTATCGACAGTAACACCTCAGCGTTAATTGTCGCCGTACGGTGTTTGTATAAATAGAATAAAATCGCAGATGTTTTAGAGCATCTGGCTCAAAACTATTTATAAAAACATCGATATCAGCATATCAACAGAGGACTGCTAAAACCAGAAACCATTCACAGTCATAGACTTCAATAGAAGGAATATAATGTTAATCAAATGTATGTAAAAATACAATGTAAATAATTGTTAATAGACCAAAAAAACAGAAAAGCCCGCTGAACCGGTGGTCCATTTGCTCACCAAGTTATAAAATATTGTTGATATTGACGAATTGTAAGGTAATGGTAATAAATGATATTTGATTTGATTGATTTGATTTATAAACTTTGGAAGAAATACCTATATACTAAAAAACTCAGGAAGAATGTTCATTGTCACTTCTAATTTTCTATAACTCCTCTAGTAATGTCCCATCAATACATGAAATCTGTTGTGTGATCGTGCATACACATTATCCTTGATTGACGGCACATCCATTGGTTGTGTTTGCCTATCAAATTGTATCTGATAAACAAGTAAAAATTGACATTTGTTAGCTTATTGTACTTACATAGATGACAACGCACGATCACGACATTTTGAATCAAATTATAACGGCATTGGTGTGAAACTGCTAAAATATTTCAATAGAAGTGAACAAATGAATGTCAAAAGATTCACTCAATATAAACATGAAAACCGCGGTAGTGTGGGTAATGGACTGCTGAGACGAGGTCTCGAGTTCGATCCCAGGTTTTACCATGGCACACACCAATGACTTTTCGATGTTTTACGAAGTTATGTGTGTATTTATCGCAGGTTAATAAGTGCCCGGTTAATAGCAATAGGCTCGCAACCTATTACATTGTGACCTAAACATAAACTGGCGAAATGTGGATGCTAGCACCTATGCCTACCCCTTCGGGGATATAGGCGTGAGTTTATGTTATGTTATGTTAGCCGTTTCCTCGTGGTCATACTGGTGTGACAAACTAGTATGACCACGAGGAAACGGCCGTTGTGTTAAACATGAAAGAAATTAGTATCTATATTCTATTACTTAATTGTACTTAATCCTTCATTATTTCAGCCACAGGACGTCCACTGCTGAACATAGGCCTCCCCCATCGACCTCCAATTCGACCGCATGGAGGCGGTCTGCATACCCGCGACTTTGACTTTCCTTCCATCTCGTGGGGGCCTTAAATATAAATAATTTTACCCAATACAGGGTATCAGGGGACGCTCCTAAAAAAGAAAACAGGGGATACCTACTACTATTGACCAGTTTACCAAAATTGGGCTACTTCTTTTTAGTAAGTACCATGATTTTTAAAACCTAACTCCCTGAATAATATTTTCTAGTGAATGTTCTAAAAAGTAAAAATTAGTCATGGTCTACATAAGCATAGGTATACAAACACATGACTCCTTAATTTCACAAAGTAAGGACCAATAAGGCAAAAGGTCCATAAATTACATGTAATATCGGTAATTCGGGGGAAAGTGACCGAAATGGGCACAGTCACATGGGTGGGTCCACACATTGAACGAAGCGCATTGTTCGACAAGTAAACAAGTTTATGACCCACTTCTGACAAATAGTGTACATAACGTCACGGGGTGAATTAAATACAGATAAAACACTACTATTCCTATCACTATACTCCTACTATATTAGTTAATCTAATTCCATATAACGAGTTCTCCTTTGCTGCAATTCGATTAAGGAATTGATAATAATTATTTATCAATTATTATTTTAGTACAATGTTAGCTATTCTTCTGATACTCTCCAAGACGTTAATTGGTGGTGCCAGTGCGGCTAAGCACGTAATTAACTTCCTTGCCATTTACACCGCATAGCAAGGAATTGAGTCAATTTTTTTTCCAAATTTAGGTATTTAGCTGCACCTTTTTCGGTTAGGAATTTATTTTCGGCATACCCATTTTCTTACAAAGTGCCCGATTGGCGGCAATAGGCTCGCCCCCTAATACGTGGGACCGAAAATCATAGTTGGCGAAATGTGTTTGTTTAATATACCTCTGCCCACCGCTTCGGGGATTATGGGCGTGAGTATATGTATGTATGTTAGCTATTCGTTTTTTGTCCCGTATTCTTAAAAATTACTTATTCTTGTGCTCATTGTGTTTTAACCATCATCACGGCTTCTGTGTGATCTTAGAGATATATATGAAGACATTGTCTTACCAGCTCTCTTGCTCGAAAACAAGAAGGGTATTAGAAGATTATTACGGGGTCGGAAGAACGAGCGTAATGCCCTTGATGTTCCATACATCCATAGGCCACGGTGACCGCTTTCCATCCGAAGAGCAGTATGCTTGTCTGCCTTCCTAAATGAGAGAAGCGTGTGCGAAACATTTTCGTTTTTATTACTGAATGTGTGTATCATGATCGGCCATAAATAAAAGTTACAAAGATAATGGAGGGGACGTAGTAAGCTTTCCCGAAGAGCGAAACCTGTGCTCGGGCCCTCTCTGTGAGTAGCGGCGCACTGTGGAGTGTCGCCATACAAAAAGTCGGACATCGCTACCTCTTTCAATCATTTAAAGATAACTCCAGGACCGTTTGTATGGCGACGTTCCACAGTGCGGCGTTGCCGTGAAACAAATTACTACACAACCATCACAACACAAAAATGCCGTCGATTCTACAGAAGACAAAGATATTAAAAAGTGATTACAATGAGATTACATATAAGTATTATTTGGTTATCTTGTGACGATATATTATATACTCTCAGGATGCGGATGTTTACAGAGTGTAATACATTCAAGAGTCTTTACATTACACTTATACCTCCTACTTGGAATCTAAATGATTGCGGAGTGGTACAGAACGTATGAAACAGGTCAAATACTCTTTCTAATTAGGTAGTTGATGACTTTGTATAAGTGAAACATACACTTTGTATGAATGAGTCAGACAGACAGATATACTTATATGTGTAACTTATTCATACAAAGTGCGTATTTATATATATAGACTACCTTAATTTTTTGAATACACATTACATATTTATCCAAAATTTTTTCGCACAATGTGGGCGTATAATACTACTACTTTTTCATGTTAACGAATATTAACGAAATTAAATATTGTATCATAAAAATGAGTTGTTTACAACTCAATTTAATCTGTGTATGAATTTACGACTGTCAAGTCTGTATTTTTATATAGACATATGCACCCGACTTGACCACTCCTTAATAACTCATAAAACGAAGCACTTACCATGTAATAAGAATAACTTTATTACAAACACTTAAGTATTTCTATATTAGATTTTTACTTTGCTTTGTTATGTGTAAATAGGGTTTCGAGTATTTAAATCTTTTGTATTACCTATATTTTTATACCACTTAGGTGGCAGACAGGCATTATGGCCCATCTGATGGATAGTGGTTATCGTGGCTAATAGACGTTTGTAAAACCAGGGGTCACAATCCACACAACCATATAGAGAGGAGGGGAGAGGGAGGAGGGGTGAAGGTTAAGAGAGTTTCTGTGCTGTCAATGCAGAAGACAAAGCGGGGCTTTTTGATTTTCCCATTGACAACACAAAACTTCCCCAGTGAGCTCTGGCTACCCTGTACATAGTGTACATACCCTTTGGTAAAGTTGTTATTATTATATAATATGGATTTCCCGATTTCCCCACAGGGTTTACGTAAAAAGAGTTTAAGTATAATATTTCAAAATTAAGTATATACCTACCTATTATAACATAATATCTTCATAGAAAAAAACTTCGATAGAAACCAAATACCAGTATTAAATATCAGCACTGTCCTATTTCGTAATTTTATATAACTTTTGAAGTAGGTCCCTAATATTTTAGTACCAATTCAGAGAATTGGAACGATGTCAGTTATTTTATTATAGGCTCATCAATATAAGTGTGTTGATTCACGTGATCGTATCAATAAAAATATTGGCATCAATCGCGCTAGATCGCCGCTTCTTAATTAAAGGCATAACGATATAAGGCCCCATTCATTCATAGATAGAGCCAAGACTTGCCTTTGTTAATAATGTGAACATTTTAAGTTTCATCTATAAACATAGTATAGTACTATTATTTTGTTCTGTACTGTGGTTAAATGTACGTCGTTAATATCAATATGTCATCAAAATAATTAGTACTAGATACATGCGCCTACTTCGACAAGTAATGTAATGTAAAGTAAAGTATTTCAACTCAGTTGGAGTTGGCTTCCTAGTCTATCTAAGATGCTGCTAAACTACAATATTTTCGGTGAAGCGACTGCCATCGGACCTCCACAACACATTGGCGATATCGAAGTTCTGTAGTTCGGCTAGTTTTGAGAGCTCTAACTACCCGTAATGACTGACGTTCGTATGGCAACCGAGACCGTCGAGGCAACGACCAGACCAGTGCAAATAGATATATTCATGCATACAATTATTTGCACTGACCGGGGATCGAACCCGCGCCAAAAAAAGGGTAGTATCCTCTATAAAGTGGGACTAAAAATATTGTGGATAAAATCTTTGAGAGTATACAAGTGTAATTATAACTATGTATATATAATATGTGTCAAACAATCTAGTAACCTACTGCAGTCCACAGTCCACACACTGAGAGGCCTACATAGGCCTCCCCGTATATGCGTGATATCACCCGATTCTCTGCTTTCCGCATTTAGACTATCCCGACTACTTTTTCAGGTCGACACAGTTCCAGATGCCATCTTCGTTCTTCCGTTCCAATCTACGACTTGGTTGCTCTAATAACCATATATATATATCTACCTTCTAATAATGGCTAACCTTTTCCCACTCACAAACAATGGTTAAATTCTTCAAAGTACATTAACTTTATACATTACCTTTCACTTAATTACACAGGAAGCTACAATTAAGCACTGTGCGATCATATAGCCATGCTGTGATATTTAATACCACAGTTTCTCACGGCAAACTTGGTTCCCTGTGAAATACTCACGGTTGTATACCTTCGTCATTTTGTATTGTGATGATTACTGTTTGATGGGGCAACGGTACAGTTCTTATGAGAAAATTGTGGTATTCAAGAACTAAGCCTTATAGTCTTTTGTGTAAAAAATGGAATCGTAAAAAAGATTAGACGGATTGTTGATGGAGAGATTAGACGGATTGATTCGTGTGAGACTGTGTTGTACCGGTAATGTAATTGTGAAAGTTCAAGGGAATAATTTTAATATATGTATGTACCTAGCAAAAAAAGTTTGCGTTGTTATACTTAACAGAACAGTCAATATTATAGCGTGTAGAGTGATAGTAAGGCCGTCAAGGCGAGCGCCACCATTGTAAATACTGTACCTACGTGTTTGTAATGGTGACCCTCTTTCCTGAGACTTTCAGCTTACCATCAGGCGATGTGAAGTGAATTTGACGTGTCATAAATGAAAAAAATCGACTTCTACATTTAAGGAGACCGGTTCAATTGCCGCTCAGTGCTAATATTTGTATTTATGACCATGAATATGTCTCTTTTCATGAAGATACAAACGCCAACTTGATTATATAATCAATCTCATCCTGTTCATGCGCTTCGCTAAAATGTATTCATCCTAGACAACCCATGGACACCAACCACCCAACACAACAATTGTTCAATGTACTCATTTAAGTACTCAAATCATAAATCTGTTACGTCAACCTGCTTTCATCAAGCCTCTCTACATATATCTCTTAATCAAGAGATTAATATTCAGGAAGAAAATCGTTGCAGAACAGTAGTTTACATTTGTGAGCATACTCATATATATTTCCAAATATCGTGTAATCTACAGTAATAATACTATATCTTAAGTCAACGCCGAGAGCATACATACTACCTTCATACTACCATGTGTGGCTTTTATTTGATTGTAAAAATACCGCACAAATATTATTGTCTCTTTGCGTATCTAACTGTCGTAACCGCTCCTAATTGTTAGCAACACGAATGTGACGCCGCTGATGTTGCAAGCATCCATAGGCCACGGTTATCACGTTCCATCAGATGAGCCGTGTGCTTGCCTACCATTTATAAGTATAAAAAAGAATTTTAATATGTATTGTATGAGTCTTTGAGCAAATAATGGACTACCTACAGCAGAAAAGCACGTTAAACCGTCGGTCCTGGCTGTCATACTACATCGTTGGCAGTCGTTACAGGTAGTTGTAGGCCTAGATGGCAGTTAGATTGCAATAACCGAACCCTGGGCATCGAGGTAACAACTTTAGATGCAACAGGGATTAACGCAGGGATGATGTCATCATAATAGCTAATTATTACTACGTAATTAGGTACTCTTTCTTATGTATTACACACGCAACACGCAAGTAAATTATTAAATTACACATTCACTGCGCTAGAGATCTTAATCAGAGTTTTCACTAGCATTTTATAATTTACCGCAACGAAATCATTTAATAACTTGAATACACCAAATTACGTCTGTGGGCAAGACCACGGCGTAAAATCTCCACGAAAACCAATCTCATCGGAGCTGGTGAGTAAGGTCATGTATGACTCGAACCGACTTAACTGCACGCAGTCTTTGGGTCTTTAGTTACCGGAGGCGAGATAGTAGACATACATATATATCGCGTCTCGGTAATTACAGGGCCCTCTCTTTCGAGATAACCCCCATCAGGTGTAGCGTCCACGGTATAGCCATCTAGCCCCCGAGTATAGGGCACTTTGCACCGCCACCGCCGCCGCGGCGTGCTTCTGCTCCACCCGTCACTCCCAAGTCTGGGCAAGAAACTATAAACTATGACAGAAGTAGAACTCCATGCTTTCTTCAAAAGGCACCAAAATGCGTCCTGCACTTGTAAAGTCTATTTTGAGCATGTTTTAACTCCAAAATACGAGTATATGGCAGGAGGTAAACTCAACGAAAACAACTCTTGTTTTTATCGATTCGATTGAATTTGACGTCATAGGTTAAGATTGGCTAATTATAAACCTATTTTATACCTGCTGCCATTGTTTTCCTCGCATGCACCACTGCTTAGTGGTCACTTTAATCGCCTACATTGTATAAAACAGATGTAGTTATAGAATGCTCATAAAATCAAAGGCGGGCAAATCGGGTGGAATCACACTTAAATCATTGCTCAATATCGCGATTGCTATCAAATACCATCATCATTATTTCAGACATAGGACATACATCCCTGCTGAACATAGGTCTTCCCCATCGACCTCCAATCCAACCGGTTGTAGGCGGTCTGCATCCAACGGATCATCTGTTCTACTTGTTATGTGCCCACTGCCACTACAGCTTAGTAACCCGGTGATTTCTATATACCTATAATAATTTTCAGTTATACCTACTTCTTGAACCGAATCCCAGACTATGAATTTTTTTGACAGCCACGCCTTCACTTTAGCAGTAATCTCACTTCAAATATTTCAGAAAAGTGATTCACTTAACCTTGCTTTCATCTTTTACAAAAGTAGTGTTTCAGCAATACAATGCATCTTTAGAGATGCAATCAACATTGTCTGCAATGTGTATTTGAAGATTGCGAGAATAAACAGTGATAAATGGAACTTCCATCATTGTGGTTGAAATAATTTTCATCGGGTCATAAATAATTCTTCTTTGTTCTAACCACATTTGTAAGCTTTGATGGCTCATAGTAACCTTCACCCATCAACATGAGTCAAGAGTGTACAGACCTCTGGTATCAATGGACTAATTTTACTTACAAATGTGTGTGAAAAATAGATGCACTTAACTTACTTTTATTCTCGGTAAATACCTAAGCAGCTTATAAAAATATAATGAACTTCTAAAGTGAAATTTTCTTGCAAGAAATGGTTAGTAAATATTAATTCATCTTGAGCCGCACCAAAACGCTCTACGTATATAAAATTATTAGACAAGCGTGACGTCAAACCTTCTTAGCGAGTAGTGCAAACTGCAAATGCATGGAGCGCAAGAGAATATCACATTTATCTCAGTCTGTGTTGCGTTCACACTTTTATGTTTCATTTAAAAGTCATTTGAAATTTGATAAGGAATCTAAAAAGTTATAAATTTGGACCCATTTTGAAAGATTATATTTCGGGAACGAAAAATAATTAAAAGTATTGACTTTTCATTACTTTTAGCTCCGAAGTAGGAGTTCAGTTAAAGACTAAAGGTGCCTCCAGATTTGAGACATGAACAACGAACCGGACAGCGTGGCATCAAGACATGACTTTGAGTGTGGACATAACAATTTGTGGCACATCGGCACATAAACTAGAGTTGTGTTGCTCAGTTATCAGGCAGCTGAATACGCAACGGACACCCCTTCTGACAAGGTCACGGCAAAATATTACGTAAATGTTCTACGACCTTATCAGCATACCTATTTGATACTAATAAAATTTAAGTTAACGCACAGATGACATAGATGAACTGCCTATCTGCCTCATAAACACTAATTTATTTAAGTAGATAGGTACACCATTTTGTAATCTTCCCGATGTTTATGTGGAACTGGGTAAAACCAACCCATATCTGTCGGTGCCAGCAAATATTTACAAAACATTCGTGCATAACATATTCGTGTTGAAAGTTGATCGGCGATGTTTATTAGCTGAAGGAAAGTGCACATATTAATCACGCATGACTGAATGTTGACGTCGCTTTGGGAAAAATAATTCTTGAGACTAATTTTATGTTACCAACGTTACCTATATATCTATACATTATTAATGACACACTTGTATTTCTCCACTGTATTTATTATTGTACCTAACTTGTTTCGCCTTGCGGCATTCTTAAATGTTTATAGTGGAGAAGTACAAGTATGTTATCAATAATGCATTACAATAAATTCCACCAAGAGCCATCAATCAACAGTATTTTTTTATACTACGTAGGTGGCAGACAAGCACACGGCCCACCTGATGGAAAGCGGCCACCGTAGCCTATGAACGTGTGCAACACTAAGGGTGTCACACACGCGCTGCCCACCCTGAAGGGACTATTAATTACATATATTGTAGATAAAATAGATATATATTTTATATACAATAAATTTCACTCTTACATATTCTGCGCAGGTGTGAGGAATATACCTGAGGCTACCTCACCCTCAGCAATTAATAATAGCATGAAACCACCGTGCAGTTTTGATCGGTTCGTGTCCAACATAACCACTCACTTTAGCGCGGAGGTATCCGAGGGGATTTCGCGCAAGATGAAAAAAGGCTACAAAGTGTAGTGGATAAACCATGGGATAAGCCCTACGACATGTTGGATACAAAGTTTTTACGATACTATTATTATGATTTACAGTTTCTTTAGCAAAATAATGGCAGTGAAAGTCTTTTTAGGTTCGACAACCAGATATAAAGTAGGTATACCTCGGGGGCACATTTATCTTGCACCTAAGTCGCGAGAGAAAAGACACCGTGGCGTATGTTGGGCCTTGTGCAGATATAATCTGATTGGTGGATTTGAGCTCGCCATAGCATACCGTCACAGATTACATAATAGTTGCACCCCGTAGTATCCTCAAAGACACCCAAACCACGCGTACTGCACGTACATAGCACATTTTATGTCCAAGATATAATATATGCCTTAAGGTATAGGTAGTTTGTTAGTATTAAATATATCTCTTGGACATGCTGATAATGAGAATGATTTATGTAACAGAGCAGATTACGTTCGTACATTTTTCTGTTTCTTTAAAATACTTACTGATTACAATGTCCAACATTGTTTATTGTATTTAAACCATAAACATTAGTGGCAAAACATGTAAGACAAATAAAATAATGGTAGGTACAATTAGCCTTCTTATCGCTATCCACAACTTCTTACGGACAACTATTTTTTATTCTACCTAGGTACCACTTAGGTGATAGACAAGCTCACGATCTTTGCGCCTAGCCAAAATGCTTTCGTTCCGAATCTACATTCGTCATCGCTTGTTGTCGGAATAGGATCATATGACATTCCGACAACAAATGTCACTTCCATACATTTTTTTCTACGTTAGTTAAGTAGTTTGTATGGCAACCGGACCGATGATGCGACGGCTTTACAACCAGACCAGTGCAAATAGCCATATTCATGCATATAAATATTAGCACTGAGCGGGGATCGAACCCGTATTATGATAATTATCATAATTGGCCTTCAAAAGGTCGTCATCATACAACTACACTCATTCACACGCAGGTGCACATCGTCACAGCGGGTGAACTCAGAACGGGCGCGTAGACTGAACTATACTCACAATCAGACCCTCGTAAGCAGGTATACGTCCCGGCGTATATCTTAAACCTATTTGCTAAGCGTTTTTTGGGTGTCTTTTGAGGATAGCGCGTGTTGCTATGGCGGTGGACGAGCTTAAATCCCTCTATCATCAAAGATTATATCAAAACAAACCACAAGTCAAGTCCATTGGATCCAAGAAATGTGCCTCATTCTATACGTAAGCGTGTGTTTTTGCTTTTTATTTGTATCTATTTATTTTATGCCATTAAGCTAGGTCCGCATAAAAAATGACTATAATTCGCTATCATCATTACCATTAGCGGGCTAGTAGGGCGTGGCTAATCTCACTCCATTATACAAGTAGGTCGATTAGTTTTACTTGTAATTATTATTAGTATATCGTATGTGGAGGAGAGCGCACTTGTTACAGAGGTGCCGCAACCAAGTAATGTTTAACCATTTTTATCAGGTTTGGCTAAACCTCGAGATGTTCCATGAGTGACTGCCATCTGATCTCTACAAACCATTGTAGATATCGAAACATTGTGAAGACCCGTTGTTGAACTTTTTAGAGCTGAAACTACCCGTGATGACTGTCATTAGATGTTTGTATGACAACTGGGACAGACTGCTTAACGGGCTCTCCGAGGTACAACCAAACCAAAGCAAATAGCCGTATTCATGCTTACAAATATTTGCAGTGAGTGCGGGTCGAACCCACGTACCTAGCGTAGCAGTCATGTTTACTACCGCAACGCCACAGAGGCTGTTCGTTTTTATATTTATTTATGTGCCTTCTGTTCCGTTAATCTCATTATGTAGAACTTTTTTAACTTATTGCTTACACTTGCGTGAAGGACAATATTTTGTTGGACACGGTAGATGGCGCTGTAAATGGGTCAAATGATTTTTAAGCAAGTTTCCCGTATGAACTCGTTACATAATCATAATCATAATCATCATTTATTTGTGGAACATAGGTTAGTTACAGATCTTATAATAATGTTAGATTGGGTTACTTATTGTGATATTTAATCTCCCCAATGGGAAAGCAGTGTAGATATATGTATGTTTTTGTGTAATGAATTCAATTCTATATAAAAAAAGTTAGTTCAACTACGAAAGTGTTCACAGTGCACTACTATCAGAAGTTATTATCATAATATACGAGACATTGTAAAGGCTGAGAAATTACTCTAGGTTGCGTGTTTTGATAAAATGTTAATTAATGAAAAGCACTGTTTTTATGTGCTTGTAATGACCGTGAGATTATGAATTTATAGTTCTTGTAATGAAAGTTTTCTAAAGCAATTAATATGCTAACTGTTCAAATCACATTTAGATGCTTCGACGGGATTCGAACCCGCAATCTTTCACTTACAAGGGGTTACGTTCTGACCGCTGAGTCACGAAACCACATCTGAAGCATTCGAAATTCTCCTATACAATCATCTTTACATCCATCTAACTGTTTAAATCATATTTAGATTGGAAAAAGTGAACGCTTCGACGGGATGCCAACCCACAGTCTTTTATTAACAGGGGGAACCTTCTGACCGCTGAGTCACGAAGCCACATCTGAAGCATTCGAAATTCTTCTATACAACCATCTTTAGGGCGATGGTGGGAGCCATCTACCGACAATCTGCTAAAACAATTAATATGCTAACTGTTCAAATCAAAGACATACTTTCAATAGTTTAATCAAAAACTTTCTCAGCCTTGTACGCAGACGTGTTTGATTTAGAACTTAATCGCTTTCCGATATTGTCAAATTATAAACAGAAGTTTATTTGATAGCAATGCTTGTTTGCCTGAGGCCTTAAATACTTGAGTTATTGGCGGGAAGCCTTACCACTTAACAACCGGATTAAGCGTGTAGAATTTGAAAGCATAATTGCTAAATTGCGACATCCATCAAACATTTTTTACTTGGTCTAATTCCCGAAGGGCAGAGAGATTGACATTAATTGTCCTCTTCAATGTTTTTTCGGTAAGTATCATACCTACTACAGCTTATAGTAACCTATTTGCTTCTATTTGGGTACATATAATCACGCTTTATCCCTGAAGGATTAATCATAGACCAATTTCACTAACCATTGTAGTTGGTTCCTCGTTATAGAGGGTGAGATTGCTGTATTCCGGGCACTATTTTTTAACTCGAAGCATGCATCTAAGGCTTTGATGCGGCTGTATATGTAATCAATTTTAAACAGCTATATCACAATCGCCTTGAACGACACCGCTTGGGAAAATAATACTTATAAAATAAGTGCAGAATTATTATTACTGCGGCCTTAAAAATATTTATCAACAATACTTACGACTTTATTTCAAAATGGAGTCTAATTAGTCGAAACACCCAGTATATAATATTTCATGCACACAATATTTGTGCTGAGCAAGGAAGAACCCGCACTTCCTGCGTAGTCGTCCCAACCACTACCACCACGCTACAAGTAATGTCCTATGGATAAAACTGGTAGTGCTTAACCCCTTACCATATTTGTGATAATAAGACCCAGGTCAATACTCTGAATATTTGTGCAGGTAAATTCGTTGTGCGCGTACATTTAATGCTACTAATCCTACCTAAACTCCCACTAATGCTACTCTTTTATACCAATATCTACCGCAATAATATCATGATAATTTTAATATCATACAATGACTCTACTGCCATGAAATATAAAATTGGAAATGACCGTTTTCTTTATTATTAGGAACTTTTGTCTATTTTTTAATACCACTTAGGTGGCAGACAAGCATATGGTCCAATGTGGCCTATGGACGTTTGCAACACCAGAGGCGTCACACTCGTGCTGCTGACCATCTAGAGGGGAGGAGGGAGAGGGGGAGGGTGAAGGTTAAGACAGTTTGTATGCTGTCAGTGCGGAAGACAACGAAAAGTTCCTCGGTCTTTCCACTGATGGTCTTCTCATTTAAATTTAACATAAACTCACGTTTATATCCCTAAAGGGGTAGGCATTGGTGCTAGCACCCACATTTCGCCAGTTTATGTTTAGGCCCCAATGTAATAGGTGGCGAGCTTATTACCATTAACCGGGCACTTATAATGTATATATATTTAAATATAATAAATAAATATTTTACGCCACCTAGACCCATAGTAATTATAGCTCAATTACCTTGTGTCATGGGTTCTAGAATGCGGATAGGTACAGGAATAGGTAACTTAGTTGTTAAAAGGTCTCGACTTCGAATCCTATCCATTACAATACAGAAACATAAGTAATTAGTTTAATTGAAGAGTTTTTTGGGGGAAATAATAGAAACTTCAGTTATTAATATCAATAATGTATAATATTATGTACCTAGGTATTCTTAACAATGATAGGAATGAAAAATGTGTAACAGTATTCTTGCTCGTCCCTCCTCAGAGGAGGCGAAAAATTTGTATGCACTGTTTTAATTCTCGTTATTAACCCCCTTTTTAATGAGGGCGGCATATTTATTCAGTGACTAAGCCCTCAATAATAAATAAAGAGAAAAAAAAAAGGAATGACAAATAATTGTAACTAGAAAAAACATGTTATTATGTAACAATTCTAATAATAATCTATTGTGTGCTATTCCCTATCACAAATGAATGGTGTTTTATTATTAACGCGTACAGTCAGCAAGAAAAGTTAGTCCACATTCCTCAAATTACATATCGGCGGATGATTTGCAAGTCTATTTCCGCGGTTATAAAGTTGATAGTCAAATATTGTGAGGAATTTTGGGGATTTAGAAAATCATCAAAATTAATGATGATTTTGTGGAATAAAGTTAACAATACACTAACTTTATTCCACAAAATCCCAAAGAACGTTCATAATCATTATCATCATCCTTGTCTTAGTCCCGGTTGCATCTGAAGCTTTCAATTCAGTTTAATAACACATGATTCAATTGAACAACGAATAAATCATATAATCATAAATACTTATAATAATATTATAAAATTTCATGAGAATCGGTCAAGCCGTTTCGGACTAGTACGGGAACGAACATTGTGGCACGAGAATTTTATATAAAATATTGGCCGATTCTCAGATCTACTCAATATGCTCACAAAATTTCATGAGAATCGGTCCGGCCGTTTCGGAGGAGTACGGGAACGAACATTGTGACACGAGAATTTTATATATAAGATAAACTTTGGTGGACAAAGCAATATTTCATGTATTGTTTGTTATTTTATGTAAATTTGCAAAGCTTGCCTATAAAATGTAATATGATAAGCCTCTTTTGTTTCTGACTGTACATTTTGTATGTAGGGATTACCTATAATTAACTTGTTTATTATATATCTATATGGAGCAATATGAGGGAAACCTATTGTATAATATTTTCAGGTCAACGTACCCCTCAACATGATTATGAATAACATAATAGGCTGGTATGATATTCAGAAATGTTTCAATTAAAAAAAAGAAATCAAACAGTGGCTCATTCAAATCACTTTAATCCCAGTTTGTGTCTATAGAGTACCACGGATAGTAGGTCCACTATAATGTAAAATAGGATTACCGCTAGCAATTAGGTAACTCACGCTAACGAGTTCCATGGTAGCAAGTTGAAAAAAATCCATAGAATCCAAAATAATATCAATGGTGGCAACCTCAAACCTTTAAGTATGTATAATGCCGCATAGCCGCATAGTTGACTCCAAAATTCGAATAATAATTCATGTGATTTTGCATTTTGAATTAGTTGATAGATTTGATTTTAAAGTGTCTTTATTCAAATAAAGAATATAACAATGATAGTAAACAATAATAGATCTTATTTTAATTGTTTCTAAACTTGAATTATAGTATTGCTTAGGCTTAATGCGCCTTTATGAACTTTTGACATAATTTACAACTTACAACTAAAGTACTTACCTATTTCAATGATAATAGTGAGCCAACTTAGTGAGTTGACAAACTTTAACTGCAATAAACAGTTTACATTAACATGCAAAATAACCATAACATAGGTTTTTAACTATTTAAATGAAATTGTCTTCACAAAATAATTATACCTACTATTATAAAATGATTGTTTATAATTCTGAATTTGTGGGTAGGTTGCAAAATTAATAAAATAATCGGTAGTCATGATTGGTTGAAAATCGGTCCGCAGGTAATTTAAATTAGTGCCAGATTGACGTGTATACCCCTAGTACAGTTAGGTATGTACATTCTGACGTCATTCAAGAAATGCGTCACCGAATACGACTGGAAGGTGTGAATTTAATGCTAACGGAAATCAGAGATAGTACATACCTACATAAATGAAAACAATGTGTTTACTTAGTCAAACGTCTATATTATGAAATGCTTTGATAACAATGAGCTAAGAACAAACACTAGAATTCATAAATATATGACTGGCAACATTACAATAATTCCACAGAAAAATATTAAGATTCTGACTCTCTTGTGTCGTAGCAATAGAACATTCCACTGCTATGCACAGGGCACGGGTTCAATTCCATTGCATTGCAATGCATTGGTCTGGGTGTTTCTATGATTCATTATGTAAAAAATATATCTAAGTAGGTGGATTCGTTTTCTAGAACCCATTATACAAGCCAGATAAGCTATGCTTACTTTGGGTTTATATAGCGCTGTATAGAATATCCTACATTTTTTATTTATTGTTTATTTATTTATTTATATAAAAGGAAAGTGGAAATTCCATTTAAATTTTGCTCTACTTTTGTCTGTCTGTGGACAGCATGATGTTGCAGCTTATCGGCTCATACACTGAAACTAATTACCAGTGTCAAACTAGACACCAAATAATATGGGAAGTCACCTCAAATGGTACAAGACTACTCATACAACTGTGAACGTCTAAATATTATAATTTATTTGGTTGCTGGTGAGAAATAAATAATTTATTATATTATTATTATTATTATTATACATTAGAAGCTGTACTGTGATCACTTTCTCTTTTAACAGAACTGTTTCCACTAAGTTTCACTTCAAGAATTGTATACGTGTAAGGGTGTAAGGGAAAAACTCCCGAAGCTGGAGGCCGTTGGTAGTACTCTTGGTACACTACATATTAGCATAAAAAACCGTTAACTAACGTTATTCACTCTTCATCGTGTTAGTAAAGCCAAATGAAACAAAAGTTTTATATATGTAAAAACATCAACTTGCATTACGACGCTATTGAAATGAATGAATTTATCGTTTCATCTAACTTTACTAATACGATGGAGAGTAAATAATGCGAATAATAAAATAAAAATAAAAAGAATTATAGAAAATAAAATACCAAATCGTTATTTCTTTCATGCCAATATGTAGTATACTAGAAGCACAACCAGGGGTCATCGGCTTCGGGAGTGTTTCACCTGTATAAAACTATTGGTGAAACTATTAAAAAGTCTCAGATGCCAATAGGGGATTTGTAGCAAGGCATGGACAACGGCACGGCAGGGAGTAGCGGTCAAGGAGAAACTGCAAAATCGAATGCAAGACTGCGAGGTACAGTCAGCAGCAAATAGATAGCGACATTCAAGGCTGTCAAATAGTTAGATACAGCCAAAGTGGTCAATAACATCGATACAGCCAAAGTGGTCAATTTATTGAGTGCACCCAGCCTGTCCAAATATATCGATACACCATGTTGTCAAATACATTGATACACGCTAGCCGCCATTATTATAGCTACAGGCAATGCGTCAATAGTAACCAAACACCCAAAGTGGTCAAACATATCGATACACATAAATAAAATGACCTATGCAGATTACAAGCAATATGGTGTGACGTTTAGTGACATTTCTTCTATATTTAAATGTAATTAAAAATAATTTTGCAAAGAGTTTTTGACTTATCAATATAAAATTTATTTATTGTAACGCTAAACATTTCCCGTGACTTGGTTCAAATATTTGGTATAGGTATTTTACTTATTTCTTAAAGCTGACAATTAGGACGTGTGTGTTTGTTACTCTTCTAAAATAAAATCACCGGACGGATTTGAATGTAGTTTTGTAACGAAGTAGTAAAGTAACATAAGCTATCTTTATTTTGATCCATGCGAGTGAAGAAGAAGACGACTTCATTCGCGTGGATAACTAATAACCTATACGTTAAATTAATAATTTAAAAACATTTCTGTGTTCCGTTCTAATTTAATTTATTATTTTAAGGTTCAATTTTCAAAAGGCAATTCTATCGCTAATAAAAAAGATAGCGACACAAACAGTCAGTTTATTTCATTTTATATATACGTGATATTATGTGAAATAATATGTCAAAATTGATATTAACATTTTGAGATATTATTTGAATCTATTAAACTAAAAACAAAACACATGGCAATGACGTCACGCACGAAATAACAAAGATAGTTACATACAAAGTTTTAAAGGAAAGAAAGAGATAGACGCCTTTCACCATAATCTCAGACAACTGTCATCGTTGTTACTTCCCAGTTATTAATTTAATTTGAGCTCTATGCTCATTAGTTAGGGTGTAATTGTGCAGTTGTACCGATGTTTATGGCAAGGATGTTGCTTAGTTACATATGGTGATTTGGCTGTCATCATATAACTGGCAGCCTAGTAGAGCCGATATAATTGGTAACATGCGCGTTCCGTTACTTTTGACGAATGAAATGTCTCTATCTATGTGAGCGTCTCGGGTGTATCGATAGTTTTGACCACTTTGGCTGTCTCTAACTATTTGACAGCCTTGGATGTCTCTATCTATTTGCTGCTGACTGTACATGTGATACCTACACATTCCGCCTGTTCAGCAATCATTGGTGACAGCAAATGCTGACGTAAAGTTTACATCAAATATCTAATATGTAACGCTGCAATTAAATAAGTCGTACAGTGCAAAGTCCAACTTCATCACCATAATTATATTATTTCGTAATCCTAGCTAATAATATAATAATAATAGTAAAGAGATTTATTTCGGACGTAAATCTAGAACGGTGTTAGTAACAATTATCTTTCGATCTAATATTAGTAAGTAAACAAGGTAAGGAAGTTTTATTTTCAATGCGCGCTCCTCCTCTATCCGGGGCAAGATGTGGACACCCCCACACGCCCGAGAAGGCCTTCGCTGGCTTTGGGTTAACCGGTGCGTGAAGAATTGGTCGGTTCGAGTCCGACAACAACCCTCGCTGAATTCGGTGAGGGGTATCTCACCATATATTTTACGTCGGAGATTCTTATGAGGGCTCTCATACCAATTGCATAAATAACATTGTTACCCCGTATAAACATGTAGTATTACAAGTTACATTTGCAGTTGGTGGTATGACGGCTGTTCTATTATTAACCTGTTTTCTGTTTTGAGTTCAATCTACGGGCCTAGGGGCTCTAGACTAAGTGACTTTCCATTGATGGATCGCGTTGAAGCAAAGGGTTTTCAATTTGCTATCAATGGATTACTTAACTGTGTGAAATAAAATGTTTCGAGTCACAAAGATTCAAGTTTCATTAATTTTTTGTACCTAGTCATATTACAGATTTACATCAATCCCATAATTTCACTAAGCGATTTCATTGGTGTTTTCGCCAATAGAATGTCACTTTGTCTAGAACCCCTGATCTCCTTGTTTACCCGACTACGCCAGCAATGGTAATGTATTACGCGTGTAGCTATATCCCCATGTTGTATTCTTTTTAGTGCAATAAGGTAGACATAATAAAAGCATGACGAGTACCAAAAATGTATATATTTTTATCAAATATCAAACAATCAGTCAGAACGTCGGTTATGGCCTCTCAGTATCAGCGGCATATCAGGTGGAATTAAAAAATCAAACGTACTTAGTACATTTACGTATTACCTGCACTCCACGCGTTACGTGCGGTTGATTTAATTTTAGTGCTAATCCCGAATATAGGCAAGTTATCTCTCTAAAGTTATCTTTTGGAGTAACAAAGTGAGCGAGTGACATGCATAGATTTACACAAAACTCAGTTATGAGAAAGTGGAGTATATGAACTGTGAAAGGTTTTTTATTAACCTATCAACTTATAGATACAGCCGGCTATAATAAAGAGTGGATATTTAATACTCACTTTTAAATTTTTGCGTCGCATGATATATCGTTAGTGAAACCTGTGTATTAACGCGATCATATGGTAGATACAATAATTTACGTTTTGATTTGCTTGACGTTTCGAACAGGTTGTATGAGCGTACCGGGGTTTCGCTAACCAATGGATATTTAAGAATCTTTCTCCGGTTTAGGATAATTTCCATTTGTTAGATTTTTACGAAACCTATTTCCCAAAATTAACATTTATAACAATACATTACATTATACAAGCTTATTGATATGTAGGACATAAAATTTGCGTGAAAAATAAAAATGTATTCAATTTTGAAAATTTTGCGTACACGAAAGTGACGGACGATATCACAAAAATGACGCAGTGATTCTTTGAGATAAGATTACCACATTAAACGTGAAAACCTTCCTTTTTGAAGTTGGTTTATAAATACTTCAGCCATTTTGAAGAACGATAGTTAGAAGTATTACTAGTACTAATGTAAAGTATACCTATAGGTGTGTGTTTTTGTGTTTCAATAGTCATAGGTACTGCGAATGCACAGAATCGTGTAAAGTGAAGAACTAAAAGCCTTAAAGCGGAGATGATGATGCTGTGTACACAGTTACTTGGAAAACCCATGACAATTGACACAAAACAGACTTAACTTCACTGCGACCTTTCTAATCGTCTAATAGGAATTTTCCATTTATATGACCTTTGCTATTATATTAGGTTTATCTTATTCTTCCACACTCATAAATGTATGCAAATATAAGCACTGATAAAATACTTGGATTTGGAAGGATAATATATGATTCATAATAACCGATGCTCTTGTTATCACGAGTAAATACATATAACACACCTACGTGTACCGTATGATACAGTATAACAGGTAATACCTAGATTGTCACGTTGAATTTCTATCCAATTACGGGAAAGACATACATACATAAACGTAGGCAGAGACGCTAGCACCCACATTTCGCCAGTTTATGTTTAGGTCCCAATGTAATAGGTGGCGAGCCTATTGCCATTAACCGGGCTATTATAAACCTGCGATAAATACACACATAACAGCGAAAAGCATCGAAAGGTCATTGATGTGTGTCATGGTAACCTGGGATCGAACCCGAAACATCGTCTCAGCAGTCCTTTACGCATACCACTAGGCTACCGCAGTTTTTTAACGGGAAAGAAGTACACAATATATCTACTAACAGCACGAGTCACTGCCCTCACACCTGTACAGTCGCCGACCTGAATGAAGTGATGGAAGGTGCAACTGGTGTCACCGAGTTTTGGGCTGGGCGTATCTAACTTTAATTTTCGTTGTTACCATTGACACGAAGAAGAAGAAGTCCCTAAAAATCATATAACTTGATGTTTATCTATCAATGACGTGCATTCTATAGAGAGGATTAGATACCATATACCCTACCGAATTCAGATAAATTATAATTACTGAAGGAGGTCGTAAGAAGGACAAATGGAAAAATACTTGCGCGAGAAGGAAAACTAGAAATAAAACCCTGTACCAACCCCTCTGGTCAGCGTTGAAACAGTAGGTGAAAAAAACAGAATTTACGTAAAACAAATAAAAAATTTCCCCGAAAACGCCAATTTTCGGTTCAATTTTTGGTTCATCCAAACGATTTAAGAGAGTAGTAAGTAAGTAAGTGTGTGTGTGTGTGTTTGTTTATGTGTGCGTGTGTGTGTGTCGACAGTTATACAATAACTTTAAAGAACATCGGCTAAAATGGACCTGAGCAGGTACAGATATACCATATTTATAAGAAAATCCGTCATTTTTCCGGGTTATAAAAACAGCAATTAATATCTCATTAAAAAGCCAGGAAAAAATATAATAGTTAAAAAATAGTGTTACTTTTAGCACATTTATTTGCAAATTATCAAGTTGATATAGCTTCAGAACGCACCTAGTGACGTTTCAAGTCACTGATAAAATGAATGAAAAATCAATTTATTATTTATGATTATTACTCGTAAGTTTTTTTCGTTATTTGTTGTTATTTGATTTATGAATTATGTGAAACAAACAACAAATGAATCATAGCTAGTTATATCAAATTATTATTTTCATAAAATAATAATTATGTAGTTATAAGAGTTCAACACTAATTCGTAAAATGGAACGTCATTTACGGAGTGCTGCTACTGTTGACACTTTGGCTATGTTGACAGTAGTTGACAGGCACTGTTCAGCTAATTCCAGTTTACTTCAAATTGTGTGTTTTTTATTTATTTTCGATTTTAGCTTGCTTTGTTATATAGATGGATGATACCTCCTACCGTTTATTACGATTATTCTGTGCTTTTGTTTTTTGGACACCGATTTTGCTTGTGATTTGGACTTGCATTATTCTTATCGTTCTATTGTGAGGAATCACAATGCCGACGACACAAGCAGTCCTACGATTGCTTTGTGTTAATTGCAATATTCGCATTAACTCAATTCGCCACCATCATGTCTTTGAGTTGGGAACAAGAGTGATTTCAATGATTTGCGAGTGGAATTCATCAATAATAGCAAGTATATATTTACGTAATACCATTATACTTCTTTATTGTACCTGTACGAATAAAATGTTTTTCTCATAATACTATCTATTATTTTACCTCACCACGTAGTTTTGTTTATAACGTAAATATAAACTAGAAGATCTCTAAAAAACTGAAGTTAATCTATCTCTATATCGTCTTATTTTTATTCTATCATCAAAATATTTTTAGTAATAAAATAAAAGTATCTTGGCCTCTTAGATAATTTTTTCACTTGCGATGGTGTTTACTACATGAAAATAAAGTAATCTAACTATAGTTTGTTCCTGTACACGGAAAATGACGGTCAAGTCCAGCGCCTATGGAAATTTGGCCGGTGTTCTTTGATAACTAATCGCTAATTGTTTCCTTTTCACGTTGCTAACTATTATGTTGTCGGTTACAATGATGAGGATAACATTATATAACTTTATTGTTACCTATAATAATATATACCTATTAATGTACACGATATCACGATATTTAACGTGATATTTAGGTACGCATGCAGACGCATGCGTGAATATAATTCTAATAATAGGTAATGTTGCATTTTATTGTTTTTTTTTCTTTCTGTTATTGTTATTTTATCTATTGTTGTTTGTTTTGATGCGTAAATCTCTGAAACTGCTAGTTGGACGTAAAATATTTTTTTCATATGATAGACATGTTCTTAGGGGAGATTTCAGAGTATTTAACATCTCAATATATATCTTCACCCAAACTCTAACAGATACCAACCGCCAAACTTGGACAGAAACTTTTAGTGTAGAGATGTAAATATCTCTTCCATTGACATGTTAAATTCAATCACACGGTATTGAGGATTTGATTGTATCTCTATTTAAGCTGGTAATAATAACTTTATGGTATAGGTATAAGTAGACCACAGGTTAACCAATAAAATAGACCAAAACCGGTGGTATTCCTATATCACTACATAGTATAAAATAAAGTCGCATTTTCTGTCCCTATTTTTCTTGTCCCTTTGTATGCTTAAATCTACAAAACTATGCAACGGATTTTGATGCGGGTTGTGTTAATAGATAGAATGGTTAAAGAGGAAGGTTTATATGTATAGGGTAAAAGCCGGATAGTTGCGCCACTTTTCAACAAAGCTATATAGTAAAGAAATATGTGCTTAATAAGAATATTGCAAGATGTATATCAAATTATAGGTCTTTGAGCTACTATAGAAGCCTATTATAAAGAACATAGTTATTATAGGTTTTGAGTAAAACCTGTTTTATTTGACCTCTCACAGAGAGGATAGTTGCCCACTCTAGCGGATAGTTGCCTAACGGAAATAATACTTCAGAGGATACTTGCCTCATGCGGGGATAAACGCCTCACAATGACTTTTGATGAAAAACAAATTCATATCGATTTACTCAACCAGTCTTTATTAAGTATTTATTGTAATCTTTTATGCAGTTCTAATCAACGTTATACAAAATATAACAAGAATAGCCAAAAAATATACCCCGTATCCCGTGGTATCCCGTACATTTGCGATATTTAGTTGTATTTTTTTATCCAACTCTTGGAATGCAAGACCTAAACTTTCCTCTGTCCAGCTTATGTGACGCGGCACCACGCCTGCTATACGCTGATACTTACGAGGCATTTTGCTCACCTAAAAAGTTAATTAATTATTAATTTTATTTTATTAACGGGTAGAATGCACTCTGGGGTTACGTACGTCCATAGGCCACGGCAACCACTTTTCATAAGGTGCATATCTGCCACTTTAAGTGGTATAAAAATAAAAATAATGAACAATCTGAAAAAAAAGTACTGACACGGGTGGGCATAGAACACACGACCTAAATACTTATTGTATTCTAGCTAAGTTACAGCCACAATGAATAAAATGACACAAATAGAAAATATTTGCCTTTGTTCGTGAAGGAATTTATAGTTGCGAATAGTTGCCCCCAGAGCAACTATCCGCACAAGTTTCTAGGGCAACTATCCTTTTTGATACGGATACTTGCCCTTTTCATTTGCGAAATAAATAATAATTATTTTACAATAATATGTAATAAACTTTGCAATGTAAAGCCTAATGCACACAAAGAAATAAAAGGTGGATTGAAACCACAATTAGTAATAAAAATATTCAACAGAAATAACTTACCAATATAAGTTCAACACCTGTCGAAGATTCACCGCGGAAGATTTTCGCTTGCACGAGTGAAACGCTTGCGTCTATGGTGACGGTTAACGTGGCCCTGAGGTCTACGGGAGGTGTACTTACAACTATAGTAAAACGCTAATGCCACTTACATCCGTAACATAGTGTATTCGAAACCGTGGCAAGTATCCCGCTGGCGCAACTATCCGGCTTTTACCCTATAACATCATGCTACGACTAATAGATGCGGAGCAGGAATGAAAAATGTTGCAAAAACGGGGCGACGCAGGCGAATATATTAATGTTAATTATAAATTAGTCTTCAAAATATTCCCTAACATTAGAAAATCATAAAAATATTCTCATCTACCCACGGTCAACTGGCGGATATTTACTCACCGCACAGTTTCACGGAACAGCGATGTTACCGCAACACAAACATATTGTTCCCGTACGTAACGATTAAAATATCATGTGTAAAAACTGTTATTGCTGAAGAATTGCCGGTTAGTTGCCTCACTGCACCAAAAAACATTATTTGCTACCCTTAGGCGGTTGGCACACTGCTTCGTATCACGCAGAATAGCACAGGATGTTCGATAAGTTCGTGTTAGATCAGTATCACACCTGATGGTGAGTGAGGATATGGTCAACGGTGGAGCACGCTTGTCTAGAATTAACCTAGTCACTCTAGTTTTGAAGACTAGAGTGGTTTTATGATAATAAATGTAACCGGGAATTAACGCGATCATGGTATAGGTATATTCCCGGTTACATTTATTATCATAATCATGGAACGCGAAAGTTTAAAAGTTAATAGAGTGGTTTTATTTAAAAATTATGAATGTCACTTTGTGTCTTACAACATTATTAAGAATCCTTAAGTTTATCGATACCTTTGTGTATCTAATAACATTAGCAGGTTTTATTTATGTTGCAACTATGTGTTGGATGTTAGAACGGATGTAGGGAATAAAGAAATGTTATCGCAAAAGGCCATCAATCGACTAGTAATGGTAAGAATTCAAACCCGAGACCACCCGATCGTAAGGTCAATTTGCATCCACTGGTTACCTACGTATTTATACCCGAAACAACGTGTATGGAATATTTAATGATGATAGATTAGGTATTTAGCCATGAAAGCGTAACAAACAAAAGTATAAAGTCACTTTTACATTTAAAATATTAGTAACAATTACTTACTAGTAAAGAGAGGTCGGCCCTAAAAACATGGATGGGTTGTGTGAAGGAAGATATGACAAAGAAGGGAGTGACGGAGGAAATGACATCTGATAAGAATGTATGAAGGAGAATGACTTGTTCCGTCGACCCCTAGTAATTTGAACAAGGGCAGGGAGATGAAAAAATGTGAAATTTTTTATTGTGGTTTCACCCACTGTCGCCTCACTCGGCTCCTAGAAGTTACAGCGTGATGTTATATAACCTATAATCTGCCCAAGAACTCTAAATCGTACCGGTAGTTCCTTACATACGCGTGCAAACATAATTTTCAGCTTTATAGTTCACAAACAATAGATTATTCTGCTCAAACATAGTAAAATATATAAACCTACTGTAGATATTTTTTTTCGTTTTGCGCATTAAAGCCTGGTGCTATAGTCACCGGCATATATTTCAGTTAGTGAGAGAAACGAGGTCCTAACCTAACGCGCTAGGATTGGTTTAACAAATCTATCATTGGTGAATTTGACGTAATGAAATGTTTTAAGGCAATAGTATGCAAACTGTTTCAAACCAAATATAGATCAAAAATAGTGAATGCACTAACGGGACTCATACCTGCAATATTTTCCTTACACGGGGATAAAGCGTTCCCCCTCATCATTCTCTGAACCTTTTCCCAACTCAGTTGGGGTCGGTCTTTTCAGTCTAACTGTGATGCGGCTGAACTAAGATAATTTTCCGTGAAGCTACTGCGATCTGACCTCCACAACCATTGGTCCAATGACCAATGGCGATATCGAAGTTCCCCTTGTAAGAAAAATATCTGCCGGTACCGCTAAGCCCCGGAGCCACGTGTGTAGCATTCAAAATTCTCCTATACAACCATACACTTTTTTCAAACTGAATTTGATTCCTCCATCGTCGTACAACCCCTTACTATCCTTAAAAGATACTCAATAAATGGATAAGTACTGCAGTCAAAGTGTATATTTTATGACGTCACTGAGGTCAAAATATATGCCAATAACTACACACGTGTATCACAGTATCGTACTGCATCACAAGACTCACGTACAGAAGTTTTAACAACATTACGAGACTCTTTATTAGCCTAAACGACAAAGACGTGCTTGCCCGCACATAATTTCATATTATAAACACTGCTACAAATGCCGGCAGATATCTTAGACAAAAGACGACCGCAGGACCATTTAAAGGAGCCCTGGGTCTGCCGGGATGCGAGGGATTATGTTGAGTACTATCTCACCTCCGGCAACGAAAGACCCAAAGTGCGTTTTGGTCGGTTGGAGTTCGACATAACCTCTCCAACCGGCTCCGGCGGGTATCTGTGGGAATCTTTGGCACGAAAAAAAAAGGACCATTTAAAGGAACCTATGAGGCGAGCCCTTTGAACCACTGATTGGTTTAATCTAAGTAATCTATGACCGCGCTGCTCATAACAGAACTAGAAACTGCTTAAACATTTTCATACTTGTGTGGATTGAGAGAACACATTTTTTCGTTGCATATTTTTGTGTATTTAATGCAGAGAGAGCAAAAGAACAAATCTCTGATCTTTACTGATATTAATTAAAAGTCTGTAAACATAACAACTTACCTATGTTTGCGAATACTTCTGAGAACTGGTAAATGGAAGACTGAGGGAGTACACATTAAGAGTTGTAGTTTTTAATATGGTTTTACTGAAAGCTATTAATTTTATTTTGGAATTAATTGTTAATTTTTACATGAGATTAGTGCCTGAGTTCACACGCACGCCTAATAGTAGTCAAGTAGTTTGCCGGTCATTAAACGGTTGATTTCTTAATTCGTTATAATATATATGTAATGAGTGTAAATAAATACTTTTATGAAATAATTTTGTTCTAATGCTCGATCGAATTACTCAAGTGATCAGAACATTCTCTCTGTAGGAGACTGGTTGCGGTTTCAAGTCCTGTCTAGATATTCACTATTTCCAATTTTAGTCCGATTTCCCGAAATTTTTTAAACATTATTAATAACGCTTATTAAAAAATTTTAATCTGATGATCTGAAATTTTTGTCTGTTTGTCTTTTTGTCTTTTTGTTCAGGCTTATCTCTGGAACGGCTGCACCGATTTGGACGGGACTTTCACTGGCAGATAGCTTATGTTATAAGGAGTAACTTAGGCTACTCATATTTTAGATTTTTTTTTATTACATTCCACGCGGACGAAATCGCGGGCACAGCTAGTAGACAATTTATCTTAGATAAAAAATCGGAGTGACAATGGTTATCAAGGTACACTATAATTTAGAGGCGGGGACTCTGCTTTGCATATAATAGACTCACTTCTATTACAAAGGCAAACTACTAACAACTGAAATCAAGGGTTGCCAACTGCCTTGAAAAGAATTGTATGTCATTACCACAACAAATTACAAAATAAAAACAATGCAGTTATAATTATGTTTTCAATGTTGATTGAATCATCATGTTCTTGTCATTGGACTAATTAAACTAAGTGATAATTAAAAATATAACAACTCATTACCTCTTTTCCTGGTACAAACCACTAATCGTTACATTATGCAACATGAACTAATTTGCAAATATATTTTTAAAAAACAACCCAAGCCTAATCTAATCCATAGTTTATATTACTTATGTAAATCGAGGAAAAATCTACTTATTACCGCGTTACCGAATTTAAAATGTCAGGTTCGAGTCCGACATAATTACCTCCTCTGACTTTGGGGCGGGGGGGGGGGCGGTATCCGTGGGGGATTTTGCAAAACCTTTTCTAAGGTTTATTTGACTCATAATCTCGTTTGCCACTCATCATGGCATTTGTATCGCAATAGGTCCGAAATATCAAACAATAACACATAACAACAAATAGTAGATATTCCGTTGACTCAACAGAACCCAGAATATATTATATAATACTGAATATATTTTATTTTTTTATTAATTCTCAATTACACGTGAACAAAACATATTAAGTATTCTATGACAAAAGACACTCTTACGATGGACTGGATTGTATTGATATTATGTGCATACGCATATTTCAAACACAACCCTAACAATTTTAAAACTACATGTAAAAACCCTACTCCACAACCTCTTCATTTATTATCTATTATATTGTTGCCAAGTTATTCAATACCTATTCACAACTACCATATTGTAACAAATTCTTGTAATTGGTTGCGAAAACTATGTTACCTATGTGGAACTGTAACTTTATCATGGATTTTCTTATCAGGGCTCTTAGTCAAGCCATAGTTAATTGTTAGTTTTGTTATGTTATTACATAGATACGTATATTATATTAGATACTGTAAATAGTAACATTGTAATTTTAGTGTAACCTAACCTACATAATACATTGAAGTGGGTGATACGAGGGTTTGGCGAGTCCCGCAGTGAGCGGAGGCGACTCGGTCGTCGGAGGTCGCAGAATGACCTCCGTCCCCCATGAGCGCGGGCCTGGCGGTTACGGATGGAGCCGCCGGTCACCTTAGCAGAAGCAGGCCACGGCGATGGCACAAAGTGCCAGCTCATAGCCAGAGGCTAGACGGGGACACCATGGTCCACACATTGGGGAAGAGGGTCATCTCAACAGAGATGTCCCCGGGTCTGTCGGGGTGCGAGATATATGTCTTGTATAATCTCACCTCCGGCAATCAAGGACCCATGGACGGCGTGCGTTTTGGTCTGTTCGAGTCCGACATAGTCACCTCCACGTTTTGGTGGAGGTGGTATCCGTGGGGATTTCGCGCAAGATAAAAAAAAGGGTTTGGCGAGTAATGTCTTTATTGAAAAATTACTAAGCATCGTCTCAAAGTACTCTGTTTTCAATAACAGAAATGGATGACACACGTGAAGCTAAATTCAGTCTGTACAAAGAACTTAATCGGCGGTTTAAAAGTAAGTATACACACTGGTAGTAGTGCACAATCATCACCACCTACCGTATCCATTCTTTTTTCATATTGTTATTTAGCTATGGAGGCTTGCTGTTAGCAATTTTGACATACACTGTTGTTACTAAATTTATATTAGTCTGTAAGCCTTCTTCAAGAGTAAATAAAAAAAGAAAAAAGTACGTGTACATACTTATTAGGGTGATACGCATTAAAACCGTCGTCAAGCTACAAGTTTGCGAGCTTACTCATACGCTTATCATCCACTTAATACCTAAATGTATTATCATTATTCTATTAGATATAATAGCCTATAACAATAGTGACTATTATGGAAAAAATAAATAAATCTATAGTCAGTAATTTTATATAAAATGGATATGAAACGAGGTAATAAAATCGATATGCGAAGAGTACCACTTCTAATATTCATAAACGCGGTTAGTACAGTCTACGTCATATAATATTTATGCTAACATTTTTATAAACCCTTTATTAATTTGAATACAATATATCAATAATTGATATACCTATAATAGTTTTATCGAGGTCTCGGGTTCGATCCCAGGTTTTACCATGGCACACACCAATGACTTTTCGATGCTTTTCGAAGTTATGTGTGTATTTATCGCAGCTTTATAAAGTCCCTGGTTAATGAAAATAGGCTCGCCATCTATTACATTGGGACCTAAACATAAACTGGCGAAATGTGTGTGCTAGCACCTGTACCTACCCTTTCGAAGATATAGACGTGAGTTTATATTATGTTATGCTATTATAGTTTTATGATTCTCATAGGGCAAAGTTAATAAATGTTTCGTTCATTATTTCATGAGAGTTAAATCTTGAACATAATGTATTCGTAGTTACTTCGCTGAACGAAATATGGATTGAACTTGAAAGTAAAACATTTGGTCTTTAAAATTTAGGTATGTGTATGTGTACAGTGTATACAGGGTTTAAGGGCCTTCCCCGAAGCCAAAGCCCCTGGTAGTACTCTTGGTACACAACATATTTGAACTAAAAAAAATGACGACAACGCAGCGTTCCCCTTACACCCTGTATAGAGTACAAATATCGACTCGCATTGTGACTAAAAGTGTTTCATACTATTTTTATCAAACATAGCTGTACTTGACATTGATAAGCATTCCTGTTTCTAGTGATACAATCAAATGAAAATAAAAGTGAACGAAATTATCCAATTGTGTGACGAAAGAAGAATACTTAGATCGACGTCATCGACCTCTGTGACTAATTAAGAGGTTACGGGTTTGACTACCGATCAATACAAATATTTATAAATGGATAATATCATTCAATGGCCTTACTACTACCTCTTAAAAGTAATATTATTTCAACCTAAACCGCGGTAGACTAATGGTATGGGTAAGGCACTGCTGAAACGAGGTCTCGGGTTCGATCCCAGGTTTTCCCATGGCACACACCAACGGCTTTTCGATGATTTTCGAAGTTATGTGTGTATTTATTGCAGGTTTATAAGTGCCCGGTTAAAGGTAATGGGCACTCACCTTATTATATTGGGACCTAAACATAAACTGGCGAAATGTGGGTGCTAGCACCTCTGCCGACACCTTCGGGGATATAGGCGTGTGTTTATGTTATGTTATTATTTCAATCTTAACTTTACTTCCTTAGGTGAGATTTGAACCGGTAGCGCTAAGTAAGTGTTATATGGTTAAAATGGATCAAACAGTATCTCTTACTGTAGTGGATACATTTATTTGTTTAATTTGTTATATTTTACATTTGTCTTACAAGATACAGTATACAATAATATAATGAACTGTCAAAGTAAAATATTCCTTCGAAAAAAGGTTTTAAAGATATTTGAATTCGAAAACTCAATTTTCGAGTCACTCAAAAACGCTCTATACAAAATCGGTACATGCGAGTGATGTCACGAGCCTGTCACGCGTAATGCTAATATATAAAGCGCAAAAGAAGGGTAATTTTTTTGTATAAAGGTAATTGTTTTTTACCACTTTTTGACGTTTTATTCCACTGGTTTGCCAATAACTACCTGCTGCTTATCAACTAACTTTATCTCAGCAGGATGTATTAAAACAACAATTAGGAATAAACAAAATAATAAAACGCACGTGACGTATTCGTCATTCTTTAATTTATTTATTAGATTCACTAACAGTATAACTATTAGGTGATTATATCTTATAACATAAGTATGTTATATGTTACAGACAAAACTCATAATCAGTCAATCTGAAAATTTCATATATTTGTTAACCAACTTATACTTACAGCTAACTAGTAATATAAAGTATAGGTCACATACAGGGGCCTCCATTATACTTAGAGCTAACTAGAAATATAAGTTATATGTCACATACAGTGGGCTCGTAAAGCTCTTTGACAATTTGAAACAAAAATTGTATGTAGTCATGGGAATATACAACTCCTAGTCTTAGAAGCTACTGATTAATACATCTACTTGTGTAGAGAAAATGATACCAATCTAGTCTTTTTTAATAACTTACTTATATTACTTTTGGTTAAATTAGACTTAGGCTGTCAAAGGATTATATTTATGAATTTTAAGGTGTCTAGAAACTTTTGAAGCCCACTGTACATAGGTTAAATACACTTCTATAATATATGCAAGTAATGATGTATGTTATAACGCATTATTCATTGGATATAATACAGAAGAATAAATTATTTCTTATCAACTTTTTTATTCCTTTTTTTATTACATCTAGCATTATAGAGGTTATAATACGCATTAAAATATGGATAGTAAGTAAATCCATCATAAAATTTCAAAGTTGGATTTTTTTGGATTTTTAAGTTCGCTCACTAGTGTGACCATCATTAGTACAACACACGAAACTCAATAGACTGGATAAATCAATCAATCAATACATACTTAGTACAACCGGAGCTTGTTAAAAGTAGTTCTGGCTAATTCGAGTTCTAATGGATATATTATATTAAGTCAGAAGGTTAAGACTAATCTAATCTAATGAAGGTTAAGGCTAATCTATGAAAGGGTGCGCGGTGACCCCGAGCTCGCTATGGTACCTATGCGCGATGGATCAAAATAATTCACTTTCGCAATTAACAAATACCGATGTAGTTTTAAGAATTCTTTTACCATTTCAATGAAATTTAAAAACAATTAATATACTAACTATTTCTATCGACCATGGGTTGAAGTTCGGTCTTGGACACTTTTTAAATTTAATTCGATAAATACTTAAACTACCATAATGAAATAACCATTTTGAAATGCTCCAGTAGGGACTAAAGCATTTGGCATATAACACTACAAAGTCAAGTTTCACAATTAGTTTTAAATTAGTAGACACGTCATTTTGACTTCACCCCACCTGATGGCAAGCTGAAGGCATTGTCTCAGGAAAGAGGGTCACCATTACAAACTCGTAAATTGTTACAATCGTGGCACTCGGCTTGTACGGCCTCATCAGATGCTTTTTCCCAGTTTTTTTCACAAGTTTGTCATTTTTTTCCATTTTTTAACCGATTGTGTCAAATCTACGTTACACTGTTTTCTTTTAGGTCCTACCTTCTATAAAAGTAGGACTTTCTTGCGTTGAACGGATTAAGAGTTTTGACTGTAACTTTACACATTTAACATTTTTAGGTATTTGCAAGATGAGGCTAATAATTTTACATTTTAAGCACCAAACTTCATAACTGAATTAAAATTTTAAATTACCAAAAACAATAAACATTAGGTATAATGAAACAAAATAATTTTAACCCGTGTATTAATTAGGCAAGTTTTCAAAGACGACTCTATGAAATTCATGAGACTTACTCGTATATCTGTAGTAATTATTATTTATTTATTACATCTTGATGTTCTCGGTATTGGTAGGTAAATTATGAACCGCTAGGTGACAAAATAAATTTCATATATTGGGCGACTTTCAGCAATGTTATGAAATGTTGTGGTGCATTGTCTATTGAACGACTAAATTGATATGGGGCCATTCATTAATGATATGGAGCATGGAACCATTCAATTTATGGGGATTGGGACGATGATGTGGCCTTATGTTTTCTTAGTAGGGTGTGGGAGAGAGTCTAGTTAATTATTCTTGATAGACGATCCCGACCTACTACTTTCGCTTCATTGGCTCTCATTACCTTTTTCATGCATGCTCGTCGGTTTATGGTACTCCTGACCTGTCCCTTTTCTAACACTTCCTCGATTTGTCCAGGTATGTGCGCCTAGGTCTTCCCCTTCCGACGGTGCCATGTTAATGTTAATGTAATAAAATAACCTGATAACTGTACAATTAGCAGTGGAAAAACTGTCAAAACGTAACACACTGACTTACACGAATACTACAGAACAGAACTATACCCACTAGGGCCGTATACGTGCCGACTAGGACCTAGTGGATACACAGCTTAAGTTCTATTAGTTTACAAGATATCTGTCTTCAGTGTCCTTACTGCCTGTGATAAACAATGCATTTGGTTATGCACCAATAATATTGGTTTTGATTTATGTATTTGGAAGACAGCAGCAGTAAATGTTGAATGCCACATAAATCTCCACTGAATTCTTCGTAAGTTATGTCCCTCCAAACAGACTGGCAATGAGCGAGTACACCACGAGCCAAAGTGTTATTTGTAGTGTTTATACATTAGTTTTGGTATTGTCCAGGCTAATAGCCAGTGACTCACCATGCTTGTCCATAGCCTCACCCAAAAGATGGGGTCTGCAGTTGTCGTATGTCGTCGACTACAGAAACATGAGTCATCATCACGCCAGCTCGTGACCACGGCTAGTGCAACCTGGCCGAAACGTCAAGCAAATCAAAAGGTAAATTATTGTAGTTACCATATGATCGTGTTAATACCCGAGTTTCACTAACCATATATGATGCAACACGATAGTATAAAAGTAAGTACAGAATCATCACCTTTATAATGATCGTAATGACAGCTAAGCAAGTGACTCCACACTTATAATACTAATTCCATTCCAGCAATCCATAGGAATCTCATCATCATTCCCTGAACCTTTTTCCCAACTCAGCTGGGGTCGGCTTTCCAGTCTAATTGTGATGCGGCTGAACTTCGATATTTTCCATGAAGCGACTGCCATCTGACCTCCACAACCAATGGTCCAATGACCAATGGCGATGTCGAAGTTCCAAATTAGACTGGTTGGACTTTTGAGGGCTCCAACTACCCGTAACGACTGTCATAGGTGTTTTTATGGCAACCGGGACCGACGGCTTAACGTGCTCTCCGAGGCACGACCAGACCAGTGCAAACAGCCACATTCATGCATACAACTTTTTGCACTGAGCGGGGATCGAACCCGCGCCCCGTGCGTAGCAGTCGCGTGCACTACCGCCACGCCACGGAGGCTATAGACATAGGAATCTATTCCCCATATAAAGAATATCCATCCTATTCCCGATCCTACACTACCTATGTGCGAAATTTCAACCCAAAAAAACTCACTTTCGCATTTATTATATCTCCCTTGGCACTACCGCACTTGGTATATTTGTCAGCAAAAAATTTGCCAAAACACATGTTTTTATGGTCCTACCACAAGATTATAGCCACTGACGTCAACTAGAACAAACACCGGTACAGCACGGGATTTATTTACAGTTAAAACGTTGTATACAGGACAAAAAATATATTTGCCTTGCATACAATCTGTCGATAGTGAATTCTGGTAAAATCAAATTATTACATGTTACGCTAGTTTAGGTTTAATCTTATCAGATCGATTGGATAAAACATTATCTAGGCATTGCATATTTATTGTATCGGAATATTGAACTTGAAAAATAAACTAGACAGGTGTTGTGGTTAATTTGTCTCACGGCAGCACCGCTACTCACGGAGAGGGCCTGAGCATAGGTTTCAGTCTACGGGAAGCCGAAGGAAGAAGACTACTTTCTCCCCTTACTTCTACGTCTTACTAAGTACTGATGATGATGAGATGGTAAGGTAAGATAGAATATTATAAGGGTAATCGGGCTGTCATACAACGCAAAAGGTACCCGTACAACTTTAAAATTTGAACCATCTCACAAAAATACCCGCGAACGACCTCCATTTTAAATCGAAGCCATTCCACTAGCGTTTTCGTTAATAGTTATCTGGAGCCCCAGGAGTAAGTACTACGTAGAATATTTCTGAGAGCCTTGGAAATAGAAATCTTAATAATTAACGGATTCTTCTGCATTCTTATCACTCATACGGTTGCTATGAAATTGTTGTGTAAGTACATGGCCCTGAAGGTTTCTGTTTTTAAGTCGGTAAGGTTAAATATTATCTAAAAGTTATTATTTTCACAAACGGAACTAAAGTTACTGTGGTTATTATTATAATAATACTTAAAACTATTTATATGCTTCACTCTCCTTGTGTTCTAGTTCGCATTTACGTATATAAGCGTGCTGTATTCACATAATAAACACATATACACGAATATTTAATCATATTCCTAAAACTATTCTAGAAATTAGCAACCTTGAGTCCTTCAAAAGTAAGGTAAAGCAATTACTGACTGAAAAAGGGTGTTTTCAGTATATTTTATTCCGTAAAAGATTTTCTATCAGACAAATTTCATTTACTTATTAACAATTTTGTTAAAATATAATACAAACTTAAAACTATAATCATTTTTTAAATTCAGTATAGATACTTCATATATAAATATATAACACTGATCTTCACACTAGAATTCCCTGTGTCGTGAAGATCTAATGATTTAAACGTATTGTTTGACATGCCCTCATTTATCATTATTATTTGTTATTATAAATATGTATTATTTTTGATTTTCAGGCAGGCAGTCGTAGGTATGCAACTGATAATACCTGTATCCGGTTTACTTCTTCCAGCTATATTTCATTCAAACTAATATAATGTGTCAAGTCTGTTTTTTAATTGTTGGTATGTAATTTTTTATTATTTTTATATTTGTGACGATGTACTCATGACATTTATAATAGTTAACCTGGTAATGAATATATCATCAGACATTTTGGTGACAATACTTCCACAACTATCGACATAATATATTTTAGCTCAATTTCGCAAATTATGAATAAATAACTAAAGATAAAAAGAATTAACGTTTCTATTAGAGCAGTTAAAATATCAGAGTAAACAAAAAGATAATAACGTTATATCATAAATATTTTGTGGAGCATAGATAACCTAGTTGAAGTGGATGACTCGCTCCGTCTAATGTTATAATTTCGACTATTATTATATATCACAATTTTATTATACATTTGCACCTAAGTATTACTTACTTAGGTGTAAATGTATAATAAAATACGAAAGAATATCAGTGTCAAACAATTAAATAATTTTGCACAGAAACGGGATTTTATAAAATAAAACAACAACCCACTTTAAACAAAACATTTAGACCGTAAGTCCCTATGGTCAAAACAAATAAATACTTATTATTAGATTATATGTCTATTTACAACAATTATAGGTAAGTATAGGTGGTATGTTAAGAGTAAGACATCAGTCTGCAATCAGTTCATTTTCCATTAACTCCTCTCTTAAAAAAATATCGCCCCTAATATGACGGAAAATGCTCATAAACTATTTATTTATATAACTTTTAAATGCGAATAAAATCCTACTAGTTTAATTTTTTTAACTATTTATATAATCTAAATAAAGAAGCAGATTGTTAGTCATAGTTAAGAAAAAAACAATATTTACATACCTGTAAATTGAAGAACTGAAATTAAACAACTGCAGTGTATAATCACGTAAATCCAAAATAATAACTGGTCTGGTCAAAAACCCAAAATCACTTTATATCACCAATATTTTACTAAACAATCACTAGCGGAAACACAATACATCGATCAAAGTTACGAAAATACAATCGACAATTTTCCCGCCTGTTGCATGCGGACAAGCAAAGCGTGCGTTCAACGACAATACTTTTCATAGACTAATTTATTTTTTCCTCAGCCGGCATACAATCCGGCCAAGACAAATACCTGTCAGCCACGAACGTACTTTGTTACACTTATTTACTTTTACAAATAGTTGTGTAACAATGCGTGTGATTGCTTGATTTGTCAACGTAGACTTTGTTTTTTAATTAAACTGTTTTTATAGTTAAATTTTCAGTGTTTATTTTGCTATAGCTATGGCAGTTAGTAATCATAATTGAAAACATGCACACCGTTTAAAACATTTTATGAAACTATTATTTCAGTATTAGTCACCTACTGTTGACTTCAATTAATGGTATTGAGATTGTTAACTTTGGACTACATATTAAGGAACAGACATACATTAAGTAAGCCTGAAAAGCGAAACCTACGCTGATAACCTATGCCCTCTCCGTGAATAGCGGCGCTGCCGTGAAACAAATTACTACACAACGATGGCAACTCCAAAATGCCATCGATTCGACAGAAGAAGAATAACTTCAATATGCTGGAGAGCGTTATTAATGTTAGCGAGCATCATCATCACCATCATTTCAGCCACAGGACGTCCACTGCTGAACATAGGACTTAATAGTGCTCAATCGGTGATATCTTTAATTTTGCTGAAAACTTTCATGTCGTATGCATATAGAGCGAATTTGGAATTGGTAAAACATGAGGAAACGTCATTGATGAAGATATTGAACAACAATGGGTCTAAGAGGGAACCATGTGGAACTCCTGATGGCACAACATACTGATTAACAACAATTTATAGGTGCTATGAAATTTAGTTTAATAAATTAGAAATTTTATAGTAGGTACTTAATCATAAAGTACCTACCTACGCAAAAAAATTGCTGAACGGCCTTGAAGAAATGGTCAAGTAATACAACATCATAACCATCTTAGTAAACCACTATTATTAGTAATTTCACGTATCCATTAGATAACATAACATAAACTCACGCCTATATTCCCGGGCGGGGGTAGGCAGAGGTGTTAGCATCCACATTTCGCCAGTTTATGTTTAGGTCCCAATGTAAGGTGGCGAGCCTATTGTCATTAACCGGGCACCTTATAAACCTGCGATAAATTCACACATAACTTCGAAAAGCATCGAAAAGTCATTGGTGTGTGCCATGGTCAAACTTGGGATCGAACCCGAGACCTCGTGTCAGCAGTCCATTACACATACCACTATGCTACTGCGGCTACCATTAGCTGTTCTATTAATAGTAGAGAAGTGAAATTCTTCCATATAAATGACATTTATAAGATTCAATCAGCAATTTGAAACACATTACGTCAACATTGAACCCTGACCAGAATGTAAAACATAGGACTTAAATTCAGCTCACGTCACACTAGAAAAGGGCGAGACATCACTTTGTACATTTTAACAATTTGTTAATAAAAGTGAAATTTCGCCATTGCTATCTAAGTAGGATCTTTGCCACGAATAGATTATCGTAGATAATGTAGACGTTTCTAAGTACATCAGTGATAAACCAGATGGATCTCGTGGGATATGTATTTGAGAGTAGGTATGTCATATAAATGTCACTGACGAAACATATTGTTATCATGTTTTTATAAGATAAAAAGAAATGCGTTCAAATTTGAAGTGGGTGAGAAATACCTTTCTTTGTTTGTGCTAGTAAGACGGAAAATAGATATATTATTCATCTTACGGCGGAAGTTCCAGGAGAAAATGATACCCATTTTCTCCTGGATCCTGAGACTTGGCCTTCAGCTTATTATCATCCACCGAGGATATCCCACTAATGCAACTGACCCCATAGACAGCTACTTACACTAACTTACCTACTTACACTACACTGTTGACAAAGTTTAAATTATGAATAAAATATGTAATCTTATGTATATTAAAATTAATTGCTGTTCGTTAGTCTCGCTAAAACTCGAGAACAGCTGGACCGATTTGGCTAATTTTGGTCTTGAATTATTCCTGGAAGTCCAGACAAGATTTAAAAGGTGAACAAATATGAAAATGCTCGGGAAGGAGCAGAGGGCACGGGATCAGAAGTCCACGCGGGTGGAGCCGCGGGCAACAGCTAGTACCAAAAACATCGCCATAGAATCATAGTGGTAACCCATTGCAATTTTGTAGCTAAACTAAAATGGCAAAAGGCTCGGTTATCAATCTATGTTATTGGTACTCGTAGTTACCAAAGCTATCGATGTTTACCATGATTAATCTTTACCTAATTCTCGCGTATTACAAGTATTAGCACTCGAAGTATAAAATATACATTGACAATTGATATATTAAACGGCCATAACTGTTTCAAATTAGTTGATAATTTTGATATAGGTACATCTATACACGAGTATAAAAAATTAATCGCGAAATATGTTGGTAAGCGCATAACTCGAAGACGGCAGTACCAATTCGAGTAATTCTTTTTTCAATTGTTCTTTGAACTCTACGGAAGGTTTGCATGGAGCAGCGGGAACGGGATCAGCAGTCCAAAGAGCGGGAACGGGATCAGAAGTCCACGCGGGCGGAATCCCTGGCAACCGCTAGTTAATTCAATAAATTGCTTACGTAGATTTTCATGTATAAACTTATTACTAGACTAACTTCAAGAAAAAGTCGAGTGATATTCATGGTTGGACCTATTGTAAGCGTATGAGCGGAGTCGACTCGGACGTCGGAGGTCGCAGAATGACCTCCGTCCTCCATGAGCACGGGCCTGGGGGTGATGGGTGGAGCCGCCTGTCACCCTAGCAGAAGCAGGCCGTGACGGCGGTGCAAAAATGAG
Organism: Pelosia muscerda; assembly: GCA_963691645.1. Lineage (NCBI taxonomy): Eukaryota > Metazoa > Arthropoda > Insecta > Lepidoptera > Erebidae > Pelosia > Pelosia muscerda. Next base: position 1,843,402 of record OY829102.1, read on the forward strand.
CCTCCCCATACCCGGGGGCTAGACAGGGATACCGTGGTCCCTACACCCGAAGAGGGTCATCTCGAGAGAGAGGGCCCCGGGTTTGCCGGGGTGCGAGGGATATGTTGTCTACTACCTCACCTCCGGCAACTAAAGACCCAAAGACGGCGTGCGTTTTGTAAGCGTAAGGATCTAGCTACCTGAGGATTATAAAACAGAGCTCGTAGGTACCTAAGTATTTAGACGTAACGCAAAAGTTCACTGAATGTCACTACTTATCTGTCGCGTAGTCTACTCTTATCAGTCATTCTAAGAAGTAACATAATCTTTTAGGAAACAGTACCTACCTACTTACTTCTGCATGGATAGGTAATGCCGAAAGCGGGTGATATACCATGTATCAATAACGTGCACAGATTGTATCATTTGTGTATGAGGTCCCAATAAAACTCTTATACTTAGGTTAAGTTTTATCTGAAATGAGTAGAATATGTAGCGTCCTTTTGACTCTATGGAATGCTCGCCCAAGCTATGGTGTGTATCTGAACTGAGGGCCCAACCTTCCCCCCTTTTAAACCTTTGTCAAACGAAATAAGACTTATTAAAGCAATTAGTAAAAAGTAGTAAAAACTCAAAGCAAACCACCATAAATTTGTAAAACGTAAAATAAAACTGTTATAGGTAAGTACGTAATTTATTTGGGCCCTCAGTTCATACTTTTCATAAAATGATATAGCCCGTATATCTCGATAAATACTAGCCCTGTGTTAATAATTTTTATTTTACAAAATAGCTTTGAACTTATTAAATACTTTTACAACTATTATTCACAGTTAAAAAGAAAATAAAAGTTGAATTTTACCAAAACGTCTGAACTGAGGGAGCGAGACTTTTGGCTTTACTGCCTAGGCTTTACGTCTTAGAAAAACGCAATTTACAATAACATTTCTAAAACATAAGATATCACTCGTTCTTCTATATACCATACTTTAAGATAAAAGGGGACTACTGGGAATAATCGTAATTTTCTATGGGACATTAGCGATAATAATGAAGCATTGCAGTTAGACCAGTTGTTGAACTTTTCAGGGCTATAACTACCGGTAACAACTGCCCTATGCCGCGTCTACATTTGCGTAACATTGAGTTCTGGGCTCTAGCCAAAATGCATTCATTCTGAATCTACTTTCGTCATCGCTCTGAAAATGTATGGGAGTGACATTTGTGGTCGAATGTCATGTGATACGATTCCGACAACAAATGTCAATCCCATACATTTTCAGAGCGATGACGAAAGTAGATTCAGAACGAATGCATTTTGGCTAGGCCCCCTGGACGCACCTATAGATGTTCGTATGACAACTGGGGTCGACAACTTAACGTATTCTACGAGGCACGATCCGACTAATGCAAATAGTCATATTCATGCATAATATTTGCTGTTGTCTGTCTATGGCAATAGATAAATCACCCCACCCGATTCTAACGCGCACTCCTACCTCAAAATACGTCATGCTATTTACTAGACACGTCTTATTTAAACAACCTTGTTATGCAAGTTTAAACTGTGCGACACCGATTGTTAGGTGTGACCACGCCTCGAAGAAAACAAACCGATAAACACAATCCAAGCCGGAAATAGCACCAGAAACATCTACTTATATACATCGCACTCACTCGCTACTACTGGTGTTACACTCGTATTGAGTAAATAACTCTCATACAAATATACTTATTTTAGTTTACATAATCATTCTCTGAGCCTATTCCCAACTCAGTTAGGGGGTCGGCTAGTCTAACTAAGATGCGGCTGAACTTCGATATTTTCGAAATTTGAACCTTTATGAATCGAAATATTTTATTTCGCATATTTTTAATATTGAAATCACCGCAGTATCAAGTAATCAATTGATAGCAAATTGTAAACGGTTCGCTTCGATGCGATTTCATGAATAGAATGTCACTTTGTTTAGAAACCCAGGGGCTCTAGCCAAAATGCATTCGTTCCGAATCTACATTCGTCATCGTTCTGAAAATGTATGGGAGTGACATTTGTTGTCGAATGTCATGTGATCCGATTCCGACAACAAATGTCACTCCCATACATTTTCAGCGCGATGACGAATGTAGATTCGGATTTGGCTAGAGCCTCAGGTCCCGGATAAACTGGAAAATAAATTCGTAAAACAATCCTTTCTATACAACCATTCATTGGCATCGCCTAGTCTCACAGATCACGTGTGCCTAATCTACACTCTATAAAATTTCTTGAATTTTCCATACAACCATTCGTCGTCTCTTTTAGGTACAGAAATCGGCAAGTAACTAGGCAAGAACCGTCAGCGCATTTGAGACGATTTTTCGGTCTCTTTTGCGGTAAAGCAGACGTGATTCAAAATAAATGATGACATTCTGGTGACTGAATAGAATAATGACGTATCTACACTTTTTGTGCCTCTAAGTGCCTTCCGGCCGCCAGGTTCGATCGCACAGTTCGATTAATCGAACTACGAGATATTTTATTTTACGATGCGCGAACTTACCCCAACTAGGTAGACCAGTACTACAGAACTTTGCCAAGTTAGATGCCGTGCACTATAGGATAATAATACATATCACTAATGTCCTATAGAAAATTAAACACATAATTTTATCTTAAAGTATGGTATATAGAAGAACGAGTGATAGAAGTGAAATTTGCATTCTGTGCAAATATTTAGGCTCATGCGTACAAATATTTGTAAAGAGCGGAAATCAAATTCGCTCCCGCTGAAGCAGCAGTCGAATGCACTACCAGAGGTCGTTTACTATAAATATCCCCTAATAACTAAAGCTATATCCTGAAATAATGAATAATTTATGACTATGGGTTCATCGACCACCTTCACTATAACTAATATAAATTTATTATAATCTGTACTATAGTAATAGGTAGTGTATAGGTAAATAAATAGGTCAGGTCAGATTATTTGTAATGGAAATGGAATTAAAATCGTCTTAATAATATCTGATTAACTTTGCCAAAAAGTTCTCTTTTATCATGGAGCTTTTTGTGTTAACTTTTTTATACCTAACCCTTTAGTGTCAGACAAGCCCAGTCACACCATAAGGAAAGTGGGTACCAGGCCGTAGGACTTACAAATCTGAAGTAGAACTGCGCCAGAATATTAAAAAAATATTTCCACACGCCCACGGCATCAAGGTATTGACCGATCAATAATTTCACAGTGTTAGTGCAATGTTACGCTTGCTATAAATCTATACCAAACTGTTCGTCCACACAGATCTTCAAAAAGATTATACCTAGTGGTGGATTAGTTAATTCGGCTCGATTCCCGCTAAAATACACAATTAAAGTGTTCTTATTTCAAATAGTTTTTTTTTTCGTTTTTACCCATTTGATACGGCACCCAAAAATAGTAAGTTCTGCCCAATTAGTGCTGTGTCATATCCATTAATTGAAATTGCTGAATCGAATCGGAAGTTGCAACACGAGTCTGGCTTGCACGAGGCTCGAAATCAGCACAATGTGCAAAAAACGTCATCGACTTCCTTAATGAGTATTTCAACAAAAATTATATTTCTAACACTGAATAATAAAATAATTTTTTACGACGATCTTGTCAGGGTATCATGATATATTGATGCAAATAGTAATATCCATATTAATATTTGCATTGGGTGGGAATCGAACACGCGACTTCTGTGTATGAGATGAACCACCACAACTGACATAGCTGCCAGATGAAGATCAAAAATTCTTTTGCTTGCTAATTGTTATTGTTAGTGTAATATTATGCTATGCTTTAATACACATATTATATTATTTGTGTAAATAATGCCATCAGGATCTCACTATATTTCGAAGAAATCGCGTGCATTCAAATGATTCAAATAACCTATTATTGAGCCTATATCCTTCCGCCATCTTCCATGCCTTACTATAATTATTTGCGACACGAGTTGCCAATTATTGCGATTCTACTAACAGCTATGATACTACAATATTGGTACGGGGAAGATTACAGCATCTTTCCCGACGCGATGGTTTGTAACGACAGCGACGGAATGTTTTATACTATGCACGTAGGACATTATCGTACGATACCTAATAAATATCATGTTATGCCGAAGATAATTATAAAAGTGCCCATGCTCTTACTAAATATTTATTTTTTCTATATTTAGAGAAACTATTAACAGAATAAATTATTCATTCCCATAATATTTTATTTGATTTATGCTTTAGGTAGTAACTTTACTTACTAATTTTACTTGATTCGTAAAAAGTCAATATTTGAGTAAATTCACCTCATCAGCTGGTTTGTGTGTCTTTACTCTATGAAATGACGTCATGGACCATGGACAACAATGGTGCTGTCATGTCATTCATGAGTTTTGTTCGAATCGAATGGCCGTCATTGAATTGAGTTTTGCGATAAATTTCGTCCTTTTGTGATGAGCTAGAGCATTTGCAGTAAATTGAATCCTTATTTTCACAAATTCAACTGATTCGATATGTGTTAAATTATAATTAGATCGACATCATATCTAGTTTTATCAATCGCCCTAAATCCTACGGAGAAATAGTTCACAAATCACGTCGCAAGTACCTACTGAATAACATTGGCCTCAAAATCTGTGATGGAAACTTACTCCGCCGCGGTTTCTAGACGAAAAGATTCAGCAGTAGAAGGCTATAAATGACCTAAACGAGCAGTAACTTTCGTGATAAACGGCGAGAAGTGTTAGTGATCGTCGATAGACGGGTTTTATGTGCGCGTGACGGTGACATGAGCACAAACAACAAGCGGCGCGGAGCTAGCGGTTCCAGTTGTTCTGTCCCCGGGGTGCCCGCCCTCGTGAACGCACCGACCGCCATGTCCGCCGACCTAGCGTCCCTGTTCGAGTGTCCCGTGTGTTTCGAATATGTATTACCACCGATTTTGCAATGCCAGAGTGGGCACCTGGTGTGCTCAAGCTGCAGGCCAAAACTATCATGCTGCCCAACATGCCGTGGCCCTCTGGGTAATATACGCAATCTTGCTATGGAGAAAGTTGCCAGTAATGTCATGTTTCCTTGTAAACATTCCAATACTGGCTGTACAGTCACCCTCGTTCACACAGAAAAAGCTGAACATGAAGAAGCTTGTGAATTCAGGCCATACTCATGCCCTTGTCCCGGAGCGTCTTGCAAATGGCAGGGAGGCCTCGACCAAGTCATGCCACATCTGATGATGTCACACAAAAGTATTACTACTCTTCAGGGTGAAGATATTGTATTTTTGGCAACAGATATCAACCTACCGGGGGCTGTAGACTGGGTTATGATGCAGTCTTGTTTTAATCACCACTTTATGCTAGTTCTTGAAAAACAAGAAAAATATGATGGACACCAACAATTCTTTGCGATAGTGCAACTTATAGGATCTCGTAAAGAAGCTGAAAACTTTGCATACAGGCTCGAGCTTAATGGGCATCGGCGAAGGCTGACATGGGAAGCAATGCCCCGATCTATACATGAAGGAGTGTCATCAGCTATCATGAACTCAGATTGTCTTGTGTTTGACACATCACTTGCACAGTTGTTTGCAGACAACGGAAATCTCGGAATTAACGTCACAATATATCTGCCAAATTAACACATTTGCAGACAAGAATTCTATAGCATTTGTATTCATCTACCATTTTCTGCAAATGCTGTAAGTATACCTAGATTAATTTAGCTATTTTGTTAAAAAATTCAAAGACACTGCCTTCATATCGTAATAAGATAATATTGTGGTTATCATTTGCTAATGTAAACTATCGGGATAAGTTACTTACAAATTTCAGCATTGCAATGTTAAAGACCGTGTAAATGCATCCATCCCATTGAACTAAAAATAAATCAAATTAAAACATAGTATTGCATCAAATCCAATGTCCATTAACATACCGGACTATTACAACTCGGAATAGAAATCAATGAGCTATTCTGTAACGGCAAAACAGAATAATGTTTGCTATGTAAGTTTTGTCACAATTTTAGAAATATTGTGTGTTGAATTTAACCACTCGGTCATATTTTATTGTGCTACATACACACATCTTCGTCCCTGGATAGGAGGAGGAGAGAGGTACTTGCTTCTTCAATTTTATCAGGTGTACAAGTCTAGCCACTCAGCAATATGAGAAAGCATGTTGACAGTTTAATATGCAAATGCTTGTTCCTTGAAGCACGTATTCCCTCTCCATATATAGGAGGTTAGAAAGGTGGTTGCCCTAGAGGGTAATCACCCTCTTTTCCTTACTGTACTGGCCGATTTCTCAGTCAAGGATGTTCTCATCCAGAGCCCTACCAGTATCCTTTACCTGAACCCCTGGTCAGTACTGATACTGCTAGTGACTAGCATCAGGGGGTGGTGGTATACAATTTTCGACTTTTTTTTAGACAAACTCCTAATTATGTCCCACAACTAGTGTTGTTCTTCTGGCGGTGAATTGAATAATCAGAGCTCACTGGACAGGCTTTCTATTGTCAGTGGGAAGACTGAAAGTTGACACCGCATGTGATGGTATAAAAACCTGCTTTGTCTACTGTACTGACAGCACAGAAGCTCTATTAAACTCGTCCCTTCCAATCTCCCCCGTTACTCCATGATTGGCAGCACAAGTGTGACGGTTCTGGTGTTCCAAATGCTCATAAGCCATGGTAACCAATGTCTATCAGGTGGGCTGTGTGCTTGTCGACCACCTAAGTATTATAAAAAATCTGTTGTTATCAGTTGCCAAATAGTTAACGAGCCAATTGAATAGGCACATGTCTGACTTCAAACTATCTGACTCGCTACTGCTGTATCTTTGAAACCAGTTCACTACTAGAACTCACATCAATTGACCCAACATAGTTGTCTTATTGAGATGTGCAGACAGTGTTACTCAACTGAAATTCAGGATATTAACATACCTGAACAAATGAACACTAAAAACTTGTGTATATTTTGTGATACAGTTCTCTTCGTGTATTCTTAAAAATGTATTTTTGTCAATGTAAGTGAACTGTATCATTCTTTTTTTGAAGAAGTAAATGTCTTTGAACAGAATATTCTTTGCTTAATCATTACCATGTTATAGTTTAAAACACTTTTGCTATAAAAGTGACTGAGGTGACAGTGATGTAAATACTTTACCATCAATGTAATTTACCACAGTTGTATGTTATATAGATATTTTTGATGGAGAATGTGGTGCATGAATAACTTGACATGTTTTGTAATGAATTTATGTAATAATCGACATGAATGTAGGCCAAAAATGTTTCTTTTTGATTACTTTGTAAATGTGTGTTCAACCTTAGAATTTAAGTAGCGGAAAGTTTAAATTCTCGGAGTGAATGACATAGTATTCACCTTAGAATTGCCTCGTGAACATAGTATATAAACAAATTGTGACATCTCGCAAAGAGAATGTGATTATTTTATTCCAAACAGTGAACAAATTTGAACTAACGTATAATCATATAATGTATATATAAATAAACATTTATGATAAGAGTTTTGAGTGATGTTGCTTGGAGCTTACTGTGCTGATATCTACTGTCGAGATGACTTTTGACTTGTGCCCAAGGCACTTGTCATATTACCTGCAAGGCAATCTTGCAGACCATGAAAATGAAGACACTTTTTGACAAGACAAGTTGTACGTATTTAGGTTTGTGTCTTGTAATAAAAATTTCTGTTCGTGCTAATTAGCTTCAAGTCAAGTGTCCATATGTGGAAATATTTTAACACCACTCTATATAGAGGTGTTAAAACACCATGTTGAGTTGCTTGTTTGAGTGGAGGGTGCCAAAGTCTGTGAAGAGATGTAAAGACTAATAAATTATGTTGCCTATGAGTATGTAGTTGCAAATAAAAACTATTTTACTCAATTGTCTGAAAAATAATGGCATCAGTCGAAATTCCTTGTTAAAGTCCATTACAGCGGATAGTTGTGGTCTTGGGGAACCGGAAACCGCGATAACTGATATTAATGATAATTGTTTTTTTATGGACGATCAATTCCGACAGAAAGAGCAGCGTCCAATGGCGTCTGGAATTTGTTACTAGACAGTTGCTAGAAGGTTTGCGCAGCCGCGTTACGTTTTTATCTTCAAACTAGCCTATGCCCTCGGCTCCGCCCGCGTGGCTGTCGGTTATTGCGACCTAAGCGCCATCTGTGCAACTTAAATTCTATATTACTGAAATCATCATAACTCTGTTTCTACTTAACCGATTGCAATCAAACAAACGTAAGATTTTAAGTTGGACCAAACCTCTTCAAACAAAAATAACCGCATCGAAATCTGTTCAGTAGTTTTTGCGTCCATCGCGGACAAACAAACTTTTTACAATTTTTTCCCCTTTGGATGAAATTCCAACACTACCTACTACATACTGGCCACTGCTCTTTCAGTCGAAAGTTTATCCAAAAAGATTACATTTTGTCAATTTAGTTCAGGCTTCCTTCCGATACCTGTAGACTATCTCACTAAAATTTAAGTGCTCTTGAGAATAAAGTGTGTCTGGAAATAGTACCAAGTACCAACTCTAATCTTAACCTATGATTGATTCTATATATATTAAGTTGTGATTAGTCTAAATGTTATTTATAGTGCCAGCAAATAAATAGCATCCCCTTGATGATGTAAGTTTTTCATTGTACCTTACTCTGAATCAGTAGCTTGAAGTATAAGGAGTATTTACGATTTCTGAGTAGTGTAAAAACACAACAAGTTTTGTTGTTGGAAGAAAAACTTAGAGAATCGACGGTCGATTATACTATTTTGATCGCTATATTTTAATGTCAATATTGTTTTCTATATGTGGACTGCTATGATTATACCTTTCCTACATATTTTAGGCAGCTGTAATTCGTTAGTTAATATTCCATTTATTTATACAAAGCCGTTACTTAATGTTGTATTTAGTTTTAATTGTCTCGTCGTCAGTTCAGCCATTCTGTAACTCCACAAGCATTGGTGTAGTTTTAATAAGAATAAACTGATTTTATGAGAAATTCTAGTTGAAATAAATTTTGTATGTAATTTTTATTTTCATTTGATCACCTTCTCACTTAAAATATTTATATATATTATAAAGCTAAAAGCTAAAAGCTAGTTTTCATAAACAGGGTGTAAGAGAAACTACCAAATGTTCAATTGCCTGATTGTTATTTTTTATGCCAAAATATAGTGTACCAGGAGTAGAGCCTTTGGCTTCCGGAGTGTTTCCCTTACACCCTGTATTTAGAAAAAAAGCGCGAGGGATGTGTGCTTAAGGACGTTAATCCATTACTATTATTCTGTATAGCCCAGCGGTAGTGTTAATTGCTTGTCAGAAGTGCAGATTTAATTAATTAATTAAGACAAGCAAACGCACCTGGCATAACAGCCGAATGCATGGAAGTCACAGGCAACGGCTGCAAAAAAAATCACTTCATATTGTCATAAGAGGCGACTCACGGAAAAATGCGCAGACGATATCACTGCGAGAGAAGGAAATCTCGAAATAGAACCTTGTACTACTAACCCGTTTGACCAGGCTAAGCCTCCCTACATCCAGGCCTATGTCCAGCAGTGGCCTTTGATAGGCTAGTTCATTGACCGATTGAATTTTGTTCTTATGTTCTGTCAATGCAGGTTATATTCAGAAATCGTTTTAACAGTAAATTATATACATATTGACCGTAATCGCTGTACCGCGCCTTTAGGTATGCGCGATCAGAGAATATCGTCCGTCATGGCGGCATCTCGCTATCTCAGCACATATACAAGTAAATATTATTCCTCGTGGCCAAATCAGTTTCGCAATCTAGTTTGGCCACGAGGAAACACCCATATTTCTTTCCTTCTTTACCTCATTCTCTGCCATACTGCGCGTACCATAGGATCGGTACAGCGGTCGGTTTATCGTAGACGAACAGTTCGTGATGAATCAAGGTTTTCAATGAAAATACACTGCAAAAAATACTTTGTCATGACATTTATTTCCTCGACTATGGTTTGAATAAATATGAACATGAAGTAATTCAGTAATCGACATGCTGCGTAGCACCAACCTTTAGATTCAAAATCTAAATCAAATAGTTAATGACCAACTAGATGGTTATAAATTAGTTGTTAATAACTAGACGATAACCAACTAGTTGATTAACATACAGATGATAACCAACTAAGTTGATTTGCCGCTACTCTGTGGTTGTAAAGGTGATGGTAATAGACAAGGGGCTGTTGACGAATCGCTGCCATCTAAAATTGAAGTTGATTTCTTTTGAGGAGTGAATGGGTCATTTTCTAAAACTACCCTCCTTTCTACAGGACTGAACGGATCATTCCCTCTGTGCACTACTTCGAAAGGGTCTTCTTCGTGATTTTTTTGAACAAAACTGAATTCATCAAAAGAGTCTAATGCTGCATAGTCTCTAGATGTTTGAGGAGCGAAAGGGTCGAAAGGTACGGCCTTCTTCAAACCATCTGGACTGAAGGGATCCTTCGGTTCGGGTTTAGGCGTATCTTCAGCTATACTATTATCACCGCTAAAATCTGATAAATCTATATCATAGTTGATATTACTCAGACCGGGAGGTAAGTGTTCAGCTCCGAAGTCATCTGGTGTCATTAATTCGTCTATAGATCTTGAATCAAATGGTGTGAAGCCGAGGGGCGATGGCGTTAATAATTCTAATGAGCTGGCTTTCTTCAAGTCCCAAGTTTGATCTAAATTCTGTGGAGATTTAGGTGGTGATTCCTTTTCTATGACTTCGAAGCCAAGAATATTTAGTTTTGGTTCCTCTGAGGTTTCGACTATAACACTGGGCTCTGGTAGATTAGAGGTAATTTCAACTGGTTCTGTTGCCGTGTGGAGGGGTTCTGGCCGTGGTTCGGGGTTCGGTAGTGGTTCTTCGGTGACGTTGGTTGAACCCAGGTCGATGAGAGGGGTCGGGCTGATTTCTTTTAACTTCCCAAACCTAGGTAGTTCACGGCGAGGTGTTATTTCTAATGGTGTCTTGGCAAGAACATCTTGAACTTTTTTGGCGATTTGTTCCTGTTGACAAATTAGAAAAATATAAATGTGAATGGTCAATTTATAAATATGTTTAGTTACTCTAATTATAATGATTATTTCCAAACTTGTTTATTTAAAAACATTACTGATGTAATAGGCATTTAAACTATCATGGTCATTATCATTAGTGTCTGGTAATGGCGGTTTACGTCACACGACTAAACAATATAATATTCTTGAACTCCATAGAGTTTAGACGTAAATTTCTAATTTCATGAAGGCGTTTGTTATAAAGGTGTATACGTTATACCTCGGGGTACATATCTTGGACCCAAGTCGCGAAGAAACGCTGGCCCAGACGCGCAGATTTTTTTTATATAATCTACAATATTGGTCCGACCGACACCGCCGTAAAAAAATGCGCGCATAAAACACAGCGATGACGTCACACACGTACGTCACTACGAGGCATAGATGTTTGTTGCATAATCTAAACATTATGGTATGGTATTAATTTGGTGCCTGGTTTACTTATCACCTTCCTTAAAAATACATAATGTTACTGTAGTTTCACAAGTGTACCTGCATTGCTGACATTGTGACAAAGGTCGAACCGGCAATGCGCGTCAAAGTTATACAGGAAAAAGTGAATACTTAAACTGGATTCGAACCCGCTATCTTTCCCTTACAGGGGAAACGCTCCACTAAGTCTCGTCTGAATCATTCGAAATTCTCCTATACAACTATCTTTGGGATGATGGTGGGAGCCATCTACCGACAATCATACGAACTATCGGTCACAATGAATGACATTACAATCATTTTTAAAAATTATCTTTTGATAACTTCGCCCAATCAAATTTACTGAAAATTTTGAAAAGCAATTTCACCATTGCCCCAAAGAGGCTTAGTATTTGATGTATACAGTAAAACGGAGTAAACAGATATTCAGGGGTGAATAGGGATAAAATGGTTATTTTCTTTCAAGCGAAACAAGAGATGTTCGATGATTCTATTACTACAATAACCAGTTGAACTAGTGAAGTAGTAATAAGAGAATCATCAAATATATGATAATAGCATAGCATAGCAATTTCAAATAAGCATTTGAAATCTAGGGAAAATAGTTATTTGTGCAACAAGAGAGCAAAACGGTTTTTTGCTGCGAGTGCTGATTTTGAATGAATGATGAGCAAGCGAGGGATTCTAGGATTGAATCACGAGCGTAGCGAGTGATTCTAATGTAGAATCCTGAGCGTAGTGAGGGATTCAAATGCACGAGATGCAAATAATTTTGCTCTCGTGTGGCACACATTACTTTTCACTTCAGCAGCGAGAACACATAAGAAATATTACTTAGAAGATAATGCAACACTTATTAACAGAACAGAACACCTATTATTAATTAAAATAATGCTGAAAATTTTAAAAGTTAATAAATCTAATTACTTATTGCTGTTCTGCAAAATTTAAAGTTGAAAGTTAAAAGTTAAATTTTATACCCGTTATTTTTAAGGTGTGTTCAGAAACAGCGTACGTGACATTTTATTTTTCAAATGTTGATAATAGTAATCATTATAAATACTTATGCATTACTTATTTTGGTATTCAATAACATTACGTAATTATTAAATAATGTAAATAAAATACATGGTTCTTCTTTTACAAATATCTTTCAAATTTAGAATTTCGAAATAGGACCTTTGACGTGCCATAAATTAAAAAAAAAACCTTCAAAATACTTGTGTTTGTCACTCGAACTTTTTTATGGACGGCCAAGAGACAGAGTGCAGTGTATGTAGTTCGAAAGTTATTCGCGGAACAATTCTTTTTAAATCTATGGTTGGCACTCTTTATTGAAAATTTAAAAAAAATAATTAAAAAGCTACTTTGTCTCACTGAGTGAGCAAAATCGCATTTTGCACACTGTTTTTACGCAGCAAAACTCACTTGTTTGAGCTGCTGTGGTGAAAAAATATTTTAAAATATTCCATTGACCATGTTATCCCTATTCACCCCTTTTCACCCCGTTTCACGCTACACGAGTGGTGGTTACCTCGAAGCTGAGCGCGTTGGCGGCGAGCTGGTCGGCGCGCGCGTGCAGCTGTCGCGCGTGCTCCAGCAGCTGCGCCGCCGCGTCGCGCTGCTCCTCCGCCTCGCGCGCCGCGCCGCACAGCGACAGCGCCGCCGCCTGCCGCACGACACGAGCGTCGGGGTTAGAACGACGCCTCGACACCATTCGATAACAGGATGTCCTATTAGCTACTAGGTGTTGCCTGTTACTGCGCTTGCGTGGAATTCAGTACCCGTTCCCGTTTTTTGGTTTTTAAAACTTTTGGAACATGAAAATTATTACCGAATGGACCCAGCCGTTTTTGAGCTTTGTGATATTTAAATAATCAGGAGATTCTCAATTCGGATGTTTATATATTTTTTTAATATTATACATATTAATTATTCATACGACATAATAATATTATTACTTCGAGTTACAAACTCACATTGTAGATAGAATAGATTCGATAGAAAATGAAAAATTAAGAATTTCGAATTTCGGACTACCACAAATTAACGTGATGCCATTTGGACTAAGCAACGCTCCTGCTACTTAAAAAGGTAGACTGAACTCACTGAAGTAATCAACGGTCGGACTAATACGAAGAGATATTACTGCAGATAGTTAATGTGATAAGGCATAACTTAGGATATTTTCATTTTATTGTGGGTACAATGGAAAATAATGCCCATATCTAAATCCACGCGAACGAGGTCGCGGACCACAGCAAAAAAAAATAATATTCTATTCATTATCTTACCCAAGAACTGCCACCGATGGACGCCGGCATCGCCATATAGCTGTCGAATTCCTTCTTATCCATGTTCAACGACTCCGCTGTTAAGTTCTCAATGAACGATACGGCACAACACTAGAAATAAAGAAAATGTGCAATGACGATGACTTGTCGATTTGATTGGTTAAACATAGCGCGTCTCTCGCGAATCTCAGGAACGTAAGTGGTTCCTTTTTTTTTCCTATGCAGAAATTTCCACAGATCCCCGAAGTTAGCGGTGCTTATGTCTGACTCGAACCGACCAAAACCGCATGGTCGTCTTGAACCATCAGTTGCCAAGGGTGAGGTAGCCAATTTTAAAAAATAGTTTTGCATTAAATAGTTCATTTATTGAGGAAAGCTATAGCAGGTAAATTTAACATTATTACTAAGCTCTATTCACAATAACGCACTTACCAAATTAGTGAAATAGTATCCGCCTTCTCCCGTCATGAGCCGTTGCGCGTTGCAGAATCGCGTCACGAAGTTGATATTGCTCACAAGACGAGGAGGGTTCGCTTTTAGTACCTGGAGGTAACAAATGGAGATTTAGGAATCGAAAATACACCAATTTGTATTTTAATCAACGAATTACTAAATTTTTAAGTATTACCCCCGTAGCAGAAGTATGGGCACGTGTCTCCTGAATCTTTAACTAACGAAATTGGATCATATAGTTGACATTGATGCCGAGATATTTATTTATTTATTTTATTACTTTGTGAAACATAGATATTACCAAAGATCTTAAAATTAAATAACAGTGCACTATGTCCAACCATTTCATATGGTGTACAAACTATTATTATAATATGGTTAGTTTTGAACTTAAAGAATATGGTTAGTAGATATGTCTTTTTTAGTGCTCACACTGGAGAGGATTTGTGTTGTCAGTGGGAAGATTGAGGGCATAGTTTGACATTGCGATGTGGGGTTATGAAGCCCTGCTTTGTCTTCTGCGCTTGCAGCACAGAAACTCTCAAATCTTCACTTCCCACCTCTCCCCTCTACAGCACAGTCGGCAGCACGAGTGTGATGCTCTTGGCGTTCCAAACGTCCAAGGACCAGGGTAATCATTTTTCATGAGGTGGGCCGTGTGCTTGTCTGTCACCTAAGTGGTATATCTGCACCCTAGGCACGCTCAGACTGTGGAATGATGAGCAAGGAGTTGTTGTTTTTCCAAGCTACTACAATATGGGATTAGATCATCAGAAAGTTCCTACAAAGTCCATGTGACATCTCTGTTGTTCCACACCTCTAAAGGCCAAGGTAACGTGCTCCCATCAGGTGAGCCATATGCTTGTCCTATGGGATATAAAAAACATGATTTTTTCCCAATAATGGCTGGTAGTAGGTGAAATACACTCACAGTAAATATAAGAGCGGGTAACAAGTCATCAGCGGAGGCGGGAGCGGCTTGTGAACATAACCGCAGCACGTGGCGACACGCGCGTCTCACTCTCGCCAATTTAGCGCCCGGCGATAACGCGCTGTCCATACCTAGCAACTCTGCACACAAAGAAACTACTATTTAGTAGATATCTCGATAAACTGGCAACACAATTTAAAAATATTTAAAGTCGATGAAGTATATTATATTTGCCGACCGCCCAGCCGTTTGAAAATTACCAGTCACACAAAACTTTTGAAAACGTTCAGTTTTGTTTTAGCTGTCGTGTATACACTTATTAAAACGCTATTGTTTTATAATTATCGCATTTCATTACTTTTTGTTGTGACGTTTTTGACTTTGACATCTGGGCGTTGTCTTTGGTTGCTACCAACATTCCTATTCTTCTTATAACTCGTGGGCAAGGTATGCAGTTGGTCAGTTATAGAAAATGTATAAGTACAGTGTCACTTACCACTAATAGCCTTGTACAATAGCTGTCTACACTCAGCATTTGCACGATCCAGTTTACATTCCAAGTGCTTCTCTCCAACCCAACTTAGTTGTTGTATGCGTTCCGACATAGCGCGGTCCAAGCGCTCGTCCTCTGTGCCCGTTGGGGAGAATACTACTGATGGTAGCCTAGAACCAAGGAGATAAATTTAGAAGTGGCAACACTATATGTTCAACACCATCTATCGGCCGTAAACCGAATTATTAAGTAAAAATTGATTCTGGTTTTTGAGGCGAAAATTTCCGACGCAATCGTGAAATAGTAAAGTCGGAACTGTCACACACAAGGGGAAGTGGAGTTGATAAAAAACCAGAAGTGCCTTTTTCAGAATTCTAAGTGTATTTTTTCATATTCAGCCCTAAACCTGCTGGATGGTGAGAACCCTGGGTGTGGTTCAGATGATAAAGACCATTATTCCAGAATCTGGAATCCAGATGCTGAAAACCCCGAAAAAGTCGTCCCTTTTTGACAGGTGCTTTTCCACATTACGCTTGAAGAATCTATCCACGTAAGAAGAAATCACTAACCCAAATTCAGTGGCTACGTTCCAGATATGACAGCCATGTCTAGTGCGAGGCAGTTATGGAAATAAACGAATGTTATTTCTGCTATTTTTTTTATTATTTTTAATATTGATGACACTTCAATTTGACTTCACCCTGCCTGATGGTAAGCTCAAGGAGAAGTCTCAGGGACGAGAGTCAAGTGTTACAATGGTGGCACTCAGCTTGACGGCCTCATCAGATGCTTTTTCACGCCCCGCTTAAAAGACCCGGGACTGTAGAAAGAAGGAAACACGTGAGCTGGAAAGGAATTCCAAGACGTAATGGTGCGGCAGAGGAAAGACTCACCGAACCGCTTGGTTCTTTATGGAATATTCTGTACCGTATGCGAGTGACATCTAAGTCCTGCACGTGTTGTCCTGTGTAGGGAAGGAGAGGGCGGGATTAATTGAAAGAGCTCATCAGAGCATATACTTACTCGTGCAGATAAGTCATGGCATGTTTCTCTACAAAGTCCATCAGGAGTTCCTTGGTGTCGGAGTCCACGTCCCCGAAGTGCGACGACTGGTCCATATGCCTCATGAAGCGCTGAAAGCACACCTGTTATATAGCTAAAATAATCAATCATTGTTGGGAATTTGTATAACAAGTTTGCGAACGGTCGGAACAATTGCTTAATTAGCTGTTTAAGTTTTAAGGAATGGAATGACGTCATAAATATACAAATATAATCTTTTTTTTTTTAATATACTAATTTACTTTTATATATTTTGATTAAAGAACATAAGTCGGAAAAGTCTACATCCAGGACAGGGCATGAACACGCGATATCCTTTTCAAAGGGAAATACCCTGACCGATAGAGCTACCGAAATACATCCTGGACCCCGATTTTACTAATAATTGTTAGCTATTGCCAAACCACTGAGATAATGAATCCTGCCATTGAATTTTTGGTTTTAAGCACTTAGGCTTAAAGATCAAAATGAAATGAAAAAGATGCCATGATACAGTTTTCTTTACTCTAGACTAGTAATGTGCTCGTCTGATACTCTCCAAGACGTTAATTGGTAGTGCTTGTGCGAGTAAGCACGTAATTAATTTCCTTGCGATTTACACCGTATGGCAAGGAATCGGGTCCAAAAATAAATTCCAAATTTATTTAGCTGCATTTATTGCCCATTTTTTTTACAAGTGCCCGATTGGCGGCAATACGCTCAGCCCGTATTACGTGGGTATAATGTAGGTGTTTAATACACCTCTGCCTACCCCTTCGGGGATTAGCGTATGTATGTATGTAACTTTATAATTTAACCGTAAATGAAATTCAATGGCAATTTTTGTTATCTAAGTCGCTAAACAATTAGTAGAATCGGGATCCATTAGTAGAATGTGGACATTTACATTGTTTTGAGGGGATTATATTGCGTTAACCGTACAGAGTCCTCTCCGCTTGTAACGAAATAAGTGTATCACTAACCTGGTACTGCCTCTGCACCCTCTCCGATAGTTCATCCACCGTGAGTACATTAGCGCACTTAATCACATCCATAATGAAGCTATGGACGAAGACCCTGCAATCGCGGTCCAACGGAGCAGCGTGGCTCAGGTGAGAGAACCTCATTCGGAAATCTGACTTCATGCCCTCATTCACCATCGCTGGGATCTTGAATTCTGGAGGACGTTTCTCTGCACTGTGGTCGTGATCATCTATAGAATAAAAATATATGTTTGGAAAATATATTTTTTGGCAGCAAAGTTTATATTTTGTCTTCAACTGTTAACTATAACAGTTAACTATCAGTACTACTGATAATGGTACATCGATCGTAAATTTTATTTTAATATAATTGGAACCCTAAAGTATACATTTATATGATAATAAATATGGTATATATGTAGCGAAATACGATAGATAGATTTACACATGTTGTGTTTTGTTTCTCATTCTCATGGCACAAAATGTCTGTACCTTGGTGGTTAAGAAGTCAGCCTTTTCGATCTACTTAACCCCATGGATAACATAATAAATTTAGTTTTGTGTTTCAATTAAGTCAAACTATTGTTATTTCTATGTTCTTCTGTCGAGTCGACGGCATTTCCATATCAGTATGCCAGAATTGATTTGCCGTAGTGGTGTAGTAATTGGTTTCACGGCAGCGTCGCAAATCGCGGAGAGGGCCCGCGCATAGGTTTCGGTCTTCGGGAAAGCTTACTACGTCCCCTACTACTACTAGAATGTAACTACAAATGTGGTTGCCTAATAATGGAGGGCGTGTACCCCGGAGGAAGAGTGGCTTGAATATATGTAAATGATTTCTGTGAATGATGATGTAAATGTTGGGAAGTGAAGGCTTCAGATGCGACCGGGACTAACGCAAAGATAATTATGAATCATATGGCATATGATATCATTTACAGTTTATATTTGTCGCTTGTATGCATAGCAACCGCGGCAAGGGAATAACCTACACCCTAGCGCGGAAACCACATATTTAATATCGACTATATACCTACTAAAGATTATGCGTTAAATGGTATGAAATGAAAACTGAGTGTGTAATTTTTCGCTTCTACCGATGACATCATATAAGTTAGTGATAAAGCTGACTAAACAGAATCATTACTTCATTACGCGTTAGTTGGCACAATAGGAATGATGGAGGGGACGTAGTAAGCCGACCCAAAGTGCGAAACCTATGCTCGGGTCCTCTCCGTGAATAGCGATGCTGCCGTGAAACAAATTACTACACCACGATGGCAACTCAAAAATGCCGTCGTTTCGACAGAAGAATAGGAATAATGACAAGGTTTAAATTTCACTTAAGCAATTCATTATATTGTTCAAAACTGATTGATTTGCTAGAATAAAAAAAAGTAGAAAGTAGTCATCATTCCTATTCATTTTTTTTATGTTAATTATCCACTGGCAATGTTAATCCGTAATCGTAGACTTAACTCTCTTCATCCTAACCCTTACTTAACTAGGAATGTAGGTAAATGGCGCGAAAAGCTTGCGACTGTTATGGTTGGCTCACACGCTACGATCAATCCTAACGATCTCACTATACCACTCATATGTGTGTGTAACAAAAACTACAGTTTTAGATTTATGTGCAGTTTAAACGGACGGGATACCGTCTAACTTAATGATATAGGGCGATCATAACGATTTGTCGTAGCGTGTGTACCAGCCATTACATGCTTGGAGTGGGACGGACGCGACGTCTTGAGCATTTTGTCTATGGTTCATCTTTGGCGGGAGCAGTATTTTTGATATTAAGAATTAACATTATATCAACTCATTATGCCGCTATAACGCTGATAAATTTGCTACTTGTTAATGAACTAATATTCGTTAATTAATATAATATACACTAACGAATGCTCGACGTGTTATCAATCCTTATCGCTGTGGTCGAGATACAACTATTAATAAATTTGAGTCCTGCTTCTGTACTTGTTAAACCCAGCAGGAAATTTTGATCCCAACTATACCCATAACCACCCGGAGCTTTACAACTACATTTTGAATGTAATATTATGTGTGATTTTGCTATAGAATCTTTTGTCTTCCAATATTAACACGTGCTCGATAGATATTCGCGAAACAGGCCGATGTGTTGATGTTTTGGGCTGTGATCCAGTGGATATGGAGATCAGCTATATACCCTATAGGTAGGTAGGAGAAACGAAAAGTGTTTACCTGTACTACTTTTCTTGAACACGCTAAACTTTAACAAGTTAGCTTTCTTCAATGTCTCGCTCTGACGAAGTCGCTTTTCCTCGAATTTGCTGAACGATGAATGTGAGGTCACCTTCAGCCCGCGCTCCGGCTTCTTTTGTTCTGGCTTTGGTAATGTTGCTGATGACGCTTTCTCTGATAACACCAGAATGTGTAAATAAATTGGAATTGCAATAGAACAGCCTTTGGTTCAAAGGGGAAGGGCGAAATAACCCACACATGAAAGGATCATAAGTCCAATCGGCGAGTCTCCTTTGTAAATAATAATACAAATATTAACGTTTGACTGTTGAATAGACCTGGCACAAAGATGCATGTCTTCACTGACTGACAACGTCTAGATAAAATACTTCGCCAAAACTGGCTAACGCAGAGAGGAATTCTGAGGAAGTCTGAGGAAAATCCTTTTGTGATGTTACTACCGAAAAGATTTTTGGGAGAATGCAATTATGGGAACTTACAAAGATTTACTTGGTTACTGGAAATCGGAAAAAGTAACGACAGGCCTTTAAGATATACGAGGTTGAATTGCAACAATGTTCAAAATTTGCCTATGAAAAGGACAGGCCATACACAGGCAATACGATTCCAAGGTACAGAATCGAAAGGCTCCTAATCCTTGTGGTAACGTAAAGATTGTTGGAACTCTGTACTTTCACGACGTAACTACGTGTGCGTCAAACTGATAATCAACAAAGACAGTGGATTATCTACGTAACATAAACTTAATAGCTTCGAAATAACACGATAAAGCACATGACTACATCTATTAAAATCTTTATCACTTGATAATGTTTTTAATAAAACTACGTAAGTATCTACACGAATGGTATGAGATCATACCAAAAGCTTTGGATACCAAGTTTCACTTTGTTAAAAATTTCTTAGGAACAGCTAAGTCAAAAAATGTGCATAGTACCTACAAGCTTGTTGTAAAAGGAACACCTCTATTATGTGGAGAAAGGTTTGCAACACCAGGGGCGCTACACTCGTACTAGTCGCTTGGAAAAACTAAAGCAGGGAGTTCATACCACAGCTTGAGCGCGCGAGGGATGAAGTTCCTTTTATACCGCACAGTGCGCACCGTTTCCGGTCGTAATGTGTTAGGATGAACTCCCTGTTAATGGCGAACGTTGCGATGATAGAAAGTAGGTGTGCGTAACCCTATTTAAATAGTTAAGTCTTTAGTCTAAGTACTTAGATAAATATTAAACTATCATACACGCATCATAACTTCAGTTTCAGACAAAATAAATGACACGTGTAAAACTTCTACTGCAATGAATGCTATTATTCTGAGTCATATCTTGTGCAAATTGGTTTAGGTTTTGCCCTATTTGCGCATAGACTCAGTCTATGAAGAAGTGACATATCTATCACGTATTTACCTAGTTATCTATAAGAGATAAGCCGAAACAATTACCTGCAGGTTACACAAATATTTACCCTGTATGGAAAAATACCATTAAGCCATAATCGCAGTGGTTAGCTGGTCAAGGTGTGCAGAGCGGTTTTTTTACTCATATCATCCTTGTGTTTTATTCTTACTATAAATTCCTATGTTATTATCTGTGGTATTGATCATAAAGTTTTTCTGAATTTGCAACTAATATTCGCGCGTTGACTAAATTTTGCCACTTGAGTTAAAGGAGTTCCTGAGCCCTTAGCACAAAACACACTCGAATTCGTAATGTAAAGGTATGGAGAGAACGGAGCATTTCGATTGGCAACCTGCCTACTATCAACTTGTGTGTGCGTGAAATCCGCCAATTGTAATGTTCCATTCTCTCGATACCTTTACATTCAGATAGTTTTTCGTGCTAAGGGCACTGTAACATCTGTAACTTTTAACAATTAATATCTATATTTTATAAAAATTACTATTTCCCCTAGGCTCCCTAAGATAACACGATAACTTACTGATGTAAATCCTTTTCTTTTAGAGCTTCCTAATACTTTAAAAGAAAAAAAACAAACATTTTAAAAAAATGTGCAGAATATCGTAACAATTGTTTCAGTATTCCAAACGGACAGAGTTGCAGGGTATAAATATTAATGTAGTATATTATTATGTGGTTAAAGGTTGTGTATAGTACTGGCAATGAAGCCTATCAAAGATCATTGTAGTCACAGCTGCGAAGCTGTTATGATAACACTGGGTTTTGTCCCCAGTATGACTATTTTAAGCAGGATGCTGAGATTTCCTACCGCTTTAAAAAGATGATTGTACATTCATGAATAATAATTTAATTAGAATGACAGTACTTAAAAAAGTATATAAATAAAAACTGTAAACTGTGAGATGAAAGGAGGCAAGAATGGACATATACTTTTTTTAAATAAGCATGCCGCTAATTTACATAGAGTAGGTGTTACAACAGCAAGTCTATTATATAATCGTTTGACATACTTAACAAAGTAAAAAAAAAATCTTCCATAATACTTTTAATAAAATTTTTAAAGCAATTAGAATGCCCATTATTCTTTATGTTGTAGAAAGTGAATGCTCAGACGGGACTTGAACCTGTAACCAGTACTGAGCCTCGTCTTGAATATGCAAAATTCTCCCATACTTTTCTCCCCTTGGGGCGATCATAGGAGCAATATACCTATAATCATATGAACTTACAGAAATACTGCTTCCTTCCATGCATGTATGAATAAGTACTAGTACAAAATACATATGAAATTTTGAGATGGGCTTGTTTGAGTTGGCTTTTTCTAAATTAGTTCAATTTATTTTATAGGGACTTTTCCTGGCAGATAGCTGAGGTCACGTGGAGTAGCTTAGACTAGTAACATATAAAAAAAGTATGGTCTTTTCTCTTTACAAAAAAAGTTTAGTGATTGTTTCTGGAATAGGGAAGTGAGTCACCTTTTTGCCTTTTTGTGGGACTGACCGGCTACTTTTAACGATGAAATGAATCACAACTGTTTATTTAATAAGAAAAATAACATCATCGTAAATATTTATGATACAGAAGTAGCATAATTTGCATAGCAAAAATTAAATACAAGTCATTACAGTCATAAATATAGTTATCTATATTGCATCTGTGCTATGTACAAATAGTTTCAAGGTGATGTTACACTCACAGTGAAGCTTAGAAGACAGAACAATACTATCTGTACTGAAATAGGTTATTTTTGTTTGTGTGGTCGTGCCACATTGTGACAGCTCAGTAGAGAAATAAGAAGTGGATAAAGAATGAGAAGTAATGATCGTGGGGGGCAGACACACGGAAATGAATTTACTGGCGTGGCTAACATGGCTCTGGTAGACTTTTTAAAAATCTTTAAACTTGACATTGGCGTCTCACCATTAATTTTATAAGACATTTACATTTACTAGAGACTGGCAAAATTGCGGCTATTCTGCTGCAGAAGCCATTTTAAAACAAGAAGAAGAGAAGTAATGACATACAGACATATATTCACGCCTGTATATCTCGGAAAGAGACAGTAGAGGTGTATTGACTGTCACATCACATCTACAATTATCTTTGGCCCTATGTCATAGGTAGGGAGTGAGCCTACTGCTGAGAAGAGGGTAGGTACTTTGTCATGGTATTTATGTATTAATATTCTGTAAAATACTACAATACTATAAGTATTTTAAACATTGTAGTCATTTTAAACTATTATTAGACTTAACAGGATATTTTATTATAGTGTAGTTTAGTCACCAATATTTAGGTATTATGGGTTCTAAGTAGAAATAATCATTTTTTTTTTCTCGGAAAATACTTTTATAGCTATTCTTATAGTAGGTAAATATGCTTATAATCAGAACTAAAGAAATGAGAAAAGCTCTTAAGAAATATTAGGATCATTTAAAATCTCCACGTTACATCTAATATTCTGTTCATTCCACTCACCTGCTTTTCTCTGCCGCTGCATCTGTTCCCTGTGACATTTCGAGCAGTATCCTTGCCACTGTGGGTTGCCGAAGTAATCACAGCCATTCTTGCACTTCAGGTCACTCTGGTCTATCCGCAATGATGGCATCTTGGATGCAAACATCATATATTTGTAAGATCTCTGCAGATTCGAGCCGTACCACATATTAACACTTAATAATTAACATCGAGGACTTTAGAAACAGCAATTAATGCTCGGGATTCAAAAATTTATTAGGTGGCCATTAAGTTGTGCTTTGCCGAATGCACCAACACTATTTATTGTACAATTTACACTCAAATAGTCTGCCATTAGTTTGGATTACTGTATTTTCAGCCCATGTTTGAGAACATACGTGAGCAATATGTGGCTTTGAACGAAAAGCAGTGGACATTTCAATAGATAGAGTAACGGTGGCCGTTCAACGATTTCCCCCCGTTATTATATAGTCGTTCTTATCACTACAATATATATCAAGCATATCAGATATGTACTTCATTTACGTACTAACGATAACGAAATAAATAAATGTACAAAGGTAGACAAGACTGATATTTATATATACTACTAAAAAATGGTATACAGCAGTGACAGAAAAAGGCTTACCTTAAAATACTACAACAATGTCGGGATTATAATAAATTAAACCATTAAACAATTATTGCGAACTACAATAATACATCGACAGACACATATCATTATTACGTTTGATTGACGTTTGTTTTTTTTTTCGTTACACTGACATTCAACATTGACAAAGGCATTCGACTTGAAAAAATTGCGCAGATAATGCAAACCACAATCATTTATTGTCTATTGTCACTTTTGGCGCATTTTTCTAAAAGTCAAATTGATTCTAGCTCCCAACAATTTTTTCCTCATCGGCAATGAGTGATACCAGACTTCGTTGGTTGGCGGGTTCATGAATAAAACGCTCCCATGCTCCAATTCAATTTTCACTGTGAAAAGAAAAGCATAAAGTTTATTATAGGTTCTACCACCCCCTACCTTAACCTATCTATGAAGTTTCATTGCTATGGCAACGAGTTATGAAAACACCAATTATTGAAGTTCCACTTTGGTTCCACTTAAGAATAATTCAGGCAGTTTAGGTGAATACCTTATTGAAAACAATGGATTATATGCAAATAAAAGATGGACAATACACTAAAACTATTTATACTATGGTAAGATTTTTACAGTACCATTTAACTTGGAAACAGGATACTGTTGCTGCGGCTGATTGAGAGACGATGTACTATCTACTACATGTATGCCTTGGGTTTTTTTCTCAAGGCTGGAGGGTTACTCAGATTTACTTATTCTATTCGACTTATCCCTGGGTAGTTTGCCCACTTGTCTCCTGTCTCCCGCTTTTTAGGGAGATGAATGTAGTAGAATTCTGATCAATTTCCATTCGGGCTCCAAAACAGTTTAAGTTTGCTGAACTTCCCGCGTGTCATTACCACCATCACCAGCTTACCATTTATGATTCTATTTTAAAACGCATGGAAAACCCCCACGGATACGATCCCACCAGGGCTGGCGCTGGCTGTCTGAATCAAACCGACTAAAACCGGGCGGTCCTCCATCATGGGTATCTGTTACGGGAGAGAACCAATGACCGATGATGCATGTGTACAGTAGTGGGAACCCATACACTTTCAATTACAGTAACCTGTAGTTATCTCAGCTCAAGTAATAGGGCATTATAGACCCATGTCTCTTGAACCAATGAAATCTATCGATTTTGTCACGAGACAAAGTTTTCTGCGATGTCATTGGTCAAAGAAACTCTGAGGACATACTTACAGTACCACATCACAATTATATGTGTAGTTTTGTCTCAAAGATACCATATCCTTGTTCATGGCTGTCCATTAATACGAGATAGGCGTACCTATCTACTTGGACAGTGATAGGCGGTTGGATACGCCATTGTCTTCGAACAAATTCGCAGACAATAAAACTATCGAACCCGTATGAGGGTACAAACTTATCAATCTATCTAGGTAGGCACTTATCAGTAATATACAGCAGACCTAGACACATATAAGTATGAGCATAATCAAGACATACTTAAATGTTAATACCCTTTCGAGTGTTTGAATTAAGCACGATTACAGGCGATGATCGGCACGCCCACTAGACGTGTAAAAATTTCCGGTTTATTTGTGACGTGTAACAAACGTTTCTTTATAAAAAAATTGGTTGCCTGTAAAGTCGGTATACGGGCGAAAGTTTTACGTGACAACGACTTTGAGAAGACATGAACCGGTGTGTATGCCTATCTCTCTCACTCTCTCTCTCTCGCTCTGTCTCTCTCGCTCGGGCAAGGGACGCGTGCCTCTCACTCGCTCTCATTGTGAGCGCATAACGTGAGCGGAGCGTAACGCAGTTTCTTGAAGTGTCACCCGGCAAGCCAATTTATAAGACGTTGTCACGTCAAAAATACTCCTCATCTTTGAAGGTAACAGAGGCACATAATCTGCACCTGTACGGGTAGTTATATAATGATAACTTGTTATTATATTTTTGTTAAATCCACTGATAACCCATGGCGTCGACCCAACCCGTGAAAAACAAGGAAGCTGACTTCAAGGTTGATAATTCGCAATGATTGGATAATTTTTAGACGAATATTATCACATATTGTCGTTACAGATAACAAACGAATGTTCAACGCTAAAAATCGTATTGCGGTGTAACAGATTAGATTATATAAAACGAATTTAATGCTTTCTTCTTTTAAGTTACTAAGTAAGGATACGGAATGATTACCTATCAGTTTAACATATTTTTAGGCTGCAATGTCTTAAACCTTCTTTAATAAGTACCTACTTAGATATAATTGCATATTAATGACAAATATATTACCTCACAAAATACCTAATGTAATAATTTGAAGAGTAGGTACTAACTCACTGTCTTAGGGATGTAACCCGGGAAATGTCCCCAGCTACTCCACCGGCTAACCCAGGCAAGAGCTTACGACAGAGACTCTTGGGCGCCTTTTATCTCAGAGTGGAGATAGTGGGTGCGTGCTCCAGATACCCTTAATGAAACAACACTAAGATTTTATACATGCATATATTCAGTAGGATACAGAGTTATACATAAAGTAGAATGGTCACAGGCACAGAGATATAGAAATGTAAATACAATATGAGATGCTTGTGCGCCTCCCTCGTAGCACACAGCTGATCTCGTAATTACAATTCAAGGTAGCGGGTATATGAAGTTACAGTTATTGTACAAGTTAAGATTACGTGACCTTTTCGGAACTCCTCTTCAGAAACCCCTGGCGTCGGTTGTCGGCTTGCGTAGGCCTAGGATTGCGCCTGCCTGCAGCTAGCAACTGCCCGCACTGCCGCGAGCCAAGCGAATTACAGCTGTTCCGAATAGGGACTCCAACCACGGAATATCAACTCGCTGTTGATAGGACACTAATATCGTCCGCTAAACCTTGGGACCCTGCATCAAGAATACCAAAAAGACCTAAGTATATCATTGACGCAAACGAAAGACACAGATATAAAGACTAAGAACAGAGAGATAAATTAAGAAATCTTACCAGAGAAGTCCGGGAAAGATGCACAGAGTCTAAGATATTTAATTTATATGTAGGTAGGTACATATAATTCAGAGTTCCAACTTATCAGAAAAATCAATGAAATACGAACAGAGTTTCGTGCTTAATCTTCAGAGTAATTATCAGAGGTGTTCGCATCCACCGGGAGGGGTGTATTTATATCATTTTTCATGGAATATTCTAGTAGATGAATCTGATATCACGAATTATTCGTTCACCTGATCGAATCGCGAAACAAAAAATACTGATCCACAGATAATACGAAACCAAAGACATTCTCGCCGTGACTAAATTAATTTGGGCAACTAGGAATTTAGATTATGACAATTTTAAATTAAAGACATTAAGCTATATGATTGAATAAAATATCACAAACAATTTAACCTATCACGATATTATAATTCTATTTGAAATAGGTAAACATACTAGCGACATCTGTTGTCAGATTGGGAAACCATTCATCAATACCGAATTGGTGATCGATGAAAAGTTCCCCCCAAACCCTACAGATGTCGTCATAGGTACAACGTATTGTTTACCGAAATCAAATTTTAACGCCACTAACAATTTTGCGTTACACAATCCCCCCCCTTGAAAGTATTACTTGTGTGGACAGACAAGTAACGCAAGGAATACACAACAGAATAAAACAAGTCAAAAGTCTAACAAGTTAAAAATAGAACGAATAAAAAAAGAACAGATCAAAGTACAAAACAGAACTACTAAGAACTAACTAGAGGCAAATATTGACACAGACTCTTTTACTTTAAGTCTAAATGCCCTAAACCACTAGAAAGAAAACTCTCCTTAACTGCTATAGTCAGATGGTCGCATATGCAACACAACTACAGAGAAGAGGAGGATGAGAAACGAAAACTCGATGAGGTGTACCTAACAAATAATATGTCCCATACGAGGACACCCAAGCTACAGCAACAAGGTCATACTTCATCGAGTCGCGGTAAAGTAAGTATAAATCGACAGTGCTACGGAAATGAAATAGCGCTGACGCTAGGCAGAGAAGGTACCGCAGATTGATTCTCATCAGTGTATTTTAAAATGTCCTTGATGTGATACTCGCCTAAGTCCTTACCATCCAAATCTGCTAACCTATACACTAAAGAGGAACGTTTAGCAGACACTACACACTTAGTAAACTTAGGAGCGAGTTTAGAGGTAAAATGTTTAGCTTTATTAGATAAATAATGAGTCCGTTTGTAAACAATTTGACCAACTTTCAGCTCGACATGCCTTTTCCTGAAATTATAATACTTCTCATTACGCTGGTGAGCCGAAATCAAATGTTTCCTCACCTGATCGTAAATGTGTTGCATTTCTTTCAGTTTGGCACCGAAGGCTGAGGGCTCATCAATGGAGACTAAGTCCGGATGACAGGTTATGTCAGACTGTCTATATAGAACTCCATCACCTATAAATTCCCTACCGTGTACTAAGAAATAGGGAGAGAATCGAGTGGCCTCGTTTACTGCAGTGTTTAGAGCGCACTGCAGCTCAACAAGATGTTCATCCCACTTTTTGTGCTGAGTCTTCACATAACATGAGATGGCTTGAACAACATTTCGAATCGCTCGTTCAGCTTGATTAGTTTGAGCGTGGTAACGCGGGCTATAGTATACGTTTGGAACATTATATTTAGCTAACATATCCTTAAATTGCTTGCTCACATACTGAGGACCGTTATCAATATAGATAGTCTTGCAAACTCCATGAACTAGAAACACTTTCTTCTCGATGAATCTCGCTACTGCAGCGCCTGTTGCAATCCTTATAGGACACAGCATGACATACTTGCTAAAGTAGTCCGAAACAACGATCAGATGAATATTTCTGTTGCTTGACACTGGAAAAGGTCCAAGTAAATCACACGAAATAGCTTCAAAAGGTTTAGATACACGCTTCGCACTTCCCATTAGACCAGGACGCGAAGTGTTTACGGGTTTATACATCTTACAAACCTCACAATTTCCCACGTAGTCTTTGACACTATTGTACATCTTTGGCCAGTAGTAATTCAAAGACAACCTCTTATGTGTTTTCCAAACACCACCATGGGCACTAAGCGTGTCATCGTGGTATTTGGTGAGGAGTGCTAGCCTGTCCTCTTGAGGTACCACTAACTTCCAATCAAAATCTGAAGTCAAAGAATATTTATTTTTAGAAAATCGATATAACAAATTTTCACGAATATTAAAGTTAGGGTAATGCCTTGGGTTCCTACGCACGCACTCCATGGTGTGAAGATACCACGGGTCATTGGTGGAGCTCGCATCGATGGAGTCAATCTTTATGCGAGATAGAGCGTCAGGTACTACATGATCTTTTCCCTTACGGTGCTCTATGTCGAAGTCAAACTGACTGAGTCGCATACTCCAACGTGCTAAACGACCTGTAGGATTTTTGAGCTTGTGAAACCACAGTAGTGAGGCATGATCAGTGACAACAGTGCACTTCTGTCCCTCCACATACTGTCTGAACTGTTCCAGCGCAAAAATCACGGCCAGAAGCTCTCGCTCGGTTGTGCTGTAGTTCACCTCGTTCTTATTAAGAGAACGACTGCAATAGGCGATGGGGTGTTCCACACCATCGTGTGTTTGGGTCAGAACAGCAGCAACTGAGTAAGCTGACGCGTCACTTAGTATACGGAACGGTAAAGAGTAGTTAGGCATTTTCAATATAGGAGCAGAGACCAAAGCTGACTTGAGAAGGTTAAAAGCCTCCTCAGCTTCAGATGTCCAAATAAAATTTACATTTTTAGAGGTGAGTTTACAAAGAGGTTTACTAATTTTAGAAAAGTTATTAATGAAACGACGATACCAGCCGGCCATACCTAGGAAACGTTTGACATCCTTCGAGTTAGAAGGTGTGGGATAGTTGAGGATGACCTCGACTTTACCGGGGTCAGTACGTAGTCCATGCCTATCCACATAGTAACCAAGGTACTTTAATTCACTTCGACAAAAGTGTGATTTCTTCATATTAATCGTTAGGCCCGCATCCTTGAGTCGCTGATAGATTCTATTTAAGAGATCCACATGCTCCTCGAAGGTGTTGGCCACACAGATTATGTCGTCTTGGAAGCAAAACACTCTGTTGTCGAATTCCGGGCCGAATAAGCGGTCCATCAGTCGTTGCATCGTACTTGAAGCTCCGACAAGACCAAAACACATTACATTATACTGGAACAAACCCCGCCTCGGCACCGTGAACGCAGTCTTCTCAGCAGACTGGGCAGAGTCGAACGGGATTTGCCAATACGCTGCACTTAAATCAATAGAGGACAAATATTTAGCATTATTAAGATGGTCTAAAATTTGATTGATGTACGGTAAGGGATAAGCATCACTTTTGGAAACAGCATTAAGCTTACGTGAATCTAAGCACAGCCTTAGATCACCGTTCGCCTTTTCCACCATAACCACGGGTGAGTTCCACGCGGATTGTGATGGTGACACCACTCCCATCTCCAACATCCGGTCCAACTCCGTCTCCAGAGCCTTCTGTTTGAGAGGTGAGAGAGGGTAATACCGCTGCTTGATCGGCTTGCTGTCACCCGTGTCTATGACATGATGCACAAGCGTAGTTCGACCTAAGCCCACCTTATCCGTATTAATTGACTCAAATTTTTCAATGATCCCGTTCATTACACACCGCTGATCCTCGGTCAGGTTGTTGTAATCCTCGAGACCACTGTGAAGAGACAAAGATTCAATAGGACAGCTATCACTAAAATTATTCATATTAATTTTTTGAGAAATTAATCTATCACCTAATTGAAATTGTTGCCAGAAGTCTACTCCAAATATCATTGAGGTAGTTATTTCTGGTACAACATAAAACTTAAGTACCCTGATAACAGAGTTGTATTCTAAGGGTAAGGACATAGAACCCAGACATTTCAAATGTGAACTGTCTGCAGTTGTAATTTTAAAATTTGGGTTGACACTTTCTAGTTCAAACCCTAAATCTAAGAAGCTACGGTGCGCACCTTTTCCTAGCACGGAGCAGGAGGCACCGGAATCAAGAAGACCAAGAACATTTAAATTTAAAACCCTAACAACTAAGTACGGTCTAACATCGTTATCCCGTTTAGTAAACAGGACCTTATCAGAAGAAGACTCAGACACAGAGCTTGAGAATGTCTTAATAAGGCCCTGGCCTACGCGTTTTTTGACTTCGACGTACATTTGGGGCAGTCGGGTGACTTGACTCCTTTGAGACCACATCGGAAACACACCAACTCCCTTGATTGTGAGCAGTTATACGCAGTGTGATCGCTGCCGCCGCAACGAAAGCATTTGCGTTCGTGCGAGGCTGCCGAGCTGTCCACCGCAGAGACCTGCTTGGTAGCTTTTGGTGTGCCCTTTGCTTTCTGAGAATGTAAGTCAGAGGAGATCTCAAATTTGTCCAAGACTGGCTCGTGGAACGCCTCAGCCCTAGCACGCGCAAGTTCCAAACGCTTTCCTAACCTTCTTAGATCATCAATAGTGTTGACTTCATGAAGGGCTAGTTCCTTCATGTAGTCAGGTCTAATGTTATGCATAAGAATGTCCAGTTGTTCTTCACTGGGCATTTTACAAGTTAGTCTAGAGAACATGGCCTGCATTGTGGAGATGTAGTTCACCAAGGACTCGGTACGGGCTTGGGTACGTTGCCTAATCTCATTCCGTAAACGATAATCGTAATCGGGAATATCGAAGGTGTCTCTTAATTCATTTAGTAAGTCTTCATAAGACATAAAGTTGGCTTTATTGGTGCGGAACCAAGACAAAGCTGGTCCGTCCAATAGGTCAGAGAAAGCCAGGAGAACTTTTGATTTGGAGACTTCCCTAGCACACCGGAGTTCCTCCAGTCTCTCAATGAAGACACGCACACAAGCAGATCCATCATATTTTAAATTAAAACTATTCAAATTAATAGGGCGTTCCCTATAAATAAAATTATCATTATTTAAGTTAATGTTTTGCGAGCTACCCCGCATCGAGCGTTCATTTCTCATCGCAGGTGAAGTATATTCAACTCGGACACGAGAAGCGCGATCATCATTATCTGACACCTCAGATTCTGAGTCACTATTCGATTCAGCTACTGACACAATCTTAACTAATCTGTTGCGAATACTAACAAGTTCAGAACAATCTAACCCACAACGAGCTAGCCTAGTCAAAAGATAATTAGCCCTAACAGCAGCCCTAGTGCGACTATTTTTATCGGCATCAAAGTCACCTGACGATAGCAAATCCTCGAGTTCCTTCACTTTTGGCTCGCAGACAGTGCGTTCAGTTGCAGCATCAGTGGACTTCGTGGTGTTAGGCTTCAGACTTCCACGGCGAACTAGCCGATATGCCGTCCTCAATTCGTTACGCAAGCTGACAACCGTAGCCTCAGGATCCGCTGAAATGCCCATGTAAGACAACTCATTAGACAGCTCATCTTTTCTTAAATAGTTTACATACTGGTGCATTTTTGCCATCTTATAAGAAATGAACTTTAAGTGAATAGAATATAAAAATAAAATTTAACTAACAATTCCGTTATTTAACGAAAGTTTAAATGGATATAAATCCAAGAGGGTATTCAATTGAACGGACAGTATGTAAATGTACCGCCTTCTATGTTAATAATATAGGTATAAAAAATTCAGCATAAAACAATTTTCATTAGCGGGTAGGTAACTAAAATGTACCGCCCTGCAGACAATTCCTAATAATATAATTATTTAAAAATTTCCAATTGAGAATAATTCTCCAATAGCGGGTAGGTACCCGAGATGTACCGCCCTGCAGACAATTACTAAAATATTGAAAAAATATACACAAAAAAAATTGTACCGTACGTATAGGTACAAATGAAATTACAAAAAATTAAAAAACAGTTAAAAGGCTAAGAGCAAAATGTACGGTAGCAAGTATAAGTACCGGCTACTATACTGATCCAAGGTTAAAAAGAAAAAAAATGGTAATTCCGAATGGAAACCACCTTATACAGAGTTACATATATCGGCACTTATAGAAAATGTCGATAACAATTAAAAGTTAAATTCAGAAAAAACACAAAGTTAAATATATGCATGTATATTAATTTTATTTAAAATTCGGGACAAACTACTGAGATGATATATCCAACCCAACCAGCAACCAGTAAAAAAAGAAAAAAGAAAAAAAGAAAAAAATACGAAGGTATGCCGAAATATGAATTTTACCGAAAATGTAGCAGCTATTTATAATTTAGAAAAAAAAATTTTGACCCGTTTCCTTGCTATTCGGTGTAAATTGCAAGGAAATTAATTACGTGCTTAGCCGCACAAGCACAACCAATTAACGTCTTGGAGAGTATCAGACGGATAGTAGGTTTGAATTCATTAAAGGCGTCTTTCATACACACACACAGAACCAAGAGAAATCCAGTGGGTACTGGAGTTCTTGAACTGCCCGTACGTTGGCCGCGCCACTGTGTAACCCGGGAAATGTCCCCAGCTACTCCACCGGCTAACCCAGGCAAGAGCTTACGACAGAGACTCTTGGGCGCCTTTTATCTCAGAGTGGAGATAGTGGGTGCGTGCTCCAGATACCCTTAATGAAACAACACTAAGATTTTATACATGCATATATTCAGTAGGATACAGAGTTATACATAAAGTAGAATGGTCACAGGCACAGAGATATAGAAATGTAAATACAATATGAGATGCTTGTGCGCCTCCCTCGTAGCACACAGCTGATCTCGTAATTACAATTCAAGGTAGCGGGTATATGAAGTTACAGTTATTGTACAAGTTAAGATTACGTGACCTTTTCGGAACTCCTCTTCAGAAACCCCTGGCGTCGGTTGTCGGCTTGCGTAGGCCTAGGATTGCGCCTGCCTGCAGCTAGCAACTGCCCGCACTGCCGCGAGCCAAGCGAATTACAGCTGTTCCGAATAGGGACTCCAACCACGGAATATCAACTCGCTGTTGATAGGACACTAATATCGTCCGCTAAACCTTGGGACCCTGCATCAAGAATACCAAAAAGACCTAAGTATATCATTGACGCAAACGAAAGACACAGATATAAAGACTAAGAACAGAGAGATAAATTAAGAAATCTTACCAGAGAAGTCCGGGAAAGATGCACAGAGTCTAAGATATTTAATTTATATGTAGGTAGGTACATATAATTCAGAGTTCCAACTTATCAGAAAAATCAATGAAATACGAACAGAGTTTCGTGCTTAATCTTCAGAGTAATTATCAGAGGTGTTCGCATCCACCGGGAGGGGTGTATTTATATCATTTTTCATGGAATATTCTAGTAGATGAATCTGATATCACGAATTATTCGTTCACCTGATCGAATCGCGAAACAAAAAATACTGATCCACAGATAATACGAAACCAAAGACATTCTCGCCGTGACTAAATTAATTTGGGCAACTAGGAATTTAGATTATGACAATTTTAAATTAAAGACATTAAGCTATATGATTGAATAAAATATCACAAACAATTTAACCTATCACGATATTATAATTCTATTTGAAATAGGTAAACATACTAGCGACATCTGTTGTCAGATTGGGAAACCATTCATCAATACCGAATTGGTGATCGATGAAAAGTTCCCCCCAAACCCTACAGATGTCGTCATAGGTACAACGTATTGTTTACCGAAATCAAATTTTAACGCCACTAACAATTTTGCGTTACAGGGAATAAATAAATATAACAGAAATATGGCAAAAACTACAACTCTTTTAGGGTCCCACGCAAAAGGGTGTGAGCCTATTGCCGTGATGGAACAATAACCTACTTTCTTTAGTGCGAGTAAGCTCAACTGTAGTATGCTAGGTACCAAATCAGAATCCAAGGATAATAGTAGGGAGAAGCTATCCCACACAGATATTCTTCAGTCGAGTTTAACGACTTGTCAAATAGATATGCAGCTAATTCATTCCCAGGTTACCTATGAGTCCGACGGGGGTCATCCCGAAGAGAAGGCCCCAGGTCTGCCGGGGTACGAGGGATATGTTGGCTACTACCTCACCTCCAGCAACTAAAGACCCAAAGACGGCGCGCGTTTTAGTCGGTTCGAGTCCGACATAACCTACCCAACCGGCTCCGGTGGGGGGCATCCGAAGGGATGTTTCGCACGATTAAAAAAAAGAAGGTTAACTATGAGTGAGGTATTTACACTACATAGGTACATAGGTAGTAACACGCTTCATAATTACTCTTCACCTACTTGGGCCGGTACTCATATTTAAAATAACTACCATTAAAATGAGGCGTACGCCTCAACCTCGAGACTGATTACCATATTGTTACACAACTCAATTATTGATCATTATCACAAGATAACCTAAAGTTCTAAACAAAGGTCGCTACTCTTGTTGTTCCCAGTTAAGATGACACACTTAAATAACTATTTTAAACCTCGAGGAGGACGTATGTAAGTAGGTACATATACGTAAGCTTATCAACACGAGCGTCTCTATCAAATCGATAAACGCTTGAAGGCACACTCGGCCACGGCATGTTTCAATTGTCCTTTTGTCCCCCACTTGTAATTTGAATAATCTACTTGATAATCATTAAACTCACCCGCTATTGCGTTAGAACCCCATTATATATTATTATCAAATAATTACATGACGTTAACTGTTATAAAACTATTGATTTCAGATAAAAGAAGCGAGATACGATGACGCGATCAAGGCTCTCAACGACGCTATCAATTTCTGCCCGAATAGAGCTGGCCTTTCACTACTCGGCTTTTGCTACTTCAGGACACAATCTTTTATCGAAGCTGCAAATTGCTACGAACAGTTAGCAGCTATGCATCCCGACATACCAGAGTATAGACTCTACTTCGCACAATCGTTGTACGAAGCATCTATGTTTGATGAATCCTACAAAGTTACAATGCAGATTCAGGCTCCTGAACTAGAAAGAAAAGTGACCAAATTACAATCTGCCATCAAATATGGGGAAGAAGACACAATAACAGCGAAAGGGTTGGTCGAGTCTTATCCTCAGGAAGATCCCGACAAAGACATAAATCTCGGTTGTTTGCTATTCAAAGAAAATCAATACGAGGAGGCTCTGCAAAAATTTTCGCGGAGTCTCAATGTGGTGGGCTTCAATGCTCACCTTCATTACAATATCGCACTATGCTATTTTAAACTAAAGGAATACCCACA
Organism: Pelosia muscerda; assembly: GCA_963691645.1. Taxonomy (NCBI): domain Eukaryota; kingdom Metazoa; phylum Arthropoda; class Insecta; order Lepidoptera; family Erebidae; genus Pelosia; species Pelosia muscerda. The sequence goes on from OY829102.1 coordinate 1,880,080, forward strand.
AGCATTAAAACATATAACTCTTGTCATTGAAAAAGGAATTCGTGACCACCCAGAATTAGCTGTGGGTATGCAAGCAGAAACTTCAGAAGTGAAATCAGTAGGAAATACGCTAACACTTCATGAAACTGCACTTACTGAAGTGTTTAATCTCAAAGCAGCCATTGAGTATCAGCTTAAAAACATAGAAGCTGCAAGGGAAGCTCTTAATGACATGCCTCCCCGTCAGGAACATGAACTGGATGCAGTGACTTTACACAATATAGCCTTAACCTCAATAGACATTAAGCCTACAGATGGTTTCGAGAAACTACATTTCTTACTTCAACAAGATCCATTCCCTGCAGAAACGTTTGCCAATCTATTACTTCTTTATTGTAAGTTTGAGTATTATGATCTAGCAGCCGACGTGTTGGCTGAGAATGCTCAATTCACCTACAAATACCTGACTCCATATTTATACGATTTCTTGGACGCCATTATCACCAGCCAAACGTCGCCAGAAGAAGCATTTCAGAAATACGAAGATATTGCTTCAAAACACGCTGAGCAACTAAGAAAACTCACAAAAGTCGTTCAAGAAAGTCGATCACAGGGAGATAATGATCAAGTAAAGAAAGCAGTTGTTGAGTATGAGGAGGCACTGGAAAGATACATTCCAGTGGTCATGGCTCAAGCTAAAATCTACTGGGATATGGAAAATTATGGACAAGTTGAAAAGATATTCAGAAAATCTGTTGAATTTTGTAACGAATCTGATGTCTGGAGACTGAACGTAGCTCATGTGCTCTTCATGCAAGAAAACAAATATAAGGAAGCTGCGAGTTTCTATGAACCTATTGTGAAGAAACAGTATGATAATATTTTAGATGTAAGTGCAGTCGTACTAGCTAACTTATGTGTATCGTATATAATGACATCTCAAAACGAAGAGGCAGAAGACATTATGCGGAAAATAGAGAAGGAGGAAGAGCAGCAAATATTCGAAGACCCACAGAAGAAATTTTATCATTTGTGCATCGTGAATTTAGTTATCGGTACACTGTATTGCGCTAAAGGAAACTATGAATTTGGTATATCACGCGTGATCAAATCCCTCGAACCATTCAACAAACGTCTCGGTACAGATACTTGGTTTTACGCAAAACGTTGTTTTCTATCATTCCTGGAGAACTTAGCTAAGCACTTGATAGTTGTTAAAGATAACACTATAAAGGAATGTATGATGTTCCTCGAAGGTTGTGAGACGTATGGCCGGCGAGTAAGTACCGTAATTGAAAATCCTTTCCAAGAGGAAGATGCTCATACAAAGGCTAAGCAGACAGTCACTTACGAAGCACGCTTATTAAGATATATGTTTTATAAACTTAAGAATATCGACGATTCTGTTACTATAAATAAGTATGAAGATTTAAAATAAATGATTACTTACCTGGTGGAATCGGTTTTTTATCCTTTCCAGGTTTCCTGGCGTCTTTGTGTTTCAATACGAAGGTTCTTTCTTGACCGAAGGATATCGAAGCTATAGGATAATTAGGATCCAATTCAGGTTCATTATCTCTGTGTTCACCCATGTGATCCATCCCGTTTCTATACCTAAGCGTTAAAAGAATACATACACAGGACTTAAGTTACAAGTTACTTGTTTGGTTACTTACACATAAAGCAAAATTTACATGACGTGTAGTTTAAATAGGTAGAGTAGGGCTGTCCAAACTATCGTTGCGGCCCGCAGAAACATTTTTAACTTCTTTATTTATATATATTTATGAGCAAATTATTTTTCTTGCAACGAAATTCTAGTCTAGTTACTAATATTGAGGTTGATGTTGACAGAAAAGACAAATTATTAAAAAAGTATATAATAAAATAATTATACCTATTATATCTGCATTCTACTTTTATAAATATTTTGCGGCTCCTCAATGTATTTGGCCATTTAAGTTGGCCCTGGGTCCCATCTAGTTTGGACAGCCCTGAGGTATTGGATCACCAGTGTTTTTGTTACAGCTTAGGCAAGAAAAGAAAAGTGCGTCGTCATATTTATTTTGAGTACATAATATTAAGGACAAAACTTGTAACACTAACCACACTAGTTGACGTGGCTAATTATTATTAGGATTAATTTATAAAATAACTCACTTATTCACGAGAACGAAATCATATTTAATGTCCTTCAGAGCAAGAAGAAATTGTCTCAAAGCTAGGACGGGAGCTGGCCAAGGTAACGCTGGAACTGTGAGTCCCGAATATGTGTATGTTATTCCCGGATCACCGTAAGCAACTTGCTGCCGTGGTAAAGGATATTCTTTACCGAACACCCTAAAATAATACATTGTAGTAAAATACAATAATCTTTGTATTCAGTAATACGTAGGTAACTACTATTCAATATGCGGTCACGGTGTTCGTACCTGTGGAAACTAAGGAAAACATTTGATTCCACAAGATATAACATAACATAACATAAACTCACGCCTTTATCCCTGAAGGGGTAGGCAGAGGTGCTAATAGCACCCACATTTAGCCAGTTTATGTTTAGATCCCAATGTAATAGGTGGCCACTCAATGTAATAGCCTATTGACATTAACCGGGCACTTATAAACCTGCGATAAATACACACATAGCTTCGAAAAGTATCGAAAAGTTATTGGTGTGTGCCAAGGTAAACCTGGGATCGAATTCGAGACCTCGTCTTAGCAGTCCATTACCTATACCACTAAGCTACCGCGGGTCTACTAGATATTACACTACGAAATCAATGAATTAAGGCTTTAATATTGGTCGTCAGCCAGACATCGATGGTCGTCAGCAGTGCAATTCTCTAAGTATACATCGTTGGGCTCGACGATGAACTCGACGTAGAGTACAACTTATAATTGACGATTGGAGAACTGTACTGCTGTGCCTACATCGAGTTCAGCGTAGAACTCAACGCAGAATGGTTAGAGAATTGCATTACTGCAGTTCTAGGTTGGTAGCGTCAGTTCTAGGCTGTGCTCGTTGTTGAGTTCGTCGACGAGCTTGACGATGTATGCTTAGAGAATTGCACCGCAGCTGAAGAAGTATGAATGCATATGCTCCGAGAACCGAAGATTATTTTTTTCATAAATTAGGGAACGCTAGATGTGACACCACACTCTTCTTACCAAAAGTGCCGTCAGCGCCATCTAGCGCGTCTTTAGGAAAGCTATAAATACCTACTAAAATCTGCTCATTAAGTATCATTTTTCCTAAGCAACACTTTCTGAAATACTCACTTTACTTTTGATAAATCTCCAGTGAAATAATCCAGTGTACCTTCAAGTTCTTCAAATAGTTTAGTAGCTATATTTCTTGGTATGGGTACCGAATATTCTAGATCAAGATTTTCTCGTTTTATAGATTTCCAAACAATTGAGCAATTCACTTCTTTTAATTCTTCCATTTCTAAACATAAGTAGGTAATTACAATAAAAGGCTGGCAACATGTTTTTGACATCTCGGAAAAAAAGAGTACATAAATGAAACAAAATAAAAGTGTACGGCATCAAACGATCCGAAACACTGTCGTAAATAAATCAAGACGTGTAATTAGTCAGTTAGATGTAAAATAATCTTACTTACCTATATAATGTGTTCTTCAATAAAAAGCCGATGTACTTTTAGAAAATTCTCAACGTTAGAAACTACCGACCGGTACAGCGCCAAGTGGGAATGTTGCCATTGTAATCTTTGAAAGTTCCTAATTTATTTAGCTTTTTGGACGAAACGACGGATTCATCAGATCAACTCACGAAATATGGCAGTTCTGCTATTCTATCTACATACACTTAATCTACTCCACCAGGGTATGGAATACTTAATCGTATCCAAAAAAAAAAATACTAGAAAATAAGAAACTAAAATTTATTCTCAAACAATATGACTTCACAAATACAATACTCATATAAAATTAATGTGACGTGTGTGATACTGGCAATATAGACGTTGACACAATATTCTTATTATTCTCCATAAACTTCTGAAAGGCCTCTGACCCTGTTAGAAATCTTTGGCCCGTTAAAGGAAAATCTAGACTGACATTAGGACCATACGTTCCTGAGCTGGATGTCCCTTTTTCATTGATAACGGTTGAAGAACTGCAAATAGAAATACGGTAATCAGTTAAAGCCTATCGCAGTTCACTGCTGGACATAGGACTCTCCAAGTGTTTGGCGTCTTTGACCTACTGTTTCAATGCTAGCCAGACGGGTTGGTACAGAGTTTTATTTCGAGGTCTCCTTCTCGCGCAGTGATATCGTTTTCCCGTTTGACACCGTACACCGACACCCTTCGGATGAGGAGTGGTGATTTTCTTTATCCATCAGCAGTGTCAGCACAATGATTAGAGCGACACAAGCAGGAGCTGAGGACCCCGGACTCCGAGGCGAAGGCTTCGGATGCGACCGGGACTAACGCTAGGATGATGATGATGAAGCAGGAGCTGCGTGTTACGGAGATGAATATGCTACGTTGTGTGTGGGGAGTTACGCGGGACCGCGCGAGGAACTCTTGCACCTGGGGCAGCCTCGCAGAGATAATGCAGGAGGCGCCATCGCTGGTGCGGCCATGTTTTGTGGCGACCACCTGGCTATGTGGCTAACACATGTCTGGCCATGCCGCCTCTTCTGGGCTCCGGCAGGAGGGGTAGTCCGTGCGAAATGAAAAAGAAAAAGCCGGAAAGCGAACCCCGGACTCTGACGAGAAAGCCTTTATTGCGACCGAGACTAACGCAAGGATGATGATGAGGAGTATAATCAAGTTATCTGTAGAATAATATTTTTGTATTTTCATTAAAAATGGTGGCTCCAACACCTTCGCAGGTAAGGCAACTCACTGGCAAGCTAACGTATCTGCTGAATGACAGAAGGGTCTTTGGTCAAAGGGCAGTTGTCGCCGCAAAAATAGTATAAGGCCCCTTTAAAAGGAGCTCCGAGGTGGAAACTGTACCCTGAGCTCCGAGGTGAAAAACTTCCAATGCGACCGGGGATAACTCTATCCTTACAATAGAAAAATAATACAAACGCACTTAGAAAAATCCAGCAAACAATCCTTATCAAAATACACCGAATACTCTCTGATTCTTCTTATAGTGTCACCATTTTCAAAGTCTGGTTCACAGTCATACTCGTACAACTTCTCAATTAGACCATCTTTATCTTTAACCGTCCACACATATTCTCCGGGAAGACCTTTTAGCTTAGGTGCTTCTGTAGTTATAGGTGTTAGAGAGTCGCAACCGAAAAAGTCTGTGATTTGCGTATGACTGGAACAATTTAGATAACTGTTTGGGGTAATATTTTCACCGTTTTCATTAACTGGTTCATCAGATGACTCGTAACTAGGCGGTTTGACCTCCGGGCTTTGAGATTTACGACTTAGAAATGCGTTTATTTCTGCTCCAACATCTGAATTTAAAAGGTTTTCTTTAGTCTTCACTATAAAACGGCTGCAGTATGCTTTCAGATCATTATTTTTCGATCTGTAAATTTCATTCAATAACTCCAACAGATTCGTTGAAGCCTCATCTTTTTCTTTGGTAAGCTTTTTTAACCGCGACTTTAAGAATATGTTTTCTTGATGTGTAACCAGATACAATTGTTGGAAACTAACGTATCTGGATCTGTTTTCTTTTATTACTTTTTGTGTATTCTCTATATGTAATACAAGTCTATTTTTAGCCATATTTTCTAATTGATATTGCATTCTTAGATTCTTATTTTCATGTATCGCCGCAACTAAGAGCTGAGTCAGACTCTTTCTTTCTTCGCCAAGTTCTTTTATCTTTTTAAGCAATAAATGATTAACTCTGGGTTTCTGTGTGATTCTCCAGTCCATTGCACTGATTGCAACCATCGATTTACATGCAGCAGTTTTCAAAAGATCCCAAATGGTTTGATATACCAATGCTACAATTCTGTGAGTTTCTGCGGCGGTTATTTTCGAATATTCTTGGAACCTTTTGGAATTTTCACTAGTGAAGACGGTAGCCAACTCGCGTATTGTTACAGAATATATTTTGATTATCTTCTTGTATACTGCTACAACTAGTGCTCCTGCCAGAAACATGATAGCATGCAAATAGATCATATTGGATTGTTTCTCACGTAGGCGGTGAATAAAACTGGTATGAAAATTGTATTTCTTTTTTTCAGGCCCTGTTCTATTTTTATTATTGGTCAATACTAACGGTCTGAGATGGAAACCTAAAACAAATTCGATTTGTAATGAGTAACCTTTACTTGCGTTAAACAGAAAGGTACTTACTCCACGAAATATAACATAATATATGGAGTAAGTACAACAGTTCAACAAGTTCAACTTACAGATTCTTGAACGAATTTCAAAAATTAACGAGTTGGCAACTAACCTTCGCCAGTGGTTTCTCTACTTTTCTTCAAAAATACATCGATACTACACATAGCTATCCACATGACTAAAGTCAATCCAAGTAGCCACTTAAATGCAATATACATTTTAAAAACTGTTCGAACGCTAGCCGTTCGAACTAATAATATTTTCATGTAAAATTATAAGATAATACCACTGTTACCGTAAATTTATAATAATCTAACGAAAGCATATTTTGAACCTGACAGGTGATGTGACATATTCGCAATGAACTCGTTGGCATTTTCTTTAATTTTTAATAAATTTTCAATATGTCAAAAAGGTTCTAAACTTTTTATAATCCACACAAATAAGGTTAGATATGATCACATAGTAGACTCAGGCATGCCTTCGGTTGAAGTTTTTTCGATCAATGAAGTTGATTAAGGTCTCAAGATTTTTCTAGAATTTCATTGTTTTTTACTGCGGTAGCAGTAACTCATAAACCGCATTTACATTGAGCCTATTGACGTGACAATGAGCAGGGACGTAAAGAATTTATAAAGAGGTCCAGCAACTTGATATCCCATCATGAATTACTTATGGATGTAATCCACCGTCTGCTCTGACTTCGACGCCTTTTTAAATAATATTTAGGTACCTACATAGTTCATTTAACTCATAGCGTAGAGCACCCACTGCGTGAAACACAGAGCCCATTTCTGCTGACATTACCACAGCAATATAGGAGGAAATGTGTATTGCAAATGGCAAGGCAAGTGGTGTGAGTCTGTTTCAACTACTGTTTACAAAACTCCATACACAGTAATTGAACTCATGGCTACTGAACACTCGTAGAGCAGGAAGGCATCAAAGGACTGGGAGAAAGATTGAGGATCACATAGCAAACACAGAGAGGAGGTGTTGTAATGCTATTTCCTTATAAAAACTCGTTACCGTTTGCAGGCGTAAGGGTGTTATAAAGAGAGTTGGATCATGCCAACTTCTTCATTTTTATATCTCCAGTCAATAGCAAACTACTCTTTTCACTTTATTTTCTCTATCGAAGTTTCTACTTTTTACGTAGTATTCGCTATCTAGATGCCACTTAATATAACAGGGACGTACGTAGATATAAAGTGGGCCCATCTAGCATAGTGTGGAATTATATTTGGTGAAACTGAGGCAAAAAGCTGTGCACAGGATGAAAGCTAGCAGAACAGACTAAGGCCACGCCTTCTATATTACCGTTGGCATCGGGGTTTGGCCCGAGTCACAGTACACAGGTAATAATGTCACCTCCTCTCTGTGTTTGCTCTTCGAGAAGCATGTTGAACATGAGGTAAGCTACAACTGGTAGCCTTAATCTAAAACGTTATATGAAAAACAATATTTTATTTACTAAAAATAAACATATTTAAATAACAAAAGTTATTATACTAGTATTACTCTAAAAATAATCACGCCTTATCTTTTAGTCTAAGCAGCTTCATTACTTTTACTTTGACGGCTAGCTTCAGTAAGACGAAGTTCTTTTTGTACCATTCGACGTTGTAGTTGAGGTGCAGTTTCCAGTTCTTGTCGAGAAAAGCTTTGTAGAAGACACTCATTTCATCTGCACTCAAGTTTTGTTTGTCTGCTGGGGTATTTTTCTTCACGTAATCTTCTCTTTCCTAGAATATTACAGAAGGGAAAACATAAATTAATGATTATATAATCATCAATTAGGGGAAAAGCCGACCCTAACTGAGTTGGGAAAAGGTTCAGAGAATGATAGTAGGGGAACGGTCCCGAAAACGAAAACAGGAGACTACTACTGACCAGTTAAACAAAATTCAGCTACTTTTTTAATTACAAACATACATACATACATTCATACATATACTCACACCCGTAATCCCCGAAGGGGTAGGCAGAGGTGTGTTAAACAGCCACATTTCACCAACTATGATTTTCGGTCCCACATAACAAGGGGCGAGCCTATAGCCGCACTTTGTAAAAAAAATGGGTATGCCGAAAATAAATTCCTACCCAAATCTGTTGTAGCTAAATAAATCTGGATAAAAATTGACCTGATTCCTTGCTATGCGGTGTGTAAATCGCAAGGAAATTAATTAAGTGCTTAGCCGCACAAACATTACCGCACAAGTAAACAACATTATTGTCATACTGGAGGTACTTGTATGTGCACGGGTTGTTTTCTTTATCATGTTTACATCTGATAAACAATACCCAGAACAATATGTGATAAGAATCAGTATAATATAACATTATAATAACAGTGTTTAATTTAACATGCATATAAGTACGAAAGGGATAGTTTCCGAAAAAATTAACAGAGGGCACTGCGTATGGCTTGGCGTGGGAGACGCTGAGACGGGTCCTAGTGGTGGCCGTAGGAGCACAGATTAATAAATAGTTAGAAGTGAGAATTATCTCCCTTGCCACTTTGCTGACGGCGAATGGTAATGGTACGCGAGCGCTTGGGCTCCCGCCGCCGCGGCCTTCTTCTGTGAGCAAGTAATGTTCGAGAAGGAGGTGGCGGAACGCGCCCGGGGAACGGGATGGAGCCTTCTAGTAGAAGAAGACCGCGGCGGGAGGCGGCACAAAATGCGCCTCCCTAGATGGAGATACTGTAGCCCCCACACCCGAAGGGGGGAACTGGAAAGAGATGTTCCCGGGTTCGAGGGATATGTTGGCTACTATCTCACATCTGGCAACTAAAAACCCAAAATGTTTGTGACCCACATAACCTCCTCAATCGTAATTCGATAAAAAAACGGTCGGAAACGGTGATTCTTCAAAACAGTGAGGAAAACAATCAAAGTGTTGAAACCATTAATTCTATTGCATCCCGGTTTAAGCCTCAGTTTGTCAAGTCTACTTAACACAGTTGTTTGATGCGAGTGTTATCAGTCATATCATAACCTTTATTTTCTAAGATATGAGAGCTCATTACGATTAATCTTGAACCCAGACGAAGACCAAACATGCTACATTGTATCGTAATTCAAATCACACGTGTCGTTATCGCCTAACATCACGTACTTGCGTCGTGCATTGTCAATAATATTATCGGCACTGCATGAACTATGCATTAGCTTATACTTTTTTCATCAACATTTTCTCTGGTGTGAAGGTTTCTCTGGCAACAGTCGATAGGTACTCACGAAAACAGATTTCACACTTGTCCTTGAAAGATAATTTTGCGATTTCCATTTTTGAAATGCTAAATCTACGAAGAGTTATTTAACCGATGCATTATACCAATGGGTTTTTTGATCATTATTCTTTTTCTTACTGGTTAGGCGAAACTGGTTAGGTACAGTAATAAATACTGTAGAGAAGTACAAGTGTGATATCAATTATGTTTAATAAGTTTTTTGTGAAGGCATTGGATGCAACTGGGATTATTGCTAGGATTAAGAAGATAAAACTATGAGTCAATTGTGTGTAGGGTATTTTGTTTTCCATGCCCAGTAGTTGGGTAGCACTAGTATGGTATTCAGAGAGAGTTCTTTTATTTCATTGATAATAAAAAATTATATTATTTTCATTTCATTAATGGCAAAACACGAAGCCATGTCTGTTCTACCAATTATTATCAAGTAAAAAGATTCATAGAGCTATCATAAATTTAAACACCATTATGTTTATTTCTATTGATATAGGTGCTGCTACTTAACACAATAGCAATCTAGGTATAATTTTTGGCTTTTTGTATCACAGGGTGTTTCAAAAATCTCAAGCGGTGTTTGTATAATATATACTCCATTTGAATAAGTATTCAACTAAAGGTAAACAATCTAGTGGTGTAGCAATTTATTTACAAAAATACATGTTGAACCAATAAACAAGGCTGTAATAATTCAATTTCAGTATTTAGTCTAACTGTTAATGCAAAAAATATTACTAAATTGGGTAAATAAATCATACTACGAAGACTTCTAGATTGGTTACGTTTAGAAGTAGCTAAATTATCTAAAATTTTAAATAAAGGTTACCTGGAAAAATCTCGAGTTGTGTTGTGTCCAAAATTTATGATTCCACTCCTGGACTTCAGCTCTCAACAGTCGGTATTTTTTTTCTAATCGAGTTTCATTTGCTGGTTCTTTAAATATTACAGTTCTCAAATTTGATACAGGATCTGGAGGGCCCACCATATCACAGCTAATTCTCTTTGGGTTCGGTGGCTGTATCGATTTTGCATCTTGCGTAGTACTCGTATGTCTCGAAGCCAGAATACATGGCCTATGTACAGTTAGCGTGAATAATCGACTTGAAATCATGTCAAATAAATAATATTTCAATAATCACATTTTATTATTATAAACCACAATCACAAATTGAATACATCGCGAAGTTAAAATTGAAATTGAAATGTCAAAATCAGCTGTGAGCTTGACATTTATTGCAATTGCACCTCGTTTCACGTACGCTTTAGATTTTCTATTGAAAGTAACCACAAAACAATAATATTCCATTTCGGCATTTAATTTACTTTCAAAGTCATTTTAAATGTAATTTGTAGCCATAATAGGTATATGATAATGAAAGGTTTTTGTTATATTGGTAATGATGAATTAAGCTTGAGTAACTTGCTCTCTATGCTCTGTGGTTATGTCATCAGAAATTTGTGTTTTCTATCAATTTTTCGCTGTCGAATTATGTAAAGTGTAAAATATCAATTTTATTTATAATTTTAAAATAAAGAATTACTGGCCGCTCACGGACTTCGGGTACTTGCTTGAAAGCAGTCTAACCACAAAAACAATACAAAATGGCCCGAGAGAAGGAAAAAAGTCCTGAAGAAATATACGCCGCCAAGTTGGACATGTGTTTAACCGACGGCATCGTCAAAACAGGTACGTAAATTAAGAAATAACAGCTACTATAAATGAGATTTTGATAATCTAATGAGTATAAGACAGCAATAAATCTTGGTGCAGCCTCTATAGCTCTAAATTCCCCAAAGAACAAATGGACGCGATTGTACTATAATCTGATTATTTTAGTAGGCCTCGTCAGACTTTCGTATAGTTTGTTTAAAGTCTATAAAACCTTACCATTTCTATTCATTGTTTAACTCATTGCTGCAATTTCCCAACTACGTATCAAATCTATATCTAGGTATTATAAATATTATAAATGCAAAAGTAACTTATGTCTGTCGGTTACAAGTTCATGCCTAGACCACTGAACCGATTTTGATTTTTGTTACAGACGTAGATTAGACTTTGTGAAAGGACATAGGCTATGTTTATTTGCGACAGCTAAGCTAGTCTATTTATAAATAATATAAATGTTATATCAGAAGGCGACAAGAATTTTTGAATATTGTCCATTGTTAAAACTAACAGGAATTAGGTATTTGACTAATGTTTTGTTAATACTATTTTTTTTTTTTAATAACTTGTGTTGATATTGGTGTGTACCAGGAAGTGGAGTCCTTCTCGGTGCCTTGACATCCGTGTTGTTCCTTGGTCGTCGGAGGTGGCCAGTCATAGCTGGAATGGGAGTGGGCATTGGTCTCGCTTATGCCAACTGCGAGTATGAACTAAATCCTAAAAAAGACAATACACTATGAACATCATTATTGTAGTAATCAGGTAGGACTTATTTAGAGTATTGTAAATAATAATAGTATATAATTTAATATATATATATCTTATATAACATAATATAAGTAGGTATATATGCTTTTTCCTCATCTTTCTGTCCATTGAATCTGCTATGATAACTATAAATTAATAGATGTAATTAAATTTAAAAGCAATAAGTATGCTAACTGTTTGAAATCAATTAGGCTCACAAAGTGAATGCTCTGACATGACTTGAACCCGTGAATCTTTCCTTTAGATGGGGAATGTTCAAACCTCTTGAGTCATGAAGCCACATCTCGAGCATTTGAAATGTTCCCATACAGTCATCTTGGAGCGATGATGGGAGATAAACTATCAGTCTCAATTATGTTACACCACACAGATAACTCCGCCTAATCAATCTCATACTTAAAGCTTAAATAGTAGTGTAATTCTTATGATTGTCAGTTGTCCTTAGAATTTGCATTTATTATAGAAGTATTTACTTAGCCACTAAATAATATAAATTAAATTGATACACGAACTTTGATCATTTACTTTTCTTGAATATGTAATTTTTTCTGTTATACAAATAATTGAATGACTCCATTCTTAAATTTCAACTGCTCATTTTCTGAAGTACTGAATTTTCTAAGCTATCCAGTCATCCAGTACATTGGTTAGGTACTCAAAATGATCAGAGTAATCATCATCATAGTGTCAGTCCCGGTCGCATCCGAAGCCTTCTCCTTGAAAGTCCAGGATCAGCTTAGCTTCAGAGTAATATCATCTCGTATTCATCACCCATCATTCTAGTATATTTGTTTGTTAAGCTTTCATTATGGTACTTAAGGAGCCAATCCAAAGCACCTTTCCATTATAATTTATTTTCTATTGATGGTTCTATAATCTCTTTCTTTTTTTTTACAGTATGCAGATGTAAAACCTTATGTAAGACAACATACATCTGGAGCCGGACTCTTCAACAATAATACCAAGAGTAGACAAATTGTTTAGGAATATATTGCTGTACAATGTTTATTATTTAATTATTATGTAATAAATACATATGTTTATTGACCAATTTTTGATATTCTTTAACCCCTTTTATTCGTGCGGATTTCCCGTCAAAAGCCACCTCAGTTGTTGGCCATCGTTGGTGGTTATGTCGGACTCGGTATCTACTGACCATGGGTCATCACCGGTTTTACAGGTCACCTCAGATGTGGGAAGATATGTTCTTTTTACGAGCACATGGCCCGGTGGAAAGTGGTCACCGTGGCCTATGGACATTTGCACTCGTGCTACCAACCCTGATCGATATCCACATCGAACCTTAATAGTGCTGGGGGAGGGGAGGCGAACTTCGCGCCGCCATGCTGGCCGGGGTGAAAGAAAGAGTGACATGCAGACGTGTACTATGTCCAGTGGGGACGCCGTTAACCGGACAGATTGATCAGCTCTTGTGTGGGCCATTTCACTCATTTCCCCTGTAACGACAGCTGCCATAGATGTTCCTATGACAACCGGGACCGACGGCTAAACGTGCTCTCCGAGGCACGATCAGACCAATGCAAATATTGATATTCATGCACTGAGCGGGGATCGAACCGACCTACCGGTTATTATCACTAACATCACGCCACAGAGGCTGTTCTACCAATTGTTTTTACAACATGTAATACAATAAATAATAAAACAGGATCCAAATGAGACACGCATAGAACAATATTTAATACTTTATTGTACAAATCGATACTGGAATTAAGATAAAGGATAGATTTAGTGTATCTTAACAATAAAAAATAATTTAAATACAACAATAATTACATTTTAGTATAAAGACAAAAGCTTTAACAACAACCCATATACAGACACCCAAATTGGTGGTAAATTTAACTATAAAACATGGCAACACAAATTAAACGACACTTACATCATAGACAACAGAGTTACAGTGTAGGGTAAAATAATAAATCATAAACATTCTCAGATATTGTCTTGTTCATGAGTATATTGCCCAATAATATTATTTTTCGTACACCTACGCTAAATAGATGAAAAATTGTTCATATAAATCAACTAAATCAAATTACCCTTTAGTACGGCCGTTACAAATTAGTCGTTCGTTCAAAAACGTCTGACGAAATATGACATGGCATGATAACGGCGCGGTACTCGTATTAGAATAAAACAAGCTCATAAATGTTACGAGTTCTATAAGACTGTTCAAAGAGAATTCTGACATAAGGCGATACATTTTGGCGCATACATGTCAATTTAACAACTTAAAAATTCTTCAGGTTTGACCAATTTAATGTTGACCTTGAACAAACAATAGTAAGGCAAGTTATTATTATCCCTAAAACAATAATTATAATAATGTACACAACTTGATGAATAAACATGAGACAAATATATGGCAACATCCACATGATACAGAGATTAATGAATATTTATTCCGCGATTAAAAAGAATTATACAATTTGTCTTTTTATTTAAAAAATAATTTCATTTCATCAAAAAATGCATTTTATTTATTTTCAAACTTAATGTTGTACAGCATAAAAACATTATAATTATATTATACATGTTCAAATGAATGCAGAAGTGTGCAAGCATAACGACGCGCCAGGTACTATATTCGCGTGAGGGAATAGTACAACAAACATACATACATATTCATCTGTGAAATTTATATAAAAAATAGATAGAAACAGTCAGTTACTTACAAAAAGGCTTTGTTCAGTTATACATACATGTTCGTAAAATAATTTTACATTGGTAATATTTTTTTTCCTGGCAAGAATGAAAATATTTATGAGCGACAAATTACATTTTGAGTTATAATATAAATAAAGGGATAAAATATATATAACTGGCAAAAGGCATAAATGTATTTTATCTAGGTACCATTTACTTTTAATTTGATACGTTCAAAAACAACATTGAGATTTTTTTTATTTACTAATACCGATGTTTTAAAAATCCGTGCCGAATATTTAAAAAAAAAATTAACATGGCTGCACATTAAAATACAAACTAACTACATTCAGCTAATTAATACAATAATATTTGGTAATATATCTGACTAGTATATTGATCAGAATAACTTATATAACACAGGAACGATGGTATAATAACATCGTAAGACTGAGGCCTAATTCCCGTTACATTATGATAATGGCGAATCGATTATTTTTCGACTGCGACCAATGAAATTGCGAGAGAGGTGTCTTTAGTCATGTGACGCTGTTTTGATATTGGTCGAAGAGATACTCCATTATCACCAATTTTATTAAGATTAAAATTAGTGGAATCAGGCCTCTGATTAAAATAATACTATTCCAATACTAATATCAGTATTTGATCGAGCTTTTCCTAGATATAATAAGTCGTTATTTAGACCATTTTTCTAAATTAATTGTTGTATTTCCATTTTATAAGACACAGTTCCATTTGTAGTTTCAATTTACCTAATAATTTCGAGATACATTTAAAAACAATGGTCTAAATAACTTTATACAATTTTATCAAATATTTTAACTTAATCAACGCATTTATTTCTTTTTTTAGTGATGATTGCGCGCACATACTCTAACATATAAACACGTGAATAAGGCTCCTGTCCCACTTCCAAACAAGGAAGCGATTAGCGAATAGCGGATGCGGATAACAACCGTTACGCGCCCGATAAGTGGAAAATCTATATCATAATATATCAATGTTTTAATGATAACAAAAGTAGGTATGTAGAACAAAATTATGTTGAAATTGGTTATGCTAAAAAAACCCTATTTGGGTTTACAGGTTAAATTCACTCAAACATAAGTAAGTGGGTATGTATGAAATAATGTAATAATTAAATTTTAAAAAAGATTTAATAAAAAAAATTCTGTCTATTTACGGACAGTTCCGGTAACGGGATTGGGACGTATCTTGACGCCTTCTTTTTAAGAAAAAAAAATGTATGTATGTTGATTGACGCTACTCAATACTAGCTGTATGTTTAAAATCGCTCCTTACTCGTCAGTGAGACAGCTGCCTACGCATTTGGTGCTCTTTCGTGCTTCGACAGTACAGTGTGACTAAACATGAGCAGTCGTTTTTTGCGATTACAATAGTAGTAGCATGAATAAAAATTTCTTACAAATTGCTGTTACATATCGACGATCACCGCTTAATAGAACTTGAATTTTACCCTAAAATTGGGTATTTATTTAATTACTGGCAATACTAATGTTACTCAAAAATGCCGTGGATTGGACAGAAGAAGATCATAACTGTTGATCGTGCAACCTTAGCATGACAGTGTAGACACTCTTCGGCCAATTAAATCATGACGTTTATTTAAGTCATGTGACACCTTTTTTTGCAGCGAACTCATTGGTCTGCTGGTTTGCAGTTCTGGGAATGCGGGTGGGATTACTACAGTATTCACTACAGATAAAATTTAGTTGGCCATTATTGTTACGATCTACCCGCAATTTTATTGTGTTGATTATTGAATTCGTAATGTAAAGGTTTCGAGAGAACGGAGCATTGTGACTGGCAGTCAGTCTCTTGTCAACCTGTGTACGTGTGTAGCCCGCCAATCGCAATGCTCCGTTCTGACGATACCTTTACATTACGAACTCGATAGTATTTCGTGCGAGGGCTATTGTTCTGTATTCGATTCATAGCAATAGCAAGTGATGCCTATGAAGATATGTAACAGCGCTAGTTACCAACTATGAGGTGCAGTGAAGTAATACTGTCCCTATTTGTATACCTATACACTAGTTATTGTGATATCGTGAGTCAAACCGCTAATATACAGCTAAATTTATTCATTAATATAAAAGTGTGAACTTTTTTTTAATTTTTTTAATTTGTGACTTGAATTGCGACCGGTTTTGTAATTTTGATGTAGTAAGAAATATTTCGGTTTCTGGTAGGTAAAGGCACAAATGGGAAAAATGCTTTCTTTTTGTGCCATTGTCACCATAAGTGGCATAGAACGAATTAACGAATTCGTTTCATTCAAAAAATTTAAAATTCAAAAATCATTTATTTTGTATAGACCACTAGACGGAATTTACAAAACGTCAATATCAACAATATTGCGTAAATTAGTGAGCAAATGGACTACCGGTTCGAAACGCGGCCCCGGCTTGAGCAGACTCCGGCAATAAATTCAGCGGATTTTTCTTTTTTTTGGTTCATTTACAGACATTACATATAAGTATTAAGTATTTTACAGTTGTGTGCAATCAGTGGTATACAACGAAATTGTCACTGCGTTCTGTGCCACTAATGGCACAACTAGTGGCACACACCGTAATATTTCTATAGTAATTAGAATTTTCTAGAACATCAAATAATTCAAATTTGGTTTAAAATGGTAAAAATGAAACCCTATTAGCAAACTCCACTGTCCGTTTGTCTGTCTGTCTAACTGTCATCAGCCTGTATCTCTTGAATACAATCTCAGATAGTGGAAATTTACACTCATGATGTATTTTTGTTGCTCATATAACAATAAAATACTAAAAACAGCATAAAATGAAAATTTAAAGGGGGTGGTCGGTTTTAGGTCACATCATCATTCATATATTAACAAAACGATAATATTTCAAGGAAGACATATTATAATAAACAAGTAAACATTCAAACGGTCTCAATTCAAGCAACATCCCTATAATTTAGCTATAACCCGTCGCAGACAGTCTGTACCCCTATTTGTTCAACAGGCACTAATATTTGGCCTAATGTTTCAAAAATATTTCGATTGAACCTCGAATAAATTATATGAGGACTATTACATTTTGAGACGTTCAATAGAAAAGTAATACAAAAGTATCTACTAGTGTTGCACTGACAGGTTGGAATTACATATTTATGACGTCATTAACCAGTGTTTTGGACATAGATTTACAATAGATTAGATATAGCAAGTCGTCTATTCTCACCCTCTGAATGTACGTTCCACCACGCTAAGGGTCCTATCAGACAGAGAGCGGTCACGCGGTCAAGCGTTCTGCGTTCGCGTTCTGCGTTCGAGCGTGCTATTGCCCACGAACCCCGCTGTTGAACGCCTCCTGTGTGAATATATCTATGTAACGTAATATAACACAAAGAACGCAAAACTGACTGCTTGAACGCTTGACCGCGCGACCGCTCTCTGTCTGACAGAACCCTAAGTTAAACGTAGATTCAGAGAGCGTCGTCGTTAATATTAATTATCACGACTGATGCGTTCAAGTCCCGTTTGGAAATTCACTTTATCGATTTCAAAATTTAAATCAAACAGTTCTTTCAATCGAAATACATTCAAAACTGTTTATTTTAGTTTATTTAGGTTTACGATTTAAATCGAGACACCAATAAGCGCTTTGCAGACGGCGGAGTCGGTCGGTCTTTTAGGAAGCAAAGTATTAAAGACCGCAGTTGCCCTCACCGCGAACACAAAGCACAAGAGGGATGGAGGCAGTTAGTTTTTTTTTTCAGTTACGTTGTGATATCATTTTAACGATGTCATATTGGCGATCTTTACTGCATTTGATAGCAATTCAATTATCAACATCAATGACGTCCATCAGTAAAAAGCGCGCGGCGTGGAGTGACTGGGCTAGCCGCCACGCATCGCCATCTGCGCTACTTTATGCAAACTGGTTTGTGTGATCCATGGCGGATAGCCACGAACATGCAGGTCTTTATACCCTTCATGTGGGTTGTTAGTATAAGATTCCTTATGCGTTATCGTTCGCCATGAAATTGAAGGGCCCGTACCGCCCAACCGTCTGCAAAGCGCCTTACATTCACAACAAAACATATAATAGAAAGGTAAACCGTTTCCAATAACTATCACACTCATGTTATAATGACCGGCAAACATCTTGACAATGTACTTTAACAGAAAACGTTTTTTAGATCTTTATTAGGGTTAGAGCCACGACTACAGAGACATGCTAATTATTCAATCATGTACTGAATTGTATATGGTATATTTCTATATTAAAAAAAAAAGAATATTAGCACTCGAAATTACCTTTAACCCCCCAGCTAAGTTGAATGGTTTGTGTTAGGAGTGGATTCATGTCGGTAGTGTAATGGCATGGCCAGGATTCGCATCCGGGACCACTCGATCGCAAGGCCGACTCCTTAACCACTAACCACACCTTCACAGGGTTCTCTTCATTGCTTGATAAGGCCTTTTATAGGGTTTTTGATAGCTCTGTAACTAAACTCTGTACATGCGCAAAATTTTCAACTTATGTTCAAGATATTTGCCAGTAACTATACGTATGGTCGAAACGGCAATAACCCGGCAGTATATTTACTTAATAACGAACATCAATCATATTAACATGTAAAATAAATGTTTGAATACATTACTGAGCGCTGTTGGCGTGACCAGGGATACCTATAGCAAAAGAATAATTATTATTATTATAAATAATACTCTGGCTTAGACCTACAGATATTTTTTTTAATTTGAGATTTCTTCACTTCGCCTGAAAATCTCAAGCAAAATCTCAGGAAAGAGGGTCACTATTACAAACATGTAAAGTGTTACAATGATGCTTTTTCACGCCCCGCTTAAAGGAACCGGGACTGTAGGAAGAAGGAAACACGTGGGGGGGACGGGGGGGGATGCGGAAGGCTGAGGATAGGAAACAATGGCGCATATTGTAAGAGGCCTATGTCCAGCAAAGACTGAGACAGGCGTCGCTAATGGAGTAATTTACCATTGTGTTAATTGGTCTACAATATTCCCTTAATACATCACACCCTATAATAAATTTAACTAAATCGTTTAACAAGGAAGCCAATAGGAATAAAATTGTGATAAACAGACCCTTTATGCCTAAAGATAAATGTGCATAATAGCTAATCAGTGCACTTATAATTACAACACAGCTAAATAATGACAAATCAAAATGTCCCTAATATTGATCCATATAGCTGACCCGCGCAACTTCGTCTGCGTCACCCCGTTTTTGCAACAGTTTTCATTCCTGCTCCGCACCTGTTTGTTGTAGCATGATGTTATATACATATAAACCTTCCTCTTTAACCATTCTATCTATTAAAACAAACCGCATCAAAATCCGTTGCGTAGTTTTAAAGATTTAAGCATACAAAGGGACATAGCTACAGAGAACGCGACTTTATTTTATACTATGTAGTGATGATAAATAAGTCATTATAATGTAGACGTCTTATATCTAATAGCCTTAGTCACGCCAACCGACTCGAAAGTGTCATAAAACGAAACAAAATTGGTACTTGTGAGCTGTTCACTTGGTGGTCATGTCAGGCCAGTAGTTGATGTAATATCGGTGTGTCGAGCCCTCGAACAAACGGTCCAGCCAGTTCTCCAATCCGTCTAGAAGGTTCTCTGTAGAATTAGAAATGTATCTTGAAACATATTATACTATACTTCATTTGGTTATGTACTTCTAAAGGTAAACATTTATGTAGTACTAGCTGACCCGCGCAACTTCGTCTGCGTCACCCCGTTTTTGCAACATTTTTCATTCCTGCTCCGCACCTGTTAGTCGTAGCATGATGTTATATACATATAAACCTTCCTCTTTAACCATTCTATCTATTAAAACAAACCGCATCAAAATCCGTTGCATAGCTTTGAAGATTTAAGCATACAAAGGGACAAGAATAATAGGGACAGAGAACGCGACTTTATTTTATACTATGTAGTGATTATACACAGAATAGAAAAAACTAGTAGAAATGTGTTGCGATATATTTGTAGGAGAATCGATGTTGTCATACTCATACATACAACCATCGATAATACATTCTAGGACAGAGGGACGCGTCGTACGCGTCTCCTGCGTAGCGTCGCGTTCACTACCGCCACGCTACAGAGCTCGAATAGCAACAGTTGTGTGAGTATACCTTGCATGAGCACCGGCGGGTCGGGCGCCTCGTCGGCGGAGGAGGAGTCGGGCTCGGTGTGGAACCCGATGAACGCGCCCGCCTCGGGGTCGCCCAGCGCGCACTCGCCCAGCGACCGCGTCATGATAACAGTTGTGTGAGTATACCTTGCATGAGCACCGGCGGGTCGGGCGCCTCGTCGGCGGAGGAGGAGTCGGGCTCGGTGTGGAACCCGATGAACGCGCCCGCCTCGGGGTCGCCCAGCGCGCACTCGCCCAGCGACCGCGTCATGATAACAGTTGTGTGAGTATACCTTGCATGAGCACCGGCGGGTCGGGCGCCTCGTCGGCGGAGGAGGAGTCGGGCTCGGTGTGGAACCCGATGAACGCGCCCGCCTCGGGGTCGCCCAGCGCGCACTCGCCCAGCGACCGCGTCATGATAACAGTTGTGTGAGTATACCTTGCATGAGCACCGGCGGGTCGGGCGCCTCGTCGGCGGAGGAGGAGTCGGGCTCGGTGTGGAACCCGATGAACGCGCCCGCCTCGGGGTCGCCCAGCGCGCACTCGCCCAGCGACCGCGTCATGATAACAGTTGTGTGAGTATACCTTGCATGAGCACCGGCGGGTCGGGCGCCTCGTCGGCGGAGGAGGAGTCGGGCTCGGTGTGGAACCCGATGAACGCGCCCGCCTCGGGGTCGCCCAGCGCGCACTCGCCCAGCGACCGCGTCATGATAACAGTTGTGTGAGTATACCTTGCATGAGCACCGGCGGGTCGGGCGCCTCGTCGGCGGAGGAGGAGTCGGGCTCGGTGTGGAACCCGATGAACGCGCCCGCCTCGGGGTCGCCCAGCGCGCACTCGCCCAGCGACCGCGTCATGATAACAGTTGTGTGAGTATACCTTGCATGAGCACCGGCGGGTCGGGCGCCTCGTCGGCGGAGGAGGAGTCGGGCTCGGTGTGGAACCCGATGAACGCGCCCGCCTCGGGGTCGCCCAGCGCGCACTCGCCCAGCGACCGCGTCATGATAACAGTTGTGTGAGTATACCTTGCATGAGCACCGGCGGGTCGGGCGCCTCGTCGGCGGAGGAGGAGTCGGGCTCGGTGTGGAACCCGATGAACGCGCCCGCCTCGGGGTCGCCCAGCGCGCACTCGCCCAGCGACCGCGTCATGATAACAGTTGTGTGAGTATACCTTGCATGAGCACCGGCGGGTCGGGCGCCTCGTCGGCGGAGGAGGAGTCGGGCTCGGTGTGGAACCCGATGAACGCGCCCGCCTCGGGGTCGCCCAGCGCGCACTCGCCCAGCGACCGCGTCATGATAACAGTTGTGTGAGTATACCTTGCATGAGCACCGGCGGGTCGGGCGCCTCGTCGGCGGAGGAGGAGTCGGGCTCGGTGTGGAACCCGATGAACGCGCCCGCCTCGGGGTCGCCCAGCGCGCACTCGCCCAGCGACCGCGTCATGATAACAGTTGTGTGAGTATACCTTGCATGAGCACCGGCGGGTCGGGCGCCTCGTCGGCGGAGGAGGAGTCGGGCTCGGTGTGGAACCCGATGAACGCGCCCGCCTCGGGGTCGCCCAGCGCGCACTCGCCCAGCGACCGCGTCATGATAACAGTTGTGTGAGTATACCTTGCATGAGCACCGGCGGGTCGGGCGCCTCGTCGGCGGAGGAGGAGTCGGGCTCGGTGTGGAACCCGATGAACGCGCCCGCCTCGGGGTCGCCCAGCGCGCACTCGCCCAGCGACCGCGTCATGATAACAGTTGTGTGAGTATACCTTGCATGAGCACCGGCGGGTCGGGCGCCTCGTCGGCGGAGGAGGAGTCGGGCTCGGTGTGGAACCCGATGAACGCGCCCGCCTCGGGGTCGCCCAGCGCGCACTCGCCCAGCGACCGCGTCATGATAACAGTTGTGTGAGTATACCTTGCATGAGCACCGGCGGGTCGGGCGCCTCGTCGGCGGAGGAGGAGTCGGGCTCGGTGTGGAACCCGATGAACGCGCCCGCCTCGGGGTCGCCCAGCGCGCACTCGCCCAGCGACCGCGTCATGATAACAGTTGTGTGAGTATACCTTGCATGAGCACCGGCGGGTCGGGCGCCTCGTCGGCGGAGGAGGAGTCGGGCTCGGTGTGGAACCCGATGAACGCGCCCGCCTCGGGGTCGCCCAGCGCGCACTCGCCCAGCGACCGCGTCATGATAACAGTTGTGTGAGTATACCTTGCATGAGCACCGGCGGGTCGGGCGCCTCGTCGGCGGAGGAGGAGTCGGGCTCGGTGTGGAACCCGATGAACGCGCCCGCCTCGGGGTCGCCCAGCGCGCACTCGCCCAGCGACCGCGTCATGATAACAGTTGTGTGAGTATACCTTGCATGAGCACCGGCGGGTCGGGCGCCTCGTCGGCGGAGGAGGAGTCGGGCTCGGTGTGGAACCCGATGAACGCGCCCGCCTCGGGGTCGCCCAGCGCGCACTCGCCCAGCGACCGCGTCATGATAACAGTTGTGTGAGTATACCTTGCATGAGCACCGGCGGGTCGGGCGCCTCGTCGGCGGAGGAGGAGTCGGGCTCGGTGTGGAACCCGATGAACGCGCCCGCCTCGGGGTCGCCCAGCGCGCACTCGCCCAGCGACCGCGTCATGATAACAGTTGTGTGAGTATACCTTGCATGAGCACCGGCGGGTCGGGCGCCTCGTCGGCGGAGGAGGAGTCGGGCTCGGTGTGGAACCCGATGAACGCGCCCGCCTCGGGGTCGCCCAGCGCGCACTCGCCCAGCGACCGCGTCATGATAACAGTTGTGTGAGTATACCTTGCATGAGCACCGGCGGGTCGGGCGCCTCGTCGGCGGAGGAGGAGTCGGGCTCGGTGTGGAACCCGATGAACGCGCCCGCCTCGGGGTCGCCCAGCGCGCACTCGCCCAGCGACCGCGTCATGATAACAGTTGTGTGAGTATACCTTGCATGAGCACCGGCGGGTCGGGCGCCTCGTCGGCGGAGGAGGAGTCGGGCTCGGTGTGGAACCCGATGAACGCGCCCGCCTCGGGGTCGCCCAGCGCGCACTCGCCCAGCGACCGCGTCATGATAACAGTTGTGTGAGTATACCTTGCATGAGCACCGGCGGGTCGGGCGCCTCGTCGGCGGAGGAGGAGTCGGGCTCGGTGTGGAACCCGATGAACGCGCCCGCCTCGGGGTCGCCCAGCGCGCACTCGCCCAGCGACCGCGTCATGATAACAGTTGTGTGAGTATACCTTGCATGAGCACCGGCGGGTCGGGCGCCTCGTCGGCGGAGGAGGAGTCGGGCTCGGTGTGGAACCCGATGAACGCGCCCGCCTCGGGGTCGCCCAGCGCGCACTCGCCCAGCGACCGCGTCATGATAACAGTTGTGTGAGTATACCTTGCATGAGCACCGGCGGGTCGGGCGCCTCGTCGGCGGAGGAGGAGTCGGGCTCGGTGTGGAACCCGATGAACGCGCCCGCCTCGGGGTCGCCCAGCGCGCACTCGCCCAGCGACCGCGTCATGATAACAGTTGTGTGAGTATACCTTGCATGAGCACCGGCGGGTCGGGCGCCTCGTCGGCGGAGGAGGAGTCGGGCTCGGTGTGGAACCCGATGAACGCGCCCGCCTCGGGGTCGCCCAGCGCGCACTCGCCCAGCGACCGCGTCATGATAACAGTTGTGTGAGTATACCTTGCATGAGCACCGGCGGGTCGGGCGCCTCGTCGGCGGAGGAGGAGTCGGGCTCGGTGTGGAACCCGATGAACGCGCCCGCCTCGGGGTCGCCCAGCGCGCACTCGCCCAGCGACCGCGTCATGCGACTCATGCGCTGCGGACAACGCACCACATTGTACGGACATCCTCACTTTCGGATGTTTTTTATTTATTTCATCATTCTCTGAACCTTTCCCCAACTCAGTTGGGGTCGGCTTTCCAGTCTAACTGAGATGCGGCTGAACTTCGATATTTTCCGTGAAGCGACTGCTATCTGACGTCCACAACTGATGGTCCAATGATCAAATGGCGATATCGAAGTTCTAAGTTGGACTTTTGAGGGCTCCAACTAAGTACTCGTAACGACTGCCATATAATGTTTGTATGGCAACCGAGACTGACGGCTCAACGTGCT